>JAESUZ010005003.1:0-630546 GCA_017311185.1 Proteles cristata cristata | reverse complement strand
GTTTGCATGTATAGGAGGATTAGGAGGAACTTAACTGAGGACCATGGGGGAGAAGAAGGAGGGAAATGGTGGGGGAAAGGGAGAGAGGCAAACCATGAGAGACTCTTGAATGCTGAGAAACAAACTGAGGACTGATGGATGTGGGGGGAGGGGGGAGATGGGCATGTAGGAGGGCACTTGTAGGGATGAGCACTTGGGGTTATATGGAAACTAACTTGACAATAAACTATTTGTTAATAAAATAAATAAAATGTTATAAAATACTAAAAAAAGAGATTGCTTTGGCTATTCAAAGACTTTGTGGTTCCATACAAGCTTTAGGATTTTTCTGATTCTGTGAAAAATGCTGTTGATATTTTGGTAGAGATTCCACTGAATCTGTAGATTGCTTGGGGTAGTAGTATGGACATTTTAATGATAGGAAATCTTCTAATACATAATCATGGAATATCTTTCCAGTTGTTTGTGTTATCTTCAGTTTCTTTCATCGGTATCTTAAACTTCTCAGAGTACAGATCTTTCACCTTTTTTGTCAAGTTTATTTGTAGGTATTTTATTTTTGGTGCAATTTTAAGTGGAATTGTTTTATTAATTTTTCTGCAACTTCATTGTTAGTGTAGAGAAATGCAAATACTTTTGTATACTCATTTTGTATCCTACAGCTTTACTAAAGTAACTTTTCAGTTATAATAGATTTTTGGTGGAGTCTTTAGGGTTTTCTACATATAGTGTCATGTCATCTGCATATAGTGACAGTTTTTCTTCCTTTATCAGTTTGTATGCTTTTTATTTCTTTTTCTTGTCTGATTACTGTGGCTAGGAATTCCAGTACATGTTGAATAAAAATGGTGGGAATGGACATCCTTCTCTTGTTCCCAACATTAGAAAAAAGCATTCAGTTTTTTACCATTGAGTATGATGTTAGCCATAAATGTTTCATACATGGTCTTTATTATGTTAGAGCATGTTTTCTCTAAACTCATTTTCTTGAGTTTATTTACCATGAACAATTGTTGGATTCTGTCAAATGCTTTCTCTGCATCTGTTGAGATGATTTTATAGTTTTTATCCTTCCTCTTGGAAATATGATGTATCACCTTTATTGATTTGTGAATATTGAACCATACTTGCAACCCTAGAATAAATCCCACTTGGTCATGGCAAATGTTTTTCCTCAAAGGTATCATTGAATTTGGTTTGCTAATATTTTGTTGAGCCTTCACGGATAAATACAAACCCACAGCACAGAGGCATCTGGCCCACGACCATTTTCTGCTAATAGTCCATCACTCTTTCCCTCTTGGGCCAGCCTTCATCACCTATATCCCTCTCCTTCTGTCCTCTAAGTGCAAGAGAGCTGCCATTTTTCAATCACGCCAACCATTTTCATTTCTGTCCTTTGCTTGTATAGTATCCTCTGCCCGGATACCTTCCTCCCCACAGCCTACCTCTGACCAGTCCTCCTTACATAGCTCTCTGCACCAGCTGAAATATTCTTTCCTCCACGAAACCATGTCGACTTTCCCAGGCAAAATGAATTCTTCCAGTCTGCTCCCCAAACTTCCCTTTCTATTGCAGTTCTTATTGCTTCAGACATTGTTTAACTATAAATGCATCCTTTGTTTAAATAGTTTCTTACCAGATTATAAAAACCCCAACAGTAGAAATACCAAATGGAGTTACACACCGAATCTGACACATAATGACCTATTGCCACAAAATGTTTACCATTTATGTACTCATAGGTCTTAATCTTCTTTCCATCTAGATTGTGAACTTCTTGAAGAGTTAAATCATTTTGTTCCCTCTTTCACTTCTTCAACCTTTACAGTTGCGATGAACCTAGGTGATCATTCTATCTGTGAAGGGCAGATTAGGTCTGCCTTTGTTAATTGTAAGAGCAAACAGTGGGAACCCAAGAAATACATCACTCTAACTTCACAAGGGCTGCTTGGGCAATATTTACACTCAGGAACCAAATAGTGATTACCTTTTTTAAGTAGAAAAGAGAAATAGGAACATTGGAGATCCTCCTTCTGTATGTTTGTGTTTACCTACCAGGTGCCCAACACTCATCTAGGCACAAGAGATATAGCAGAGAACAAAACCACACATAGGCCCTGGCAGGTGGGGAGACACAATAAACAAATGCATATGTGGTGTGGCCAGGTGACCACAATGCTAGGAGACAAAAACGTTAGCCACTACACTACTATTAACAACAATTGAAAGCTGGGTAAGCAGCTAGAGAGTGATGAAGGGCAATGATTTTTGGAAATGGCAATCAGGTAGGTAGCTCCCTCTAAGATAATGCTAACCTGTGCAGGAAATGCTACCAGGAGGTCCCCAAGGCCATCCTCAACCCTGGTCTGAAGAGTGAGTCACCGCAGTGTGGTTAGAGCCCAGAGCTTTGCAGTAACAGGCACGTTGGATTGTTTAAGTGATACAGGAAAAGAGCTTAAAATTTAGTGAAGAAACAGATGAATGGATAAATTATACTATAGCCACAAAGCCAAATATTATATAATCATAAATGGTGTTTTAGATTTTCTTTAATCTGAAAAAAACAGACTCAATCAAATGTGGCGTGATTAACCATACATATGTATGCTCTCATCCAAAATAAAATTATAATTATGTGTGTCTGCAGAACGTACACTGGAAGGAACATCACAAAATATTAATGGTAGTTGTCTCTAGTTGGCAGACCCAGATGAATTCTATTTTTCTCCTTATACTCCTTTACACTTTTAAGTTTCTACCTCAAGCATGTCTCATATACATTTTTTTTATGCTTTATTGTGGTAAGAATACATGAGATCTACCCTTTAAAATTTTTAAAGTATAGTATACAATATTGTTAACTACAGATACAATGTTTCCTCTCCCTTTTTGTTTTCATTTTTAAAATGGTATGTGTGGGGGCACCTGGGAGGCCCAGTAGGTTGAACAACCAACTTTGGCTCATGTCATCATCTCACAGTTCATGAATTCAAGCCCCACATCTGGGTCTCTGCTCTTAGTGCAGAGCCTGCATTGGATTCTTGGTCTCCTTCTCTCTGTATCCCTCCCCTGCTTGTGGTCACTCTCTCGAAAAGAAACAAACATTTTTTAATGTATTCAAAGTAGTATAGATGTGCAGAAGGTAAAAAAGTCAAAATCTCCCCTCCCCTTACCTTCCCCCCTTCTCTCCTCAGAGCTCTATCTACCACTATCTGGTAACAGGTTTTCTCTGTACCCTTAGAGGGCTCATATATGCAGGCACAGACATATATAGTATTATTCTCCGCCGCTGCCTCCCCCATGGAATCATAACATATATACCATTATATAATCTATTCATTTTCATGGTTTAAAAATATACTTAAATACATTCCTGTGTCAGAACATAAAGAGACACCCCATTCTTTCTTACCACCAGGTAGAATGTGCTTGTTTGTTTTCTTGTTCTATAATTTATCTCAGTGAATTGTCTCCAGCATTTTGCTGTTGCAAAGAGGGCTGGAAACAGTGGCTGTCTGCAATTCAAGGCTTTCTCTGGCCAGCGGTTATCCAGTGTTCAAGGTATCTAAGACCAGGTCAGCACCTGTGTGCCCCCCTGACTTCCTGTACACTGACTATCCTTGCACGGATGGTGTCTGCTCACATCTGGCTTCTGCAGGGATTCCTAGAGTAAGAGGATTTCTCAGAGCCCTTCAGCTATAGAGTCATTTCTGAGATGGCCAGAGCATCTGCTGTTGTCGTGAGCCACAAGTACACACCTGTGCCGTGTTCTTTTCTACTTTGCACTGGGTACATTAGAGAATATTGATATTTGCTATGTTCTGTTATAGTGTCTTTCTCTGTCAGGAAGTGAAGCACTCTTGAGCCAACACTACACAGAAAACCAAAATCAATTAAAACAAGAAATTTTGAAAACATCAGTTTTTTTGTATAAATATTAACTATGGAAGTACGTAATGGTTCCAGTTGGCAACTGAGTGGACAGGGCCACATGGGGACATGGATTTGGCAAAATGGCAGTAGCTGACTTTATAGCCAGTGTCAGCTAGCCAGGATGTTCTCCAACGGAGTAAGGCAAAAATGGGGTCTTTTCTGAATTTTCAGGTACACTTGCTTAGAAAATTCCAGACCTCAATAAAGCTCAGAAATGGTCTTTTCCTTCTTTCCAGCTAAATCTGATAAGCACTGATGATAGTGACCCCTGACATACGGTTTCCAGAAACACAACCACACAATTGAAGTTCTAGGTCTGGGCTCCACTGAAGTGGCCATGAGCAAAGTTTCAAATGAGAAAAAATGTGGAGGAGATGGTAGGTGATTCTCTTAATTTCATATTCCCTCAATACACTAGTCTCCACCCAGGGCTGTACCCAATCATGAACCATGAGACTATTGGATTTCTATAAGTATGACAGCAGCAATTGGGGATTCTGAGCATCTAACCAAACAATGATAAATTCTCTAAAAGACATTTTTAAGGCCTGCATTGGATGGGTATGTTTGATGGAATAGCCTCTGGTCAGGTCAGAGTCCTTTATGAAATTCACAGCTCCTGGCACAACTCATCCTACAGAAGAATAGTCAAAGTCTACATTAGGTAATTAAGATGAAAGCTTCCACACTAGGATGCTTTAATCAGAATTGGAAAAGTGGTGTGATTCCCCTGTCCTGGGCATTTGTCTTATTAATGAAATATGGCCAAAGGTCCCATGCTGACCAGACACAAAGGTCTGGGTGGTGAGTAAATGTGTAACAGAGGGAAACAAAGACAACTCTAAAGGTGACCAGGGTGCAAAGGATCAGCTGTTAAATGTCAAAAACACAAAATGTGCTAAGAAAGTTAGAAAGAAAAATTAGGAATGTGTATATATATATATATACATATACATACATATACATATACACACATGTATATGGCTAAGATATAAGTATAAATTGTGTTTTTATAAATAAAAAAGACATGAAAGAAAACAATTGTTATGATATGATGGGTAGTTTGGGTTATTTTCTTCAAACTTTAGCATTCTATAATTCAAGCTTTCTACAATGAATCTATATTACTTTTATATACGAAACACATACAGAAAGGAAATGAGATATTTTTTTAACTAAACAGATGTTCAATCCAAATGGCTGAAATCAGTGCATATTTAAAAGCAAAAAAAAAAAAAGATTTTAAAAGATTAAAAGCAAAAGGGCACCCATGTGGCTTAGTCGGTTAAGTGTTTGACTTTGACTCAGGTCATGATCTCATGGCTCTTCATGAATTTGAGCCTCGAATGGGCCTCTGTTCTGAGAGCTCAGAGCCTGGAGCCTGCTTTGGATTCTGTGTCTCCCTCTCACCTCTTTCTCTGCCCCTGTTCTGCTCATGCTCTGTCTTTCCTTCAAAAATAAATATTAAAAAATAATTTAAAAATCACTTTAAAATTAAAAAGTAAAAAAAAAAAAAGGAAATTTAAATTCAACACTCTCTGCTATAGATCCCCTATCATGATTCTTGGCCAACACTAACTCTAGCATCAGGCAGAGGCTTTGGATGACAGATTGTGTGAAGTCTGGTTTGGCTAGTATTCCCAATAGAATTCTTTTAATGTTTATTTATTTTTCAGAGGGAGAGAGAGAGCGCGCGCAAGCAGGGGAGAGGCAGAGAGAGGGAGAGACACACGATCTGAAACAGGTTGTAGGCTCTGAGCTGTCAGCACAGAGCCCAAAACGGGGCTCGAACCCTCAAACCGGGAGATCGTGACCTGACCCCAAGTTGGATGCTTAACTGACTGAGCCACCCAGGTGCCCCTGGCTACTGTTCCTAATAACCCTCCTAGTCCTAAGAGGTGGAAAGACATGAGAGTACAGGTTTTCCTGCTTGATGGTCAAATGACAATCAAATTGAAATCAGTGACTGATCAGCTCTATTAGAAGACAGAATCACACCTCCTGATCTCAGTCTTCAGTTAGTGATCAACTAAAAGCCAGGATCATGGTTGTTAACTAAAGCAAAGATGCTGAAAATAAGACAAAGTTTATTATCTACAACAACAACAAAAGAGCCAATAGAACCATGGACAATACTCTTAACTCCTCTGATCCTAGAGATGTGAAAACATATTGCCAGGCTGGAAGACAAGAGGCAACTTGTTATTCTACAAAGTAAAGAGTCTGCTACAAAACAGCGTGAGGAGGGGAAGGGAAGGTCCATGGATTGAAGCTTTCCTGGCCAGAAACATCAGGAATTAGGGTGCCTAGGTGGCTCAGTTAAGTATCTGACTTTAGATCAGGTCATGATCTCATGATTCGTGACTTCCAGCCCCAAGTCAGGCTTTGCACTGACAGCCTGGAACCTGTTTGGGATTCTCTGTCTCTCTTCCTCTGCCCCTCCCCCACCTTTCAAAATAGACTTTGAAAAAAAAAAGAAAGAGCAGGAGCTGATGTAATGCTGGACACTTGCTGAAGTGTTTGTCTACTCTGAGGCAATAGTTGAATATTTAAAGGAAAAATAAAAAATCCACTACCTCAGGGTACCTGGGTGGCATCAGACTCTGTTTCTTTTGATGTTCGTTTCTTTTTGAGAGAGAGACAGAGAGCAAGCAGAAGAGGGGCAGAGAAAAAGGGAGACAGAATCTGAAGCAGGCTCCAGGCTCTGAGCTATTAGCACAGAGCCCACTGTGGGGATCGAACTCAGGAACTGTGAGATCATGACCTGAGCCAAAGTCGGAAGTTTAACCAACTGAAGCGCCCCGAACATCTGACTCTTGATTTCAGCTCAGACCACAATCTCACGGTTGACACGTTCAAGCCCCGCATCAGACTCTGTGCTGACAGTGCGGAGCCTGCTTAAGATTCTCCTTTTCTGGCTCTCTCTCTCTCTCCCTTCCTCATCCTGCCCCCTACCAAAATAAATAAACTTTAAAAAAAATACAGTATCTATACCTGTATCAGGCTCAACTAGGCATGAACTCCCAGAGACATCTATATATGTGGAAGGAAATAGACACTGGTCATTTTGCTACACAACCTGGCTATCACATACCACTTAGTGAAGAACTTATTACTCATAGTTTAGAAGAAAATCCATCTTTGTTTTTATCAAACAAACTCAGGAAAATAATACTAAAAAACCTAGGAGTTTCCAAAAAGGTTTGTCCCAGTGCTTACAGTGTCCCGGCTATCTTTAAAGAGGCTGCCCTCAGCAGCCAACTTGCCTGGGGATGGACCAGCCCAAAAAGACTCTAAACTATGGTGTTTTGGTCAGTGTTCAGGAGCAGAAGAAAGAGACTGCCAAAGGGTGTACACCTCCACTCTGTAAGTGTATAGATTACAGTACCCAAGTCAACTTTGCCAATTTTTTTTTTTTACAGCTGTTTACAGGCATGGATTTTCACTCATATCTGTTAGGGAATGTCATCAAAAAAGGCATGATTGCCAGAGGCTCCTCACCCCCTCCTGTGTCCTTGAAATGTGGGTTCTGCTTGCCTCTCTCAGAGGCTGCTCCAAGGACATAACTTTGAGATAGTGATGTGGTTACTGAGAACATAGACACTGTATAAATGACTGAACCCAGGTAAGGCCACTTTCTGAACTCTTAAGATTTGGCAAATCTTAAGACTTGACAAGCCACAGCTGTGAGGTATGATGACTATTGTATTATTAGATTACAGAATTTTTGTTTCTGAATATACATTTGAGCATCACATTGGGGAAGCTACAACTTTAAGGGAGTCAATCTCATGTCTTTTTCAAAGATGGAAGCTGAACCTGAATTACCTTAATTTTCCTGAGTGGCCGCTATTGGGCTTATTGTTTAAATTCCATCAAGGAAATAATCCTGTTTCACTCATTGGGCTTTCAATCCTTAGGGAAACAGGGATGACTCCAAGTTTTGATAACCTCTGTGTACTTCTCTAATTTGAAGCCATGTTGAGGGGCTCCATCCCCAGTTCCTGGGTCAGAGTGAATTAACCCCACTTTGGAGCACTGGAAACTGTTATTTGCAAAGATTACTGTTACCATTTAAAACTGTGTACACTTCCTAAGTTTTCTTTTGAGAAAAACTATCCGCCTTAAAAAAAAAAACTGCCTGGACAGAAACAGTTCTGGTTTTTGACTAATCATTTTGTTTCTTCAAATGATGGGTGTTATGCAAGGTAGACCCTTGATATGCCAACATTTCACTGTGGATATATCTCTACGTTTACAAGCTGTTAGAACAGAAGGTGCTGTATATAGAAATGTTGCTTTGAACCAATATTTGCAAAACATGCAAACTTCCATATCTGTATTTGGAAAAAATAAGACAGGTGTCCGTTGCTTTAAAAAAAAAATCTCACCTTGCTGCCTTCCAAGATAAGCCTTGTATGCAAGTCCCCTTTGCTTATTAAAGTTGCCATGTATGAACCCTGGGGTGGCCTGCCTTTTTCTTTAGTCGCTCCCTGCCCAGAGTCCAGCAGCTGTTTCAGATTTCCCCAGGGAAACCCTGGAGCATTGGAAACCAACAGCATCCCATGCCACCCCCTGGAAGGAATTCCCTGAGATTTTCACAATATATTCATTCCACTAAAGTGCAAAGAGTTAACATTTATTAGCATTTCTGAACTTGATTATTTCAATGGATATTTTTGGCATTTAAGGGAAAAATGCCTTTTAACATAAAAAAAATTGTATCCTAACCATCACAGCTTGCCCCTCAAGGGCTGTAATCCTTTTCTTCTTCAGGTCTGGATGGTTCCTGTACTTTTCTTATGGAATATTGTATTTTACCTTTTATCATTGTTTTTGTATTTCCTTCATCAAGCTGAAAGCTATTTGAGGAAGGATTTTTATTCATCTTTGTGTGTCTCTAACACTTAACAAGTGGTAGGAACTCTGAAAATGTGTGTGGGGATGAATTAAATGTAATTATCTGACATAAACGATAAGTTATACTGTCCTATGCAACTGGTAAAAAATACCCAAAATTACATGCATTATATCATTCACAGGTGTCAGTCAAAAGCCTGTTCATAGCCCTGCATTTTTTTTTGAAAAAGGTTTTTTAATTGAGAGAGAGGGAGACCATGACCAGGGAAGGGGCAGAGAGAGGGGGACCTGAAGTAAACTCCACACTGACAGCAGAGAGCCCGATGTGGGCTCGAACCCAAGAACTCTGAGATCATGACCTGAGCTGGTCAGATACTTAACCGACTGAACCACCCAGGTGCCCTTGCCCTGCATTTTTAATGGCTAAAGCCACCCACTTTCTCCCAGATACCGATCACCCTCCCCAATTCTCTCCATCAGCAACCTAGTTGTATTGTTTTTCCTTGTGCATCATCCCTTTCTTCTCATTTCTTTTGTCCTGCTGTAGGTTATTTTTTTCTAACAGGCTCTGTGGAAGACCCTCCTGATTCGTCTCAGTCCTCTCTGGTGAGCCCTTCTCACCACCACCAGGGAAGCCTTCCTCATACAGGTAAGACTTTATTTTTCTTCCTCAAAAACTTCAAAACGCTCTCACTTACCCAAAACCTAAATGGCTTCTCCAAGACCCTCTAGACTGATTTAGCCAGACCTAATTTCCAGTTAATCAGATCTACCAGCCACCCCACCCCTCACCCTCAAAGCAGACCTTTCATCATTCTAGCTCTTTCCCCAGGCATTTCCCTAAAATTTCAAATCAAGCTCAGATTTACGTAGAGTCAAGTTTAACAGGAAGAGTGAAAAGGAGGTACCCGAAACTTATTCACCTATTAGTAGTCATGCATTTGTTTAACTGTGAGAGTACAGAAGAAGTAAAGCTGGAAACCTAGGTGCTCAACATTCCCCCGGTGCTATACACCATGCAGGTATCAAACTCCTGGAAAACAAAATGAGGCGTATACATTTTGACTCTGTGAGGGCATGAATTCTTGTCTGTTACGTTCCCTGCTCTCCCAAGTTCTTGAAACAGCACCTACCATATAGTACGAACTAAATAAATACCTGTTTCGTGAGGGCAAATGTTATGAGGTATCTTGTATGTGGGAAAAATTGAGGTCAAGATGCATGTAATTAATGTGTGCCCGCTCTGTAGCTGGCAGTGCATGAACGCTGGAGACAGCCAAAGGCACAGGCAAACCGTGCCCACTCTTGGGGAGCTTCGACTTCATGAAAGGGGACCAGCATAGAGGGATTCTTTGGAATAACCCAAGTGGGGAATCCTTGGTGTTAGGCCTCCGTTTCCTCAACTATCAAGGAAGAAATCACCTCAACTTCCTATGATCCCTGGTGCCTTCTTGTCTTAAACATAATGTTTCTAGTTCCCACATGAAAGTCCCTAGAGGACTGGGCTGTGCCCTCTCATCTTTTTCTTCCCTATAGTATCTGGTGCAGTACCTTGTAATTAATTGTTGCTATTATCTGATTTTGTTACTCAACTGACTGGGCCGCAATTATGTCATTTTTATTTTTTTTTAATTTTTACTTATTTCTAGGGGAGAGAGAGAGAGAGAGAGAGAGAGAGAGAGAGAGCGAGAGCAGGGGAGGGTCAGAGAGAGAGGGAGATACAGACTCCGAAATAGGCTCCAGGCTCTGAGCTGGCAGTTGCACAGGGCCCGACGCGGGGCTCAAACCCACGAACCACGGATCATGACCTAAGCGAAAGTCGGACGTTTAACTGAATGAGCCACCCAGGCGCCCCTGTGTCATTTTTAAAACAGAAATAAAATTAAAGATAAAGAAGAAAACATCTCTGAACATTCTTTTAAGAAAAGGGTACCCTCGGGGAGGCAAGATGGCGGAGAAGTAAGGAGCTCCGTACTTGCACTCGCGCCCATACATCACACAGAAAAGATCTGAAGCCATTGGAAACCTTACAAAACCTGAGAGACTGGGAGAAAAAGGACGCAGAATCCACTGAGAAAGCCTTCTAATGTGAGTGCGAACCGGGGAAGGTAAAATCGGGCTGGGATCGGAGCCTCCAGGGTGGGAGGCGATCCCCCTCTACCCTCTACGGGGAGTGAGAGGGGAAAAGGAGAGAGTCCGAGACAGAAAAATCTCCGCTCGGTGCATAGAAAGACCGTACTTGCCAAATACCTGCACACCGGGTCCCCTCGCGCCAACTGGTCCTGGGGGAGGCTGAGCACACAAACTGCTTCTTTGTGCCACTACTGGAGGTTGGTTTTTAAAGCGGCGCAGGCGTGCCAGCCGCCATTGTAGCTCCAGGGCTGCTGGGACCCCTGAAAGAGACGTGCAGACACCGGGCGTCCGCGCTCCTGGCTGGCTGGAACTCGAGAGGGAAGGCAAAGAGCTAAAAACTGGGAAATTTGCCTGTGAGTTCGTGTTTCGGGTGACGAGCCATAGAGAGACCCGGTTTTCCTCACTCCAGCAGCGGCGCGCCTGCCGCCATTGTAGCCCCAGCGCTGCTGGGACCCCTGAAGGAGACGCACAGACACCGGGCGTCCGCGCTCCTGGCTGGCTGGAACTCGAGAGGGAAGGCAAAGAGCTAAAAACTGGGAAATTTGCCTGTGAGTTTGTGTTTCAGGTGACGAGCCATAGAGAGACCCGGTTTTCCTCACTCCAGCGGGCTCAGGCTACGCGGACCCGGCAGGCAAGCCCCCGCGCATGCGCACCAGAGCCGACCCAGAGAAGGAAGCAACGATCCTGACTCAGCCCCCAGAGCTCAGCAGGGAGCCTGGAATTGCCCGAGGGGGTTGTCTGGGAAGCAGTGTCTAAGGCAACTTCAGCGGGGCGCGGAATGGGATTTGGAGATTGGAACTGGTCTGGGTTGAAGAGTGCAACCAACTTCGGCTGCGTCCCCGGAACGGGGAGTTGACACGCCAAAAAAAAAAAAAAAGCGAGCTGCAGCGCTGGGTTCAAGAAGGGACTGGCGCACCGTCACTCTCCTCCCCACAACCGCCAAGGCAGAACCCCCGCCTGAGGCATCGGATCACGCCACGCCCATCCCTGCCTGAGAGGTGCCCTCCTCCCTTTTTTTCCCCCCTTTTGTTTGTTTTTTTTTCCCTTTTGTTTTCTTCTTTCTTTTTTTTCCCCTTTCTTTTCTCTTTTTTTCTTCTTCTTTCTCTTTTCTCGCTTTTTTCCCAAAATCACTAACCTGATTAACTCTGGTTGCCAGCTTGCTTAAACAATCACAAGTCCATTCTGTAAATGTAAATTCTACACCTACCGACTTTTTCAGCTATTTCTCTCAGGAGTAATTAGACTATATAGTTTCTCTGGATAATTCCAGCATCCTTCTCTCACCTATCCAACCATATTCTACCCTTTACCTCTTTGAAAAAAGTTTCTTATCCCTTCTGCCGGTTCATTCTATTTCAAAATCTGCCTTGTCTCACCCTGCCTTCTCTCTTTTTCTCTATGCTCTTCAACCAGCGCTGCATACACACGGCTATTTAACTGTAGCTGGGAAATCCAGGTATATGCTTTAAACCGTTCTTTGTCCATCGGTTTTCTTCTTTTTTCCTTTTCTTTTCCCCTTTTTGACCCTTTTATGTCTTTTATGCTCCCTATTATTCGCCCTCCCTCCTCCGTCTTTTCTATTAACTTTTTCCTTTTCCCTCTCACTTTGCATGTTAGTTGAATCAGCCTGTGCGTTTGTGTGCTCCTGCTCCCTGTGTGTTTGTCTGTCTGTTTTCTCTTCCAGGGCTACCTCAAGAAACAAGCTAGAGTACACAAGGTGAAGAGTCCCAAATATCACTACGAATAGGAAAATAAAATAACTAAGGTCCCAACAAGAGAGACCGAGGATACCATTCAAAAAACAATCTCTGAAAGGATAGGCCCTGGAAAGTCAAAGAGTTTCTTGGATATAGCAGTGCTCATAGAAACAGAGAGCATAACAGGTCTTTAAAACCAACAAGAGCCGGAAAGCTAACTAAAATGACGAAACGAAAGAGCTCTCCTCCAAAGAAACTCAAAGAAGAAATGACAGCTAATGAACTGCTCAAAACAGATATCAGCAGCATAAGTGAACAAGATTTTAGAATAATAATGGTGAAATTAATAGCAGGGCTTGAAAAAAACATAGGGACATCAAAGAAACTATGGCTACAGACAGAATGGAAAATAAAAATAGGCATGAAGAATTAAAAAATGCAATAAATGAGATACATAATAAATTAGAAGCCTCCAGTGCACGGGTTGAAGAGGCAGAAAGGAGAATAAGTGATTTAGAAGACACCATTATAGAAAAACAAGAAGCTGACAAAAAGAGACAAACTGATCCAGGAACAGGAAAGAATTCGAGAGCTCAGCGATACGGTCAAACGCAACAATATCCATATCATAGGAATCCCAGAAGAGGAAGAGAGAGGGAAAGGTGCTGAAGGAGTCCTGGAACAAATTATAGCAGAGAACTTCCCCAACTTGGGGAAGGAAGTCAATGTGGATATACAAGAGGCTCAGAGGACTCCTCTCAGACGTAACTTGAATCGATCTTCTGCACGACATATCATCATAAAAATGGCAAAATACAAGGACAAAGAGAGAATTTTGAAAGCAGCTAGGGAGAAAAGGGCCCTCACATACAAAAGGAAACCCATCAGAGTGGTGACAGACCTATCTACTGAAACGTGGCAGGCCAGAAAGGAATGGCAAGAGATCTTCAATGTGATGAACAATAAAAATATGCAGCCAAGAATCCTATCCAGCAAGCCTGTCATTCAAAATAGAAGGAGAGATAAAAACCTTTCCAAACAAACAGAAATTTAAAAGAATTTGTCACCAATGGTCACAGCCCTACAAGAATCCTGAGGGGGAGGCCTGAAGGAAAGGCTAAAGGAACAAAGATTCCAGAGACACCACCACAAACATGGAACTCATACAAAGATACAAAGACTTAAACCTATTATTATCAATAATAACACTGAATGTAAATGTATTGAAGGCTCCAATCAAAAGACATAGGGTAGCAGAATGGATTAAAAAACAAAATCCATCTATATGTTATCTACAAGAAACTCATTTTAGACAGGGAAGATAATTTTCTTCAGGATTAAAAGTAAGGGGATGGAGAAATATATATCATGCTACAGGAATCAAAGCATGAAAGCCGGAGTAGCGTATACTTATATCAGACAAACTGACTTTAAATTAAAGACAATCACAAGAGATGAAGAAGGGCACTACATAATAATTACAGGGTCCATTCATCAGGAAGAACTAACAATCATAAATGTCTACGCACCGAATATGGGAGCACCCAAATATCTAAAACAATTAATCACAAACAGAAACAAGCTTATAGATAAGAATGTGCTAATAGCAGGGGACTTTAATACTCCGCTTACAGCAATGGATAGGTCAACCAGACAGAAAATCACTAAAGAAATAATGGACCTGAAAGATACATTGGACCAGATGGACCTGACGGATATATTTAGAACTTTACATCCTGAGGCCAGGGAATTTACTTTCTTCTCAAGTGCGCATGGCACATTCTCCAAGATAGATCACATACTGGGACATAAAGCAGCTCTCAATAAATATAAAAGAATAGAGATCATACCATGCACACTGTCAGATCACAAATGCTTTGAAACTTGAAACGATTACAGGTGAAGTCTGGAAAACTTCCAAAACATGGAGGTTAAAGAACACCCTTCTAAAGAATGAATGGGCCAACTAGCAATTAGAGATGAAATTAAAAATATATGGAAACAAATGAAAATGAAAACACAACAATTCAAAATCTATGGGATGCATGCAAAGGCAGTCCTAAGAGGGGAGCACATTGCTCTCCCAGGCCTATTTCAAGAGATTAGAAAAGCGCAAGTCCAAAATCTAACAGCTCACTCAAAGGAACTAGGAGGCAGAGCAACAAAGAACGCCCTAAACCCAGCAGAAGAAGAGAAATAGTAAAATTAGAGCAGAAATAAACAACATAGAGACCAAAAAAACAATTGAACAGATCAATGAAACCAAGAGTTGTTTTCTTGAAAAAATAAACAAAATTGACAAGCCTCTAGCCAGACTTGTCAAAAAGAGAGCACCCAAATAGACAAAATTATGAATGAAAATGGACTTATTACAACCAACCCCTCAGAAATACAAGCAATTATCAGGAATACTATGAAAAATTATATGCCAACAAATTGGACAACTTAGAAGAAATGGACAAATTCCTAAACACACACTCACTCCCAAAAATTCACACAGGAAGAAATAGAAAGCCTGAACAGACCCATAACGAGTGAAGAAATTGAATCAGTGATCAAAAATCTCCCAACAAATAAGAGCCCTGGACCTGATGGCTTCCCTGGGGAATTCTACCAGACATTTAAAACAGAATTAATCCCAATTCTTCTCAAGTTATTCAAAAAAATAGAAAGCGAAGGAAAACTCCCGGACTCATTTTATGAAGCCAGCATCACACTGATTCCCAAGCCAGACAGAGATCCAGCAAAAAAAGAGAACTACAGGCCAATATCCTTAATGAATGCAGATGCAAAAATCCTCAACAAGATACTTGTAAATTGAATCCAACAGCACATAAAAGATCACAAGGTCAGTGGGATTCATTCCTGGCTTACAGGGCTGGTTCAACATTCGCAAATCAATCAATGTGATCCATCATATCAATAAAAGAAAAGATAAAAACCATATGATCCTGTCAATAGATGCAGAGAAAGCATTTGACAAAATACAGCATCCCTTCTTAATAAAGACTCTAGAGAAAGTTGGGATAGAAGGAACCTGCTTAAACATCATCAAAGCCATCTATGAGAAGCCCTCAGCTAACATCATCCTCAACGGGGAAAAACTGAGAGCTTTCCCTCTGAGATCAGGAACACGACAGGGATGTCCACTCTCACCACTGTTGTTTAACATAGTGCTGGAAGTCCTAGCATCAGCCATCAGACACCAAAGAAATCAAAGGCATCAATTGGCAAAGAGGAAGTCAAACTTTCACTTTAGATGACATGATACTCTACATCGAAAACCCAACAGACTCCACCAGAAGCCTACTAGAACTGATCAAGAATTCAGCCAAGTTGCAGGGTACAAAATCAACGTACAGAAATCGGTTGCATTTTTATACACCAACAATGAAGCAACAGAAAGAGAAATCAAGAAACTGATCCCATTCACAATTGCACAAAAAACCATAAAATTCCTAGGAATAAATAATACCAAAGATATAAGAGATCTGTATGATGAAAACTATAGAAAACTTATGAAGGAAATTGAAGAAGACACAAGAAATGGAAAAACATTCCATGCTCATGGATTGGAAGAATAAATATTGTTAAAATGTCAACACTACCCAAAACAGTCTACATATTCAATGCAATCCCAATCCAAATTGCACCAGCGTGCTCTCAAAACTAGAACAAACTATCCAAGGAAATTTGTATGGAACCACAAAAAGACCCGAATGACAAAGTAATCCTGAAAAAATAAAACCAAAAAGCGGGAGGGATCACCATCCCAGACTTTAACCTCTACTACAAAGCTGTCATCATCAAGACAGTATGGTATTGGCACAAAAACAGACACATAGACCAATGGAACAGAATTGAGAACTCAAAAGTGGACCCAAAAGTATACAGCCAACCAATCTTTGACAAAGCAGGAATATCCAATGGAAAAAAGACAGCCTTTTTAACAGATGGTGTTGGGAGAACTGGACAGCAACATGCAGGAGAATGAAACTAGATCATTTTCTCACACCATGCACAAAAATAAACTCAAAATGGATAAAGGACCTGAACGTGAGACAGGAAACCATCAAAACCCTAGAAGAGAAAGCAGGAAACAACCTCCTTAACCTCCACCGCAGCAACTTCTTACTTGACACATCCCCAAAAGCAAGGGAATCAAGAGCAAACATAAACTGTTGGGACCTCCTCAAGATTAAAAGCTTCTGCACAGCCAAGGAAACAACCCAGAAAATTAATAGGCAACCAACGGAATGGGAAAAGATAGTTGCAAATGACATATCAGATAAGGGTTGATATCCAGAATCTACAAGGAACTCACCAAACTACACGCCCGAAAAACAAACAACCCAGTGAAGAAATGGGCAGAAGATATGAACAGACACTTCTCCAAAGAGGACATCCAGATGGCCAACAGACACATGAAACAATGTTCAGCATCGCTCCTCATCAGGGAAATACAAATCAAAACCACACTGAGATACCACTTCACGCCAGTCAGAGTGGCTAAAATGAGCCAATCAGAGAACTCTAGATGCTGGCGAGGATGTGGAGAAACGGGCACCCTCCTACACTGTTGGTGGGAATGGAAACTGGTACAACCCCTCTGGAAAACAGTGTGGAGGTTCCTCAGGAAACTAACAATAGAACTCCCCTATGACCCAACAATAGCACTGCTAGGAATTTACCCAAGGGATCCAGAAATGCTGAGGCATAGGAGCACATGTACCCCAATGTTCATAGCAGCACTCTCCACAATAGCTAAAACATGGAAAGAGCCTAAGTGTCCATCAACAGATGAATGGATCAAGAAGATGTGGTTTATCTATACCATGGAATACCACATGGCAATGAGAAACAATGAAATCTGGCCTGTGTAGCAACATGGATGGACCTTGAGGGTGTTATGCTGAGCGAAATAAGTCAGGCAGAGAAAGACAAATATCATATGTGTGCACGTATAGGAGGATTAGGAGGAGCTTAACAGAGGACCAAGGGGGAGAAGAAGGGCAGAAATGGTGGGGGAAGGGGGAGAGGCAAACCATGAGAGACTCTTGAATGCTGACAAAAACTGAGGACTGGTGGATGTGGGGGAGGAGGGGTGGGCATGGAGGAGGGCACTTGTGGGGATGAGCACTGGGTGTTATGTGGAAACTAATTTGACAATAAACTATTTGTAAAAAAATAAAAAATAAAAAATAAAATAGCATTTGTGATTATTGTAACTTTTACAAATATTCCTCACAATAATCCAACACTGGAATTTATAGATTCATCCACTTTTATGGAATAAAGGCATTGTCCTATAAAAGCATATATTGATATTATTCATTTATATACAAAAACAAAATTTTTTCAGAAGACTATTCGGTATTTTGGCTATTTGAGGGGTTTTTTTTGGTTCTAGATTCTATAAAAAATAAATAACACTGATAATCTACAAATTTAGACAAATAGGGTCAACATAATATTCACAGGTAGAAGAGTAAAGCTGTGTCTCATGTATATAAATGGCATCATTGATCTTTCAACAGACAATATACTCAGAGTTGTGTTTCTAGCCATGGTTTATCAACATTTACACAAATTCACATACTTAAATCTTTACTTTTATAACCAGAACAAGTGTTTCTAATATGGATGTATATATTCTGTGACTATAAAGAAGCGAAAGGTATGCTAAACAGAATGCTTTCTCACACTTGGGTCATGAATTAGAAGTCAACATTCTGCAACATGCTAACCAGCTCAGGAGACAGAAGGCCTATACAGTATTAACACATACACACAGCCTGCTTTTTATGAGTCTTAAAAAAAAACGAGTTGTAGCCTCATTCCCTCAGTTTTAAAAGAGCCCCCAAATTATTCTATTGCTCTTTCACCAGCTCACCTAAAAAGACTATCTACACTGTTTCTCAAGGAAACCAGCCCCATGCATTAAGAGCCCGTCCACACCAGGTGGAAGCTGAGATTCAGAATCACCTGGCCCAAGAAATTAAGCATTTCTTCTCTATTTGCAACCACTGATCAATGTGGGTTCAAGACCTTGCCAGTGGTGGGGTTAGGAATAGGGAAGAAGAAATTCTCATTCATAAACGTAGCTCAGGCCAAAATGAATTCTCAGCCTACGATTCCTGTGGGATCAGCCCACCCCAGAATCACCCCTCTTTCCTCTGAGACCTGCTCCAGCAGAGGGAGGCCTCTGAGAGCACTTGCGTCCTAGGACATCACAGCTGATTAGAGTCTGGTGAACTGAAATGTGAGGATGTGACTCAAACAGAACCAGCTAGAGATTCTGAGATTCTCTGCATTGTTTCATCTGAGAATGTAGAATTGGAACACAGAAAAAGTCTAGTCTGTTTGTGAAAAGAGCTGATTTATATATAATTTCGGAGTGAAGGGCCCATTCTATCTCACCATGGAGACAAAAAGCCAGAACGTACGAGGTAGAGAAGTGAAGGGAAACTATCAGAGCTCTCCATACTTCCTGCTTCAGTCCTTTTCTGGGGCCCAATCTTTCCTATAATTTGGGGTTTCATGAGATACAGCTAAAGGCTTATAATAAATTTTTGTTGTTTTTTTAATGGTTTTTTTATTTATTTCTGAGAGAGAGAGAGAGAGAGAGAGCGCATGAGCAGGGGAGGGTCAGAGAGAGGGAGACACAGAATCTGAAGAAGGCTCCAGGCTCTGAGCTGGCTGTCAGCACAGAGCCCTATGTGGGGCTCAAACCCATGAACCATGAGATCATGACCTGAGCTGAGGTCAGACGCTTAACCAACTGAGCCACCTAAGTGCCCCTAAATTATTTTTTTAAGACCAAATTAGTCTGTGCTTCTTGCAACCCAAGTGCCTACACTATACTCTAATAAGGGGGTAGCAAGAATGGATCTTTTGATGAATAAGTTAAACAGAAATATCTCAGAAATACTGACTACATTACCATGGAATAGTGCCTAGTGACATAAGCCAAACTTAGACACGGTGGGTGAGCAAGCAGAGTGGTTTGGGATACAGAATGGTAACTTACCCTCAAAACCCACCCAACTCATTCACCAGGGCTTTTTTTGTATGCCTAGAAATAAACAGTGCATTAAAAATAAACTCTAGGGGCACCTAGGTGGCTCATTTGGTTAAGTGTCCAACTCCTGATTTCAGCTCAGTCATGATCTCGCAGTTCATGGGTTCAAGCCCCATGTTAGGCTTTGTGCTGACAGCACAGAGCCTGCTTGGGATTCTCTCTGCCCTTCCCCTACTCAAACGTCCTCACATGTTCTTGCGCTCTCACTCTCTCTCTCTCTCTCTTCTCTCTCTCAAAAATAAATAAACTTTAGAGGCAACTGGGTGACTCAGTTGGTTAAGTGTACGACTTTGGCCCAGGTCATGGTCTCACAGTTTGTGGATTCAGCCTGTCTGTGCTGACAGCTCAGAGCCTGGAGCTGCTTCAGATTCTGTGTCTCCTTCTCTCTCTGCCCCTCCCCCACTCATGCTCTGTCTCTCTCTCTCTCCCTCTCTAAAATAAATAAATATTTTAAAAAATTAAAATAAATAAATAAATCTTTAAAATAAATAATTAAATGAACTCTGTTACTTGGCATTTCACCAGCTCTGCTATGAGAATTCACACTGCCACCATGTTTGTTTAAAACAAACATTAAAACAAACTGTGTCTGGTGCTCCGGGGTGGCTCAGTTGACTACGCATCTGACTTTGACTCGGGTCATGATCTCACGTCTCATGAGTTCAAGCCCCGCATCAGGCTCTGTGCTAACAGCTCAGACCCCAAGCCTGCTTCAGATTCTGTGTCTCCCTCTCTTTCTGTCCCTCCCACTCATGCTCTGTCTCTCTCTCTCAAAAATAAACATAAAAAAAATTTTAAGAGAACTGTGTCACACAAATATTTGTGAATAAAAATAAACAAAAATCAGACTCAAATTGGCAAAAACTCATAAGGGATTTAACTGGTACAAAAGACTAAAAGTATAAGTTAAATACAATTTTAGGCAACTTTAAGATGGCTATGTAAACAATTTCACAGAAGATTTGCTTCCTCTATGTCTCTCCATCCTCAGTTTCCCCATAGGGAGCACCCCCAGAAACCTTAGCCTCAAATAAAATAATGGCTGCTGTGATTCAGTCCCCACCACTCAGGAGAAGAGAAAATAAAACTTCAGGTAGTCCTTATAGAAGAACAAGACTCTCTCTCTCTCAAAAGTCCAAGCAAGTTTCACATTTTATTGACTCTGGCTGGATTAAGTGTCCATATCGGAACAATCACTGTGGCCAAACACAAATTATACTGATTAGTTTAAGATAATCAGAAGTTCAAGACTGGGTCAACCCTGGTTTCACACACACACACACACACACACACACACACACACAAACACACACACACCAAAAAAAAAACCAAAAAATTAGGGTACAGTTCTGGACAATAGTGACCAAAAAATGGCAAATGACAATCAGAGCAATTGACTTCTTGTTTCACATGGGAGTGCCAATTCCTACAGCACTGTTGGAGTCCAAACTAATTAGTGGATTCACAAAACATGTCTTGGGTCTTTTGCTAATACTTACTGGGGATGTAGAAAAAAATCAGGGCTAGAATTTCCACACTGTCAGGGAGATGCTCATTAGTACTGACATACAGGCTTATTTGTCCATGTCATAGCATTCATTCCCACAAAATGGCCCAACCTGAAGATTTGAGATGTGCAGCTCATTTCATTTCATTTTCTGTCTTATACTGGGAATTCTAAACAAGCAGGATGGCAGAAGAATGTGAGAGCTCGGGGTATTTACCAGTATCTTCTTAGGAAAGCAAAATAATCAAAACATGAATGGGCTGGTTAGATTTTTGAAATCAATAGGGAAGGAGGCCAGTTCTATACAGGAGATGCTTCATGAACCGTATACTACCTAATGCAAGACACATAATTACACAGAGATCCTGGAATATTTATCAAGTAGAAAGGAGGACACCAGAAACTGTTTAGAGAAAGGTGAACAAACTGTTTCAGTTGGTACATATACATGTTCAATTTTAAGGTAAGACAGTCTCTGTTGTAAGTATTCACGTCTGCCCAGAGACGAGGCACAAACGAGTACGAATGGCCAGATTTGGTCCTAAGGCTCTAGTCTGCCCCTGACTTAGAGAATAAGATGTGTGGAATAATAGAGTGGCATGTTCTGAAGCTCAAGAAAGAGCTTGCTATTGTATTCTAAGAGAAGGAAGTGTAGAGTAAGAAAATCTAATTATAACTAAAGCCCAGCCATCACACAAAAGGACTAAAAAGCCATGACACAGCTTCTGCTACAATTCCAAATGCTCCGAATCTCTTAACTTTAAGAGAGTTGAAAACAGACTTACCAGACCACCTCCAGGGCTCCAGGGAGAGATGACCCCCCGCCCCCACCCGGCTGACTAGGCTGGAGTGCCGCAGAGCACTGACCCAATCACAGGAGCGCTGAGGCCTGCTCGGTGCCCACCCCACCCCACCCCACACCTGGGGAACCCCGACTCCAGGCCACAGCTGGATTCTGGGCTCAACCTACTACCCGATGTTCCGAGACACTACTGGACCAAAACTCCTTTGCCTCACATCCTAGTTTTTCTTGGTCACTTCTTTTTCTTTTTTAAAGTTTTTTAGTGTTTATTTTTGAGAGAGAGTGAGAGAGAGAGAGCAGGGGATGCACAGCACGAGAGGAAGAGAAAGAGCAGGGGAGGTGCAGTAAGAGAGGGAGAGAGAAGGTCCATCCCATGAACCCTGAGATCACGACCTGAGCCAAATCAAGATTCAGATGCTTATCAGACTGAGCCACCCAGGCTCCCCTTCTTGGTCATTTCTTAAACTATAATCCCTGCTGGTGTCCTGTCTGGGAATTTCACCCTCACGTGGCTCACCTCCTCCGACAAACTGAGCAACCCTCACCCTGCCTTCTGGACCCCTTCCCTGCACCCCCCAGGCTGTCTCCTGTATCCATTCCCCTTCTCCAAAAGCTCCCCGCATCCTCCTACCTCAACCAGAATCTGGTCTTCCCCTGAGGGTACTCTCCCCTACACCTTTATAACATCCACGAAGTTTATTGTCAGACCCTGTCAGCACAGATGCGGGGGTACAGCCTCCCCTCTCCCCAGTGTGGTATCAGTCAGTCTCTCCTCTGATCTCTTCGATAAAACTTTCTCCTTTGAGACTGTTTCTATCTGACAATTCCAGCTTCTCCCCATGCACATTGCTGTCAGCCTCCCCTCTTATGATCCAGAAGTTAGTTCACGCCCTCATCTCACAACCTCATCAGACGTCCCCATGTTCCTGAATACCCAGGCTCCCGGGGTGACCGGCTGAGGTGCTGCTTGTACAAAACTCTTGCCCTGGCCTCCATTTCACCTCCCGAGGCTGGCCCTTTCTCTCCTGCTCTCCTGCGCCAAACCATAATAACCCAATCCCATCAATTCCTTCTCCCTCACTTCCCTAGTTCCTCATCACCACATCCATACACACACACACACAAAGTATTTGTAGCTGTGCGACAGAACGCAACACACATACGCAGAAACAGAAAAGTGTTTGTGTCTGTGCTACAGAATGTACTAAAGACTTAGAAGTACAACAACCAAATATATATTAGACATTCATATCCCTGTATCCCCCAGCCACCCTGCCATGTGGTTCTGCCTACTTAAGTCTTCCTTTTTTATAATCTTAAAAGAAACCAAAATATTTCCTCCATTTTTATTATGCACAGAAGTTGAGTTCTGGGTGTTTCTATGTATCTCTCTGGCAGTTTTAAAACATGGCTCCAAAATTCTCTAACACTCTTCCCATTAAGAAGTGAGATCTTATGTCCCTGCTCCCTGCTGCTTGAAACTGGATTCTGTGATTGCTTGACAATGTGATATATATACATCAGAAGTGAATCTGTGCTGGTTTCCAGGACCAGAGCTTAAGAAACTGGCAGTTTCCATGTCCTATCTCCCAGAACACACTCTTAGAACCCAGTCAGCATGCTGGGTTCTAAGCATGCTGGGTTCCCTCAAACCACCCCATTTGTAGGCATCACATGGAATACCCATGCGTAGATATTTTCAAGCAATGCCCAGCTTAGGTCCCAACATTCAACTAGCCTAACCACCAGACATGTGAGTAAGGTCGCCTGCAGATGATCCCAGTCCCCAGCCATTGAGGCACCCCCACCTTTCTTTCAAGTGTCCCCTGCAAAGGTCCTAGATAACATCCAGAAACATGCCATTCTCTGCTTAAACACCTGACCCATAGAATCTGTGAGCACAATGGCTTTGGGGGCAGTTTGTTACACAGCAATGTAAGCCAATGCGTGTGATATAGAGGTTGAGCAGTCCCACAGTCTGCTGTGTGCAAGGTGGTGAGTCAGGAAAGCCGAGGGTATAGACTGCAGTCAGAGTCCGAAGGCCTGGGAACCAGGAGTATTAACGGTGCTAAGTCCCAGCTCAAGAATCTCATGCAATCAGGCAGAGAGAGAATCCACACTTCCTCCACTTGTCTTTGTTCTAGTAGGGTCCTCAATGGGCCGCATGATGCCCATCCACACTTGCTACGGTTGTGGGGACGGTGGGATAGGCACCTGCTTTGCTCTGGTCCATCAATTCAGATGCTAATCTCTTCTGGAAATATCATCACAGACACAGCCACAAATGATGTTTAATCAGCTATCTGGACATCCTGCAGTCCAGTCCAATTGATACATAAAATCAACCATCACACTTTCCCTAGCATTAGGTTCCTACTCATTTTATTATTTCCTTTTATACCTTATTCCTTTTCATTTCACGGTCTGGCTTTCTCCCAGCTACTTCCTTATGGACAGTACTACTCTTCAAGTCAGGCAGGTGTGTCCCTGTCCTGAGCCTCCAGCTGAGTCCCTCCTAATGTAGTGAGATGTCTACAGGGTCCGTCTGGATGTCCTCAAGACCAGATCATGTGCCCAGCAGATATGACATTGAAACTGACCATTCAATTTCAAGCACTATGTAAACTTTCAAGGCCTGGAACCTGATCTGTCTTCCCAAGGGCACAACTGACCATCAGCATGGCTACTCCTAGGCCTGAGGTGTGGCCATGTGACTACAGTCAGGCCGAAGGTGTATAAATACAATCTCAGGGGCACCTGGGTGGCTCACTGGTTAAGCATCTAACTTCGGCTTGGGTCATGATCTCCTGGTTTGTGAGTCTGAGCCCCATGGCAGGCTCCGTGCTGACAGCTCAGAGCCTGGAACCTGCTTCACATTCTGTCTCCCTCTCTCTCGGCCCCTCCCTCTCATGCTCTGTCTCTCTCTCTCTTCAAAATAAACATTAAAAATATATTTAAAAAATACAGTCTCAGGAAATCTCCTTAGAAATATCGATGCTAGACTTCTCTTGCCCCCCACTGTCCCCCTCCGTTCCCACTGACAATCCCAGAAGGACCTTGGGAGTCACTGTGCAATATGTCAGAGACACACTGCAGCCCGGGACTGTTCAACTGCAGAAAGTTATGTAAATGATGATGATGATGATGATAATCATCTTCACTTTTTATATACACGGTGATCTGTGTTGCAGTGTTTTAGCTGTTCCTTAAAGAAGGTAGTCCTTTAATCTTGCCATTTTTTATACCACCTTTTGTACTGTTGCCAAGGTAAAAACCTAACAAAGTACAATTGTCTCATCCCAGTTTAAAATTCCTCCATGTGTCCCTGCTCTTCAAAACAGTGTTTCTCGAAAAAAAAAAAAAAAGCGGGGGGGTGTGGCAGCTATAGATCTCCATATTCAGAACATTGCTGAGAAGAAGGCAAAGTGCTAAGGGACACTCCAGGTTCTGATCTGCAGGCTCCAATGGGAGAGCCATTGACCTTTGCCTCATCTCCCACTTTCCTTCATCTCACACCATCCATTCCAGTCACACTAACCTACTCGGAATCCTCTGAACACATAATACTCTTCTTCCATTATTGCCATGCCTTTCCCTGAGAGAGAAATGTCTAGGATGCCCTTGACCCCTCTCCTTCTCTATTCTTTCTACTAAGAACCTTCTCATCTTCTAATATCCAACTAAGGTTTCTCTGAGGGTCCCTAGTAGGATGAGTCAGGTTTGACCTCTATTCAACCCTGTTCAATTCACTACTATACGAGATAAACTATTTTATCATAATTTTATTCCATGTCTTCTTCCTTCTAAACTGTCAGCTTCTTGAGGACAAGTACGTCCAGCTACTAATTAGTGTTTGTCTAAGACAAACAAGAAAAGAAAGAATGAAAGAAGAAAAATCGCTATATTAGTCTACTGCTTGAAGAGTAACTAAAATAGTTTTGATTAAAATAGATGCTCATAAACTAGGTGATTACTGAATGTACTATAGATAAGAATTTTTTTCTAAAACAAGCTCAAAATCAAACACATGAAAAATGTGCTTTAAAATCTTTATGTACAAATAAGCATTTGTTTCTTCAGAACTACGTAAAATTTAGTATTAACAAAAAAGCTCCTGAATTTTTTTGAATATAGAGAGAATAAAAGTGAGGAACAGGAAGTGCTTTCTAGTGACTAAATAATGTAGCAGATGAACATACTGACTTCACGGAGGAAAAGGGGAAGTCATGGAGTAGCAGATTCTATATCTAAAAGAGTACTAACCCAAACACTGAAATCCAGAGAAATAGCCAAATGGTATTTTGAAAATTGGTTACATTTCTCAGAGAAAAGTCCTACTGTCTCCAGATACATTAAAAGTAATCAAATAATGTAGTAAAAATCCTAGCGAGTACCTGGTGTACAGCAGGCTATCAATAAGTGATATTTGCTCTTCTCTTCTCACATAGCCATGATAATGGAACATCCCATTTAAATGAAAAATAAACACTTCATTTTAAAATTGGCAATCTATTTAAATGTCTGCTCTTGATTCAAATGAAATGCCCTATTTCCACCCACAGCCTCCATCTTGCTCCAGATTCTAATATCAACTGAATCATAGTCAAGGGTTCAATTAAGTCCCTAAAGTTCATTCCGCATTAGTTCAACGTTTCTGATATCTTTCCTTATCCTGATTTACTCTCATACTTAAATTCCAGTAACTAGCACATGTTATTAGTCTTTATTCCATTTCCAACAATTTTCTTCTCACCAGTGCTTACCAGAATGCAGCCCCCACAGTAAGTCCAGCATCTCTTAAACCTTAGGGGGGGGTCAGTCATGGCCAGCAGGGGTAACTAAATACCTGGTCCTCTAGAAAAATACAGTATTCTGCTAGTCTTCGCCCACTGTGCTTTATGATCTATTCCTGCCATCAACCCCACTGAAATAAGTCCTTCTTGTCAAAGAAGGTTTTATAATTATATAACTGACAGTGGCACTTTCTTGTGGGTCATGCTCCATAAATTCATAAATTCCAGGTTTGCTTACAGAAGCACCCTAGACTGATGTACTATCTCTCATTAAAATTGTATCATAGGTGGGGCCTTGGGTGGCTCAGTCAGTTGAGCCTCTGACTCTTGATTTCAGCTCAGATCATGATCTCAGGGTCAGGTCATCAAGCCACATATTGGGCTCCATGCTGTGTCTGGAGCCTGCTTAAGATTCTCTCTCTCCCTCTCTCTCTCTCTCTCTCTCCTTCTATCCCTTGCCATTTGCACGCTCTCTTTAAAAAAAAAAAATCATTCCATAGGTAATGATCACCAGGAAAATCTATTAGCATTTTTAAAAATTTGACCTGATCACTTCTTCTATTCTAATAATATGTTAACTTCAATCTAACACATTTTTGTCAGATACTATTATATTTCTTATCAAAGGCAAGAGTCTCCTCTGCACGATGTGGCCAGGAAGACCACAGACCAAATATTCTACATAGGTCTTCAGTTAAAGACCTCTTGCCTACTGGCCTAAATTATTTATATCATTGCATAATCTATTCTAGGAGGACCTGTGGAAAACATCTTACCCATTACTTGTTCTTTCTCTCTAATAACTGCTCTAAGCCATGCAACTAATTGAATCATTCATTACCATGGCTAATAGGAAACTTGGAGCCAAAATGTTCAGGCCAGCCCACAAGTGTTGATGCCTCATCTTGTTAAAATGTATGTATTTCATGTCTTAACCTTATACCGGATTTCATGTTATTTTTCCTACTCTTATTTTTCATATCACTTCCATACTTAGATTCCTATTGTTTTTCCCACTCTTATTTTCATACCATATGGACCTGTGTGCGTTGATTTAAACTAGTATTGGAAGAGTGATGATATAAATACATAAAATAGAAATCTATAGGTAACGGAAAACAATTAAGACACTGAATGGCTTGACCTCTTCTGGTTCAAATTATTAGCTCCGCTAGGAGGTGTATAACTCACTCAGTTAGAGGGGCCCTACAGCATAAGAATACATTACCGATGCAGTAGGAAGCATATGTCATATGAATAGCCACACACAACATGCAATATAATTAAGGTTATTCAAACAGCCATGAATTCAAGGTCAATGTGGTCTTCCTATCTTTTGGGACTGATTTCGGCTGGATGTATAACTTAAGGGAAATACCGTAATTGATTCCTGTTGCAAAAAAAAATAAAACAAAGAAATCAAAATCATATTGATTCTACCTCTTAAATAATTTTAAATTTACTTCTTGCTCTTGCACTTGCACCTAGAAGTTTTAAGTGAATACCCCACAGGGTAAAAGACCCACACACAGGGTCTTTTAAAAATGCAAATCGTGCCGCTTGGGCTGAACAATTTCCCATGGCTTTCTATCAATCCTGGGATGAAATTCAAAGTCCTTAACAGCCAAAAAGGTCCAGGTCACTAATCCCTGCATTACTCGGTCACCTCTTCTAGGCTCATCCAACCCTTTCTTAACCAGTAGACATGTTCATGAAGCATGTACCCTGTACAACAAACATATACACAAAAATAATCGATTATACTCAAACTTTTTCTCTCTGCAGAAGCAACCCTCTGGAAAGAGGGGTCTGTTTTGATTATTTCCACTTCATTCACCCATCAATCCTGCAGTCTCATTTCTGACCTTGGCCTTTCTCGGTAAATGAAAACATCTGGATAACTGGTGAAGTCCGAGTTATCAAATCCAAGAGACAGACATCCTTTTCTAATCACTCTTGACCTCTTCGTGGGATCTGACACGATTTGCTCTCCAGTTCTCAAAACTCTGCCTTTTCCTTGCCTTCCAGAACACCACTGGATTAGCTTCTTACTCCTTGTTTTTAATTATTTGTGTCGCCCCAGGTTCTGCCTCTCGGGCCTGACCCTGAGTGATCTTCTACTCCTGGAGATTCACCCATGCGCCTAATGATCTCCAAGTCTTCACTGGAGCCACTCTTTCCAGTGACATTTGGGCCCACGCTGCCGACCATCTACTGTACGTTGCCACCACGATACACCAGAGCAGCCGCATTGCAGACATGTCCACTGTTACAGCTTCCTTCCTTCAGAGCGTCTCCTCCTCTGAAAGCTACTCTAAAAACTGGGTATCTAATAAAACTCTCTCTCTTTTTTTTTAAGTTTGTTTCTTTTGAGAGAGAGTGAGAGAGAGACAGAGACAGAGACAGAGTGCTAGCAGAGGAGGGGCAGACAGGGGGGACAGAAGATCCATGCTGGCTCCATGCTGGCAGCAGCCTGAATGCAGGGCTCAAACTCATGAACCGTGAGATCATGACCTGAGCCAAAGTCGGGCGCCAAACTGACTGAGCCACCCAGGCGCCCAACAAATCGGTCTTCTCCATCTGCTACATCCACTTGTTCAAGAAGGGCTTCACTAAGTAGTATTAGGTTAAAAGATGTCCCAAGGGAAAAGTGAGCTAAGTCAAAAAACCCTTTTCCCTATGGAAATATAATAAATTTGTTTTCTTAAAAGTCAAATAAATAGATTCTCTCAAGGGTAGTGTTTCTCAGAGCTTTAATCTGCTAATATATCTTATGCCTCTTCAAGATCCATACTTGGGACACAGCGTTCCTCCCAAGCTAGTGAGGCCCTTCTGCTGAGAACCCTACTTAGACAGCTACTAGGAATAATATGTAGCAGAACACAGGCGGGGTTTGCCAGCTATGCTTCTGAGGTCAACTGAAGCAGAGCTCATAGAAACAGCATCTCAGGGACTGATAAATGTATAGGTTTCTCAGCTGTGGGTGGGAGTGGGTAGCCCAGTCATGTAAACGGGCTCTGAGCATCCCTTCTCAGAGGACTATTTAGGAGATACAGAGTCTTCCTCCACCTGTGCTAAATTACAGAGTAATTTCCTGTTCTTTATGTTGATTAATAAATCAAATGAATTCATCAAATATTGATTAAACACCTGTTCCACGCAAGACACTACGGTAGTTATTAAGGATACCAAAAGGGCTGAACGTAGTTTTGTCCCTTCAGGGCTCAGTCGAGGGGGAAACACATTTGTAAAAAATTTAATTAATGTGACAAAGTGCTATGAAAGAAGTATGTATTAATTTCTCTGAGAGCACAGGGGAAGAACTGATTTCCTTTTCTTGGAGAAATAAGAGAGGGGGTCAGAGGAGATTTTACCTATGTGGTTTAGAGTCGTCTTACCAACCGAAAAAATAATTGCAAGACGGAACATATTCCTAGTCTATAAATAAGAAATTGAGTTTAGCGTGGTTAAATTATTTATCTAAGTTCACAAACCTGATGAGTAACAAAACAAACCTGAACTACAGCTGGTCAGACAAGACAGAAGGAAGCGAAGGTAAGAAGTATAAAACGATGAAAAGGTATGTTTCGTTGGAGAAAACAGAGGCACGGAGGTGTGGTGGAGAGGGACCGCCAGGTCTGTGCTCGGCTGGGGGCTGGGCAGCTTACCGGGGGTGAAGGGTCTGAGAGGATTCCTACTCGCATGCTGGCCCATGACTGTTTCATGGGTGCTGACAGAAGCCAAGACTCACCGAGCAGCAAGTAAGCAGCATGAGCACGATGACGGTCACCCTGCTCTTCGGTGGCTCGACATGGCCACCCACGCAGGTTGCACCCCAGGGGAGGAACGTGGCTCATGGAGGGCAAGTGGCCTCCCCACCTCCAGAGCAAGCTGAGACGATCCTGCTCTTTGCCCCAGGAGAAGGCCGTCCCTCCAGGTTGCTTGTTGCAAACCCAACCCTGCGAAATGGCCCAAGTGAAGGGTAGTCGGGGCCTTGCACTTCTGGCACACTCAGTGAACACATACAGGACATCAAGGAAGGTGGATTACCTCTCCCAAGAGAGGGAAGATATAGGAGAAATATACTTCACAAATTTCTGTCTTTTGAATTCTTGACAAAGGTGATTTTTTTTAATGAATCAGAATTTTTAATTTGCCCCGTGTAAGCGTGTGACTATGCGCGTGATTTGCACAGGAGCACTGTGGTGGAGCCCTTGCACCTGCTCTATCCTGACCTTCTCGGTGTAATAATGCTTCAGGGTTCCTGGGATTGCGTCCAAGGGCAGCAATGAAAACAGGCAATCCCACTGTCCTTTATCCTAATGATCCTGACTTTCCTCTAGCCCACCAAACCCTTCATGATCTGGCCCCTTCTTCTTTGGCATCACGGGCTTTCTCCCCATTGGAAAGGTCAGTTTTTGATCTTGAGCTACCATATGCAAAATGGTTCCTCACAGATCATCCTTAAGGTGCTCTCAACTAACTGCAGAGCCAAGAATTATTTCAAAAGGCAGCCCTGAATCAGAGTACCTAATCACAGCCGTGTCTGTAAGGGCAAATGGAACATCATTTCTCTCTTAACTATTGTGTCTATTGGTCTTGTTTCAGTTTTGTGTTTGTTGGAAGCCATATTGAGTACTGCTTCCAAGGGAGTGTTCCTAGAGATACGTCTGAGAACACTGCCCTTCTAACTAGTTCATGCTTTCAGATCCAAGATTCAGGAAGCATAACTGAAACTGTCCGAAACTGAAACAGGAACGCATCGGAAGCATATTGAGGCATCCCACAGAACACTAAGACAAAGGAGGGGCAGGGATGCAGACGGGCTAAAGAAAGGAAAATCAATGGGGCGCCTGGGTGGCTCCGTTGGTTAGGCGTCCAACTTCGGCTCAGGTCACGATCTCACGGTTCGTGGATTCGAGCCCCACGTCGGGCTCTGTGCTCATAGCTAGCTCAGAGCCTGGAGCTGTTTTGGATTCTGTGTCTCCCTCTCTCTGACCCTCCCCTGCTCTCTCTCTCTCTCTCTCTCTCTCTCTCTCTCAGAAATAAATAAAACATTAAATAAAAGAAGAAAGGAAAATCGAAACCAGAATGTTTACAGATCTCTTACTCTGTGGCTTTAGGAGTTTTTTTCCTGCCGCACAGGTAGCAGGTATTTTCTTCAGAGAGCAGAAAATATGACTGCCATGTATCTTCCCTCCAAAGGGAGAAACTGACCCAACTGTCTGGGTTGCAAGTTAAAAAACTCCAGGAAGAGGATCACCTGATAGAATTGGCAGTGTTTGCACTAATTATAAGGATGAGCCGGGTGGGTGAAGGAAAAGGAGAAGTCCCAGGAAAGCTGTTCAATTTATACATACGGTCCCAGCAATGGTTGATATACCTGTGGGGCCATCTTCCCAGGGCTTATGGCAAAAGCTCAAACTGCCCTGCATTGCATTTAAATCTCCCAGTGATGGAATTCCTGTCGACTTTTCTAGTCTCAGTCTCCTGATCTCCACTCTCTCCTATCTTGCCTCCCTGTTGGGAGAGGTAATCCACCTTCCTTGATGTCCTGTATGTGTTCACTGAGTGTGCCAGAAGTGCAAGGCCCCGACTACCCTTCACTTGGGCCATTTCGCAGGGTTGGGTTTGCAACAAGCAACCTGGAGGGACGGCCTTCTCCTGGGGCAAAGAGCAGGATCGTCTCAGCTTGCTCTGGAGGTGGGGAGGCCACTTGCCCTCCATGAGCCACGTTCCTCCCCTGGGGTGCAACCTGCGTGGGTGGCCATGTCGAGCCACCGAAGAGCAGGGTGACCGTCATCGTGCTCATGCTGATTACTTGCTGCTCGGTGAGTCTTGGCTTCTGTCAGCACCCATGAAACAGTCATGGGCCAGCATGCGAGTAGGAATCCTCTCAGACCCTTCACCCCCGGTAAGCTGCCCAGCCCCCAGCCGAGCACAGACCTGGCGGTCCCTCTCCACCACACCTCCGTGCCTCTGTTTTCCTCCTAATTTTACTCAAGGTTATCTACTATTAATGGCACTTGTGTACTTTGTTTTGGAGTATATTCATACATAAAGCAATACTAAAATATATATACATATTTTGGGGGGGCCATGTCAGACTATAGTCTGCTTTTTTCTTTCATAAATGCTGTAAGTCATGTGTCCTAATTAAGTTCAATAGCCTTCCTCTCCTGGTTTAATGTCCACATGGTTATCCATAATTTATCGTTCAATAGATATTAACAGACATTTACATTACCTGCAAGTTTTCTCTGTGTAATGAATATAACATGTATATACATATATATACACATATATATTTATGTATATTTAAATATATGTGGATATTATGGATATTTAAGTATATCCAATTAGTTTGTTGGAATACTTTCCTATAAACTGGAATTGCTAGGCAAAGGGCAACCAAAATTTAAGTTTTGAGGGATAACCACAGACTTCACCCTGAATGCAGCCCGTCTTCACCAGTCTTCCTGCTCAGTATCTGCAGATGAAAGTACTCTATTTCCTACAATCACAGGAACATTAGATATCTCTATTTTTAATCCCTGACAATGTGATATTCATAAGAAATTAGTTTTCCTTTGTTAATGTTGAGCTCAAGCATCGTCCATATCCTTATTAGTCATTTATATCATTTGCATTTCCTCTTTATGTTCTTTGTTCATTTCCCTGGGAATATTAGTGTCTTTGTTACCAATTTATAAGAGCTCATTTGTGATTAAGGATGCTAACCTTTCTGTAGCTGTGCATTACAAATGAAACGCCATAGGGTTTGTTTTACCTCATTTATTTTACTATGATGTTTGTTTTTTGTTTTTTTTTTTTTGATTACACGTAGGTTATACATTTGAATATAATGTTCTTTTTTCTTTTTTTGGTAAAGAAAGGCAAAGAGTAATCACCGAAGGATTCAACACAAGAAATAAAAATGAGGGGCGCTTGGGTGACTCAGTCAATTAAGTGTCTGATTCTTAATTTTTGCTCCGGTCATGATCTCATAGTTTGTGAGATCAAGCCCGGTATGGGGCTCTGACCAGAGCCTGCTTGAGATTCTCTCTCTCCCTCTCTCTCTGCCTCTCCCCTACTCACTCATGCACTCTCTCTTTCTCTCTCAAAATAAATAAAGTTAAAAAAAAAAAGAGAGAGACTAAAGATCAGATGTGACTTTTACTGGGAAATCAATTGGAAAGCAATTGGGAAGTGGATTGGTAAGAACCAGGAGCAGATGTCAGCCAACTGGATGATCCAGACATGAAAAAACACTAGTTGAAAGCATGGTGGTGGCAACAGAGGTGGGGAGCAAAATTACAGGGGCATGTGTGAGGGAGAATCTAAAGAATCTGGCAAATGGTTAAATTGGTAGAATGGGCTGGAACTCAACTACTGTGTTATTATGGGGTGAAATCAATTCGGTCATATGTCTAACTGAACCCAAAAGTGTTCAACAGCACCAATGTCCCTCATAAAAGAGGTGAAGGGAAAGGGAGGGAAAGAAACAATTAATAAAAGCCTGATCACAAGGCAACTGAACGTGAGCAGAGGGGAAATCATCGCTGATTGGAACTTTCAAAAACATTTATAAATTAACTCCAGAACAGATTTATGTTTCTACAGATTTTAATTACAAATCAAATATTCTCTGAAAGCTCTGGGCTTAAATATTTAAAGTATATAAAGTTTTTTCATACAGGATCCTGGAAGGAGATAGATTGGTCGTGTCAAATAGGATGATTTGATAAAAGATTTCTAAGGGGGCGGGCACAGGAAGGCTAGGAGGGCTACGCAGTACCGCCGAGCTAGTAACCCTGGCGAAGAAGCTGGTACAACGTCTTAGGGGGCAGGGCAATCGTGATATTTGCCAAAATCCCAAGAGAGTTATGAGGTCACCTGCCAGGTGCTGTGTGCTTAGACAAAGGGACGCAGGCAGTCTGCAGCAACTCCGCTAGGTGAGGCCACCGCAGCCCACCTGCCCAGCATCTTCCCCGGTCATTGCTGCCCATTGACTGCCAGAGGCGACAGTGCCCACTGACACCATCCACACGCGAAGGAGAGTGGGGCGTCCACCTGAAGGGGCCGACACATCCCGCACACTGTCCCTTTCTGTCTTTCACATGGAAGGAAAGTTCTTAGCCCAAACGCGGGGACACACAAACACCCACCAGGACCAAGACATGCAAAAACATGGTAAGACACAGCAGACGATGAACTCCTACTTACCTGTTGAAGTCACTTATATATGGTAGAAACTATCCCTGCTCACATCCACTCAGGGTACATGCAGGGAAAGTACTTCCCTCTTGATCTTAATTAAATTAATTTAAATGACAATAGTTTGTAAAAGACTAGTCTTTAGCCTTTAAACTACATACCAGGAATAAACAAATTTGATTTCACTATAGAATTAAAGTATAAATAATAAATCACTTAATTTAGTAGCTAAAATAAGGAAGGAAAACAGGCCTTGTCTCCAAGAATTCAGGATTGATACTATGAGCGTGAGTGAGGGGAAAAAAATATTTGACAGCTTGGTATTTTATTAGCATGAATAAAAAGGGATTTCTATTACAATTTCTTTGCCTGCTCCCTGATCCAGCATAAAGAAATATTTAAATGTATCAAAAAAGAATATTTGTAATAGAATTAACTATGTAGCATTTTGTTGAGAATAGTACTGTTTAGTATTTTTTCCCCATACCATGTGGTCCTCAAAACCCACTGAAAGGGAAAGAAAAACATTTTCTGAGAAGTTGAGTTGTTTGCTAAGGGTCCCATAGCTAATAAGAGACAGAGTCAAGACTAAGCTATTTCAAAGCCGTAAGTTCATTGTTATTCACTAAAGTATGTGACAGTAATATAGGATAAATCATAAGTTAAAACATCTGTTTTTTCCTGTTTATCTCATGCCAGCATTTCAATGCTTTCTCATACCTACTATTTTTCCTTGTCGTGCATGGAAGACATGCCCAAAGATGGTAGATTATTAAACATTTAATAACCTGAAGCTTTTTTGTGCCCCTAAACTTATAAAAGTAAAAAGTAGGGGTGCCTGGGTGGCTCAGTTGGTAAGTGTCCAACTCTTAATTCTGGCTCAGGTCACAATCTCACGGTTCATGAGATTGAGCCCCAAATCGGGCTCTGTGCTGACAGCGCAGAGCCTGCTTGAGAGTCTCTCTCCCCTTCTCTTTCTGCCCTTCCCCCAAGCTTACTTGCACTCTCTCTCGCTCGCTCTCTTTCTCTCTCTCAAAATAAATAAACATTTTTTAAGTAAAATGTAGTTTTGCTTTGTAAATAAAGCTCTTAACTATACAAAATGCATCCTCATACCTTTTACCTGACAAATAGGACCCTGAAGGACTCATGGATTCCTCAGCTTTTTCACTCTTTCACTGCTATTTTCCTTTACCTTCTACATTGATCGAAAAAAAAAAAAAAAAACTTTGTTAAAAATGACTTTTCCCCCCAGAGTGAAATGTATTCTAAGCCTGGTGAGAACAGACTGTTAATCTCTTCATTTTATTGACCTACTTCAGTTTCAGCTCATTAAACACAGACATTTTCAATGATCAAAAGAAAATGAGCCAAATGTAACTTGCTACAACCTTACTAAATAAGAGAGTTGTTCAAAAAGTAAATAGATCTGAACAGGTAATTTAATATTGACAACCTTCCATTAAAAGAATATATATGTAATGAACAAGGACATACATCCAGAAATAATGTTTACATTCCTTTGATCAAGTGAAGGCACATTCTGTGCATGTTATATCGGACTCCTTCTCAGTTCTTACCCTCTCTCAAAAAGAATATTGAAGAAATCGTGAACTAAAGTCCCTTAAAACTGTAAGACAAAGAAAAGACTATGAGCTCTAAAAAGATAGCTGCAAAGTTTAGTTACTTATATTGCCTATACAGATTTATTACAGCTAAAATAAATTTGGTTATCACAGCACAGAAGGAAAAGAAAATTAGTAATTTGAACCCATTACCCTAATAAGAGTCATAAACAACTTAAATTATAAAATAAGAAACGTTTACTAGCTTCTAAATATGACTGCACTTGAAACATATTTAAATTCACAGCTGAACTATATCAAAATATGCATGTCTCATTAGCAATGACATAAATAATCCTTCTACTTAGGTGGAACTTACTACTCCTCTTGCAACATACCCTAAATAAATAGCCCACTACACTTCATACAGAAAAAAAAACCTTTTTTTTTTAAGATATTGAAAGAGATCTAAAGACTAGTTATTTCTAAAACGGGAACTGGTGGAAATACTTTGGAGACAGATTATATCTGCTACCATATATCGTTTTGTGGTTAGCAACAACTATTTGTTTGCTTATTCTGAAAGGCTATAGCCTCTCTTGGTCTGCATGGAGTCTGGCCCCCAAGCTGGTATCTTTTAATGAACCATCTTCCCATCTCAGGAATAATTCCACAGATAAGTGAGATGTGCTTTACTGCCAACATGGAATTAACAAGGGTAGAAAACTGGGGAATAGGAAAACTGAAATCATTTTCTAGTTCCTTACTATTAATTTCCTCATAGAAAGGGGAAAAAAGGAAAAAAGAAAGAAGAAATTTTAAAAAATCAAAACACAAACCAACCAATCCAAATATAAGTTATATTTAGTCACCTTTATTTTTCTCCATTCTCCCAAGAATAGATGAGTTAATGCTGCAAGTCAGATCAGTCACTGTCTACACAACGTAAAAACTGTGTAAGTTTATCCCTTAAATGTGAAATAATCTTCCTTTCCTTACAGGACATTTGAGGAAACGTTCTTCCGGACACTCGTTTGTCAATTCATTTACTCTGTTTTCAAAAATGTTGGGTACTATAGATAAAAACTCCTTTAAATTTAAAATTTTAAAGGACTGTGTCACTTTATAGAAGTTGTGGCAGAGATACATAATAAAATATTAACTCTTTGAAATAATTTAATCAACAACACAACTGAGCCCAGGTCAGTATATTTTTTTTTAAAACTTCGTCTTCTACATTTCCCATTCTATTAACACTAAGCATAGAAAACTAAGTAAACACAATGAATTGAGTCTGGTATATAAGTACACATAGAAGGTTAATTCTACAAGTAAAAATTTATTTATGAATTTTGGTCTAATCATAGAACATTAAGATATATCAACCACAGATCCCACTCACAAATGGCCTCTAGTGTAGCAGGGGGAAAGGAATATATCTAAAATTGGTATTGCCGCTTTGAGTCCCTCTCTTATATTAGAAATAAGTATTGATCTATACATGATGGTTTGAAAATTTCAGGGCTGATTAAGTCTAAGGCAGGATGTTGAGATGACAGCAATAGACACTGAGCTTTATTTGAGGGGCACTTTGACACGTTGCATGAGAAAGGATGTCCCTCACAGCACGAGCCTTCCAGAGACAGCAAAGCAGGGCCACCACCCAGAAGAGGAAGAGGCCAAGGGAACTCCAAGCAGCAAGGCGAACAGGAGAAGGAGCTCACTGTTCTCGGTGATTGGGCGCAGCAGCCAATGGGAAGCCCTGAGTCAGAGTTTCAAAGGGCAGCAGTGGCTTGGGGTCTGTTACAATCCCCGAGTTGATTTTAGCTATGGCTAGCAGATGTTGCAGTTTTGTGAAGTATGCAAAACAAGCAAGCTCTAAGGGACTAAAAATATGCTTATCTGAGCTCTATTTAAAGCAAATGGATACGTAGAGGTTTGAGCTTGGCACTGGACGGCCTTGGGCTAATGGTTCCAATCTGATGTGAAGAAGTAAAAAACAGAGGGGCTGATCTTCAACCCATTTACACAACACCAGAAACCTTTGTAAATATCACTATATCTAGAGAGCAGAATCTTGGATGGACTGATCATCCGTCTGTGGACTGACTTCCAGAGTTTAACTTAAGAATTAGAGGGGATCGAGGCACCTATGTGGCTTAGTCAGGTAAGCGTCTGACTCCTGATTTCAGCTCAGGTCAAGATCTCACAGGTCATGAGATCAAGCCCTGAGTCCAAATCTGCACTCACAGCATGGAGCCTCCTTGGGATTCGCTCTCGCTCTCACTCTCTCTCTGCCCCTCCCAAATAAATAAACAAGCTTTAAAAAAAAGAATCAGAGAGATTCAAAGGATGTAGAGAATTATTCAACAACTACTTCAATTCTTAGTCCATGCCAGGCATTGTTCTAGGCACCAGATACTCCTCAGTGAAGAAGGTCCCCAGCAGTAATGGCTCCATATGGCTACATCATTAACAGGGCCTCTGCAAAATTAGAAGGCAGGATCCTTTGTTCAAACTTCAAGATGGCAACAGCAGAACACTGAACCAAAAAGGGGGCCTTCTAAGAATGGGACCCTGTGTGATTGCAAAGGTCAGACGCCCATGAACCTAGCCCTGGGGACATGTTCTCTATTCTCATCATGCCCACAACCTAGTGGTGACAGAGCAATAGTACAAAATAAAGAAGAAATACATGGTACCATGAAAGAAACAAAGGGAATTCTACAATAATAACTAAGGGAACATAGTTCAGTGAACCTCAAGAAAAGCCTCTCCAAAGAGCTGACTTTTTAGCAGAGACCTGAACCGGCCAGCTCTACAATGTATGTGCGTGAAGGAGCCATAGGTGGGTCAGTTTATTCCAATGGTTCTCGACTAGGTTGATTTTAACTTCCGTGGGGCATTTGGCAACATCCAGAAACATTTTTGTGTGTCACAACTTGTGGGGAGAGGACACTGATACTGGCATCTAGTGGGTGACAGTCAGGGAGGCTTCTAAACATCCCACAAATACAGGACTGTCCCCAACTCCCCATATGACAAAGAATTATCCAGCCCCAAACGTCAGTGGTGGGACAATGAACGGCCCTAATTAGAATGAATGTAGATGATATACAAAGCCCTGAGGGGGTAAGAGTTAGTCACATTTACTTTTCATGTCTTTAGCCATGTGACTTCATGGTAGTGAATATCAGAAACCTATATTTAGAACAAGGGAGAATTCAATTTATGGTACAGTTAAATACTATACTGTTGCTTAAAAAATACATATTTAGAAAGATGTTTAAGGTCATGGGAAATACTGATATGCTTACAATGGTGACTAAGAAAGATAAACTGATTCCACATTCTTTCAATAGTTATTTATACGATGGGGCGCCTCAGTGGCTCAGTTGGTTGAGTGTAGAGCTCAGGTCATGATCTCGAGGTTCGTAAGTTTGAGCTCCATGTCGAGCTTACTGCTGTCATCATGGAGCCTGCTTCGAGTCTTCTGTCCCCTTCTCTCTCTGCCCCCTCCATCCCACACACTCTCTCTCAAAAAAATAAACATTTTCAAAAATCTCTTTAAAATATTTATATGCATAAATGGCATATGAGGCATATGATGGCTGATGAGGGTGTTTAAAAAGGTAATGCAAAAGATTATCAGTGGTCATTGCTGGTTGGCAAATTTTGCTTTCTATGTACTTTTCAGTATTTTGAATTTTCAAGAGAATGTGTATTCTTTCATAAAAACATGAAAGTGCAAAATCTCATTTTCTCTCTATACAAGTGCATTACACATTCTACTTACATAGCAGCCATATGTGAACTTGATATGACTAATCAAAGACCTAGAGGGGATTATGCTAAGTGAAATAAGTCAGAGAAAGACCAACACATACGATTTCACATATATGTGTAATTTAAAAAACAAACCAGACAGACAAAACAAGCAGAATGCAGACACATGCATATAGGAAACAAACTGTTGGTTACAAGAGTGGGGAGGGGTTGGGGGATTGATGAAAGAGATTAAGGGATGAAGATTCTCAGTTATAAAATAAATAAATCATGGGGATGTAATGTACAACATCAGAAATATAGTCAATACTACTGTAATAATTTTGTATGGTCATGGATGGTAACTAGACTTACTGTGGGGATCATTTCATGATATGCAAAAATACCAAATCACTATGATGTACACCTGAAACTAATAGGATATCATGTTTCAATTATAGTTCAATAAAAAAATGGGGCACTTGGGTGGCTCAGTCGGTTGAGCATCCAACTTTGGCTCAGATCATGATCTCATAGTTCGTGAGTTTGAGCCCCCACATTGGGCTCTGTGCTGACAGCTCAGAGCCTGGAGCCTGCTTCAGATCCTGTGTCTCTTTCTCTCTCTGCCCCTCCCTCACTCACACTCCGTGTGTGTCTGTCTGTCTCTCTCAAAAATAAACATTTAAAAAATTGAAATTAAAAAATTTAAGTCTTTAAAATAATTTTAAAAAAGAAACAATAAGTGTTGACAAGGATGTGGAGAAAAAGGAACTCTCCTGCGCTACTGTTGGGAATGCAAACTGGTGCAGCCTCGATGGAAGACAGTGTGGAGGTTTTTCAAAAAATGAAAAATAGAACTATAGATCATAGGATCTATAGATCATAGGGACGATAGACATAGGATCCAGTCATCATACCACTGGGTATTAATCCAAAGAATACAAAAATACTATTCAAAGAGATATGCGCATCCCTATGTTTATTACAGCATTATTTATAAGAGCCAAACTATGGAAGCCTAAGTGTTCATCAAGAGATGAATGGATAAGAAGTGGTGTGTGTATATATACATGTATTTGAACATACAATGGAATATTATTCAGCCAAGAAAAAAAATGAATGAAATCTTACCATTTGCAACAACATGGACGGAGCTAGAGGGTATAATGCTAAGTGAAATAAGCCAGTCAGGGAAAGACAAATACCGTATGATTTCCCTCTCATGCAGAATTTAAGAAACAAACAAAAGAGCAAAGAAAAAATAGAGAGAGAAACCAAGAAGCAGACTTTTTTTTTAAGAGAGTGAGGGAGAGAGAGGATGTATGGGAGGGAGCACAGGGAGAGAGAGAGAATCCCGAGCAAGTTCCATACTCAGCACAGAGTCCAACATGGGGCTGGATCCCCCTGGGATCATGACCTGAGCCAAAATCAAGAGTCAGATGCTCAACCAACTGAGCCACCCAGGAGATCCAGACTCTTAACTATAGAGAACAAACTAATGGTTACCAGAGGGGAGGTGGGTGGGGGATGGGTGAAATAGGTGATAGGGATTAAGCAAACACTATCTTGTTGAGCACTGAGTAATATATGGAATTTTTGAATTGCTAGATTGTACATCTGAAACTAATACAATACTATGTTATCTACATTGTAATTAAAATAAATAATTTTTAAAGCAACAGAATATAATACCATTTTTTAAAAGCTATCCCATGAGGGCACCCGGTTGGCTAGGTTGGTTAAGTGTTCAACTCTGGATTTTAGCTCAGGTCATGATCTTGCAGTTCACTAAGAGTCCTCTGGGATTTTCTCTCTCTCTCTCTCTCTCTGCACCCTCACCCCGACTCGCATGCTCTTTCTCTCTCTCTCTCTCTCAAAATAAACTTAAAAAAAAAACTGTCCTATTTATTGTGATTCATAGATGAATGACTAATCAATTTAGGATTTTTTTTTAACAATGACACTAATGAAATTTGAAATTTCTAAAGCTGAAAAGAGGAAAAATTGAGGACACAATTGCTATTGTCTTTTCTTCTAGTTGAAGGTCAGGTTTTTATAAGAGAAAGGTAGATATGGAAAATGACTATTCTCTACTAAAAGTAAAGCTACTGATACTTAACCAAGTAGGTCAGATACCACATTCACAGACAATCTATTCTAATGAAGGATATGACCAAAGTCTCTCATGACTCCATTTTTATCAAAATGGGTTTATGGTTTCTTCAACAGTTATACCAAGAGGCTGCTGATTTATACATCATTTCTGTTTATGAGAAGCATCTTTTGGTCGAATTCTCCCATTGGTGTTATACCAGTTAATAACAAAAGAAATGCTAGAGACTTAGAAGGTGCTCTTATCAAATGTGGAAAGTAAACCATACACACAGACAATCACACACACATACACACACAGATAAGACAAAAATCCATATTGCAGAAAGTCTTGACAAGCTGGAAAGTGGATGGGGGAGGATACAATGATCACAAAATGTTATTCTTAAGTTTTCCAAACTGCACCCCTCCCAAAGCCAATTATACACATACAGGATATTGGACACTTGGCAGACAGGAACTTAAATTGTGGGAGGGAAGGTGGGGACTCACAACCTTTATATTTGCTGGTAAGAGGACTACGAGAAACAAGGGTATGATTAGTGCAATTCAGGCCCCTGATGCACAGCCAAACTCTGTAGCCTTAGAGTAGAAACCCATACTCACTGTCTTACCATCAGGCTTCACTAAAGGCCTGGGCAAACATGAAACACATGATTCTCATGGCCACCAAACCACACGCCAGATTTTGAAGAGGAGAAAGTGACAAGCCGCCCTAACAACGGAACTAAGTTCATGTTTACAAGCCAGGACAAACAACACGCACAGAATCAGCCCGCAGCGATGGGACAGGGCCACTTGAGACCTGTGGTGCAGCAGCAGACACCGGGACACACTGCAGCCTCACAAATGACTAAACACCCCCCTCTTTTGACCAATAAGACTATTGCTTCTTCAATCACTACAGCCACCTTAATCTTCCCAACGCCTATGTTATCAAAACACCCATTTCCTGAAACGCTCCACTCCATGAAACAGTCCTAGAGATCACCCAGCACAAACCCAAGTCTTAGATAAAGCCCCTTCCTGACTGACCTTTACCCACAACACCCACAATTCCTACGGTGAGCAACCGTCCTTGCTGCAGCAAGCAAAATGAGCCTGATTTGTTTGAGTATAGGGTGGTTACTGGTGGGTTTGGTGAAGAAGCTTCAACACAGGGCAGTCCTGATATTAATAATCTTCCCCAACATCAGAGCCTATGTTCCTTCTATGGCTTTGGAAATTTAATCAACACAATTATGTTGTTCAAGTAGCAAAAAGGGTTAAATTCATGAGAAACAATGGTGTCAATTTCAGAGTACTGTCCATGAATGACTATGGCCACCAGCCATCTAATCACATAAATCCTTAAACCACGCTCTCTGCACTACTTCACCTCCCTGAATACAGGCTGCAGAACTGTGGCAGCGGTAGTGGAGGTGCGGGTAGCCGAGGCGGGGGTAGTGGAGACTGGTTGAGGAGGGCATGGGTAGTGGAGGCCGCCATATTATATAGATATATTTACCATAACCTAATAAAACCTTCCATTAGCTCGTGAGAAGAAACAAAAGATTCACTATAACCTAATAAATACCATTTTGAATAGAAATATATTTCCTGGGGTGCCTGGGTGGTTGAGTCCATTAAGTGTCTGACTCCTGATTTCAGCTCAGGTCCTGATCTCACAGATGGAAGCCCACTGCTTGGGATTCTCTCTCTGCCCCTCCCCCAGTTGCATGTGCACACGTGTTCTCTCTCTCTCTCTCTCTCTCAAAATAAATAAACTTTTAAAAAAATAAGCAGAGATATAAAATAGCTGGATAATTTTATTTTTAAAAAAAGGTGTTTCCCAATTTTAGAAACAATAATTTGTGACCAAAAAAAACCTAGTTAATATAAAAACAGATTCTGATACATAGAAATCTAAAACTTTCACCTCTAAAGGCCAAGACTAGTTAAAATCAAGACACTAAAAAAACCACCGTAGTGGCAACAATCCATTTTGTGAGCACTTCCTATGTGTCTGGATTTGTGCTATTTTACACACACAGATTATTTCATTTCGTAAATTCAACAGCCCTTTAACTAAGATTCCCGGGGCACGCGGGTGGCTCAGTCAGTTAAGCGTCAGACTCGTGATTTCGGCTCAGGTCACGATCTCATAGTTCACGGGATCGAGCCCCCAGTACTGCTCTGTGCTGACAGTGCCCAGCTTGCTTGGGATTCTCTCCCTCTGCCCCTCCCCTGCTCACCTTCTCTCTCTCTCTCTCTCAAAATAAATAAATAAACAAAAAAAAAACCAACAACAAAGATTCCCATCTTATAGATGACAAAACAGAGGTTCAAAGAGGAGAACCAGTCAACCTAGGCCCCACCGCTACAAATGGCAGATCCCAGTTTTGAAACCCGAGGTCTCTAATTCCAAACTCCAAGGTTACCAGGTAGATTGTTTCTCTTTTGTGTGAGAATGAATCAACACTGTGCTTGAAACAATAATAAGACTCGATCATAATGAAAGCAGTTAAGAAAATAAAACCACACAGCACTAAAGTGACCCGTAGTATTAAAATTTCATTTTGCCACATCAAGTTTATTTTTATTATCCCGTTTATAACCAAAAGCTACCAAAAAATGTTATCTTTCACAAACTACTACTTGTACCAAGGAACATTCACTTTTCAAAAACCGGTTGGTATATAAATTACCTGAATACCTTGGATTTTTTTTATAAGCTTCTCCTCTCTGAATTACCTTCTTAAAAAAGGGAAATAATGCAAGTGTGAACAATTCCATGCGTGAAGAGAATTTCAACGGGAAAGCATTGTCCCTCCTCCCCAATAAATAAAATAAAAATAAAAGGACCTTTAAAAGATACTTTCACTAAGTTGTTTTTTTTTTTTTCTGAATAAAATAAACAAGGGCAAAGGGCACCTTGACTACTACTTAGGAAATAAAATCAGAACACAGGGAAATCTGTAATTCTAATCACATTTACACCTTCTCTCCTTTTTTACATTTCTCATCCAACATCCTTAGGAGCTCAATAGGCTTAAAAGAATTGGAGCAGAGTAAAGAACAAAGGTGAGGAGAATCTGAGAAACGACTTGAACGGCTGTTCTCACCATTTTAATAATTTCAAATTGGATAACAGAGTCTTCAGAAGATGTAAGAGTCGCAAATATAGGAAGAAACTATAAAAAGTTGTTCTACCTGCTTTTATTATAAAAATGGCATTTTGGCTAGACCTCTCAGGTAACCACTTGTAGACAGTGAATGAAGAAAGCACTAAAAATATTAACTCTCAAGAAAAACGAGTATCAAGTTTAAATGTATTAGCTTTGGTCAGTGAAAGTCTATGTGCCAAATAAATACATTACAAGGAATATTAACATTGGTATTCTTACATGGAAATGACTACTTATATTCACTATTGTTCTCTCTTGAGATTGAGGATGCTGTTAGAAAATCGGATACCCAACTGGGACACTCAATCACGCTGAATGTTACAGATCATACATAAACACACAAATAAGGAAAAGCAGTTATGAAGCACGTAGTATGTGTGGTTTACTCGGTTTGAGGATAAGTTTGGTTTAGTGTGGAGAAGTAGCAATGTTAAAAGAAATAGTTTAATATTTCATTTACCTATTCAACTAAAACAACGACTAACAATTTGGGGACAAGAATGATTTTAATCAAGATGATTCTAATTCAAAATAATACTTTCATGTCATTAGTTTCTTAATGCAAATATGAAACGCATTTGGCCCTTCTTCCCAGCAGTCGCACTGAAGTCCCCAAGCATGTAACGGTGCACAGTCCCTGGTTTCTGTCTGTACTGTGTGTACTAGGCTCACCCCATCACATTAAGCCACAGAGGAAGAAAGGTACTGGCAATGGGGAAACAATCCAGAATGGCTCAGAAAAGAAGGTGCTTGCCATCCTGGCTCTTTTGGCTGGGGGGTGGGGGAGGGTGGTTCATATGTATCAAATGCAAATAAAGACACCATTTCCTTACAGCTTCAGTTTTCCCTCACATCCCCATAAAAAGGTATGCCAGTGATTGATACTCTGGGAAGTTCCTCTTCAAAGGAGATGAAATGCACACAAGGTTCTAGGAATGTAACACTTAATCAACGTGTTGCACGCAGCAGGTATCAGGGATACTGAGATATGAGAAGCGCAGTGAAGTTGAGGCCTTTACTGGAGAGCTGTCAACGCTTCCCGAATGTATCAGCCAAAACCATGGCATTTGGGGAACAAAATCTAATAATGCAGGTGAGGATTTCATAAGCTCAATGCCTTCACCCTGTCCACCTCTGCACAAAGACCCACTTCAGCAGTGTTAGCCACAGATACATGAGGTTTAGGGTTTTGATTTTTTTTTAATAAAAAAAATGCACTGAAATAGGAGAATAAGTTTATAAAGGGGTATTACTGTCTGAGGAAAGAACTGCCCTAAGCTTAGAATCTCAACTATATTGTTTCAAGCAGTATGTAAAAAGCACCTTGTACTGAACATTCAAATAAAGACTTGAAATATTTCAAATATAAAAGACTGGTCATGTAAACTAACATGGATGTAGGGTTCCCAGATTTTCCTTATAGGATGAGGGGAGAACTGAGTTCTCAACCAGCAACAGCAATCAAGCAAAATAGCTACCGTTCCATAGAGCTAAGAGCAAGCCGCTTCACCCTGAAACTCAGCCACAGGACGTGTTTGAGAACCAAGCATCCTCTACAAATTCTTTACTCAACCAGGAAACTCACGGCACTCGTCCGTCTTGCCTTCAGAGTCAGGGTGCATTGCTCCAGTAAGATCTGCGCTTCAGACACCTGCTATTGCATTTGACAGCTAAGACCTAATCTTCCAGACCTAAGGTAAACTGGAAATCCCACCAGCAGAAGGAAATGTGCGCGGAGGGGTGGGGAGCAGGGGGTAAAGATGCAGGCAAACGGCCTCACGAGCCCCAGAATCTACGCTGGCTACGCTCAAGGTGCTGTCTCCCCTTCAGTCTCTGGTGTCTGTTTCATCCATGTTTAGTGGCTTCCCGATACATTCCGTTTTGATCGCCTGTTGCCGTCCTATCTTCCAGGCGTCGAAACTACCCAGTCGTCTGAGAGGCACGCTGGGGACAGTGTGTCTCCCGCAAGGAGGGCTCGGTGCCAGGGCACACAGCCGGCTGCGGGTCACGCGGGTGTGAGTGAGCGGGGTCCGAGTCCTAATCCAAGAGGAGACGGGCTGCCCTGTCAATGCCTCATTCCCCAGCAAAGGAGAAGAACACGGGTTTGGATCTTCAGTAGCAAACTTGGAGCGACCGAGCCAACTTGGTCCACCCGAGAAAGAGCACACCGAGCCCCCCGGCGGGGCCGTGGTGAAATTCGCACCCGGAACGGAAACGCAGTCAGCGTCGCCGACCGCCGGCCACGCAGCGGCCGAGGCTCGGAGACCCGGCGCGGGCCGCGAGTGCTCAGCCCCCGCAGCCGCGCTTCCCCGAGGCGGCCCCCGGGTCCGCCCCGCCCGGCCGGAGCGGCACCCCGGGCGCTGCCCGCGCGCCTTACCTGCCCGCGGCGACTCCGGCGGTCCCTTGACAGCTCCCGCCAGGCGCCACTGGAAAAGTTTCCGAACTTCGTCGCAGCTCCGCACGCCCTCGCTCCGAGCGGACCCAACGAGGGCCAGAAGGAGCAGACAGCAGCCGCCCGCGCGCCAGCTCTGCGCATCCATCATCCCTGTCCTGGTCGCCCCTTCCCACGAAGTGGGCGCCGCCGTCCCCGCGCGCCCTACGTGGCAAGCGTTGGAAAACGCTCCGCGTTTGCGGTGCCCACGAGGTGCAATCTGGCGGCAGACGCTCCGGGGCCGTTCTGGGACAGCGGCCTCACCTGGGGGCACTGGCTCTCTCCGGAGGAGCTCCGAGGCGGAGACACGAGTCCTCGAGCACAGCGCCGCCGGGTGTCCCCGTCCTGCAGGGGAGAGTAGGCCCTGCACCCGCGAGGAAGACGGCTGGAGCCGCACGGAGCCCGCGAGCATCCGGCTCCGGCCACCGCCGCGGTCGCCGCGGGCTCGGCCAGCCGCCGCCGAGCTGGGACGCGCTCGCCGGCCGCGCTCCGCAGGCAGGCCCCGCCCCGCAGGCAGGCCCCGCCCCCGCACGTTCCGCCCCGCCCCCTCCCCGCCGCCGGCCCGCCCGCCCCGCCCCCTGCGCGCGGCCGCGCCCGCCCCCGCCGGCCCGCTGTCCGCGGCGGCCCACGCGGGGCAGCCTCAGAGCCGCGCCGCCTTCCGCGGGGAGGCGAACGGAACGAGACCCCGGCCGCGCTCTCCCAGCCCTTTCCGTGGAACACGGTCGGATGAAGAAGAGAGCGAATGTAGGAAGAGGCTCAGAGAAGATAAGCAATGAGGAGCACCGGTTGCAAGTACGATGAAATATTTGACTGTAAGGCAAGGTCTTCAGTACATGGGAATTTGTATGGAAATTGCGTGAAAAGGGATCTGGTGCAATACAGCAGGCAGAAACTTTACAGTTGAGATCCCATTTGAAGACTTGATAGCACTTACAGGGTTTTAAGAGTATACATGAGAAGTTAGCTTTTTAAAAATTGGTTTATGTTACTACTGTGAAACATTTTTCTGTAACATTAGCTATGATTCTGTGAAAGATTGTAGAAATCGTAAGAAATACATTCAGACCTTATCAGGTCCTTATTAAAGTCCAGTTTATTCTTTCAACTTTCAGCATCATTTTATCTACATGGGCCCTTCTGCATTTTATCACTTCTGGAATTGTTTTTAAAACATTTTTCAAAGAACTTCTAAGATAAGACTGCTCAGGGGAGTTTCTAAAAAGAAAGATAGAAAAGTGAAGACTTTAAGCGATTAAAAAAGGACAAAGGAATTTTCTCAATTTACAACTTACAGGAAAAAATGCATTAGAAAGCATAAACCAATGGGTCATGCTTTTTTTTTTTTTTTTTTGCAGTACACAGACTTTATTTTCCCTTAGACCAAACCTTGTTCCATTAGTTTTTAGCCCTTGGACATTTCTGCCTTTTTCCATAATTGCATTCTTTTTTTTTTTTTCATTTTCTGAATGTGACTGACTCAACGCTAAGCTTCTGAGAGACAAGTGTCTTCATCTACGAGCACCTGAAGGTGGTACTCCTCCAGTGAAACAAAACTACTTAAAAGCATCAGGCAGGGGAAACTGTGACTGCCTCCACCACTTAAAGAGAATTTAATCTCAAATTTGAACCCTTGCCAAGAGATAGAGATGAATAATTTTAAGTCATAGGTAAGTGTCATGGGACTTTTAATGATCATTTGATATCAAAGGCAGCACTTTCAAGCAGTAGATTGCTAGCCTTAAAACCATTCCAGGGAAATGGCTGAAATACTTCTTCAGTAAAATAGTGCTCACTTAGCTTTTGACATCAATTCCATGAATACTAGTTTTTTGAGGGTTTTTTTTTTTTTGAGAAGCTCTCTTAATAAATGAGAATTGAAAAAAATTAGCTGCTTTTAAATTCAAGGACTTCAAGCAAAGCTTTATATATGTATCATGAGTGCAGCTGGGGTGGTGGGAAACTTCCCCATGAATTCCTTCTTCTCTAGACACCAAGTATATGGAAAGACTGCTTGAAAGTCAACTATATCTATCTATGAGAAAAACAAGAAGAATGACCATGAGGATGTGTATACTAGGTGGCATACAACATTCTAAGTGCTTTTTATGGATACTAGTTCATTCGCTTACTCTTTAGAACAATCCTATAAAATAGTTACTATTATTATTGCTTTACAGACACACAAGTGAAGTGGCTTGTCCTAGGCCACTATGGCTGTTAAGGAGTGGATCCAGGAATCAAACCCATGTGCTATTAACCTCAGGCCCTCCCCTACTCAATGCTGTTGGGTTACATTCAGTAACACCAAAGGCAGTTTATTAGTTTATCAGATTTTGTAGTAATAATTATATATAATTTTCATTTATGGAATTTTATTCTACTAGAATTACTTCTGTGTCAGTATAAGGGTAATAAATCCCCAAGTTTTTCCAAAGCTTCTTTTTTCCTTACCAAGGTCTCTCTGATAGATTTGATCATCATAGAACATTAGCATTAAAAGAATTCTTAGAGATTACCTGGTCCGATTCATTCACTTGGAATTTCTGAAACAATTTGTCTTGCAAGGGTAAAATCAACCACAAGTGAGAATTATTGATGGTTCAGTGAAAACTAATCAACTAACAAATATTGATTGAACACATATTAAATGTAAGAAAACAAACCACTGTGCTAGGCATAATAGGGATTATAGAGACATGGAAACAGCTTCTCTTCTCTGTGTTTTTGCCATTTATTTCAACAAAACAAGGACATGGGAAGTGATAGAACTGGAGTAGGGGCTAATAGCAAATAAATATACTTAGTCCATATTAAATGCCCCTGATTACAAAAAAATAAATATTTGTTTCCACTTCTTATTCCCTATTGCTACCATAGTGCATAAGCCAAGTGGCTTCGAAGGGTTTTCCTAGAAGGACCCTCATGCCAGGCGCCCAAACAGGACGTGCTGGCTCTGCTGGGAAGCTTTCAAGACAAGTGTCCTCCTTCCAACGAGAGCAATGCCAAAGTGCCTTTTGTATGAACATTCTAGAACAACCTCTATAGACCGTACTAAAACTAATCTTTTGTTCAATTTACCTCTAAATATTATGGATGAGGCTAGGGAAGAATTGCCATATTTTGATAGTAAAGATGTCTCGGTTTTCAAAGGTTAGTCAAAATGCACTTAATCAAATAGGCATGTGTTTTGCTTTTGAAAGACCAATAAATACTGTTAGATAGAAGAATCTTTAAATGATCATTAGTGAGGGACGCCTGGGTGGCTCAGTCAGTTAAGCATCTGACTTCGGCTCAGGTCATGATCTCACGGTTTGTGGGTTCGAACCCCAAGTCAGACTCTGTGCTGACGACTAGCTCAGAGCCTGGAGCCTGTCTTCCAATTCTGTGTCTCCGTCTCTTTCTGACCCTCCCCTGTTTGCACTGTCTCTCTCTCTCTCTCTCAGAAATAAATTTTTAAAATTTGTATAAAAAAATAAATGATCATTATTGAAAACACACCTTTGTAGCTACTAAATGCAAAGCTTCTAAGTAACCATTTATAATGTGTCAAGTCAAGACCTCCTAAAGAGAAATGAAGAACCCCCATGTGATTTAGGTGATAATGGTATCACATTGCCCTCCACCCTGACTACTGATTTAGGCTAAGACTGGCCACTGGTTAGCTCACCCACAGAACCTGGTTGGGGTAATTTATGTGCCCCATCAGTAATAATAGCTAATATTTAGTAAGCACTTACAGTTATTGTTTCATTTAACATTTCAACCACCCCATGAGATGGTTACATTATGTTACTAATAGGGAAACAGAAGTACAAGGAGATTAAATAGCCTTCCAGAAACCACAGATCTGATAATAGCCCAAAAGTAAGGCAGGCATGCCAAGGTCGGCACTCCTTGGCCATTACACTCTACTGCCTTTGACAAAACAGGTACCTGTTTTGGGCTCCTTGACTCAACCTACGATATATGGCACTGGTACTTACTGCTGTTCCTTGTGTGCAGCCAGTTTGACCTCACTTTTAAAGAGGTCCAGACCCCCAAAAGTGGCTCTGACACTGGTCCCCAAAGTGCCTTCCTCGGTAGCTGCCTGAGGTATTGCTTGCTCCTCCCTTGTTCCTCCACTAAAAGTTCAGTTGTGAGAACGGTACTGTCAGAACCAAAATTCCATGTGCTGCCTTGACATCTTTGAGCCTTGTAGGGTCCCAAAGGCTTAGATATGAGTTCTGCTGTTGCCAGATATAATCTCTCCTCCCCACCCAGCCACCCGCCCAGCAGGAAAGGCCCTTACCCTGGCTCATTCCCCTATCAGCCACACCAGCTCCATCCCACTTATCTTCCACCTAACCGGTTTCCCTTTGTGCTTCCTGGGGAACCAAAGGTCACCTCACCCTCCTGTCTCAATCAGGCCTGCCTCCCACAGCCCCTGTGGGTTCACCCTGCTCTCAGGTACAACCCCCAGGGCCCCGCGTGGTGTATGGTGTCCTCGTCCCCTGGACTAACCGGCTGCTGTGAATCTTACCTGACCATCTCAAAGTACCGGTAAATAGGAGGTGGTTAGAGCAACATTATCCCCAATACATGTGCTTCCACTTAGGTATTCCCAAAAAATCCTGACTTTTGCCTTGCCCCACCTTCTACCTCTCCCACATGCAGGCTCTGTTCCCCAGCTGCCCCACTCAAGGAAGCCAAATTGGAGGAGGGTCAGGAATTTCTGCTGCCAAGTAACCACCAGAAAGAAACTGAAGGATTCTTTCCTGATGCCTCCCCAGGTTCAGAGCAATGATTGAGAAAAAGCTGCCTGCAAGAGAGAATTCATAACAAAGTATAACATTCCATAAAATATCCAAAACCAGACACCACATTGAAATTTACATGGAAATCAGAAACACATTTTCCAGCAAAGTCTTTCTAAATATATGTATTTAACCGCTAATGTATATTTCCAATTTGAAAACTCTCATCCTCTAATCACCAGCACACATTTGCTTATGATTCTGAAATACACTAGATGCATTTATGTCATTATTTCACAGTAATTATGCTTTAAGGCAAAAACAGCACACCTCTTTCACAAAAAGCATGATATAAATAAATTGTTCCTGTATGGAAATTTATAAAGTATTTTAAACTGTATTTAATTTTATAGGTTTTGTCTCAATTTCTGATGAGTGGCATTTTTATTTCTTTATTTTAGAGAATTTAGTGAGAAATAAAAATATTGGTTGCTTTCTAAACAAGAATGAAAGTATTAACCAAGACACTAAGAAACCAGGAACACTCGAGTTTATTAAACTAAATTCTTTTAAATAACTGTCTTCTAGTCCATATCTGAAAATATGAAAACCGTGTCCTTCAAAGTTGTGAAATATAGTACATGTGTGAATTATAGGACATTATAATGAAAATAAGTACATTATACATTTCTCTCATCTTCAGATTTATATTCTGTACCATTTATTACAACCCCAACTATTTGTGGTTTCCGAAGAGAGCAAAACTCACATTCAAAACTCAATTCCACCATTTGTTAAGCCAACACTTAAGAAAAGACTGTTGCGTGAACAAATAAATTCAGTTGTTACCTGTATGAATACATAACATTCCTGATTAAATAATGTTTCCATTATTTTGCAAAAAAACAAAAACAAAAACACCGACTTTATATCCGTTTATTTCTGGTTGTTTAATGTGAGAACATTAACTGGCCACAACTGTTTATCTACCCAATTATGAGCCTTGTGAGGTCAAAGGAGCCGGCCACCCGGCTCCACCCGCTAAGCACCGAATGAGTACACGTTCTGCTTTCCTACACTTTTACTGACTGAATGAACCTGCCCTCCATAAGTGTGACATTCTCATGTGCCCTGCACTAATTAGATCTGAAGTCTTTGATTATTTTTTAAGCAGCAACCTTTTAGCTTCAACTTAATTGCTAGATTTTTATATTATGTTCAAGGTGGAAAATATCACTATGTAATGGAATAGCATCAACAAACACCTTTAAAACCAGGTTATAACTTCCCAACTAAAATTATGTATAGATCATTGTATCATCTAGCATTTGACTTTTAATAACTCTCTGACGTCTATTTCATTTCTTATCATTTACTTTTCTGTGACAAAAATATAAGGTGGATAGCTTTAAATTTTAATGTTACCACCAAATTAATTATTTAATCAAGAGTTAAAGAATTATTTTCTTAATTGTTTTCCTACAACTTTTGACATTACAATATCTTAAATATTAATATCTTCAGACTAGGTGAATTTTTAGAATTCTTTTTTAATTTTTTAAGTTTATTTATTTTGGGAGAGCAAGAGAGTGCAAGTGGGAAAGGGGCAGAGAGAGAGAGAGAGAGAGAGAGAGAGAGAGAGACTGAGAGAGAGAATCCCAAGCAGGCTCTGCAACAGGAGCCCAGAACCTGATGTGGGACTCAAACTCATGAACCAGGAGATTATGACCTGACTGAGGTCAGATGCTCAACCGATTAAGCCACCCAGGTGCTCCCAGATCAGAAGAATTTTAATACTACTTATCAGATACTCTCCAGAATGATTATTCATCATGTGTATCATCTCCGACAAGTTGTTAAATCATTCTGACACGTTTTTTCCTTATTATGTAAAATGAGGGGAAAGTGTAATAACTATGTTCTGATGTTATTGAGAGGGTTAACTGAGATAACACATGTGAAGTGTTATGTATAATTCTTAGTTCATATCATCACTCAATAAATAGACATTACTCAATAAATAGACATTATTATTCTTCTCCATTGGAAAAATACTCATCATTAATTCCTGATCCAGTAGTTATGTCTTAGATGTAATTAGCACAATAAATCTGCTCCTTTGAATTAAACAATGATTCAAAGCTAAAATCTTTTGCCCTCTCTGTATTATAGTATGGTTTCTTCATATTATTTAGCATTTATGCAATTATCAAAAATTTTTTTTTAGTAATGGAGAAAATGAGCATTACCTCAACTCAGCATAGGGACAGAGGAATCTAAGTTGCCCAAGGTCATGAGCTACAAGTCATTTTTAAAGGAAAGTGTCACTCCTCTCTGAACATAATGAGCACTTAGAGCAAGAGCTAGAGACTAATTATCATCAGCTTTTTAAGATGCAAAGTGTAGACACTCTACTAATGTTAAAGCCTCATAATTGATAATTATTTTTGATTAACGAGTAGGAAGTTCTTCCAGAGGCTTTCAGTGCTGTGTACCATTGTCATAATTGATCTTTAATTCTTCCATCTACAGGTTCCTCTTATCATATGTTTGATCTTTGCTATTTATAAATAAGGTCCATGCATAGGCCTTATTAACCATCCCTAGAAGTGATATTACTTTACAAATGTCTTTGCAATTTAATTAGCATTCAGCCTAATTCTTTATATTTGCATATGAAAAGGTACAAGCAGTTCATGCTCTCAGGCAGAGAGGAGAAATCCCTTGCTCTGACCACTGTTGAATTCGCTTGATCCAGATTTTGTGAGAAGAGAGAACAATTCTCTCTCTGAATGTGTCTGGGGACACTTTACATAATTGCCAGGCTTCTCTCGGAGGAGAAATTGTGTTCTGATCCTCTCTGTCTTGGGGGAACAAAAAACTACTCCATCTGATCTGTTTCCTATATACCACCCTAGTTTTCCCTCACTCTCCTTTTTCTGCCCATATTCTTAAATCATCTTGTAACTGCTCTCCTGATGTTCATAAATCACCCTCATCCAACACCTAGTGGCCAGCTTTATGTGTCTGTCAGCTGAACCTGACGTTGCCAGACACAGTCTCTCTGAAGACTCGAACCTCTTCACCTTTCCTGACAGTGTGCTGTCCTCCTCCTCCTGGCTCTCCAGTACCTGTTTCTCTCTACCTTTGCCTGTTTCTCCCCTCTCTCCTACCTCCTAAGGCTTAGTTTCCCCCAAAGCTTCCACCTTTACACTTCCTCTTTATTCCCTACATATTCCAAGGAGGGCGTGCTTGGTTGAGCAGTGTCCTCTAAACTTCTATGTAGAACCTCCAAATGTGACTTTATTTGAAAACAGGGTCTTTGCAGATGTAAAGAGCCTAATGAAGGCTCTTGAGATGAACTTCTCTTGGAGTTAGGGTGAGCCCTATATCCAGTGAGTGGGTGCCATCCTTATAAGAAGAGGCAAGGACACAGAGAGAAAAGGGCAGCGTGAATATGGGGGCAGAGACTAGAGTGACCTAGTTACAACCTAGGAGAGAGGCATGGCATGGTTTCTCCCTCAGAGCCTCCAGAAGAAACCAAGCCTGCTGACATCAGGATTTCAGACTTCTGGCCTCATGTACTGTGAGAGAAAAAGAAAAAGAAAAAGAAAAAGAAACCTGCTCTGTTAAGCCAGAGTTTGGAGGTGTTGTGGTGATTAGTGAAAGCGGTGCTTGAAAATGAATCCTGAGAATCTGGTGGTTCTCACCCCAATGGGAAGTGATTCGGGCACGTGTGCTAAGTGCCCATAGGCCGTCTTCTCTCGTCTGCCCCCTCCTCTGTTTTTTCTTCTGGATACCCTACATTTATCTGAGTTCTAGTTTTACCAAAAGAACTTTATTGGCTTCTCCCCAGTTCACACTCTTCTTCATCCATTGTTTTTTTTCTACTAAATTAACAAACACTAGCCCCTAAAGCCCATTCTTTTTATTAATAAAAGTCATCTTGCTGCTCAGAGTATATCCACTTTCTCTTTTAATGCCTCCATGGAATATAAATTACAAGACTTGCCAGTGTATACACCTCTCTCTCATATTCATCTTTTTCATTCCAAATGCCCCACCTTTTCTCATTACATTACCAGTTGATGGCATTATTTTATTTCCCAGAAAGCACTCATCACCTACAGCCTCTTCCTGATCTAAATCATCCTCTAGCCGAGGCCCAGATCAATCAGTTTGCAGCAGGCCTATACTCTATTCAGGACAATTACTAATTGATGGCAAAGCAGACTCTAGCATCTACCCATGTGCTTCAAGTGTAATTCAGGGAATGCCTGCATCATGTTAACGTGGAATACTAGAATGCAAGTTTCTGGACATTATCCAAAAATGGACTCTTCATTTGGGATCCAGAATAATGCCCACAAAGTGCTTATACAGGCTCAATAGGGTAAATACACTTTACTTTGCTCTAAATCCACACTCCTTCCTATGTGAACCCTCTGTTTCTGCCAGAGAGAAAGAAATCCATCACTTTCCCCAAAATGTGCCTTGTTTATTTCTACTCAAAAGCATTAGTTAAACTTAAAATCACTTTTAACCTCCTCTCTTTCTTTAAAAGCTCATTTATTATTTATTATGAAGACTTTTCCAGCCACACCACTCAAATTATTCTTTGCCACCTCTGGATTCCTAATAGCATTATTATTGTGGCAATGATTACTTGCTGATCAATTACATATCATTATCTAAGCTATCCTGTGGTTATGCTTTGTTTTCCTAAGAAAATCTTAAGCTGCTCAACCCTGTTCACAAGATCTAGGAACTCCATAAATGTGTACTGAATCAATGCTTGCAAGGTTAGGTGTCATATCTTAAAAGTCTAACCAATTATTGTTGGAGACTTAGATGCATACTGCCTCATTAGAAAAACTAATGGGAGTGGATGCTTATATTCCTATGCTTTCCACTTGAGTACAATTATGAAGCCTGACTGATGATAACTTAATAATGATAATATGTCTGATATTTGCTTTTCATAAATTTGAGAGTGGATCACTAGGAGGAAACCACCTATTTTAAGTAACGTTGTCTACTGGTCTAATAGCCATTGGATTAGTCTTAAGACTAAAAAGCCTTGGGTGGGAATCTAGGAAAATAATTATGCTTATAAAAGTATAATTTTAAAACTAAACGAATATTCATTACTCACTTTCAAATGTAAATGATCCATTCACACTGACAAATATGTGTTGAGAAGAACGTGTACTATGCAAATCAAAATACTGAGTACTTGGTCCACAGCATGCTAACTATGGAAATTCAACATAGAATGATCTCTATCACTCTTTATGAAGAGAAAAACATAAATATTCTGCAGAGAAATGCATATAATACATACGTTTTATTAGCCTGCTTTTAATCCAAATAAATGTAAATAATCACCAATAAGATTTTTTTTAACTTTTTTTTTTAAATGTTTTTATTTATTTCTGAGAGAGAGAGAGGGAGAGACAGACAGACAGCTTGAGCAGGGGAAGGTCAGAGAGAGAGGGAGACTCAGAATCTGAAACAGGCTCCAGGCTCTGAGCTAGCCGTCAGCACAGAGCCTGACGTGGGGCTTGAACCCATGAACCGTGAGATCATGACCTGAGCTGAAGTCAGACGCTTAACCGACTGAGCCACCCAGGCGCCCCAATCACCAATAAGATTTTTAAAAACTTTGTTTACAATCATAAAATAACATATTTTAAAACCCTGCCTTGCCTTTCACTAATTAGCTTATGCCTCTCCCAGAAGAAGAGTTCACATTACAAATTTCAGAATTCAAAACATATCCCATGCATTCTCCATTCTTTATTCTCACTTCTCAGATGTTACTTACAGAGAAACTGGAGAAACAATCATACTACATCCCCAGTACCACCCCTGCCCACACATTTGACACAGTGAATGTTCCTTTAAAATCCAAAAAAGCATTACCTAAACCATTCACTCAGACCAACTTCTTTATCAACACTCAGTGTGCCCTGAAACATCTCACTAATTCATCAAATATCAGAGCAACTATATGCCACGTTCTGTTCCAAGTTTAAAACTAGGGATGAAGAGATGAATCACATTCAGCCCCTACTCTCAGAAAATTCACAATCAGAAGGATAGACACACACATAAACAAATAAAGACCATAAAGAGGTGTGGACGCCCTGATCAAAATGCACAAACAAAGGCTCTTTGGCTTCACAAAGCACAAGGCTCAAGAAGTAAGTTGTTTTCACTGTGTAATTGCTTAACAAATGTCCTGAATATTTCACAGTGCAATTTTATCAAACAGAAATTTTAAAGTACAAATATATTTTCATGAGGAACTGTTGAATCTAGGGGAATAATATTGAGAATCATAGGGCTTGAATGGCATAGACTCGTGCCGTTATCCTCATTCACTCACAACACTGATAAAAACAATCCACATATCACAACATCAATATGATGGTATGGCATGTAGTCAATAAAAATTATATTCTTAAAGTTTCAAATAACTTGAGGAATGTTGTATGAAAAAATTAAGATTGAAAATGCATTAAGAATATGTTTGCAGCTGTACTAAGAATTGCCTAGAAAAAGGGATGATACAAATATAGTAGCTAGTCATTTCTGGTTTATTACTTCCTTTTTTATAGTATCAAGTATTTTCTAAATTTACTGTTGTAATCTGAAAATAAATATTTTATATAAATACAACTCCACACTGTCCTAAAAGGAAATCTACACTCCCCATGTCTGAGGAAGGAAAGAAAGTACACAGAAAGGTTAGTGGAAGAAAAGGCTTTGGAAGGAAAGCTAGCACTTGCCTAACATTCTCATCACAAGAGATTCTCAGATATTTCACGGGAGTTTATGACCTGCTCATTTTGCAGCTCAGTAAATTTTTACGAAATGTAAATCTTTATATCCAAATTAATTAATGTGTCTGACTGTAATTTCGGGAGCCTAAATATGGGGCAGTAGTTAAGTGGAAGCACACCATGCCTTTCATATTATTATAAGTGGACTCAATGCTCCTGTCTGCCCATCTCCCCTGTGGCCTCCCCTGCGCCCACGCCCCTGGCCCCTGTCCTGTGACCGCAGCACCCCCTCACCTCCAGCAGCCTGTCAGAGAGGTGGCAAGTCTGTCCCAACAGCCGAGGGTGGAAGAACAAGCAGTGAATTTGAACCACTATTTTAAAAGGGCCAAAGGGACCGAAGAATGTTTAACTGACATTTTTGTGCTGTTCATATGCTAATTTGGATAATGCTTTCAATACAAAAAAGTCGCCATGTTACCTGATTGTTTATGGCCAGAAAATGCTCAGAAGGATTTCTTTGCAGTATTTTGTGTTAAACTTGACTTTGAAAATCACTTTTAATCACATTACTAAAAACAAAGCAAGATAATGAGGAGGGAGAATTATCAGCCCCTAGATCTGATCAAAATTTCCCTTCGTCTTTGATATCATTGCCTGAACATAGTGGCCAAGCTTCTCAGAGCTTCCGGTTTCTCTAGGGGAACAGACCTAAACAACTGGCCTGCTATATCTCTGCCAGGTATGAATTTCTATGGTTTTTTTTTTTTTTATTAAGTATTCCTGGGTTTCAGGGTTCCCTGGTGACTCAGTTCATTAAGCATCTGACTCTTGATCTCCATTCAGGTCCTGATCTCACAGTTTATGAGTTCGAGCCCCACCCACATCAGGCTCTGCGTTGATGGCATGGAGCCTGCTTGGAATTTTGTCTCTCCTTTCTGCCTCTCGCCCAGCTTGTGCTCTCTCTCTCCAAATAAATAAATAAACTTAAATTGTTTTAAGTGTTATTGGGTTTAAACAAGGCCTTTTGAAAAACAATAAGCTAAAAATTTAAACTGGAAAACATTTTAATTGCTTGAGTGAATTAAGACACTTATTTCCACTATTTATGTAGATTTGAAAAAAAATTACACACAGTTTTTTAGCCTTCATATTTTACAAATGTATAAAGGCAGCACCAAAATATATAGAGATCAAATCAAAATTGGACATCTTAGTAATAAAACAGAAAATAAGATCTGGCTGTACAATAGAATGGCAGTGAGTGGTTTTACCTCAAGAGATGGGTACTTCAGAAATTAAAATAACTTCACATAATGCAAAAACTAAGGCTATCTTATTATTATAGTTATTAGCATTACTATTAGCATAACAGTTTTTTACCACCTACTATATATCAGGGTCTGTGATGTTTAACCTCATTTTAAATTTTATCCACATTATTGCCTGTAGGTACAATTGTAATCTCATGAAAAGTAATCAAGACTCAGAGAAGTTAAGTAATGTGATGAGATGACAAAGCCAGTGAGCAGCAGAACCAGATCTGGAACACAGGTCTGCCTGATCTGCCTGTGCTCTTAATCATTGCCCTAACACTCACTCTGCTCATCATATGCCTGAATGACACACCATTGTCCATTACCTATCCTACCACATGAGGTCCTTCTTGAGCTGACCCCCAACCTACCTCTTCAGAGTTATTGTCCACTGCTCCCTTTTGTATGTGCTTCATTCAAGCAAAATGGAATCACTTCCTTTTCCCACCTTTGTGTCTTTGACCAAGCTATTTGTTCCCAGACCTGCATTACTAAACAAATCTCAGACTATTATACTTATTTCTGTGAAATGACTTTGCCTTGTATGGAAGCAATGAGTGCCGCCCTCAATTCTCATCATTGTTCTTCTTGTGTGGCATTTATCACCTCATTATTAGGAATTATAATTCATATGTCTAGGTTTATCACCTCCACTAGAGTGGAGTTCTTATGCACAGAATCAATGAAGAGTGTATTTTTGTATCTTCGAGGCACTTAGCACAAAGGGAATGTGATGGGTTTAGAATATTAGTTAGAAAGTTTACAAATGAATTTTTTTTTCAGTCCTGGTAACATGCATTGGACACTTGAGCTGCTCTAGTCCAAGAATCACTTAAGAGGGTATCATTTAAGAAAGAAATTACTTAAGAGGGAAACACGCACATATTTACACAACACACACACTCTTAGAGAAATTAAGTAAAATAGAAGTAGAAATATGGAAAGCTGAGGTTATTTGTTGGTTTTGGCTAATTGTCACTGAAGCATAAAGAAAGAGAATCAACTTGGGCCCTAGGACTCTAGGGCTTCTTGTACATTCCCAATCCTCACAACCACTGATGCCCAGAATGAAGGAGTATATCTGGTAATTTTTAAAATTTCATCAAAGGAAAATCACTTCAGTATTTTCACTCTTATTTACCTCTCTGGTTAATCTATAAAACTCAAAATAAAATCATAGCAGTGTCTGCACAGGAAAAACATCTGAACATTTACAGTTAATGTTAAAACTTCTTTTCTTGCCAAGAGATTTTAATTAGAAGCAGAAAGCATGGATCAAATAAACTTTCAGTGTGCACACAGAATTGGTCTGCCCTCCCAGGCTATGGCGTTCTGCTGCCAGAAGCTCTATGGCCAACTATTTATGGCTCTTAACAAAATGTTTGCCATCAAACAATGTCTTGGCTCTGTTTTCTGCTTACAGTATGTCTGTTCATCCTTAACTGCCTGCCTACTTCACTTCCCTAGAAACTTCTACGAGAACTGAATCCATCAGCTTTCCACTCCTCCAAATAATAATCTGTCATCATTAAGAAAAAGAAAGCCATCTTATCCAAGAGCCCTGGGTTCACTACTTTTCATCACAACACTTCAGACTGAATTGCTATCATCTTATTGGATTATGTCATTGAGATTCCTTTCTCTTTTAGCATCCATCTGCATCCATATAATCAATCATTATATCATCAATTCTCCATTTGGAAATTTTCTGGGATTTTTCTCTTCATCATTCTTACCACCTTCAGCCTAATCCAAGCTGTGGCTTCTCATAGTCCGTTCATTCTGCACAGACCTCTGTGAGCCACAACGTGGACGTCAGTCCCTTCAAAGAACATGGTAGTTAACTACAAATGAGATCCAAACATATAATAAGAAAATGAGTTAGTTAAAAGATCTACACATCAGGCACACAATAACTATTTACTGAATGTAAGCATATAATCTATTCATGAATATTTTAATTGATAGAGGACTAAAACACAAATACAGCATATTCTTCATGTACAATTTCATCTTAAGTTATGTCACATGATATCTTTTAATATGTTTCTAGTTTCCGACTTATTCCACATTCTTACTGTCCAGAAGTAGATCTGACAGTAGCGGCCACAGATGGTAAATACTTATCAACTGAAAAATCCAAGATACTAATCATTACACAAATATTTTTCTAGTAGGTGTTTTTGGAGTCGTTACTAACTTACTGCCTTTTGTTTCCTTTTCCTCCATAGATCATTATTCCCGGATTGGACTACAACAGATGGTAGAGATGACTTATTTTTCGGATGTTCTAAATTTTTTTAACCTCAATTTACAATTGAGGAAATAATAAACATTCTTGACTACCTTGAAAACATGTTTAATTTCTGTGTGTTTAAGTAGTATGTCAAGTTTATTCACCAAGACCCAGAACCAATTTACTGTCCTCGAACTTTTTAAATGCTTTATTTGCTCTAACCAATACTAATGTAACCAGAACACCTAGCATGTTGTAATTACACAGTAGATATGTTGTGTAGATGTACAGAACAATTACACTTGAAAAGTTGAAATACTGCCTTCCTTAGCAACAGAATAGATCCTAATATTTAATAAAGAATGAACAGCACACGGGAGAAATAAGAAAATGTGTATTTTGTTTGAGGCCATATCTTTCAAAATGCTGTCCAGAGCCATGACCCTCAGTCACTGTGCTTCCTCAGCACCTTCTTTGTGAAATATTCAGAAGACTCTATCTAATTATCTGAGGAATACTAATGCACACCTTTATTTTACTAAGTTATCTGTGTCAATAGGAGGCATCTCCCAATTAAATTCCTCATTTTACAATAAAAAATAAAGGTCTACTGTCAAGTTATTTTGTTTTGTTAAATATCATAGGGTTGATAAGAGACAACACCAATATATTTTACAGGACCGAAGGATTGAGCTAACACACATGCAAGTTGATGTTTACTATGTGGTAGGTGCCAAGGACCAATGTGTCTTATTTAATCTTCACCACAACTCAGGAGCCAGGCATTATAATTTTCTGAAGTTTTTAGATGTCAACTGAAGCACAAGGAGTGTCTGGTTGGTCTGAGGTCACATGACCAGTTAGTGGTAGAGCATGGATTCAAATCAGCTGGTTTGACTCCATGGGCCGTGCTCTTCCACAATCTGGAAGGTAACAGCAGCCTGAGAAATGGAACACAATGCAGTCTGAGTAGAATTTGCAAATGCCAAGTAAAAGAATGCAGTAAGCTAAATTCTAGAAATAATAGAAGGGAGAATCAGAAATCAAAGTTAAGCACTGGGTGAATGTTAGAATCTATCTAAAATAGTAAGTGCCCAATAATGGCTCTAGAGAAATCCCAATACCCTTTGGTAATGCAGTCCTTAAAACTGTCAGTGACACAAACTAATACGCTGCTAGCTAAATCATATGCTTCATTCCTGTCTTACAATTGTAAGCTAAGTCTCCTAGATGATTTTCTGTAGGAATAAAGCTCCAATCTTAGGAACAAAGTTAATACAAAAGTAATATTTTCTTTACAGAATTTATTTACAAAAGTTAATTGCTACCTGACATTCATAGATGCACCTAGTCTGAATAGGAGAGCTACCCTTAGGTACTTTAGGCCTGAACTCGCCAATACAGGAGCCCACTAGCCATATGCAGCTTCTGAGCTCTTGAAATACGGCTAGTCGAAATCGAGGTATGCTTTAAGTATAAAGTATACATTGGGTGTTGAAGGGGAGAAAAGCATGTAAAATATCTCATTCGTAACTTTTGTATTAACTATATGTTGAAATAATGATCTGGACATAAAATAAATTCTTAATATTAATTTCACCCATTTTTATTCTTTTTAAAAATGTTACTGCTAGAAAATTTTAAATTACATATATGGCTTACATTATATTTCTAGTGGAATGCTTTTGATCCGTTAAGTGCACTTTATGAATATACTAATATGTATTTACTTGTATTATTACAGAGTTTGAATCATATGCTAGGATTAAAACTTTTCTTCTGAATTCATACCTGATATAACTTTTAGCTTCTGATTAAATGCACCACATTTACTCAAATGCACTTTTGTTTTCAGATTCTGAACAGAACAGTGAGAGAGAGCTCGCTTATTTTGGTGCCATACTCATAAGACAGTCGCAAAGCGTTGGAGCCACCAACTGTTCAAAAGTGGCAATACCCGACGAATTCCAACCCTCACAGAACAAGCAATAAACATCTGAAACATAAGTCTATGAAGGAAGAACATTTAAAATAATATATAGACAATATGTACAATTTCTATTTTACACTAATGTGGTTTGTTCATCCAACAAAAATATAGTGGCTCACGTTTTAGGAAATTCTATTTGGAAAATAGACGGAAATCGTTCAAGAAAAAAATAGTGATAAGTAGCTTGAAAACCATATGCTGACTAAAAGATTTCTAATAAACACTAAGGAGTCACATAGAATTTTGCTGTCTGAACATTTTAATTGGCAGAAATCAGAAAATAACAACAAATCTTTCATGTAACAAAGTGAAGCAAATTATACCTATTTTTTAAAATGTCCTTATAAGTTTAAGAAGATTTTTATGATTTTAAAAATGGAGCTGTAACTATGGAATATGGCTCTGCGGGTCCCTTTTGCGTGTGGGAGTGTCATCTGATGACAGCAGTGGACGGTAGCACTTTCCAAAGTGCTGGTGATGCTTCATTCAGGACCAGGGGCCTAATGTATCCTCTTGGCTCCCACCAGAGTTCGGAGCCTCCTGGCTGGTCCTGAGGGAAATTTTCCAGGCTTGCATGGCCTGATGAGTGGGGAGTTCCATGTCTTACGCTGAAGCTAAATAACAGGGGCAAAACAGTCAATTTAGCAGAATTAAATGTTCAGATGGCCAGCCATAGGGCACAGGTCCAACCATGGAATGTCAATCCATCCAGTTTATTTTTCTTGGATGTTTAACAATCTCATCTCAGCAAGGATGTCACCACATCTCTGGGGAATCTTCTACAAGGAAGGACAGGCCGAAGCTCTTACCTGTGATGCTTGTGGCCAAAGCCAGCTCTGAGACACTCTGGGGTCATCCACATACAAATACAAATATATAAATAATACTTCCAACCACTAATCTTATTTCCTTTCTTTTAGTTTTTAAAATCTTTATTTTTGAGAAAGAGTGTGTAAACAGGGGAGGGGCAGGGAGAGAGGCAGACAGAGAGTCTGAATCAGGCTCTAGGCCCTGAGCTGTCAGCACAGAGACTAAAGGGGGGCTCGAACTTACAAATCACAAGATTATGACCTGAGCCAAAGTTGGATGCCCAACTGATTGAGCCACCCAGGTGCCCCTCATCTTCTTTTTTACTAGCAAACTGAACATTAAAAATTTGGGACATCTGAAAAAAATTGTCCTAGTTGCTGTGCTTGGAGAACATTAAGATGAAACATGGCATGTTTGCAGTGGAAACTGAAGAGAATGCATTACAGGAAGATGGGCCTGCTTCACAAGCCATTTGAGTAAAGAAACATGAAAACTGTGCTTGGAAACTTAAGCTCTTCTTATTTTGAGGAACACATATCTTCAGGGAAACTGAGGAGTTCTGACGTTTAAAGGGATTTTCTGTGATTTTTAAGAAGAGTGTACAATCTTCTCTTTTCTTTTGTGGACTCAGTTAATCATCTTAGAAACTTAATATTTTAGGTCTTCTAATTTTGGCCTGAGTTATATGATAAATAAGTCTTCCCTAGGAAAGTTTCTTAGAACTATCAATCTGTTGGTAAAGATCTATATTCAAAAGCGCTTAGTACGTTTGAAACTAGACACTATCTCAAGGTTTTGTTCTGATTTAGTATCTCCTAAATGCATCTTTTTTTTAAATGTTTTATTTATTTCTAGGAGAGAGAGAGAGAGACAGCGTGAGAGGGGGAGGGTCAGAGAGAGAGGGAGTCACAGACTGAAACAGGCTTCAGGCTCCGAGCTGGCAGTCAGCACTGAGCCCGACGCGGGGCTCGAACCCACGAACCACGAGATCATGACCTAAGCGAAAGTCGGACTCTTAACCGACTAAGCCACCCAGGTGCCCCATAAATGCATCTATTTGAAACTGTCTTGTTTGAACATGTTTTATTTATGGTGTGATTTTACATTAAGAATTATTCTCAGAAAGAAATAATTCTAGATGTTTATGTGTAACCAACATGTGTGAAAGCTTTGTAACATATAACATTTGCCATCGATACAATTTCAAACAGAAAAACAATAAAGTATTAAAGTATATGTGGCAGGTAGGGTAGAGAACCACTCTATTTAGTGTTACACAGAAGCAGTAGAGATATCATATCCACCCTGATGGAAATTATGCACTAATTGTGGAGGCAGGACTGACATGTGACATGGGAATGAAAATTATAGAGTAAGAGTGAGTGTTAAACTTTGTAATGAATGCCAGTGGGTTCCAAGAAGTCTTGATGCAGCAGGAAAGTTATCATTGAAGAGAAGGTACCTGTGAGAGCTTTAAAGAATAAATATAACTTGGACAAATAGAAGAAAATGAAAAAGATGTTCCAGAAAATGGGAACAAAATGAAAGAATATAGAAAAATAGTAATTTGATTTGCCTGTGAAATAATGAGGACAAGAGGCTAAAAGAAAAAAATATATATGTGTATATACAAATATATATTTTTTTGTTTTTATCTTCCAAAGTACCTGATTTAAAACCATTGTCCTCTTCCTTTAGCCTGTACTACAAAGCTGCAATCATCAAGACAATATGGTACTGGCACAAAAACATAGATCTATGGGACAGAATAGAGACAGAATAGAGAAACCAGAAATGGACCCATAAATATATGGCCAACCAATCTTTGACAAAGCAGGAAAGAGTAACCAATGGAAGAAAAAAAAAAAAAAGATAGTCTCCTTAGCACATGGTGCTGGGAGACCTAGATAGCAACATGCAGAAGAATGAAACTGGACCACTTTCCTACACCACACACAAAAATAAACTCAAAATTGATGAAAGACATAAATGTGAGGCAGGAAACCATCAAAATCCTACAGGAGAAAACAGGCAACAGCCGCTTTGACCTCCGACGCAGAAACTTCTTACTTGACATGTCTCCAAAGGCAAGGGAAATAAAAGCAAAAATAAACTTTTGGGACTTTGTCAAGATAAAAAGCTTCTGCACAGCAAAGGAAACAATCAACAAAACTAAAATGTAATCAAGAGATTGGGAGAAGATATTTGCAAATGACATTGTCAGATATAGGGTCAGTATCAAAAATCTATAAGGAACTTACCAAACTCAAAACCCAAGAAACAAATAATACAATTAAGAAATGGGCAGAAAACATGAATAGACACTTTTCCAAAGAAGACATCCAGATGGCTAACAGACACATGAAAAAATGCTCAGCATCACTCATCATAGGGAAATACAAATCAAAACCACATTGAGATACCACTTCACACTGGTCAGAGTGGTTAAGATAACAACTTAGGCAACAACAGATGTTGGTGAGGATGTGGAGAAAAGGGAACCTTCTTGCACTGTTGGTCGGAATGCAAACTGGTGCAGCCGCTCTGGAAAACAGTGTGGAGTTTCTTCAAAAAATTAAAAATAGGATTACCCTATAATCCAGCAATACCACTACTAGGAATTTATCCAAAGGATACAGAACTGCTGATTCATAGGGGCACATGTACCCACCCCAATGTTTATAGCAGCACTATCAACAATAGCCAAATTATGGAAAGAGCCCAAATGTCCATCAATTGATGAATGGATAAAAAAGATATGGTGTGTGTGTGTGTGTGTGTGTGTGTGTGTGTGTGTATATATATCTCCAATGGAATATTACTTGGTGATGAAAAAGAATGAAATCTTGCCATTTGTGACAACATGGTTACAACTGAGGGTATTATGCTAAGTGGAATAAGTCAGTCAGAGAAAGACAGATATCATACGTTTCCACTCATATGTGAAATTTGAGAAACTTAACAGATGACCATGGGGATGGAAAGGAAAAATAAGTTACAAACAGAGAGGGAGGGAGGCAAAGCATAAGAGACTCCTAATTACAGAGGACAAACTGAGGGCTGATAGGGATGAGGGGTTGTGGGGGGCAGGGAAAATGGGTGAGGGTCATTGAGCAGGGCACTTGTTGGGATGAGCACTGGTTGTTGTATGTAGGTGATGAATCATGGGAATCTACTCCTGAAGCCAAGACTACACAATATACACTGTAGGTTAGATAACTTGACGATAAATTATAAAAACAAAAGACAAAACAAAACACATCATCCTCTTAAGACCAGTTATTAGATAATGTTATTAAATTGTGTTAGTCAAATTCAGTCAAGTCACTTTGTATGTATGTACTTAATCATGATCAAAACAAGTTCTAATACCAATATTTATTTGGATAAATTTAAATTTAATTAATATCAGTTGTTATTTTTCCTTCAACTTACTATAGGATGAAACCAGGAAGCTCCTGGTTTATGTTCAAGGCATTCACAGATATCAACAAATAGAATTACCAATTTGGCATCATTATCTTCATGATTATGGTTTTGCCAAAGAAAGTTCAATTAGAAGAAACATTCTGCTACTCCAAGCAGAGATAAGCACAGGTGTAGTTGGAACTCACCCCGTTTTGTGGGTGAGGGAAGAAGTGCCAAACATCACTGGGATGTAAGATCACAGCTTTCTACATTGGCATGTTTGAGATTAGTTGACGACTAAAATGGGACCCTGAATTGATACCTTTCAAGAGATTTTGTCATAACAAGGAATGTAGTATGTAATTGCTGATTTTCCAAAAGACAAGTTTTCATATACTTAAATGAACCTTATGTAGAAATTTTACTATTAGGAGGATATAATCAATCCAAATTCCAGCTCCATTTGACTGGGAAGAGTTGACTCATGAATAGGGTCATTTGATAGGTATTTCAGTCACATGAATAAGGTAAATCCTTTGACTCAAGGCCTTGACATGGTCTACAAGAAACTGATGAAGAAAACAACAACAACAACAATTTATTGTTAGGTAAAGTTGCCACCCTGGAAAGACGGACAGAAAGCAGTTAACCTTGCAGATAGACCAGTGGTGGAGAAAATTCTTCAGGCTACAGATTAAAATGACAGAGTCCTGAAAAATTCACTATAAACAGAAATCTACAGACACCTATGAGCACTGTAGGCCACGCTGAAGATGTCTTCTACGTGGTCAGAGGCAGAGAGCAGCTAGGATTCCTGACACTCCAGAGCCGAAGGAATTGAAAACCACTCTACTGTGTCAAGTTTGCATCCCGGCCAAGCAAAGCATCCTTTCCTTTGAATTTACTTTTTACCTTAATTGATAATTTTTAAAGTCATTGTCAATATTTGAAGAAATGTGAGGAAGAGACAGCTCTTTATAAATGTTGCTTTGTCATCTATATGAAGAAAATCAAATTCCAATATAGAGTTATTTGTGCTAATATGTAAATAATGGGAAGTCCTTGGTTGTCATTAGATTTCAAAGGACACAAGACCCTTAAAGACTAAGAAGTATTGTTTCAGAGGCAGACTACAGATGATGAGGCATATATTGATTCCTCTTCAAATATACCACAGGTGTTGGTCAAAATTGTGTTGCAAGAGACAGCTCAAATTACTTACATAAAAACTGAAGTTTAGTTGCTTTAATAAGTGAGGTTTTTTTCATGGTAGAGCTAGACCTGGGTTTAAAATGATATACTGAAGCAGGCTTGTGCTCATTTGCTCTCACTCTCTCTCTCTGTCTTTCCACAATTGTGGAAATTAATGGCCACCCACAGATCAGTAATCCCACTAGAAAGCTGCAGCTCTTACCTGAAAGTTATGACAATAAGAGTCACATGGACTCTGGGGTCAAATGCTAATGCTGCCACCTACCCACCATTGTCACCTGAGATTCTCAGGTGTCCACTTTATGATTACAGATAGACGGAATGATCTCCAGTTAACTTACTCCCCTAAGGTAAAGGAATTATTTTACAAGTAATAAGAGTAGTAAAAGGAGAGATCTATCCATTTACTATGCAGGAAAAACATACCCTTTACCCCATAGATGTAAACCAGGTGTGTTGAACAAGCACAACATAAGGATTGTAATCGCAGTGACACTTAAGTTATGTCTCTTACCTTGGCTTCAAAATTTACTCCGTTCAGGAAATATCCCCTTACCTTGAAAGAATATTTGGACAGGTTCATAATTTTTGTGATTACCCACTTGCAAAAAATAAAAATTGTTCAGTTACTGTGAGTAGTAAACACAGTTTCAATTTAAAAATTGGGCATCCAGTACAAAACCTTAAAGAAAATCTTCAACTTGATCTACCATTGAACATTCTTTTATACCAAGCTTGGATCTGCTCTCTCTACGGGCGTGTCGTGTCATCAGAAGGGAGGAGGGGAGGCGGAGGCAACAACGGTGCATCCCTCTGTACTCTGCTCCTCCCCTTCCTCTCTTCAGAGATTCCTTAACACGTTATCTCTGCTACACTGCCCTTGATCAGACTCTCCCTGATGGTTTTCTACTATTTTGTTCCACATTCATAGGCCTATGTATGTTCATCATTCATTCTTTTTCTGCTGAGATTTTCTGGCCCTTACTGGACAAGATGCATGACATCCTACACATATCCCATCTCTGGCTCATCGTGTGTATTTGTTATCATAACGTAACTTAGCCACTCCTGATTAACTCTTACACACACCAACAACTCTCTCCAATAAAGTCTCCTTCCCAAATTTCTCTTTACCACACCCTGATTCCTTTTTACATTCCTTAAGGAATAGGTTTTTATAGGTGGTTCCTTTCTAATTCTGCATATGCAAGCTTCATGTGGGCAGAAAATTTTAACTGCTTTGTTCGCTGCTTTATCCCCAGCACCCAGAATGACAAGTGGCACATGCTGGGCATTGCATGGTAAATAAATCAGTATGAAGTTGGAGACTGTCATTTAGGTTATCTGATGTTGATCCTTGGTGCCTCTGTCAAAATGGAGACAGGAAAGATCCAGTTATAACATCATATTAGACATGCACAAACAATTCCCACATTTCCTTTACCTCATATAGTAAATATAATTATTCTACTCACACTGAAAATGCACTTCCACTTCCCCAGAGGCAGAGAACACAAAATCAAATCCAGCTACTATGTAAAATGGTGTCCAGGATCTCTTAAGAGACATACTCTTCTTAGTCCAATGTGAATTGTCATGTTTGGCAACATTTGACTAAATTATAAATTTAATCACCCTATGTTCTGGTTATCTATTGTTGAGTCAAAAGCCATGCCAAAACTTTGTGGTTTATAACAATGACATTTTGTTCATAAGTCTACAATTTGGGGCATGCCATGTCTGCGCCTTTTGGAGCTAGCTGAAAAGACTTGAAGGCTGATGGCCGGCATCATCTGAGGACTCCATTACCCTTAGCTGGGATGGTGGCAGGGACACAGACACAGAGATTCTTCTTAGGGGCACTTAGCTTCCCCAAAGGATATGGTGATTTTGTTCCAATGGTGAGTGTCAGGTGGATCAGGTGGAGGTTGTATGCTTTTTATGTGCTGCCTCAAAAGCCAGTGTCACTTTTTCCATGGTCACAGATTTTCCTAGATTCAAAGAGAGAAAGTACAGACTCCTTACCATCTCAGTGAACATGTGTCAACATCACAGTATAACAAAAGTTTGAAAAATGGGATATGTATTATTGTGATCATCTTCGGAAAACACACTCTTTTATACTCCCAAATATTAATTACTACAATGAAGACAGGCAGAATTCCCACGTTTGGAAAAAGAGCAAAAGTGAAACAGCCAACAGTGGTCCAGCACCTTACACTGGGCCTTGTGGGCAGGAAGAACAAGGCCTTCTCTCCTGATCATTGTTCCTCAGGCTGCCAGTCTGGAAGCCACCAATTGTGTGCCCACCACAGCCTTAACCTGAAAGGGGTTTAGGGAATGAGTTTCTGTCTTTGATAGCTCTCTTTTGTTAGTGATATTCCGAAGCTCTGAGAAAACACAATTAAGAGAATTAATCACCATAATGTTTTCAGGATCCAGGCTTCTCTGGAGTTAGCTGAAACCTGAGTTGCTGGTCAATTACAAGTCTCCTATTTTCACCAGTTAGAATGCTAGTCCATGGCCTGCTTGCCCTCAGATATATCATTGCCGTCGTGCTCTTTTCAAACATTGTGGACTATTTCCCATGTTCCCATGTGATTTGCCTCTTGCTAGAAATAAGAAACCAGGGGGTTTCTCTCTATGCCTTGAGTGGCATCTCTGGCTGTATTCCCTTCGTAATCCCATCCTCTGGGGTTCGAGAACATTTCATCCTTCCTTTGCTCTCGGATGTAGGGAGATGGAATGCCCTACTTTTTGTTCATCTCTGGGTTGACATAGCATCCATTTGACTTCTCTCAGTGATTCCATCATCTCACTAATTCCACTATTCAATGTCTTTTGTTTCAAAATCTTAAAAGTACTTAATATTATTTAAGCTACTGTTACTCTGTTTCGGGTATAGCAACTGAATCTACAAATTTTTACATGCCGAAATAAGTCTGTGGAGTGTTCTCTAAGTTGTGACTTTTCCCATTTTAAAGTTTATTAAAATAAACTGATTAAATTAGTTTATTCACTTTCAGAGAAAGGAAGTATTTATTGAACATTTATTACAGGTGATAGATTTCATAAATCATTCAGTTCCCACAATTCAATAAAGTTGGAGGATCACCCTTTTATAGTGAAAAAACTGAACCGCAGATAAGTTAATTAAGTAGCTTACCCAGTGTCTGACTCTTTACTATTCTTTCTACTACACCACACTACATATTGCCTATTTTATTTTTTTATCATTGGTCTTTATCCTGCTTTGAAAATTGCCATTTGAGGTGGTACCTGGGTGGTTCACTCAGTTGGGTGTCTTACTTTGGTTCAGGTCATGACCTTACAGTCTGGTCCATAGGTTCGAGCCCCGCATTGGGCTCTGTGTGCTGGCACCTTAGAGCCTGGAGCCTGCTTTGGATTCTGTCTCCCTCTCTTTTAGTCCCTCCCCCATTCATGCTCTCTCTCTCTCAAAAAAAACAAAACAAAACAAAACAAAAAACGTTAAAAAGTTTTTTAAAAATTGCCATTTGATATTTAGTAATAAATTTTAATGTTTTAGTGAGCACCTCTAAATCAGAGTTATCTGTGTTCTTCATAAGTAGCTTTTCATCTATACTTTAATAAATCAAAGCTTTCGGTTGAGAATTAGTTACTGTAGGAATCCAATTAATAATCAAACATGGAGGGGACCATTTCAGATGAATGGACAAAAACAAATCACCAATAATAACTTGATATTTTCACTATTTGCATACTAATCTCATGAAGCCTTAAAAAATACATTTAATTTGTAGAAAAAAACATCATGAATAAATTAGTATCTGTATTGAAATAAACATGTTAATTGCTTACATAGTAGGTGTAGCATAGTAGTTTATGATGTAGTTCTGATGTTAGAAAGAAATCATATTGAATTAATACAGTGTCCCCATTAATATAAACTATATTGTCAGTTACTGTAGTGTTACAAAAGGGCTTCACCATAAAGTGATGGTTTAGTTGAAGCTACATTTGCATTGAAAATGATAAATAGCATCTAAGCTTTTTTGGTGTCACCCTGAAACATGTTTTCAAGCCCAGGAATACATACCTTTCATGTATATTTTATTTAATGTAGACTAATTTAGTGACAACTTTAGTTTTTCTGAGTTTCTTTGGGGAAAGAAAGAATAAGTCTTGAGTGTGAGGATATGAACCAAAGAAATGTGTCAAGCTGAAAGTAACAAAAATCTCTGTGCAGGCAGGATTCTAGCTGCTCCCCAGTATTCCGTCTCCGGTGTACACATCCTTCATAATCCCCAATCTTGCAAATTTAATGTGTGTCACTCCTGTGATTAGGTTATGACATATGACACCATTAACCTTGAGATGGGGAGGATCATCTTGGAAGGCTTGACCCAGTCATATGAACCCTTTAAAAATAGAGACTTTTCTATGGCTGCTAACAGAAGAGGAAGTGGAAGATTGGAAGGGCAGTTCTCCATTGCTGAGATGGGAGGGAATCGTGCTCAGAAACTGGGAACGGCACCTAGGACTTTAGACCTGATTCCCAACAGCAAGCCAGCAAGGAAACAGGGATATTAGTCCCACTATGGCAGTGATGAATTCTGTCAATAACAAGAATGAGCTAGGAAAAGGATCCTAACTCCACATGACCGCATGGCTAGCTGACACCCAAATTTTATCCTAAGCAAACGAACCCAGCCATGCTGTGCCTGGACTTCTGACCTATAGATAGGATCGTGAGCTAATAAACGGATGCTGTTATAAATTGCTCAAGTTGCGGTGATCTGTTACACAGCAATAAAAAAGGAATATATCTCCAAAGGTGGCATGAACAGATCCCTTTCAGCACACTGTGGAACCATGAGGTGGATGGAACATAGAAGGACCTCTGTATACACTTCCTCTACATGGTCATGCTAGGACTCGCCACTCTCTTCTGAACAGCTGGAGTGGGCTTAGGCACTATGGGGGTTTTGTTACTCAGCTTTAGTCTGATGTATCATAGTCATTGAAAGGGTAGATTGTATTTTATAGAATAATCTGGCTTTCTCATTGCTTTATTACCCAGTAATTAGAATTTGAATTTTTGGGAGTTCTTGCTTGCAAATTGTCAATTTACAGAGATGCAAAAACATAATCCCCCAAATCTAAAACATTGCTCAATGTTGTGCTGACACTGACTTTCTTACTTCAAAGATAATTATAAAGTATATTATTCAATTTTTTAACAAATTGAAACATTCCTGAGAAGACATAAAAAATGTTTTTTTTTAATAACATGTTTGTTATTGAACAGAGTAAATTTTAGAGATGCAACTGGTTGTCAGCTCTTGCCATTTGCCTCTCAAAGTCTGAGAATCTTGTTTAGATAGTCAAGTTAACCTTATTATCAACAGTATATGCCACAGATTGTTCCAAGTCATAATTTGGTATAAAATGTGTTCTAAGTTTTATTGGTGTGCTCAATAGCTAAAAAAGGAGATGTACTTAGCAGTACCACTATACTGGGTAGTCAGGTCATGAACACACTTTTGCCACAATGAGATTTTAAGTATAGCAGACATTTGTATTTTACTTAGGCCCCAAATACTAGAAGAATTTTATATAGTGCAATGCTATATCACTTATTATCTAAAGTGTGGTATGTGGGTCATGTGAGATGACTTTAGATAGCAAACCTAAGAATATTTTTTACTTAAGTAGATAGCTAGAAAATAATATTATGTGTTGAGCATAATATTTATGACAGGTAAACCATAATGCTGGTTTAAAAAAACATATTTAAGTACAAACAGAATGGAGTAAAAGAAAATGATTAGGTAAATATTTTTTAAATTTTATCTAAATATGCCAGAAATTGTGAGTGATTAAAAAAATGATTAAAATTTGGGAAACACTGCATTGTTTCTAAACTTTTTACCTCTTTTGATTTTTTAGTTCTAAACTAATTGTATTCCTTTACTCTTCCAGAGTATATTTTCAAAGGCATCAAGTTAATGTCAGCAATTAACTTTTTTTGAAGAAATTAAAAGCATTTATTTTTAATTACTTGAATATTTTACTGAATAATTCACAAACTACATTCTCCTACACAAAGGTTAGATGTATTTAAAATCCAATCAGAATAATCCACTATTTATTTATGAAGTAAATAAATTGCATAATTATTTATTTATGTATGCATGAAATTCTGCTTCAAATAAGAGTTTAAGGGACACCTCAGCCATTTAAGTGTCTGACTTTGGCTCAGGTCATGATCTCACAGTTCATGGGTTCGAGCCCCACACAAGGCTCTATGCTGAATGTTTCTTTCGAGCCTAGAACCTTTTTCACATTCTGCGTCTCCTTCCTTCTCTGCCCCCTCCTCTGCTCACAGCCTGTCTCACTTTGTCCCTCAAAAATAAGTAAATGTAAAAAAAAATTTTTTTGAAGAGTTTAATTTCAGGGGGCACCTGTGTGGCTCAATCGGTTAAGCATGCAGACCTTGATTTCAGCTCAGGTCATGATCTTGCAATTCATGAGATCAAGCCCTGTGTTGCCTCAGTGTCGACAGTGTGGAGCCTTCTAGGGATTCTCTCTCTCCCTCTCTCTCTGCCCCTGCCTCGCATATTCTCTCTCACCCTCTCTCTCAAAATAAACATTTTAAAAAGAGTTTAATTTTCAAAATAAGTATATTTTGATTTAGTTAGTGCAATAGATGACCATCAACAATCATCACTTATATTGCTTATATTGTATGTTTTAAAGGTTATAAATATTTATATATTTTAGAAACGTATTTTAGTATATTTATATACTAAAGGATTTTCATGTGTGTATATATTGTTATAGATTACATAGTAACTGAAACTAATATTTACATTTTGATCAGCATTTGTAATTTGATAATATAAAATACTGATATGTTTTAATCATCACTTGTGTTCGTTATAAAACAGAAGTAAGTCACTTAGTGTTTTTGATGATGAGCAAAACTACTATTTGGTTATAAGATATTTTACACACCTACAAAATAAATTAGAATTCTCCCATTCCATGTAGGGCTTTCCATATTTTCTGAATCCTCCCAAGATTATCAGCAATGAAAATGTATAATGTCTTATATATTGTGGTCTGCCTCATTTGGTGTTAGTTACTACAGTTATCGCCTGTGTCTATATCTCACTATGTGATTGACACCAAAAGCAATCTTGGGTTGGAAAACCAGATTCTTCTTATTTAGGTGCACCCTGGAATGCGTTATAATTACATACTCAAGGGAACTTATGCTGAACACAATTTTACATTTACATTATGGACTCTGCCTGCAGGCAGTGACAGTAAAGAATAATGAGATGAAGCCAAAGATTTCTGCAAACTCTTCTCTCTGCAAAAAAATGGGGGGAGGGTAGACTCAAGGGAAAGAAATACTGTAAAAGTTCCATGTCAGAAAGGAGAAAAATAACATATTTAATTTTAAAGGAATGTGAGAAAGAAGACTGTTAGGGAACAGGCTAAGGTCTGATGTAACAAAGAGACCAAGACTACATAAGTTCACAAAAAGAAAACAAAAAGGATAATTTTATTTTTTTCTCAAATATCAGTCCAGAGGCAAGCAGGCAATGCAGGGCAAGCAGGAGACTCCCCTGGACCACATATTCAAAAATGGCTCACCAGACTGCGTCTTAAGTCAAGACCAAGGAGAAAAAGAGAGAGGAGCATACACCTAATTATGTCAAGAGCAAGACTGGGAAGTCACGTGTATTTCTTCCCTTTATATCCCAGTGTCAAGAACCCAGACTTACTTATCTACAAAGGAGACTGGAAAAACTTAGTCTCTGGCTGGGCAAATACTCATCAAAAACTCAAGGAGTTTTATTATTAAAAGGGAAATGGAGAAAGAATACTGGAAAACAGAAGTCTTGCCTTTGGCTTCCAGTGCCCAAGTGTCCACATGCACCAATCTTCCCAAACAGAAAGCACACACCCTCCGAAAGGAATTCAGCTCAAAGTTTGTCTAGTTATTGTTCTCATTTCAAAGTCTAGGATCTCCTAGTGATGTTTATTTCTGTCCACCTGATCTACAGGTGGATCTTCAAGAACTAGCAATTTATTCTCTTACAGACAAGTTACTTGCTTGCCCACACATCTCAATACAAAATGATGAAGATGAAAAGCTGCAATAAATACTACCATTCTGAAAGTAAAGAATGGGAAGTATTGCAATCCAATCACTATGAAGTATTCTATTTGGCAGGAATTGAGAAGATTTCCATATTAGACAATAAAGTAAATTCCTTGGTTAGTCTCTGGCACTGACTTCTGGAAGGAATTCATTTGTCCACTTGCTCCCCATTTGTCCACTGGCCTCACCCCGGGAAGATTCATTCTTCTCATTATCTACTGTGGTATCTGCTTATGTAAGTCTGGGTCCAATCAGGAAAGAGAAAACATGTAGTAATTTGAACAAGAAGAGTTTAATATTAAGGATCACTGAGGTGTCTGGCTGGCTTAGTTGGTAGAACATGCAACACTTGATCTTAGGGTCCTGAGTTCAAGCCCCACGTTGGGTTTAGAGTTTACTTTAAAAATGAACAAACAAAATCTTCAAAAAATGTATCAGTGGGGCAGCTGGGTGGCTCAGTTGGTCAAGCGTCTAACTTTGGCTCAGGTCATGTTCTTACAGTTTGTGAGTTTGAGTTCGAGCCCTGTGTCAGGCTCTGTGCTGACAGCTAGCTCAGAACCTGGAGCCAGCTTCAGATTCTGTGTCTCCCTCTCTCTGCCCCTCTGTCTCTTTCTCTCAAAAATAAATAAACATTAACAATTAAAAGAAAATAAAAATATATCAAGAATCTCTAACTAAACAGGGGTTTGGAAGAATGAGAATTTGGCTAGTTAGAAGTAAGAACTCCAAAGAATATAGAAATGGGCTTTAGATAGGGCCTCAAGGAAGAAGCCCCCCATGGACTCAGATCTAGACCTTGTTAAAATTGTCAGCATGGCTCACTGAATGGTAGAGAAGTCACTGCGGGATTGAGTCAGTGGAATTTGCCAGAGATCTACCCCCAGGTGTGCTAGGGATAGCTATTCATGGGGCTGGTCTTGCCCTAGGTATTCCACTATGAAACTGCTCAATGAACTGTTGTTTCCGGGACCTGCTGACAGTCATATGCTAGAGGAGATGGGCAATAAAGAAGAGTCTGCCAGAGGAGCGTCAGGATGAGAAAAGAACACCTCTTTCTCCTGCAGTCTGTCCTCAGCACCTTCTATTTAAAGCTTAGCATTACACCAGCTGTCAGGGAAAAATACTTAAAAAATTGAGCTCCATTTTTGCAGAACAGTCAATGGGGGGTAAATTTGGAGGTGAAGGACCTAAGTTGATCACTGAAGTGAGTTGTTGGGAGTATTCCCATCTGGAATACTACAAAAACTAGCCCTGGTAACTTTGGGCTTCTTGATGCAGGGGACAAGTTTGGGATGGGGATGGGGGGTGGGGGAAGGAGTTGCTGTAACAGTGAATGTAATTTATCCTGATCACCACGAACTAGAGTTGCTGATACAAAATGGAGTGAAGAGTATGTATTGAGCCCAGGCAATTCACTAGGCTATCTCTTTGTGCCTGTATGCCTGTTGATCATGATGAATGGTAATAGCAACTGCAGCCCAAATATAATACGGCAAGTAAGGGGTCAGACTCTTTAGGGATGAAGGCCTGGATAATCACACCAAGCAAGTGACCAACATCAGCTGAAATGCAAGCTGAGAGACAAGGAGATCAAGAAATCTAGAAAATGTGGTGGAAGAAGGAAATGATGAATACCAAATCAGAGGCAGGACTAGCTGCAGTAATAGGACCACAACTTATTTCAGTAATGCTGTCATGTTAAGTCATTTTACAGGAACTCTATAATGGATTGCGATTAATGCAGGACACCAGCAGAACTGAGTGGGGCAAAGGGTGGGTGTCCCATTGGACATCTTATGTGCACCATTTTAAATCTCCCTGATGACATCTCATGTTCCAGCTTCTAGTAAGAAGTTGCTACAGCACTGCCTGTGTTCTCCTCTAGGATTTTGGTGGTTTCCCATCTCACATTTGAGTCTTTTATCCATTTTCAATTTATTTTTATGTATGGTGTAAGAGTGGTCCAGTTTTTCCAATAGCATTTGTTGAAAAAACTACCTTCTTTCCATTGGATATCCTTTCCAGCTTTGTCAAAGATTAGTTGACCATATAATTGTGGGTCCATTGCTGGGTTTTCTATTCTGTTCCTTTCATCTATGTGTCTGTTTTGTACCAATATATATGTGCAGCCCAGAAGAGTGGGGTGGTTAACACCCAGAAGTGATTTCAGTAGGAAATGACAACCAATAGAAAAAACGAATCCTCCATTTTCCTCCCAAGGGAGACAGTTTTGGAATGCATTTCATACAGGTATTCTGAAGGTTCCATGGGATGGAACACCAGGCAATTTTAGTAGTGACCAACTTAAGTCTCTCCCTGTTTCACTTCCCTCTCCCTCATTCTTGCTCTGGGAGTCCCTTCTAAGAGAAACTACTTGCCTGTCAGCCTTTGTTTCAGGGCAGCCCCATTTAAATGTCAAAGGCTCCACTCCAAAAGGATGTCTAGAAATCCAAGGTAACTTCACTCTGTTGCTCTTTCAACCCTAGAATTCCACTCTACTTCTCTACATAGTCAAAGTCAACTCACCAGCACCAGATCCATAATTCACCACAAGGATGGGAAAGGAGATAGAGGAAGATAAGCACATTAAAGGAAGTGACCTAGAAGCTGCACCTATCATCCGTGTTTACTTATCATTAGCAAAAACTTAGTCACTTAGCCACTCAGACTGCAAAGGAGCCAATAGTCTCTAGCTGGGTCCATTGCGGGGTTTTCTGTTCTGTTCCTTTGATCTACATGTCTGTTTTGCACCAATACCTGTATATATGTGCTACCTAGAAGGGGGCAGGGGTGGTTAACTCCAGGGAGCCATAGCCAGGTAAAACTTTGCCAATCCTATTCCTAGATGTGTGTGTGTGGGGGGGGGGGCAGATTAGGGGGTGGAATGAACAGTCTCTGCCACAAAAATAAATAGAAAGTGTAGTGATGTACTTTAAGAATCTTCTGAAAATATTCCCTTTACCACCAAGTAGAAATCCCTGGGATTACTGCAACACGGAAATAAGCACCAATGCTGCCCATGCCTGACACTAATTCTGCCATTTTTCCCAACAAGCAGACACTATATTTATTTGTCATTTGTTTTTCATTTTCCCTGAGTTATCAACATCCATCTTTTTGCCTGTTCATTTCTTTGAGAACTTTGTGATGTCTTTTACTATGACTGCCTTTAAAAAACAATTTTATTTTTGAAAGAGACAGAGCATGAGTGGGAGAGGGGCAGAGAGTGAGGGAGACACAGAATCTGAAGCTGTCAGCACAGACCCCAACGAGGGGCTCGAACCCATGACACAAGACCATGGAGCCGAAGTCAGACACTCAACCAACTGAGCCATGCAGGCAACCCTACGATTGATTGCTTTTTATATTAAAAACAGCAGCTCTATTTCTCTTTTGTTATTATTTTTTTGTTTCATTTTCTTTAGCGTAGAGCTTGCTATTTTAACTATTTATTTTTGGGTTCTTATATATAATAATGGCTGTTGGAGGCCTATTCATTTTGTTCCACTGATTTCTCTTGATTGTTGCCAGTGTCCCATTTTATTAGATTAACTTCATAGAACATTTAGTGCCTCCTATATTCCCCGTGTTGCTCACCTTTTTCCCATCTTCACACCTGCTTGTTCTTCCAGATGGATACTGGTATTATTTTTGCCAGATCCAAAAGTAAATTCCACTGAGTTTTCATTGGAGCGGTGTTGGCTCAATAACGCAGTAGGGAAGACTGATACATCACTGTTTTTCTCATACAGAAACCTGGCTAGCATTGTTTATATAACTTTTCTTTCATGAATCTCAGTGAAGTTTACATTTTTCTTTCTACCTTTCACTCTCCATATCTAAAGATTTTTTCTAAATGTTTTATACTGTTTGTTCTATTTTTCAGCCTTTAAAATTGTTTTGTAGCATAAATGTATCAGTATCTAGGAGAATCACTGGTTTTTATATCTTATTTTTGTGTTAAATTACCTCATTGAAATCTCTTATTGGTCCAAGTAATTTTTTTTTTTTCAGTCCTAGTAATTTTTCCACTGATTTTCTTCGGGTTTCCCAGGAAGACAATCATTTTGAATGCTGATGATAATTTTGCTTCCACTTTTCTAATAGTTAGGCCACTTACTTGTGTTCTACTTCATGGAGTTTATTAAGCACCACCAAAGCAGAGCTAAGTCACAGTGGTGACAGCAATCATTTTAATATATTACATCTGTTTTAACGTTGTCTGCGTTACATTTATGTGGTTATCTTGCATCTGTCATAAATGAGATTATCCTCTATTATATTTAGTATTTCTCTCAGGTGTTAGTGCTAACTTAAAGAAATGCATTACAAAGACTTTTACCTTTCCTCTGTTCTTTCAGTTTAGAACAACATTGGAATTGGCTCAGCTTCAGAATTTAAAATAACTCAATACCCCAAATTCTCTAGGCTTAAGGTCTTTGACAGGTGTAGTTATTTAGTTACATTTTAAAATACTTCTTGGTTATTTACCTATTAACAATTCATGTGCTTTTGGAATAATTTTTGGTAAGATATTTCTCTGGAAAATCACTGATTATATCAGGATTATCCATTTTTAGCATAAAATCCACATGTCATTTTTATTTTTTCTCTTTTAAATTAGGGATTTAAAATCCAAGCCAAAAAAAAAAAAAAAAAAAAAGCACAGGAAAATAAAAAAAAAATCACTGAAAAAAATCTCACCACTTGGATAACATTGCTATGGACATTTTGCACGTATTTCTCAGTCTTTCTGGTGATAGTACTTTATATTATCCTTTGGATAATTTTCACAGAAATTTAATTTTTTTGTGATTATAATAAAAATGTGGTTATTCTACAAAATTTGGGATTTTAAAATTGCCCCAAATTTATCTGTTTGGCATTAAGTAATGTCAATATTTTGCTGTTATTACCTTAACTTGTTAGCATAATTATCATAATGTATAAACTTGTCTGAAAGGCAGTTAAGTGAACTAGCTCTGGAACTAGACTTGTTTAGATTAAAATTCTGGCTCCTCCACTTATCAGCTTTGTGAATGGGGTCAAATGCATAGCGTCCCTGCCTCAGTTTCCTCATCTGTAAAGTGGGAACAGTAATTACAGCAGTTATCTCACAGTGCTACTGTTAGGATTAAATAAACACCGGTGCCTGACACTTGAGAATTGTTAGCTGCCACTATCTGTAACTAAACATTAGGACATTCACAAGTCCTCTATGAAGGATTAAGAGCTGAATAAATTATCTATAGCAAAATTACTCAAGTGACTCAACATAAACTTTTAAGGTTATAAAACCTAATGCTTCAAGGTTCTGCACAAGGAGACGCAGCCTGTCACCCTGCCCTGTGCAGACAGCCTGGCTTGTTCACTCCTACATCGTTTCAGCAAAGAGATGAAATAAATGAGTAGGGATGGAGTGGCTAGAGCTCCCTTCCTTGCTGTGGAGGTCAGGGTTCAGAGAAGTAGGAGGCCTAACAGGTCCGTTTGCTTTTTTCAGCAGCGTCTCCATCCCACCAGCGTGGACAGGGCAGCCTCCTCTTACTGCATCGCGGGCTCAGACGTTAGCCTGTGGTGGCTGTCAACTCCCATCTCACTTCTTCTGTAACTACCACCTCCTTTCTTTCTAATCCATTTGCTCTCTTATAGGATTCTAGACCAAAATTTGCCAATAAGGCTTAGTATCTTCTGTCTCCAATCCCATGGACGCATGTAGCAAGAATGAATTTTAGCCACAAATTCTAGGGTAGGGAGGGGCTTTTTCCACATTGATTTTTGGATATTAGGTCATATTTGCCACTGCTGGGCTGTCTCTTACTCACGACTGAAGGCCTTTCCAAGCAGGGCACTCTCAGGCAAGCAGGATCCCTCTGACACTTCCAAGCCTCCTTACATGCACAGGAATCATGCTGCGGCCCTCTCACGCCACCGTTAGTGGTGAGAAATCGGGTGACACTTCTCAGGCCTGTCACCGGAGAGAGGTGGCAAACGTGGCTGTCAAATTCCCAGTGTATCTGGGATTTCGGTTACCTCCTACCTGGGCCCCACCCCCACGAAAACCAGGAGTAAGCCGTGGTGTTTCTGTGCTCTCTGCTCCCTTCAACCCCAGCTGTCCACATTCCAGGGAATCTTTCCTGGTCTTGAAATACAAGAAGCTTTTCTTTGACATCATTATGCAATCTTTTTTTTTTTAATCATTATGCAATCTTTTAAACACACTGTTACTTGGGATGGGTTCATGAGATTAAAAAATACTTAAAAGATATTTAATCTCATATTAAGATGACGTCAGGACATATTAGACACCATGTTAACTCCAGGAACTTTGAAGCTGAAATGACTATGAAACACGAGATGGTTCAACAAATAGGCAGTTTAGGCTGTTAATTCAGGTGGAGGTAAGTTAATGAATCCGGTAGAAAATAATCTTGGTCTTAGTCATCTGTTTCAAAATATACTAATTTTTTAAATTATACTTTTGCCTCTGAGTTTTCCATATGAATGACAAGCATCCAATTGAAACCAAAAATGTATTCTGTTTACCCTGATAGTTCTACAAACACTTAAAATTTTCAGAGGATAGGTTAATGATTACTAGACAAAACCCTCTACCATGTACGTTATCAGTGACGATGGATAAATGATAAATAGATGGAAAGGTAGGGAGGGAAAAAAGGGGGGAAGAAAGGAAGAAGGAGAGAAAGAAGACAGAGGAGGAGAGAAAGAGAAAGAAAGGAAGAAAGAGAAGGGGAGAGCAAAGAATGTAGGACTAGAGCTCTAACGATTCCCGGAACAAAAACTCCTACAGATCTAGGAAGAGTTAAAGGTCTGCTGTCATCAAGTAAATTTTCTAAAATTCATCTTCTTCATTTTATCCTGTATGGTCATCTCATTGATCAAATTTGCCAGGCAATTGCTTAACTCCACTCGAGTTTACCTTTGCAAACAAAGCTACTGGGTCAACATAAAAAATCCAAACAGTTTCAAAAGTGGGACATTTTGAAAGCATTTTGTTTGCTAACACAAATATACCTTATGGTTAACTATTTAGTAGAAATTGATCACCTCGTATTTGGCCCAATTATTCAATGAGCTTAAGACAAAACAGTGTTAGGAGCACTTAGATTACTAAAATATGGTTGAAGTGTAAAAATCAATCATTGGTCTCAAGATTTTTCTTCAGGGTCTTAGTAGCACATGCTGTCTTTAGCATTGTATTTTTAAAAAGTGGGCAAAGGTCAAGACTAAGTTATTTTCAGATCCTTAAAATAATAGTATTTATATAATATGTTTATTTAATTTCTGCAATGTAACTTCACTAAATTCACCATTTTAAGAGGGGAAAAGCATGGTGAGAAGTCTCAAATTCTATATACGAAAATCAGAAACTTATTCTCTGTCAGTAGTATCAATCATGACCGAGTGGTTTCACAGGGTACTAAACTGCACATTCCAGCTTTGGCTGGAGAAATCTGCAAAATACTAGATTCTTCATATTAAACAAGGAGAAACATACCAAGACCACATCAGTGAAACCCTTGATTACTGTATTTATGTACGCTAAACTAGATAGAGTTCATTACTTAAATGCTATAAAATACCTATGTGCCAAATGCACACACTGTATCGGTCACTGTCCCTGAGCTCAGGGAACACTTACTTCCTCAGGCTTTTATTTAGTACCAGTTACCTCTTCATTTGACTAACTCTAATTTACACATGTGAGTTTTATCTCAGAATCACTGACATCTTCTTGAAGACACACAGACTTTAGGATACGGTTATCAATATATACTTTCACAAATACTTGTCAGTCCATTGAGCAGCTTACTGCCCAAGGACCACAGTGATCTGGGAGAATAGCAGTACTAAAAGCAAAAAAAAAAAAAAAAAGACAGTGGTCCTGACATCAGGGACCCATTTCCTATTTCCTAAATTACAAAGCAGGAAAACCGACCATGAGTTACTTCTGCCTGAAATCTGTTCTGAACCCTTTTTTTATCACTTTATGACCCACCAGCAATACTCCAGAAGCCAGTAGGTCATGCTTACATATCACATATGCAAGTCCTGGCCCATACCCCCTGCCATTCACAGTTTTTTTTATCCACTATGTCAAAGTAAGCACAATTCTGACTCTGGACAAAATCTGGCATCAGATGAGGAATTTTTAAAATGATGTGGAAATCTACTCCTGTGAACCAGAAAACACACTAATTGTAAAATTATATTTGGGAGTGATCTTTGGCTCGTTCAACAGATATTTATTGAACGTCTATTTTGCACTTATTTTGGGGAATACAAAATAGATCTGCTTGTTTCCAAGGAGCACACATATACTAGCAGATGTTCTTGCTGGGCCAGGGAGCAGTAAGGTAAGGGCCAGGACTGACCTTTGAGCATGGCCTGACCATCACCTGTCTGACTTTCTATGGCTACAATAAAGCTTGCAGGTTATAAAACTTGTATAACTGTTTGAGTCGAAACACAAACTACTTAAAAATATTTTGTGAATTTCTATTAAAATAGTCTTTTGTTTCCTTTCTTATCTTTAGCTCTGTGGGTTGTTTTCTTAGCACTTTTTCTGGTAATTTCAAAGTTTAGTGTTTTTATTCTGCTGGTAGATGCTTTGAAATAAAAGTAACAATCAACCCTTTTCTGTACTCTAATAAAGGATAAGTTGCTTATTTACCTTCTACCTGTCTCCAGTGGCTGATTTCCTATTTTTTGCCAATTGTGAGGTTTTACATCCTGATGCTCTTTATATTCTGTATCTTCACTTCTTAGAGTAGTTCTTTAAGGTATACGTGTTTTATTGGCTAATAAAATACTTATTTTCATGGCTTTCCCATTCTGGAAGTATTTCTTTAGACTGATGCAGTTCTACAACTTTTTTCTAGAATGGGTTTGTGAGAAATATAGTATAAACTGTTCATCTGATAAAATCTTTTACTAAGAATGACAATGGGGTAGTTATTGTATTTCTGAATAATCATTTCTTCTTTGAACCTCGTAAACTGACTTTTAAATAGTGCAGAGGAAAATTCTTAAGATAGCCTGAGTTCTATTTTTTCTCACCAAATTTTTAAAAGCATTTTCCTTAATTCATTAACTTCAGTTCAGTCTGCATAAAATTCTAAGTAGCTATGCAGGCCTGGGACTGTAACAATGCCCAAACGTGACATAGGTGGATGCATGGTAGGCAAGAGTGGTCCCCCAAAATATCCCCACTCTAATCCCTGAAACCTGTCAATAGTTTACATAAGATAATTGAGGCTGCTAACCAGTTGACCTTAGAATAAGACTACTTTGGAATATCTGGGTGGGCTCCTTGTCCTTAAAAGTAAAAAAAGGTAGAAAAAGGAGGCAGAGGTCAGAGGGAGACCTGATGACAGAGGTCAGTATAATGTGATGTGCGGACTCGCCCACAATTGCCAGATCTGAGGTGGAGAAAGGGTCTGTGAACCAAGGAAAGCTGAGCTCTAGAAGATGGAAAAGGCAACAGATCCTGTCCTACAGCCTCCAGAAACACAGTCTTGCTAGCACCTTAATTTTAACCTAGTGAGACCCATTTTGAGACCTCTGACCTATGTAACTTAAATCTGTTGTACTTTAAATGAAACAAGCTGTAGAGATGGAGACCTGAGTAAGGTAAAATGATGAGGGACATTTAAACTGAGACCTAGAAGCAACTGGGACACCTGGGTGGCTCAGTTGGTTAAGTTTTCGACTTCGGGTCAGGTCATGATCTCGCAGTTCATGGGTTCAAGCCATGCATCAGGCTCTGTGCTGACAGTTAGCTCAGAGCCTGGAGCCTGCTTCAGATTGTGTCTCCCTCTCTCTCACAAATAAAAACATTAAAAATAAACTGACCTAGAAGCAACTATCAGCCGTGCCAGGTGCATGGGCATCGTAGGCTGGTAAAGGTCTGCCTCGGGCAGGTCCTTGGGAAGCCCCTGGAACCCTCTGGCTTCCTTAGAGCCAGAGTCCCTCCCCTTCTCTCTCTGCAGACCACCCTCCTCTGCCCCTCAGATCCCCACCTTCCCCTGTCTCCAGCTGATTGGCTTCAGACTTTTCCTTTATTTTTTTTGTAAATAAAAAGCACCAAGTTCCAAAGTAGAAAAATAAACAAGGTCTGCCTCTTCCACAAGTGCTCCAGGTGTCACCTTACCTGAGAACCATCTGCCACCCCTCCCCTTACTGAAATCCAGCTGTTCGGAGGCAGCCAGGATGTATTCCTCCGCCCCGTGTTGTGCTCAATTATTTTTCCCTTCTGTCAGGTGTCCTGTGTGCTTCTGAGATGGAAAGCTGTCACTGTCACTCCCGATGGAGAGGGTGCCAAAGGATCAGGTCTGAACATGATTTTATCATCCCTCAGACCAACTCAAGTGAGTCTCACAACAAAATTTGTTCAAGCTGAGCAACGCTTAAAACCCTTTTGAAGGTGTGGCAGATGCAGATTTGTTCGAGGGTTCAAGTAGACATGATACTACTAGAACAGCTATTTATCTCGCTGACCAAGGTGGGAAAGCTAAAGACAATTTGCCTAAGTTGCTAATGGGGGAAGAAGCTAGTGCTTGAACCAGGAAGTCTCCTTCTTAAATCCTAGTGTTCTTTAGTAGGTCTTTCAATTTCTCAACCAGTTATACAGTACCACCTGGTGGCTTCAGAGGTCTTCCAATTAGAGTCTATAGCATATTCCTGGGGCACACAAACCAGATGAATTTAGACGTGTAATTCAACTGCCATACCAATTCCTGTATATTGTTTCCTAAAACTAATCCGAGAAGGTACCTGGCTTTCCTTCGGCTCCTCTACCATGACCCTTCCCTCACACCAGATACTCCTGAGGCATATTGGCTTTACCAATGCTATGTCCCAGGGTGTCAAAGACAACTCAGAATTTCATCAAGGCCCAGTAAACCAGTGTAAAGACTTCTCTGTATTCCTGACACCTTCTGGTAGTTGTGAAACTTAGAACACCATATGGTATTTTGGGAAGCACGACGACATCTTATGAATGCTAAATTGTTTGATAACCAGAATTGGGGGGGGGGGGAGGGTCTAAAATTGGAGAACAGAGATTAAAGACAGAGCCTTACTTCATTCAGGCAACAGATTCCTGCTGAGAACTAACCTGTCACTAAACAGCTTCTCATCAAGCTTACCTTCCTCAGCACGTTTGGTGAGTGCACTCCTTTAACCTGATAGTCTGAACATCAGCTGCTCATTTTGGGAGACTGTAAAGTTCAACATTTACTTTCATCACCAAAATGCTGCCAAAGGGAACATAGAAGAAAAGACTTTCTATTTTCCTAAAGCTTCAGACACTTAAGATTTTCATTCTTCCCGTATGATTACTAGATACTGTAGTCTTTTGCTTCCGTTTCCCACCTCACACTATTCTAATCCTTTCCAACATGTATTTGATAGACTATCATTAATGTGCTTTCAATGATTACCTTTTTAAGGCCATTATGTACTAACAGACAAATGCTGTTTTTCCTGTTAACTTCCACTGAGCCTCTCAACTTAAGCAGTCATATTCCTGTGGGCACTTCCACTCTTTATGCAAGATGCATTAGGCACCTTCTATGTACTGGGTATTGTTTCAAGCACTGAATATGTATCAATGCACCACTTTCAAATCCCTGCCTTTACAGAACATCCTAGAAGGGAGTGGGGGGAAGGGCCTGCAAATGATTTTACGAAGAGACCAATTCAGGCTTAAGGTTCTCAGACCCTGCATTTCTAACAAATCCCAAGTGAAGCCACTAGTCCTCTATCAGGAAGAGTGACCTGGAAAGTGAAAATCAATAATGTAGTTATGAGGGGGGAACCTGAGTGGCTCAGTCAGTTGAGCATCAGACTTTGGCTGAGGTAATGATCTTGCAGTTCCTTGAGTTCAAGCCCAGCGTCAGGCTGTGCTGACAGCTCAGAGCCTAGAGCCTGCTTCGGATTCTCCCTCTGCTCTTCCCCCCAAAATAAACTTAAGAGAATGTAGTTAAGAGAACGAGTTTCATATGGTATTTGTGCGGAGACTGGAAACAGTTATCACCTATTAAAGGTTAGTTTTTCCAAGCTAAGGGAAGAGCACGCACAAAGTCCGTGATGAAAAAGTCAGCTGTCAGCCCCGCTTGGAGAGTTGAGTAAGGATGAGGAGAGGCAGAGCACTTTTAAGGCTTGTGCATAAAGATGATTATGAATGAGATGAGAGCTTAAGTTCCACAATTTAAAAGTAGTCTCTACCATGTTATCATTAATGGTAGTCAATAACAGGATCTGTTCAGAAATGTTCAGAAAATGGCAGAAACTGTCTTTTCCATTTAAACTTAGGATTTTTCAAAAATGTTTTATTTCTAGGGGAGAGGGAGAGGGAGAGGGAGAGAGAGGGAGAGAGAGAGAGAGAGGGAGAGAGAGAGAGAGAGAGAGAGAGAGAGAGAGAGAGAGAGAGAGAGAGAGAGAGAGCTGAGCAGGGGAGGGTCAGAGAGAGGAGTCACAGATTGAAACAGGCTCCAGGCTCTGAGCTGGCAGTCCGCACAGAGCCCGACACGGGGCTCGAACCCACGAACCGCGAGATCACGACCTAAGCGAAAGTTGGACGCTTAACCGACTAAGCCACCCACGTGCCCCTAAACTTAGGATTTTATAGATCAAAGAGGAGATGGCACAAGTCTGTCAATTGTTGGAAGGAGGGCTAGAAAACCATCTGCCCAGAATGATTTGTAGACCAGTGTGAATATGAACTTCAACCCCCAAGGAGATCCATGTCCAGCAAAAAAACAATCAGAGTTAGTTTATCAGTGGAACAGAAAGGGGTTACTATTTACTACACAAACTTGGGAAAAAAAACTCCTATGGATTCAGAAGCAAATTTAAGATTGGCATCAGCTAAAAGGCTTATGCCAAGCAAAATAGTCATTAAACTTATGAGAAACACAAATGTATATTCTCTATTCCTAGTGTCTCACCTGCATACAAATGCCAAGTTACCACTTTGATGTGCAGCATTCTTATGGCTCATCACTTTGGGTAACTTAGAAGAGTAGTTATGTTCTTACAATATATAGATCAAAGTCAACCAGTTTCTCAAATTGCTGGTGTGTCTAGCATCCAGCCATACTCACTTTCTAGATTCTTATACACCTCTAACTGTGGTTAAGAACCTTACCTCAACGTATAACCACTCTAGATTCCAGGAGTGGTGTTCACTGAACATGGCCCTTGCACTGAATTTGTTAGGAATTTAAGTGGACTTTTAAGGTACCTAGTGGTTCAAGAAGCATATACATTCCCAACCTGAAAATATAAACAATGTTCATATACTCTTGCCAGCCCCAACTTCCCGTCTGCCTATATTTCCATACAGACTACACCTCAACCAAGTAAAGGAAAATGGCTCCTTTCAAGTTTATCAGTGAAACTTAAGAACCTTTTAATGTCTTTAGGCCTTTTAGTCTAAGTTCAAGTGAATGTTATAAGTTTCTTTAACAATTTCATAGAATACATACATCTTTTAAGCATGTGAACAGGTACATGCTCATTTTCTTTTATTAAGCATACATAACTCTTAAATCTAGGCATGCAGTTAGTAATAAGGGAGACATTGCACTGAATATATTTGGCACCAGTTGCTATCAACCCCAGGTTTTTGTTTTACCTTCATGCCATAAATACATTCCCCATTAATGACTAAACATGTATTTACACTGCCATTTAATTACTTTTTTCAAGTACTCAAAACTGCACAAGGATGGAATTTCTGCTTTTAGAATTACTTTAGCCACAAGCAAAATATCTTAATTTTTAATTTCATCTTTTGAAAATACTTAATTTGTAACAACTGCTGAACATCTCAATTTGGTTTAAGCATAGTATAAACCCATAAAAAACATTCAATCCTAATAAAAAAGTAAAAAACATTCAATCCTATCAAATATTTAACCGTTTACCAAAAGCAGTTTAAGACTACACACACCTTGGCTTCCTCTCTTAAATTTCAATGTATCAATAGGTTTAAAAAAACAAAAATCAAAAAAAGTATTAACATGTGGACAATATCCCAGTTAAAAACCAAATAAAGATGCTTCCTATTTAAATTAACAAGTTCTCAACTAGGTGGATTTTAAGTGCCTATGATCTAGGATTAAAAAAAAGAAGAAAAATGTATGTGGAGCCCTGAGCAGATTTTAAGTTAATATACTAGGAACCTAAATCTCCAAATCAAGAAAATTCAAATGTGATTTAAGCATTTGTCAGATTTAAAATAGTAGAGGACAACCATTTTATAGACTGATGCGGGTTTTAATCCAGACTCCATTTGTCTAGTATCTTTGCAACTAAATACTACTGATCTCACTTCCTCATCTTTAAAGTTAGGATACAAATGCTGCCATAGTTACTTAAGTAAAGTAACCTAACAGAGGTAGTAAATCACTTAAGTCCCCGTCTCCACTTCCCGCTACCTCAAATTGATAAGCAAAGATATTTGGATCATTTATAGTAACAAAAAACACCAGAGAAACTGCCACAACTAAGAATAACCTTAAAATTTTTATTTTAACATGCTCATTCTGGACAATTTCTTAAGAAACAATCTTAAAATACGCAATTTTATTTGTTTACATTAAATGCACCAAAACAACTCACATAGTATACTAAATTCCAAATATAGAAGTAGGCTTCTCTGGATGGTATTCTGCCCCCTTAATTACTGAAAAAAGAAAACTAAGCCTTTAACAATTTTCCTACTGCCTTCAAATTCATGGGATACGTCCATTTGAGTTATCTTTTAAAACTCCTGAGGAATATTACATCTGGAGCTGAACTTATAAAAACAGAAAACTCAATTCAGACTTTAAGAATAATGTAACCTACTAAACAACATCTAAGCAAAGAATAATCTGCAAAGACATGAGTAGATGTGATGATCTTATTTTTAGTTGACACCAAATACTGGCCATTTATCCGTGTGCTCTCCTTACCTTTACTGATCAGCTCAAAGGCTACTTTTCTAATGCTAGACAACTATACCACAGTTGTCAACTTCTGACAGAGCAACAGTTCATTAAATACATAATAAACTTTAATGTAACACTGAATTGTTCTCCAGGCAATTGCAGGTTGCTTTATGTCAGGATTCATTCTGTAGGGCTCTTCAAACTACAGGGAAAAACTCAAGTCTGGCTTGTTCTGTTTAGACAGGTTTGCCTGTAAAATGAAGATCTCAAAAGTTTTTAGTAAAATTACCACTACTTTGCATTTTGAAAATTCAGAAAGCTTAAAAGCTTTCCTTTTAAACAGACTAATAATCATACATGCATAACATGCAAAAAAATATATAGAAACTTATTTTTTCCTGAAAATAATCTTAAGGCTATCAAAACTCAACAGTACCCTAATACTCAATTCTTAAACAATTTCATGATTAAAACACAGAGGTTAGAACTTCACCCCCCGAGGTCAATTAGAGATGAGATAGGCAATTATGAGCTATAATCAACGTGTTTAAATTATTTGTATCTCAAAATGACTAACTCTATTTGCATGGCTTTTTGTTAGTGCTGCTTGAAAACTATGTTGTTTTAAGAAAATCTTAACAGAAGCATGAACATAAACTTTGCCACACATTTTAAAACCAGAAACAAATAAAATGCAATTCCTAGTGAGCTCTAGACAACCTCAGCCCTACTGCCAACCTCACGAGAAAACATCCACCAAACAAGTTAATAAATGTGTGTGTGCGTGTGTGTGTGTGTGTGTGTTAAGTCTAGTTACAGTCCAATTGAGTTCTGAATACAAGTATTGCAAATGTTCAGCATCTAGGGAGAAAGTTATCCACTTAAGATTTTATTTAAAATCTGACTTCCATTTTAGCATATATATAAAGAAATCCTCTAAATGGCTTATCACTGTTCCCTCTCAAGTAGTAATGTTAACGTTATTTCCCCCAAAAGCTTTAAAATGAAATTATATAGTTTGGTAGATGTAAATATCATTTTCACTAATCTCCACGGCACCCCTTTCTGGAAACTACTGTTTAAGTCATGCTAACCTTATGGGACTTAGAAAACATTTAAAGTAGTATTTGTCATTGATCAAAACAAAATCTCTTTAAGGTTTTCAAGTCACATGACTTAGGAACTCACAGTAAAGGACAATTAGATTCCCATTAATCATTGCACAATTCTTTGTATTTTCTCTCTCAGAAAAATTACCTTTTAATAATCACTCCAGAACTATGAGACTCTTACCTTTCTACCCAGGTCTCCATTATTAAACTCTGAATTTCTTAAAAAAACGGATACATTAGCAGTTAAGCTTTCCGTGGTTAGATTTTATGTAATCTATTTTATAACAGATGGTGTAATAAATAAGTTACGGCAAATTCACTCCACATTACAACTTTCCTCCAAAATTCAGCTTGGATCCAATTTTAACAACTGATCCTTTAAAATCTGATTATTCTCAAGTTAACCCATTCTTCTACAAGGCTAAAACACAGGCTAGATACAAACATGAAAGAAAAGGCAGAAATGTTGAATAAAATACCATGAATCCCACTTCTTAGGTACCACTCTAGTGACCTGAAGTCACATATCCCTAGGTCAATTATAAGTCCAGTTTATGTAGGAAGAAGTACTATGTACAGTAGTACAGACTCGGAGAAAAGTAACTTCAGACTCCTACCTACTATACTCTCAGCATCAGAGGCATGTCCACATACATATACTTGTCACTCCACTTAGCATCAGTGTGTTTTCTTTAAACTCCTGTTTTTTAAGTCCCAGAAAGCAAAGAATAGTCTAAGAACAAGTAACCATTTATACAGCATAAATAATTACTAAGAAAACTAGTACATAGCCAGGTAACAGTTCCGTTAAGAACACCAGTACTGTAAAACAGTATCTGATTATTAGAAAACAAAAGACAACCTTCCCTCCCAAAAGTCAATTAACACGTTTTAAAACCAACCAATTCCCACGACTTTGTTAACGTATTGCTTAAAACAGAATTATTTTCACCAAATTTAAATTAACAATGCACAAGTAACACAGTTATTAACTTCTGGACTAAGTGCAAAGCCAGCACTAAAAGAGCCAAAAGGCATCTCCTAACTTCACAAATTATCATATATTAACTAACGTAAATTTCCGTCACAGACATGATTATAATCAAATACTTAATAACAAATCTATTCCAACAAATATAGTAAAAATTTATTCCTGACATGCAATCTCAGAACCTCTTAGCACAAAATTATGACAAAACTTAATAGTTTAAGGAACAGAATGTTGTATATACGGATTTCAAAACAAGAATAAAATTACAAAGGCTTTTAAAAACACATTTCTGCAACATTTTAAAGTGGAAGTCGCATCTTCAGTAATATTTAATTTTCAAAATCTTCTGGTCACAATCCCCACCAAACTCAACAGGCCGGGACAAGTGCAATACCATACAGAAACACAGCATTGCAACCGATCCCAACCTGTGTAGAAAGGGGTTTGATTTTCCCTTACTTTTCTACAGACTTTTCACTACCACAGTCAGTTTTGCATGGATTTGCACAGCAGAATATCACACAGCTGGATGCAAACCTGCAAAACTAACCATAGAACAGTGTTCAGTAACTGGACAGTTTGACTGGGCGACAGGCCGAGGCTGGAGTTCTACAGCTAGCAGTACTTTAAGTGCTCATAATGCAGTAGATAACTAAACACTACCTGCACTATAAGCACTTTAGTGCTACAAAAGCTGTCACATCAGATACACCAGGCAGATTCTACATCGACACAATAAAAGTACACAAAATTAGTAATAATCACTTGAAGGAAATAGCAGGCCACCATCAGTTTTGCATAGATTTGCACAACTACATTCTTCTTGTAGTGCAACTATGCAAAACTAACAGAAGACTGCAAACAACAAGTATTAAAACACCTATATACTTGCTTGGCTTGGATTATTGGATGAAAACATAACTTCTTATGCCAGAAGGAGCACTTAGGGCAGTAGATGCTAATCTACTTCACTATCTGCACTAGATGCACCTTAGAACAAAAAGCACTCAACACCAGCAGGCCCTGCACTTTAAAGCCCACCTTGGCTTCCGAGGCAGCTGTCACCATAATGCTACAAGTGCCTTCACTGCAGTAGATGCACATATCACTACCTGCACTGTAAGCACTTTGACATTATTCTGACTGGTCACAATCTTCAGTCTCACAAGGTGATGTTCTCTTTATTCATGCTAAATTTGAAATAAATAATTAGAAGAACACCTCAAACTCTGAAAAGCTAGAAAACATACAAAATTCAGCATAATCCTTAATGGGGAAGAGAAAGTAAGTTTAATGATTTCAAACCTGCAAATTTCATTTACAAGCACATTTACACCTTAAAGCAGAACAAAAATCTTTTTCACAAGACAATCTTAACCATCAATCTAACACTGTCAGAGAAATTGGTTGTTCTCCTTTACCTGGAGGTCCCAAAGACATCTCAAAAAAAAAAAAAAAAAATCAAGATTAGACTGTATATGAATGAGAATTAACAGATCAACAGGGCAATTTGATTCATACAGGTACCTTTTTAGAGACAATCTTCACATCCACGCGACAAACATTCTTTTTCTGGCTTCTAATTAGCAAATTCTTGACAAATCGATTAACAAAACTACCTTTCAGACTGCATTTCAAGTGCATTCGCTTGTTGTAGAACTTAAATATCCCGTTTAAACTGTTTTGAATCTTGAAAACTTACTCCAAATTAGATCTAGTTTATCAGCCAACTTAAAGCAGTTCTAAAATTACGTTTTGCAAACTGCGAATCAGCTTCCAAAGATTTATAGAGTATTTGCATTGGACTTTAACTTAAAAATTAGCTGGCCCACATCGAGTTAATGTTTTAGAAAAGATAAAATGGGCAAAATACAAGATACCTATATCACTATTTGAAAACCCAATCCCATTTTACTCAAACGATAAAGTAAAAAAAAAAAAAAAAAAAAAAAAAATTTTTCCCTAAAGAAAAAGTTGACCAAAAAGAATTAGAATACACTTACCCACTAAGAAAAACTTTCTTCTCTGCTCAAGTATCCTTAGAAAAGCTTCTGGTGCAGTTAGGTCCACGTGTATAACTCGGTTGGGGGTGGGGAGACAGGGAAAAAAAGACAAACATATTTGCTGAAAATTATTATCGGCCTCCAAACCCGTATTTAAATTTAAATTTGTTTCCCGACGCTCTTGTATCGATTAGTTACATCCATTTGCCAAACCGAGGATAACACAGCCAAGCAACACTGGCAATGTTTAAAAGACCAACAATGCATAGGAGTGGAAACGTGTTAAGAGAATAAAGTTGGAAAACCCCACAGGTATTAAATTCATGTCTTATTTTAAACGATCCTGAAATACTCCAGTATGATACACAGCAATCTTTTACTGTACAGCTCTAATGAGAGGGAAAGCAGCAGCAAAGGGACTATTCTTTGCCACCCCTCCCCCATCCAAGACCTCGTGGCTGCAAGCCGGGATAAAGAGTTGCTTCCTCAACTGATGTGGTCGGGATGGCATGTTGATCATTTTTTCTCTTGGCGATATTGCTGGAACGAGTCTGCTTTCTCCAGTTCCCATCCCCTTTCTCCGGCCAGGGAGTAGAAAAGAGAGCAGGAACACTCGAGACTGCAAAGTGCCCGCCTCGCTCATGGAGCCCGGGCCGGCAGCACATGTCGCACAAGGGGGTGCGCGGCCCTGCGGTTCCGCGAGCGGCCGCCAGGGGGCGGCGGGTCAGAGTCGGGCCCTGCCGGACGCGGCAACCCCCCCCCCCCACCCCGTTTCCCGGCGGCAGCCGCGCGGCGACCGGCGGCGCCGAGGCCCGAGCGCGGCGGGGACGCGGGCGCGCCGCCCCTCCTTTGTGTCCCCCGACCCCCCCCACCCACCCAGCCCGGCCCAGAGGGGCGGGGGCTCCGCGACTGCGGTGCCCGTCGCACGCGGCCCGAGGCCTAAGCCGGGAACAATCGGCGGCGGCGCGCAGTCGCCGCCATGTCCCCCGCCCTCACGCCCGCGCAGCCCGCCCCGCAGGAATATGGCGGCGCGGCCGCCGCTCCCGCCGAGCCGGGCCGGCCCTCCCGCGCCGCGCTCCCAGCCGGCGGGCGGGCGAAGGCGGCTCCACGCCGCCCCCGAGGCCGGCCAGGGCCTGCTCCGCGGACCGCGGCCCGAGAAGTTGCGAGCCCCACCCGAGGACTGCCCACGCGGGTTAACAAAGCCCACGCGGAGTGGGGGTGGCGTCCAGGCCGCGCCGCCCCGAGCTCCCGCGCCCTCCGCCCACCCTCGCGCGCACAAAGTTTGGGGGCCCGCGGGCTCCCGCCCACGCCACGCCGCCCGCCAGCGCGCAGGTACCTCGTGGGCGCGCCCCCTCCCGGCCCGCGGCCTGCCCCATGTGCCGCTGCCGCCGCCGCTTTGTTCTGGAGGCGCTTTAACTCTCGCCCCCGGGAGAAACTTTCCCTTCCCGGGGACCCCGCGCCCCGCGTGCACCCCGAGCCCTGGAGAGGGCGCGGGCCTCGCGCGTCGCCTCCCCGAGGGGCCATTGTGTGCGCCGCGCGCCCACCCGCCCGCCGGGGCCGGCCCAGGCAGGGTCCGCGCGGGTCCCGGGCGCGGCCGCCGCGCGCACGCCGCCCCCTCCCACCCTCCCCTCCCCGGCCCTGCCCTGCCCCTCCGCCAGCCCGCGGGCGAGCGAGCGAGCGGGCAGCGAGTCGCGGCTGCCACACGCAGGGACGGCCAGCGGCCCGAGACCCGCCCCGGCCCCCGGCCACGCCGCCGCCGCCGCCGCCACGCCGCCCCGGGCCGTTCCGCCCCACCCGCCCGCCCTCCGGACTGGGGCCGCACACAACAGGTTTCCCTCACTCGGCGGAGGGGCGGGCAGACTCACCAGGAGGAGTAGCCGCCACCATCTTCGCCTCGCCCGCCGCGGGCTCTCGCTCCCGCCTCCCCACCCGCCTCCGCTTTACTACGACCGGAGGCCCCAGGCCGGGGGTGCGGCCGGCCGACCGGCCGGCCCCGCCAAGGGGCTTCGCGAGGGGCGCGAGCCGCGGCTACGCGGCGGGGGTCGTCCCCACCCCCTCGGCCTCGCCCGAGGGCGCGAAGTGGCGCGAAGGCGCAGGTCGGGCGGCGACGGCAGCACCTCTAAGGGCCATGTGGGTGAATGAAGGGCGGCGGCTCCCGCCTCAACGTAAATACGGACAAGCCCCACTCCCTCATTAGCATAAAAAACAAAGTACTTCCGACCTCCCCGCCCGCCCGCCAATCACCGCAGGCCCCGCCCACGGCGGCTCGGCTAGGCGGCCGGGAGAGCGGGAGCTGGGAGCCGCTCGCCGCGCCGCGCTGCCTTTCCGCGGCCGCGCTCGCCCGCCGCCCGCCCCGCGGTGCGCCTCGCCCGGACACCTCGCGCCACGCCTCCGGCACGCCCTCCGTTAACAAGCTCCGCGCGCGTGCAGACCCCCGCGCGCCGCACACCCTCCTGGAAGCGCACGCTTCCTGCGGCTCCCCGGGAGCCCTGCTCTCGCTGGGACTCGACGTGGACGCGGTGTGATTACTGTTTATTACTTTCCCTGCCCACGATGGGTCTCCGTGGTAATTAGGGGCCTGCTTCATGCCGACGTGAACCAAAGATAAATACAACCCAGTGGCTTACTCTCACGTTGGAGCCGGATTACTCCGGGCACAGATCGTTGTGGAACAGAGATAAATGCACTGCACCCGGGACTTATGAATGCACACATCGCTGAAGGGTGTAAACCAAAACGCATGCCGGAGCAGAGGTCCCGCAGATCCAGGACCTGATCCTCCTCCCATACTAGCCCCGCTGCGCTTACTGAGAACACTTGCCTCCACCCCCGTGCAAATGGAGCTCGGAAAGAAGCTCATCGACAACCTTAAAGCCGAGAAAAGGAGCCCACTCAGGAGCACCTCCTTCTACACATTGTGGTTTAGGAAATTCCAGAATTCTCGGAAACAGAATTGTCAAAAGAAGTGAGGGTTCATAACATTTACTACAAATACAGTAATGTTAAATTGGTGTTAGATAATCCAGTAAGCATTTAGTGGAAAGCACATACCACTATTTCGTGATTTTACAAGCCAGCTGGAAAAGCCATATTACCAGAAGATGTCTATAATGTCCAAATGTTAAAATATTCGAGATTCAGATTTGATGATATTGCTAGTATTTACTATCTTTAGGACTCACTTTGTTATGCTTTGCTCAAATTCAATCGTCAGACTAGAGATGACATAAAAAGTAAAGGATTAACTCTTCTTTTTGCTACTCTCCTATATGAAGGACATTTTTTCTATATATTTTTGCCTTACAAATCCAAATAAATGGCCAAATCTGAAATTTTACAACATTTACAATATTAGTATTTCTGTAATGGTCATTTATGAGACTTTCAAAGGCGGAAAACTTACTGCTACTTTTGGCCAGCATTGACAGACATATCAATTTCTTTTTCTTTAAAACTTCTTCTGCTTTAAATTAGAATGGCTGGGAGGAGGGGTGTTGTGAGTGTTCATGACACCCTCTGAATCATGGGAAATCCCACCTATACACAGGTTTCTTAGCAGGGGAGAGTTATTTATTTCATAGTTTATTTTTTTCCAGTTAAAGTTAACACTGCAATACTCTTCTGTTTAAAAAAGCTCTTTTTAGACATCTAACAATAGATCTGTGGACATGGAACACACAAGCAACTATTTTCTGTGATTACAGGAGATTTAATTCTTAATGTATACATTTTACGGTAATCAGAATTTTGGAAGATGTAAATTCATTTAAGCCAACTTACTTGGAAATCCCAGAAAGTTTCACAATTAGTAGATTGCATTTTATTCTTAAGAGGTTCACTTACACTTCCTTTCAAAATCAAGAAACAAATTATGAGTATAATTAGAATAATTGAAAACTTTTCAATCCCTATGAATATAAAGATTACCAACTTTGTATTGTTTTAAGTCATTACTAACTAAAAACTCATCCTTCTCAATTTCAGGGGCCACAGCTAGGTATACTTTATCACCGAAGTAAAGATTTTGTGGTTATGATTTTGAAGACCAGAAAAAATTTCTGAACTGCTAACAAATGCCTTCTGCAACCAAGAAATGTAAAAACAAAGCCATCTGAAATGCCAAAGTAGACACACAGTCTACTCAAGTTAGATGACACACGCGGTGCTGTTTTACACAATCCAGAACTTTTTAGATGTTTAGAGGGATTTAAAAGCTCAATTCAACATGAGAACATTTGCATTAACTTTTTACATTATATACAGAGAAATATCTGTGTTTTTTACTTTTCACCCAGATGCTTCAGTCTTATAGGTGTTATGAATTGAGAACATGTAAAAAGTTCTGATCTTATAACATTCAGAATTTTATTCCCTATCTTTTGTTATTTGACTACATGAGTATCAATTCACTTAATTGTACTGAATTTTTGAAAGAGAAATTCAGTTTAAATATTCTGGTTTTGTAGCATGATTACAGGACTTTAAAAACTAATGAAACAATAATCTCATTCACATTAGAGATGTGAAATCTCAAGAATGGTGCAGGAATTCAAGACAAATACAATTATCTGTTATTTTAAACCTGTATCTTATACCATTTTAATAGTAATTTGGAGAGTGCTTGTAACTTGGCTCTTGCAATTAAGTATTTCATATTTTAGCAGTTTGGCACTTTTAATACAGATTCCTATAGAAATTTATTATTTTCTTATACTTTGAATTTTAAGAGGAAAGGAGATATGTTTAAACATCACTTTGACTTTGGGAAATTAACAGGGTATATAAATCAAGAACATTTTGAACTGTTTCATAAGGTAGCAAATAGTGATCAATGCTACAAATTCATTGATGAGATTTTGGATTTTTTACAAAATGTATTTGTAAATGTCTGAAAATGCCTAATTTAGTCTTAACCATATTAATTATGTTTTATATTTAGGATTTTAAAGACAATCAATCCAAGTTAACAATCATCTATTAAGTACCTGCTATTCTCTGGGTACTGATCAACATTTTAATAAGGAATAAGACAGAGCCTATGCTTATGAAAAGTTTAAGAATTGTGATATTTTATAATTATCATGATTATCATGACTATTTCACAAATAAACCAAAAGATTTAGGTCTTCAGGCTTTTATTTGCTCCTTCCAGTGTCTAATAAAATAATCCCACTGATGTCAGGTTATTTTATTTCCTTAGTTGAGAATTTAGAACATCGGTACTCCATGTATGTTATTTGATAATCACACATAACATGAATATATGGATTATTTGCTACAAATGGCGTTCCAAGGTGCTGTTAATGACAAAAAATTTATAGTGAGCACAAAGATCATGATCATTTAACCCGATAGTTCCATTTATGGTTTTGAAATTAAGAAAATACAAATTATAGAGGGAAAGATCAATGTGTGTGGTTTTAAATAACAAAGCAATTTGAAGAAAGTTTTTTTAAAAATTTTGTTGGTATCCTTGAAAGTATCACTGTGATACTCCGTAGAATCAGATGGGAGTAACTGATATTATTTAATTAAGAAAACTGGATATACTAGGTACTATTTGTCACAATAAAGAGACAGTCTCTACTCTTAAAGAAATTTGGTGTGCATTTCTGTTTATCAATTTATGTACTTTGTATGGCTTTAGGAAACAGATAATAAATATATTTTTTAAATTTTTTAAATGTTTATTTATTTTTGAGAGAGACAGAGACAGAGCATGAGCAGGGGAGGGGCAGAGAGAAATGGAAACACAAATCCGAAGCAGGCTCCAGGCTGTAAGCACAGAGTCCGTCGTGGGGCTCGAACTCACAAACCACGAGATCATGACCTGAGCTGAAGTCAGAGGCTTATCAGACTAAGCCACCCAGATGCCCCAATATATTTTTAATTAAACATTTAAAGGTAAGGTATCATAGTAAATTATAGCAGAGCATTTCACTCATTTTTTATCACTTAATTTATGCAATAGCAAAATTAGAAGTACCTTATTTTTAATTTGTTTTTAACTTAGTTCAATAGTTCTTTACCTGGCTGTACTTTATACAGTTACCCATAGAGTCTTTAAAACATGCAAATGCCTGGCTCTTACTTGCAAATATTCTAATTTAATTGGACAGAAGTGGGACCTGAAAGTCATTTTTTAAAAAAAAATTTCCAGGTCATGCTTATGCTAAGTCAGAACTGACAAGCTCTGGTACTTAGTTTCTGCATTAGATAAAAGTGTCTGATTAATCAGTACCTTTAGCTGGTTAATATAGATGGGTGCTTGGGCAGGTATCCATCCATATTACATATTCACATTATTAACACACACAGAGAAACTATGCAAAACTGACCCAGGATATCTTAAATCCTTCACCAAAGAGTCATGGGTATAAAAGTTAAAAAAAAAAATAGGTAAAAACTTCAGAAATAATGTTGAAAAACCTATGTACCTTAACTGTAGCAACCTTGGTTTTTAAGGCACATTGGAAGCTAGCATGCTGTTATATTTTTGCTATTTGGGGTTGCAGTTTAATTTAAGAAATCTACTTAACAATGGAAAATCATTCCAAATATGGATTGTGTTGTATTTGAAAAAATTCTCTGTAGTGGACATGCTCAGATGTAAGTTAAATTTTTTTTTTCCTCAATCATTTCGCTGTGAGAAAAGGATATATACAAAGATCATCTGGGTCATCTATAATATCTTACAAATAATAAAAGACAGACAACCAACAGATCCCTGGTAGGAGTAATTACCAAATGCTAATGATTTCAATTAATTTTTATTTAATTTTCTAAAAGCTTCTTAGGTTTTCTTTATATTTCTTGCTTTCAAATACAGGCTTTAACTCCAATTTATATCAGAGGAAACAAGTTGATTCAGCCAATCATCTGAGTCTGTTTGGGTAGCTCGTGGTTCCACAATCAACTTAAGATATTGATTAAACAATTACTTTAAGATTGGTTAAAGTAACAGATTTCACAGTTGCCATGTTATTTTACATAACTACACTTGAGTACTTAACATTCAGGCCTAATGCTTTCTATGTTTATGAAAAATTATTTTATTGTTGTGGAAATTGTAACTTGTTACGTGAATTATAATCGTATAGACATAATTTTCCTTTCTGAAGACACTTTTATGTGAATAGATGATAATCTGTTCAGATTGAAGATTTCAATTGCTGTATTTCTGTAAATGTCTAACAAATAGAGAAATTGATACTGTTACAAAAACACGGAAGTATTGTTTAGATGAGACTTTCACTAAAGGGGATACATTTTTGGAAAATCTTGCAAATCAATGCACTTTTGTTCCCCTAAATGCGAGTTAATTAAGATATTTCCATCTGCAGTCTGTAAATTTCAATGTATTAATTTATTTTTTATATAACAATGTTCAAAACAAGGTGGTATATTACAAAATTTTGACCAGGTAAAACCAAAACTGAGGAACAAAAGATGACATTTCTGTCTGAAATGATAAAAGTGTAAGGGCCGATTAAAAACATTACAGAGAGTGAGTATAGGCTGTAAATTACAATCGTCCAAAGAGAAATCAGTACCCACCAGGGGCTCAGAAATCCTCCTTGAGAATGTGAATGATTTTCTTTGTTTTCCGAGAATATGTGCATGATGGCATTGTTGGTGGTAGGAAGACCAGCTATGACTGACACATTTCTTCATAAAAATTTCCCAAAATTATGTAGGTATAAACTTATAAGCAAATGATATTAGATTAGCTATACATACTTAGATGTCTCCAGTGCTAAAATTTGCTTGCAAAATACTTAGAGCAAATTGTTCTCTGGCTGGGAGGTTATGGGAGCTGTTATGGGGAGATGCAAGTTAAATTAATCCAAGGGAGCATGTAAAGCCAAGTCAAGATAGTAAGGGATGATGGAAGCTGAAGTTTACGAGCCATAAAAGTCCATGCAGGATATCAAAATAAGGAGGAAGACAGAGCTCAGGGGATAAGAATGGGGGATGGAAAAAAAGCCTAGAAATGTTGATGCTGGAAATAATTTTTTTTTTTTTTAATCTAAGAGGTGGTAGTTATTTGGGTGTAAAAAAGTCATTGTTGCACACTTAGATTAATGTATTTTATGCCTTTCGTTCTATGTAGATTATCTTTCAATATCAAAAAACAATACAGACAGCAATGTCAACAAGGAGGAAGGAATCAGTGTTAAGAACCCAGAGCAAACAGAAGAGCAGGGATTAATGAGACCCATAGAAAGATGGTGTGATTAAATATCTGCATATTGTCTGTTGCTGGCTTTTGTGTGTTCTCTAAATGATTACACGTGGATGAGCCAGTTGCAAGTTAAGAGTCATGGACAGAATGGATAAATCACTCATTGGTTATATTTAAGAAACTATTAATGCTTAACATTAGCCAGAAGAGTTGGCTTTTATAATACCAAATATTCAAGAAAACACTAACCTCTAGCATTAGCTAAGAGAATTCCCTTTTTCAATATTAAATGTCTTACATTATCTGGGCGAGCTGACTATTTTAATGGGCATTGTTTAGACCCACATCTAACATTAGCTGCAGCAGCTGGTTATTCCAATACCCAATGTTCAAGAAAGATTAATGCCTAATGTTGTCAAAAAGAATGAGTTAGTTTGAAGTCTAATGTATGTTCATCTAAAATAATTGCCATAGAGTATGTGCTCAAAAATTGTTGGTTGAATTAATCAATGAATGTGAAAGTCCTTTCTGTAATTCTATCTGAAAAGAGAGACAGACTTATTTTGGTTTTATTTATTTACACTTTCATAGTATTATAAAAAGGGACTTAGTTGAAGCCTTAGTAGGAACCAGTGAGAAGCTAGAGATGGAAAGGGACTAGCATTAAGAAACAATGGCGACATTGATACTAGATACTAGAGTCTGTCAAGATTGTCAGGCTTTTAAGTTATGAAATCAGATGTAAGTTGGGACCAAGGGATTAAACACTGAAAATGGGGGGTGTGAGGGGACTGTAATCAAAATGGTGGGGAGGCAGCAAGATATAAACAGGAGAGGCTGATTAGGATTAACCAACTGACTCAGAGAAACAAAAGTGAGGTGCTGAATCAGCCACTGATACCATGAATGGATTTTGTGACCACACATTTTATACGAGATGGCCCAGTGCTTACCATAGAACTTATGGCCCCCAGGTAAAAGTTCTCTGTTTTAAAGAGCATTAGAGCCTTAGATATTGCTTTCTTCTGCCATCAAGGAGTCCATATATATCATTTGATATAATTCTCTGATAACAAAATTAATTCTTTTTTTTTAAAATGTTTTATTTATTTCTAGGAGAGAGAGAGAGAGCGTGAGCAGGGGAGGGTCAGAGAGAGGAGTCACAGACTGAAACAGGCTCCAGGCTCCGAGCTGGCAGTCAGCACAGAGCCCGACGTGGGGCTCGAACCCACGAACCGCGAGATCATGACCCAAGCGAAAGTCGGACACTTAACCGACTAAGCCACCCAGGCGCCCCAAAATTAATTCTTTACAAGTGGGCAAGTAGGGGTATTCAGCAGTGGGCTAGATAGGTTGATCCAATTTCCTGGGAACTCCATGCTGTATTACATATCCCAGACATGAAACCAAAGTAGAGGTGGAATAGAAGTAAGTTTCTAGCAGACCAAGTTTTGACTGGAATTCTGAAAGAGTTTTACAGGTTATAGTATCTTGTATTTGACTATTAACCAGTTGAAGAGATCATTAATATAATGATTCATTCACATGGATGGCCCAGAGAGGGTTTATGAACCCTTTCTTTAACCTAGAAGCTGATGCAACTGGTGGTGACAAACCATATTTGGATTTGTCCGCTTACGAACATTCAAATGAGGGGCAACTGGGTGAAGCGTCCGACTTTGGCTCAGGTCATGATCTCATGGTTCGTGGGTTCGAGCCCCACATTGGGCTCTGTGCTGACAGCTAGCTCAGAGCCTGGAGCCTGCTTTGGATTCTGTGTCTCCCTCTCTCTCTGACCCTTCCCTGCGCACACTGCCTCTCTCTCTCTCTCTCTCTCAGAAATAAATAAAAAACTTAAAAAAAAAATTAAGAACATTCACATGACCACAATCATTAACTGTGAATATGCTCTCTAGCTCATCAAATTGGGGTCATGGCATATGCAAATAAGATATTAGGATTAGAAGAGATCCCCTTCCCCCCTAAAGGCTGTGGTTTCCTGTGGAGCTTTGGAAAGCAAATGAGGACTACAGCTAGAAAAAAGTTAGTGCAAAGCACCAGTAATCACCACACTGCCTGGTAAAACTGATACAGAGACAGAATCCTCTCAGTCCCAACTGAGAGTTTCTTCAATATTTCCTTCTCAGAGAGTACACTAACCACTGGCAGTGCTGAATCATCGACAGGAGACAGCTGGTAGTTCAAGGTTAGACTGACAGTGCCCTGAAGAACAGAAGGTGGGTGGATTCTAAGACAAACCCCCCTGAGGGCCAGCTTTTACAGAGTTCCCCTGGGTGGGCACTGCAGCTCTGATCCTGGAGGCAAGACCCTTTCCAGTGTCTTTTAATCTTCTTGATAAGATGAACTATTGCATTTCAGTAGAACTTCATGTCTGTACTATCATATTTGATGTATCTTTTAGAGTACATTCAAACAGTAACAGCTAAACTAGATTTGGAGATTTAGAATTAATTTTATAAAACTCTATATATCTTTCATTTTCCTTTTGACTTGTTAGGAATATCCTGTGTCTTTGCTACCTAAAAACTGTCAAGCTAGGTCGAAGAGTATTATTGATTTTATATGGGATTACTAGTCATTAGGAATTAGTTAACAAGAATGTATTGAAGAAAATTAAATAATTTAAATCCGAACATTTCCAAGCCACCAAATCCTCATTTGGTAAATCTTTAAAAGAAATAATAATAAATTAATAATAAATAAAAAGTAATAAATTAAAAGCATACTTTAAAGATTTTATTTTTTTAAGTAACTTCTACAACCCCAAGATTAAGAGTTACATACTGTATTGACTGAGCCAGCCAGGCACCCCATAAATAATAAAAATGTACTTTAAAAAACCTTAACTTTCTTCGGTTGCATCTGATTCTATGAATGCAGAGTTAGTTGCTATTGTTCTGATTGCTAGGAGAAGAAACGAAAGACAAGAATTATTCTCATATTGCCAATTGGAGATGATAGAAAATTGAGAGTATACTATGGATTAAGTAATCTCTTTCGAGTTCTCCTGAAGTCTCAAAGGCATCTCAGGACTTTCTCAGCTGTTCTATAAAATAGTTGGCATTCGCATAGCTACTTATTAAAGTAGGAAGAGCATATACTGATGTTTAAAGAATGGAATTTACAGTGGTGCCTGAGTGGCTCAGTCAATTGAACATCTAACTCTTGATTTCAGCTCAAGTCATGATCTCACTGTTTGTGGGACTGAGCTACATGCTGGACACAGCACAGAGCCTGATTGGGATTCTCGCTCTTTTTCTCTGCTCTTCCTCGGCTCATGTGTACATGCTCTCTCCCTCTCTAAATAAACAAACAAACAAACAAATAATGGAATTTAGAGAAATAAAAACCCATCTCAGCGGTCCCAATTGTTCTATATACTAGCCTGAAATCATAGACACCCTTCTACCTACCAATTTCTTCATCTTTAAAAGAAAAATATTAATAATATCTATTTTACCAGGTTACTTTAAAAATGTTTAAATATATATACATATATATATTCTATTTTAGAGAGAGAGAAAAGAGAGAGCACGAGTTGAGGGGAGGGGCAGAGGGAGAGGGAGAAAGAGAATCCAAGCAGGCTCCATGCTCAACACAAGTCCAAATTGGGGTTTGATCCCACAACTCTAGGATCGTGACCTGAGCTGAAATCAAGAGTTTGGATGCTCAAGCAACTGAGCCACTCAGGTGCCCCTACCAGGTTGTTTCTAAGAATTAAATGAAGTAATATGTGTAAATGGTTGAAGGTCTTAAATGACACACAAGGGCTAATAAATAATAGTTATTGTTATTATTAACAATATTATAAAGTTAAAATATATTTATGATAAGATTATTTGCCAACATCTAAGTTCTTATGGTCATAAGGACACTAAATTATATTATTACATCTATTGAGCCAGCTTCTCAACACATTCTATTTTATGAGTAAATTATAATTGAAGAAATTATAATAATTTTTAACCATAAAAGTGGCCATTTTGCTATCAAAGTATCTGAAATTCTCTCTGCATAGATTCTTCGACATATCACGCACATCCTTATACGTGCAGTATAAATAAAACCAGGTAGGTTGTGTGTTCATAAAGGAAGATGAAGAATACACATGAGCCTCACTTGCCATACAAAGAGTGCAAAGGACAAGAGAAACTTACCTTCTTCCAAAGTCTTTTCTCCATTGTTTAAGATTCATGGGAATGGAAAATAACTGTCAGTTGCTCTCTAATTGATACATTTGCTCTGAATTGAACTTGATGTTGTCTCCTTTGGAGCATGATAGAAAAAAAAATTATTTGATGGGCCAAACCCAATGTTCAAGAATGAATGAATGAATGAATGGAGTTCATTTATTCAGTCAACAAATAATTCTTGAGTAAGTTACAGAAATGGATAACACAGAGAGCTTGTTTTCCAGAACTACCCACAGAATGGACATGTGTACAAGTATTATGTGAGAAAACAGCCGGCACAATGCCTTGCACTGAGAAGGTTCTGGATACAGGGTTTCTTTGTGTGTGTCTATATGTTTACAAAATAAATATACAAAAAATGGATCTTCACTGATATGCTTGTACCATTTCAGTATTGTTTGTACAGAGAACCGAGGGTAAGATAGTTGCCAGTGTTTGCTGAATGGGTAAAGGGAAAGCAAGAAGAGAGTATAAATGGTTATTTCTCTCCTTAGTTAAGAGCAAGGGCTTACCTTATTCTCTTAAGGCTCTTTTGCCAGGACCCCCAACCCTCTACCTCCACCCCAAGAATTGGGGTGTTGTTTTTCCTCATTCTTTGTAGAATGCATTTAGAGCTGCAAATGCCCCTAATCTTTTCCTTGCTCTACTTTTTTTAAGCACTCATCATCTTACAACATCCAATTTAATTTATTTTCTTGTTATGTCCGTTGTTTATTTCTGGGTCTCCCTACTTGAATATAAGATCTATAAGGGGAGCCATCTTTTCTTAGTTTCATCATAACCCAAAGATTACAGCTCTTTGATCTTTTTCTTAATTCCAATTTTGTTTTACTCAAAGTCATTTCCACTCAGGTCTCCCCGACACCTTTTGCACCCATTGGTCTGACAAACTAGAAGCAGATAAAAACACATCAGAGAAAAACAACAGAACACAAAAATTCCAAATGTTATTTAAAGTTAAATCTTCTTTTTTTTCTTTCATAGTTTATTGTCAAGTTGGTTTCCATATAACACGTAGTGCTCATCCCCACAAGTGCCCTCCTGCATGCCCATCACCCCCTTTCCCCTCTCCCCCACCTCCATCAGTCCTTAGTTTGTTCTCAGTATTCAAGAGTCTCTCATGTCTTTTCTTCCTCCCTTTCCCCCACTTTTTTTCTCCTTCTCTTCCCCCATGGTCCTCTATTAAGTTTCTCCTTCTTAAATTCAATTCATTTTAACAGTGTAGGAGTGCATGAAAGAAAAAGACTACTATTTCTAAGATTCCAGCCTCATCTTGGGGGGTATGAATGGATTGCTATTTGTGGCAGGCACAGAAAAATGGCAACACCTCAGTTAACTGGCATAATTATGTACCTTGCTGTCCCTTTGGTTGTGATTCTTCGATTTTCCAAGGATTAATTTATTTACCCAATGAAACAACCAGAGAAAGGCTGACCCTGATAGAACGCACAAATCTGGATAAATGGAACTTTTTAACTTGTCTCTTTGTATTGGAAGAGCCTCTAATTAAATATTTTTAGAAATCTACCTCTTTTATCGTATAAAAACCTTTAAGTGGTCTTCTAAAATTAACTGTGTGTATAATCAGTGATCTTTTTGTGACTCTTGCTCATAAACCATTGGTAACACAGGCCATCAACCACAGTGTCAAAACATTTTGAAAGAGACTTTAGAAAATGTCAATTTTACAATTCTCTTTAGCAGCTTACAATGACAGAAACATATAATATTTCTCTAAGAGTTCCAAACTGTAGAAACTAAGTTCAGAAGCATACTTTGGGAGACACCCAATCATTAGGGCTGACTCCTAATTCCTAGCATAGAAGATATACCACAAAACCATCTCACTGAAGATCCAGAGCAACTTCAGGAATTACATTTAAAACTCGGAAAAAACCTCTTTTATTTTATTTTAACTTAGAAAGCCTATGTAAATAGGCATGTGCATATTTTTGGCATGTTAGTTAAGTCAGAACTTTCTGTCAGAAAAAAATAAATGACAAATATTTTAACAACAAAAAATGGTGTGTTAAAAGCCATAATACATTTTATTAAAAGAAACTGAATGATTGAGAAGAACTTAAAACATAATTCTACTTTAAAGAGGTAATGATAAACTTGTAAAAGTGATGTTGCCTCAGTCAAAATCTGTGGAACGATTTTTTCTTTGACTAAAAGTGCAGTTCGTGTAACTTAAAAGGCAAAGGAAGAAAATAGAAAGCTTTAGAAATGTTTAAGAATTATTGAATAAATGGGATGACGAATATTTAACTGTACTTGCCATGAACTGGCATGGCCTGAGGTTGAAGTTTTCCTACCTTCTTACCCCTGATTTATGGAGAAGAGTTTCAGTCAAACTATATAGGAGTGGAGAGCTTTACATTTAAAACAAAAAACAAAAAACAAAAAAACCCAACTTAAATCCAAGTTAGTTAACATATAGTGTAATAATACTTTCAGGAATAGGAGAGCTTTACATTTTGGCAGGTTTATTTGCTGCAATATTTGCTTCTAATTTTGGGGGGAAACATGGTGCCAGTGGCTTGTGGGTTATAGTTGACTAAATGCCTGTTTAAAAGGGTGTGTCTCCAGCTATTCTATTAAGAATTACCTCCTTGGCTGGACCTAAAATGAGATCAGTACACCTCCAGAAGTTATATATAGCATGCCTCTTTTCCATTGAAAACTTATACTTTAACAAGTCTGCCCGAAATACACACAGGTACATACACACATACACAGACTGACTTTCTGGATGAAAATAAAATAAAGGTGCTTTTGAGGTTTAGATGCAGCTTGTGAAGTCACCCTGCTTCTTTGGTAGAGATAATTTTACGTATCTTTGGTACAAGGAATGAAGTCAACTCTAATGACAAGAATAATTAGGTGGCTTCCAAAGTGATAGTTTTTGAAGAGGGCAAAAAGCATAGTCACTAAAAATTCTCTCCCTGTTCCTAAGTCTTCCATAGCACCTATTAAAATCCCTACCATTGGGGTGCCTGGGTGGCTCAGTCAGTTAAGCACCAACTTCAGTTCTGATCGTGGTCTTGCAGGTTTGTGATCTTGCAGTTTCATGAGTTCAAGCCCCACATTGGGTTCTGTGTTGGCAGCTCAGGGCCTGGAACCTGCTTTGGATTCTGTGTCTCTGTCTCTCTCTCTGCCCCTCCCTGGCTTGTGCTCTGTCTCTCAAAAATAATAAACATTATAAAAATAAAAAAATAAAATCACTACTATTAATCACATCTTTTTGGGTGAGAGATTATCTCCACAACATTCCTATTAAAATCCATATGCTATCGTCATAGGCTAGTACACTAACTCACAAGCACATGCTAGATCTTCACGTTATTAACTACATTAATGTTATTCATGTTGATATGCTTTATTAACCATTAACCTATTAACCTGGCAAAGACAGAATCTGAAGAAATCAAATAGTTAAGCTTTGATGTGGGAGAACTTTGAAGAGGAAAACTTTGGATGTAAAATATAAGGACATCTGACCAGCTTGGAAGCATCTTAAAATATTGATTAGGGAACTGAAAGAAGTAGTAAATGAAAAGAGTGATAAAAATAATGGTTTTTGAAAGAGAACAGATGGAGGGCAAAACAGATGAAACAAAATTTGTCTATATCATGATTTGCCTCTGGTCAGCTTGCAAATTTGAGTTGGGGGACAGGATAGGTCTAATATTACTGCCCCAGACCTACAGCCTCTTTGTTTTTGTTTTTTTTTTTTTATTGTTGTTGTTGTTATTTTTTTAATGGTTGTTTATTTTTGAAGGAGAGAGAGAGAGAGACAGAGCATGAGCGGGGGAGGGAGGGGCAGAGCGAAAAGGAGACACAGAATCAGGCTCCAGGCTCTGGGCTGTCAGGACCGAGCCCGATGCAGGGCTCTAACCTATGGACCATGAGATCACGACCTGAGCCAAAGCTGTCCACTTAACTGATGGAGCCATCCAGGCACCCCAAAGAGCCTCTTTGTTTTAAGCCAAGATATTCTAATACAATTTTGTTTTAAAAATTATGTTTGTAAAGAATACCATTATTACAACTTTCTCTGTGTCACTTAATAAGGCAGTAGCGCTAAAATGTTAGTATTCTATTTGTGACAAACTTTTCTAGTAGTTAATGAGGTTAAGTGACAAAATAGTTAACATGAACACGTTTTCTTATTTCAGTGCATTAACCCAAACTCTGTCTTTCCTCTGTAAAACATACTGACCCAAAGCCACAGAATATTCACGGAAGCTAACCGGCTTCCTTTCAGTTTAAGTTCTACAGATCTGCTCCTACCAGTCAGTGTTGGGGACTTGCCAAAAATCAGTTGTGTTTGTTTCCAAACTAATTTATGCTGGCTGTTATTGTAATTATGTAATGGCATTAAATGTTACATAAACTAATGAAATAAGAATTGGAAGGGAAAATGGTTGTTTCTAGGAAAACTAAGTTGAATGCCTTAGAAAGACTCCCTGCAGACCATGATTAAAAAAAAAACCAAAAAACCAAAAATAAAAAAACGCTGTTAACTCAGATGTGGGTGAAAAACTATAAAGATTATGAAGAAAATAAGCCAAAAATCTAATAAAGATTCTCATATTATTTTGCTAATGTTTTATGATCTTTTTCCTTTTTACAGAAACCAATATTAGAAATCTCAGAAGATGCATTGGGATATGGTCATATGGGAAGAACATGATCCAATCAATAAAATCCTGATCAGTGAAACTGTATTTGAAGAAAATGCCTTGACAGTGCATGGAGATTTCAAAGTAAAATACACTCTTAGGTGTTCTATGTTAATGGGTTCTAAGTACGCAATGTTAAAACAGAATGCAAGTTAACCATTTTGCATTTGCTTGTCGATTAATGCACACTATTGGCATCAAGTTGCTAATTTACATGCCACAATTTTTAAGAAGCCTAATTCTAAGGGTGCGATGTAAAATACTGATTACTGTAGCAGTTAGCAAGTTTGTAATATGCGATGTTTTAAAGGAAGTTAAATTGAATTAGATTTATAAAACAGTGACTAATTCCTTATAATATTTCCTGAAATTGAGGTCAGTTTATAAGACCTGGTACATGTTAGGTTGGAGGGATGAAATGGAGTGTTCCAGGGGTAGGGGACTTGTGCTTAAACTGTTATTATGGACTAAATGTCTCTCCCCAAATTCATATCTTAAAATTGTGACAGTGAGACGGTAGTAGGAGGTAGGAACTTTGGGAGGTGATTAGGTCGTGAGGGAGTCCTCATGAATGGGCTTAAAATTAGAAATGGCCTGTTTTACCTATCTTATACTGAATCCTATTAAAAAATATGGATATGGGCTCATGGGAGTGATTCAAGCAGGTGGCTTCTTTCATGTGTATCTTGATAAAATTTGATTAGCCATTGTTCTACAGTCTCCAAAAATAGAAGCATGAAGGGGATTGGAACAGCTTTGGATGCTCATGGAGGAAGGAAAATGATCACAGGTTTGTTTTTTAAGTAAAGGCTGAGTATAGTTACCATCAATAGATGTATGTTTTTAATTCATTCCAAGCTCTGTTGGCCTACTTACAGTAAGGAGGAGGGAGAGAATCAAACTGTAATTATATGTTCAGTATGTGCATCAGTCAGCTTTGGGGGTAAGGAGCCTCTCTCTGGAGCCACACACAGCCTCAGTTGGTTGTGGGCACTACTGATAAAGAGTATATGCACCATTCATATGTAAAATAACTATACTCCACCGTAACACTTACCCATGATTCCATTCTGAGATAAGACTCTTGTTAGAAATCAGTGGAAAAATTAGACTGAATAATGCTAGATTAATAATTGAGGCTTTCTCCTGGTTCAATCAGTATCTAAGATTGTTTATAGTTCTCCTGGGAATAAAAAAAAAAAAAAAAAAGAACTGACCCTAATGCTAATACCAAAACAAAATAAAACAGAAACAACCTTGGCAATTGGGTGAAGGTTGCTTAAACATTTCATTCACTCTATAATTACACAGCCTTTTTGTGAAGTATAACTTTTTAAGAATTACTATCAAATATTCACATATCACTTATATTTTTATAGGTGCTTCACAAATATCAAGTCATTTAATCCTCATTAAAATTCTCTGAGGTAGTTCCTAGTATTATTATGGTTTCCATTTTACAGATGAGGAAACTGAGGCACAGAGAGGTTAACTAACTTCTCTGACGTCACACAGTAAGCTGTGGAGCCAGGACTCCCATTCGAGCAGTGTGGCTTTGGAGTCGGGGCTCCAGGCCTCTATATGGTGCTACCTCTCTACTATAGGGTATGATTGTCATGGCTGCTGTTGAGACCCACACTTTCTTGCTGCCATCTCCGCTTGGCTCCATTAAGACGATAGAAAGTCCAGATACTACTTAGCAAGTACTATTGTCTCTGACAGGTGTGAATGGCCTTTTCCATGACATTTCCTTAACTGATCACCCCAATAGATAGGTCAGGGGATGCCAGAGGATTCAGAAGAGGAATGTAATATATTGTGGATGTATGCATTTGGCCAGACCCTTGGAATGATTAAGCTGGTTAAAAGGGACAACTAGTAGCCTTCCTCCTAGAACATAATGGGAAGCCAGGAACTGTTGTAGTTTACTCAGCTCACTCTTAAAATCTGTGGACCCACACATTTGCCTGCATATCCGATAGTGCCTCTTCCTCTGGCTTGTAACTGTCCATGGTCTCATGTCAGAGAAGAATGTGGAATCCAATTCCTGCAATAAGGCTGGGATAAGAGAGCTTGCGTCCTAAGGCTCATGTGTCCTTCCAGATACATGATTTTATCACACGCAGGTAATGAGTGTATTGCTGCATCCTTCCTTTTGTTTATAATTGATAGCTTATTCTTATGTCTAATTCATTATGTAAATACTCAAAGGGCTGGACTGTATCCAAAAAAAGATTTGTGGATGTCTATGTGTATATTTAAACCTTATTTTATTTTTTTTAATTTTAATTTTTATGTTTATTTACTATTGAGACAGAAAGAAACAGAGCATGAGTAGGGGAGGGGCAGAGAGAGAGGGAGACACAGAATCAGAAACCGGCTCCAGGCTCCGAGCTGCCAGCACAGAGACCGACTCAGGGCTTGAACCCACGAACTACGAGATCGTGACCTGAGCCAAAGTGGACGCTTAACCGACTGAGCCACCCAGACACCCCTAAACCTTAAATATTTTAATTTAAAATAAATAAATGTGTTTTTCCATTAACAGACCAAACAGTGGTGTTAATCCTTCAGATACGTGGCTTCTGCTTTATTTAGATGCTTTTGAATTTTCAGTTTCAGTTTGTTTTGTTCACTGCTTTATTTGGAAAGTTGGTGCTTGGTACACCATAGGTGCTCAATAAATGACCACTCAAGGTGTGAATACATGTGATTATGGGCTATTCAATTTGAAAGAAAAAAATGTTAATGTGTATTTATTATTGCTATTATAGAAGGTACAGTGGGAGATTGCTGGGGATGAGGAATGAGGAGAGTCCTGTTCTTTAAAGGAGATAATACAATTGGGGCAGTGGCTTTTTCATACTCCCCACCCCCCTCCCCCACACCATTCAGATACTTATCCTCAGCGAGTATCACCAGCTCTCAGCTTCTTCTTTCCTTTTCTTGGCTGAGATCCCCTGTAATATTGTTGAGAACTGCTGCCCTAAACTCTCATCTGTACTGTGATTTAGTTCTGACAAATTCAGATATAATTCCCTGTCCATTAGGATTAATACTTGTTAATTAATCACTCTTCACCCTAACATATGCACTATTTTGCATGTTTGCTAGTTTATTGGTTGGGGGAAGACAAAAAGTCAATAAGCTCTTTGAAATCAATCACAAAGTCAGTAGCAATTTGTGAACCAGTTATGTGACTAAATTAAATTTCTTTTCCCCTTATTTTTTTTTGTTTCATTGTGAAATATGTGACATATGTAAATCTCAAAACCTGAGTGCGGTTGTAAAAACCCAAACCAAAAACCAAAATGAAACCCAAACAAAACAAAACAACCCCAAACAAACAAACAAAATACATAAACACAAAAAACTGAGCACCTGTGTATCTACCACCCACAATGAGAAACAAAACATTTCAGGCACCTTAGAAGTCACTGCAAATTCAAATGATCTCACCTTGCCTCCCTTTCCCTCATTGCTAGAAATGGCCTATAACTCTGAATTTGGTGCTAATCATTGCCTTGCTTTTCTTTGTAATTTTACTACATTGTATTGAATGTGTTCCCAAACAATGTATATGTGATTTGCCTGTTTTTGAAATTAAAGTCAATGGAATCATATTGTATTCTTCCATTACTTAAATTTTCATTTAATATTTGTTTTTATTTAATCTAGCTTGTTGATGCCCATAACTGTAGTTCATTCATTTTCCATCCTATAAAATGTTCCAGTGTCTGAGCATGCCACAATTTACTTATTTTATTTATTGTCATTGAATCTTTGAATTATTTACAGGTTTTTTTTTTTTTTTTTTGCTATTGCGAACTATATAGCTATGAACTTGGGCATGCCTCCCAGTGCCCAGGAGGAGGAATTTTGCCAGACTAGAGTATTATACACAGGAATGGTCATATGGTATGCATATATTCAATTTCACAAAGTAAAGTGAAATTATTTTTTCCTGTTGGATTTAGCAGTTTACATTCCTGCCAGCTGTGTATGGATGTTTAAATTCAGCTTTTCAAAACAAGACAGGCATGTATAGATTTATCTATATCCTGAATTGTTGTGGAATCACTGTAATTGGAAGAAAAAAGCAGCTTGATGTTCTTTTTCTTTAAGTCTTATATTCTCCATAGGAAGGGTAGATCCAGAGAATACATACAATTGTGATTATGCTCATCTAAGATGTTAATTAAATAAAAAGAAATTAAAGTAGGAGAAAAAGACAAAAAGAGAAAGAATACATTTTTTTGATCTTCTTAGTCAAACCTTTGAACTTAATTTTTGAGTGCAGAATTGCTGAATTGTTGACTATATAATACGCCACGTGTATGGTAACGTATCTCAAAGTTACTCAAAGTTATTTTATGAGAACTGTAATAGCTTAAAAGTGATATATGACTACAGATTTTTGGAGAAAATCTTATTATTATATTTTTTTTTTGCTGTCAAAAGACTGCCAAACATTTTCTAATTTAAAAATTTCTTGAAATAACATTTCTTTCATTCTGTGAATTGTTTTTTCTATTTTGTGCTTTGCAAAATGAAACTGTGCAAGTTCTACATTTTAAAGCCACAAACAAGTTTTGTTTCCTGATTATTCCAAATTACGTCAATTAAATATTTTTTAAAGGTTTGGGACAAAGTTACTTATTTGCCAAATGTGAAAAAGACACTTCATTCAGAAGAGTCTGGACTTAACTGTCCTATCAAATGCTCCTAATTTCAAATTTCTGCTACATTTTAGGTTTATAACTTTGTGATCCAAATTTCCAAAGTAGCAAAAATGAATAATTCCAAGAAATACAGGACCTATAAGAAAATGACAAAGAAAATATTTTATATGACCAAGTTGAAATCAACAAAATGTATATCATAATCTTTCATTTCTGCCACATATAATTAAATGATGTTATTTCTTCAATATAAAAAGATTGCAAAAAATTATAATTAAAATATTTAGCAAATACTTCTTATAAAAATATTATTAATTATAAGTTATGAAGAAACTACTTAACCAATTCAACTATTTCACCCAAATATTTCATGTGTATATAAATATGAAGTTCAACATGGATTTATTATTTTGCTACAGAATTCTGCAAGGAATGCAGAATGTTTTTGCTGGGGAACTTTACTAACAATGAAAGGGAAATTGTTACTGCACTTTAATATTTAAAATTTATATATAATCAGCCAATAAGTGTTATTTTAGTAATTCAGTTTTGTTCTTTATTAACATTTTTAGTGGCATAAAGAAAATATGCTTGGTTTGACAAGTATTTGTGAAATGACAGTTTCTTAGTAGAACGCAGGCTCACATTGTGACAATGAATCAAGACATAAGATCCTATTTAACACTTGTCCTTCCCAGGGAAATAACGGATTTACTACAAGTTTTCTTTTACTTCTGCATTCTATCCTAAGCCACAGCATGCACAACTTGAGTATTTTAAGTAATCAAACAGCTGCTAATTAGTGGTTTTAATAGTCAAGGGAAGGGTGAAGCATGTTGTGCATGTACTGAACCTAAATGTTTTTTTCTGAATAGAGTTGCACAAGAAAAATCTTTTAAAAATTGCATTTGTCTTCATGATCTGCAGTAAGGTAACTATTCATATCTTAATTGTCATGTGCTTCCTATCTTTCACAATGACGCTCGATATATACCTTGAATAATCATTTAAAATTTTCATACTTTAAAATAATTAGTAGCAGGCACATACAAAAGAAGGTGAGAATTAGATTATCCACGAGGAAAGCAAGCTAACTTTTTAAAATCATTATATGCCTATGTATGGGAATTAAATCCTAATGATTTCTCATTTAAAAATTCTGCCAAAATTACTCAAGTAATATTAAGGAAAGCAGATGATATTTGGAAAGTTTGTCCAGAACGACCAGAACTGACCTATTCAGAATTAATAGTAATTCTGACGCATAGGTAGCTTAAAAGATTGAATAAATATGTTTCAGTTTCAAGATGTATTTTTATCAGACATAGATCATGATACTAACTACATTAGCTTTAAAATTCTCAATGCCTAAAAAATTGTATACAATACAAATAGTTGAGGGATTATATTATTTGTTGTCATTTTGTGTCAATTGCAAATATTGGGGTTTACCTACAAAGAGAAAAAACGTTAAGTAAAATCTTACATATTTAGTCATTTAAGATGAGAAAATGTTTTCTTAACTGTTTAAACAAAATCAAAATTAGCAAAGGTGAAAATTTGCAACATTTAAAAATGGCAAAAGAAAAAAAGTGGTATCATCCTGCATTAACAAATACGTTACTGTTTCTTTACTTGAAAATCTGTGTTGATCTGTAGGTAGAAGTGGGGCGAAGTCCTCTGCTTTTCAGACTAGGAAGAGAAGCATCTGCAGAATGTGGACCAGAGGATGGTTGAACAGCTAGCTCTCTTTACCAAATCCACTTGGGTCCTCACATTAAGGACCTTGCTAAGTTTTTATTTTCAAATGTCTAAATGTCTTTTTAGTTTTAGTGTGAACATGTGGAGTTATTTTCTTCCACTCAGTAGTAATAGCCTTTGTTCTGTTAAATTTATGTTCTAAAAAATATTTAATATTCTCTGGCAGAGGACTTCCATTCCATCGTTTATACTGTGTACCTCAGTCGACGTCACAGTCTGGGGCTCTCTGCTGTTTCTGACATGGCATTTGCAGCTTTACAGAGATACCACTGGAAATTATCCTTCAAGGTTAAAACAGCGTGATTAAAAAAAAAAAAATAACCCCCAAAACGGTTATTTAGAAAAAAAATGCTGTCAAGAAAATCTCGTACTAAACACTTCACATATTTAGATTCTCAGGATTTTTTAAAAAGCTATTTTATTTCAAATAATTTAGAAAAGTCAAGTCTTGCATTAAATGTTGCTATGCTTGTAAACTGCTGCAAATAGGAGATTTATCCAGATGGAAAAGAAGTTCTACTGAAAGAAAGAAGGGGGAGCGACAGAAAATATGCTCTTCCTTCTTCTTAATATACAGTTGTGTTTGTTCAAATAAAGGAAGAGGCTGAAGACTACACAGTTTAAAATTATTTCTGATGTTTTTGCATCCTTTACTAGGCAAAGGATAATTACAAATTATTCAGTTGTCTCAGCCTCCTTCTAAAATTTTCGCCTCTCAAGTAGCGATTTTTAGTTTCACTGACGCACACATACGCTGACGCTCTCTGGTAGTGGTAGTTAGTGACCATGAAATGCTTATGTAAGTTGCTGAACAGAGGAGGGAAAGCATAGGATGTATATCACCCCCAAACTGGACTGTGAGTTCAGGTTTTAACTGAATTATTTTTAACATATTAATTAGCTTAAAGCATCACGCTTTCTTGTGTTTACTAACATCAGAGAAAGAATTCATATAGTGGCAGTGGACACTTGTGATGTAAATAGCTTTAGTACTGTGGATATTGCTTTCAATTTTATCCAGATTTCTACTGTGCCCACAATTTCCATAAGACCAACATTATAAAACAACCAATAAATCATAATCCTTAATGTTACTATCTCAGCTATTGAACTTTTAACATTTAGGAAACATTAAAAAGTACAATTCAAATATTTCCCTGTATAGTTTTACATAACTAGGAAGTAGTTTTTCTTATCTCCAATAGTAATAGCATATCATTTTTACCATCTCAGCATTGAGGTAACATTGAATTCTGTTGTACCAGTCAAACTTCGTGATTTTGACCAGAAAATAATGACTCTGCGTGGGTAAAGCATATGATGGGCCATTGTGCAGCTAATAGGAAAATACTATATGTCTTCATATCTAAGGTGTCATCAATTGTATGAAAAATGATTTACTTAATGGATGTATGAACTGAGGAAAAGTGCTAAGGCTGTGAGACACTGTCAAATGTAAGGATCATGCTGATTGAGAGATGTTAAAATGTGATGAAAAAAATGTCCCCGGAATCCATGAAGTAGAGCAGAACTCTATCTAGGTAATTCTTAGGGCTGACTAGCCTTGATATTGCTGCCCTGACGTAATTAGCAATGTTTTGGTTAAAATAAAAGCAATTTTCTTTGTATGATTATAAAATATATTTTACTTTTAAGTTAGAAGATTGTTTATACGACAGTTCAATAGTGTATAGCGTTCAGAGTGCTCAGGTATCATCAGACCACAGTACATTTGAACACCCTGCCTTTATTCATGAATTAGGTCTTTTGGAAAGCCTGCATGGTCTTGGATTCCATTCTCAGGTTGACCTGCCATTTTCCCACTGAGTGTCCTATGGTGATGGGAGGTTTCCTATCTGTGGGGCCATCACACCCCTTCCCTTCCCTCTGCTTGCTGTCAATCACATGCTGAGTCCCTCAGGTCTGTAAGTCTTTATGGTGGGTCTCTGTGTGCTCACATTGTGAGACTTATGAAGTTCTGTGGTAGATGTTGTCAGAAGGTTTTGGTTTTGCTATTCTTGTTTGCCTGTCTGGTCTGTTTTTATGGATGAAATAAGGAAGATTCTAAAACTTCATCACTACTGTGAGAAACCTAACAGAATCCTTTGATGTTTTAAACTGCCATTTCCAGCCCAATAAATTAATCTCTGGACATCTAATGGGGAGGGATCTGCAATTTGAAAAGCAATAGTCTAAGAAGTCCACGTTGTGCATCGTGGAATTTGTTCAAATGCTGTATCTATATGCAGAAGATTGTCCTTGTGAGCATTTCTCTTTGGAGATGTTCTATTCAAGCGCCCCTGCCCAATTCTGATCCATATCTGATTTCCAAAAAATAATTCAGAAGACTGCTACCAATATAGATTATATCTAGATTAAACCAGACCAACGGAAATGTATACCTGGGCAATACTGTTTTACAAATCCATCTATCTCCACAGAGACTCTTTCATGGAGCACTGTTTACTTTTTATTGTATAACTATTGCTTTCCATTGAGAGATGTTAAAAGAAATAGCTGTATGTATCGTAAGGACATTCTTAGGGGATGCTTGTTATAATATTGTGTCCTCTCAACAAGTATCTATAAGAAAAATTTCTCTCATGTCTTATTATCAGGAATCGTCAAATGCCTTCATTATTATTTAAATAATACTGAAACAAATAGAATTTTCAAGGTATAAATAATTACAAAAAATACATGGCTGGTACTTAACTCTTGAAGTTCAGCTGAAGTCAGAATTCTTTTAATATTATGGTTTTAACATAAATACTTCTGTAAATTTGCCTGCTTACGTACTACCATTCATCAATATTGTTTCTTCACTTATTCTTTTGCTTGTCTATTTGCAAGACTCTTCTGTCTGATGTTGATAATATAAACCTTGCAATGAAATACTAGAACATGAAGGGATTAGGTACAAGCTCCTTGACATGTTGAAATGTCTTTATGTTTTCAATTACAAAATATCTTGGCTATCCGTCACGTCAAACAATAGGACATACTTTCACTTTTATGTAGTGCATTATTTCCCAGAAATAGAAATAGTTCTTAAAGATATTTGAATGTTTCTTAACATCCTTTATTAGGCAATGTTTCTATTTTACGGTTTCTAAGAGGCTTAGATTTCAAAATGTTTGGTTTCAGATGATTTTGCATTGAGCTAGTGAAAGCATTATCTCAATAAACACAGTTGAAACTTTGCATTTATTTTTCAGAATATCATTAAAATTTTCCTTTGTGATTATGTCCTTTGAAGAACAAACACGTTGACATTAAAGAAACAAATTTCATTAGGAATTTGATCATGAAAGTAAGAAATTTATGAGATGTTATGTTTTGATGTTATAACGTACTATTGTAAGTCAAGTAATGCAAGGTTTCTAGAATGCAAACATTGGTAACGAAGCTAATATTAGAAGTATAATGTTATAATCATACAATTTTCTAGAATTTTCTGAGCCCACTGAATGCCTACCTTAATGTATTACAATTCTACTCTATAGGTAGCAATGATGCGGACACTGGTAAAAATTTTAGGAAAGAGTTTCAGATGCTGGGATAGGAATTAGTAAGAGCTCAGAAACCCTTTGATTCTATAGTGGACTGAACATTAGGCTGAATAAGAACTCACAAACAGGGGCGCCTGAGTGGCTCAGTCAGTTAAGCTTCCGACTTCAGCTCAAGTCATGATCTCATGGTTCATGGGTTCTAGCCCCGCATCGGGCTCTGTGCTGACAGCTAGCTCAGAGCTGGGAGCCTGTCTTCGGATTCTGTTTCTCCTTCTCTCTCTGACCCTCCCCTGCTCATGCTGTCTCTCTCTCTCTCTGAAATAAATAAAAAACATTAAAAAAAAAAAAAGAACTCAGAAACAAAGGCAAAAGAATGTCCTATTCTATCAGACCTAGGGCACTGGTTAGCACTGGACTAGTGCCTATAATGACGAGTTCCAGAAAGTGTGGTTGGGGCCAAAGAAATAGCCACTGTCACAGATGTCTATAGATCCTCAGAATCTTGGGCTGGGGCATACCTAGAGGTAGACATCAAATGAATTCAATTAAGAGACACAAGGTGTATAAGTGGTAAAATGTGTGAATTGGATGATTAGTACATTTGAAGTAGCGTGCTCCTACTGTATTTCTACAAAATGAATTATTAAGGGAGAAAAATGAAGTTATTATAGAAAACACAGAGAGTGTTAACCTGAGTATGATCCAAGAGTATAGGTAAGAGGGACAGGTTGTTTTTCTTTTAAGTTTTTCTTCCCTTTAAAAACTTGCCTATTTCTCAGTTAAATGGCCTCTGCTGGACTCTTGTCACTTTGGCTCCGGGAGCTGGCTTAGCGACACGTTTTGTTTAGTTCCTGGGAGGAGAACAAAAGGTCCTTCTTCATGAAAATTTAGACCATCCAACTTCAGTGCCGTCCTTAGTATTCTCCTTGGGTGAGGGCCTAGGCTGAGCAGCGTGGCTGATTTTCTGGGCACAGGAAGCATAATAAATCTCAAATCTGGGATTAAGCATAGTGTCAGATTATTCACGAGAGTCAAGCGAATGTAATGTCAAGTAGACTAATTGTGAGAGCAAATCTAAAATACTTTGGTGAAGTCTTGTAGAAGAGAAAACTGGAGGCAGCTCTTCAATAAACAAAACCTCTGTTGACAAAACCCCAAAGGGGCAGCGCAAGCCCTATCTGACGGTGGCATTTTTGCCTCTCTGAAGATAATACTCTTCAACAGTGAAATATACTTGCTACTGACTTAAAAGATATGTATCTGTATTCATGGAAATACAGGTAAGTCGCCTGGCAAGCTATCTCTGAGTATGAAGGGAGAATCCTTGGAAGCCAGACATTTATAGGAAATAATAGGCTGACTAGGTTAATCTTCCACTTTACAAAAGACTTTGATTAATAAGAATTTTCTCAAAAGTGATGTTGCAGGTCTCCTGAAATTGAAATGAAACCGTAAAACATACACAGTGTTTCCTTTCTCTCAGCAAATGATAATTTGGAGTTACACTGCAGAGAAGGCCCAGAAATTTATACTCCTAGATCACCTTTACTTTGCAGGTAGAGTAATAGCATGGCTTTCCTGTTCTCTTTCCTGTTACAATTCAGCTTTATAGTAGAATTATGAGGAAAATGATTATGCTGCTTTACTTTTTAAAATTAATGCACATTGTTAAAATGTGGCATTAAATTCTGCATATTAAAATTGTTTTTAATGTTTTTTATTTATTTTTGAGAGAGAGAGAGAGAAAGACAGCATGAGCAGGGAAGGGTCAGAGAGAGAGGGAGACACAGAATCCGAAGACAGGTTCCCGGCTCTGAGCTAGCTGTCCGCATAGAGACTGATGTGGGGCTCGAACCCATGAACCACGAGATCGTGACCCGAGCTGAAGTTGGACGCTTAACTGACTGAGCCATCCAGGGGCCCCATATTAAAATTTTTTAAATGTTTATTTATTTTTGAGGGGGGCGAGACAGAGCACGAGCGGGGGAGGGGTAGGGAGAGAGGGAGACACAGAGTCCAAAGTAGGCTCCAGGCTATAAGCTGTCAGCACAGAGCCTGACTCAGGGCTTGAACTCATGGACCTTGAGATCATAACTTGAGTCAAAGTTAAGGCTTAACTGACTGAGCCACCCAGCCACCCTTAAATTCCACATTTTTGTGTGTGCATTATCTTAAAACTGTACCAGAATGTTTTATGAGGACAGGGACTTTGTCTCTTTTGCCTGTTCAGTGCATCCCTCCTGTCTGAAATAGAGCATGGCATATAATAGGTACCAAATAAAGGAATGTATGGATGAGTGAATGAATGAATGTTATAAGGAGCTTACTGGATGCTTGTTCTATAATCCTATGAAGGGAAAATACATGATGCAGCGCAGTGATGATAAGAAATAAAGACTAAAAGAAACTGGTGGTCTTTCCTTTCCCTAGCAAGTTCATATACTATAAAACAAGAAATAGAATACCAACTTTCTCTCATTTTTGGCTAATAATCAGCTAACATTTTAATGTGGAAGGCATGTTAGGGGATGATATTAGAAGGGCAATGCTTTTCAGTAGATAGGGTATTAGTATAAAGAGTTGTAAACAGATATACTTCACAGTTTATTTAGTAGTTTGCAAACTGGACATTTCTTAAATACTTACGAAGTCACCAGAAAATCTACTTAATTTTCTGTGGAAAATTGCTATAAGCAGGGAATAGTGAATCACATGGGGCTCTAAGAAATTTGTTTTGTTTATGTCATTTCTTATTTTTGGCTTAGCTTATTAAATTATTGAGACAAAGTTAATGACATAAAAACATTTCTGAATCTATATGTACACATATTTTTAATATTGAAATATGCATTTGTTATGGATAATGGTGAAATTTGGCTAAGGGTACACATTAGGGCAGTGCTGAATATATTGTAAACACCATTTAAACCTTCACTATTATTTATTATTATCATTATTTTGAAGATACCACTCACTTGCTTGAGCAAATGTTCAATAAAGAATTGATCTGAAAAGAATACCCAGGGGCGCCTGGGTGGCTCAGTCAGTTAAGCATCTGACTTAGCTCAGGTCATGATCTCACAGTATGTGAGTTCAAGCCCCACATCAGGCTCTGTGCTGACAGCTCAGAGCCTGGAGCCTGCTTCAGATTCTGTGTCTCCCTCTCTCCCTCTGTCCCTCCCCCACTCATACTCTGTCGCTCTCTCTCTCTCTCTTTCAAAAATAAACATTAAAAAATTTTAAAAAAGAGGAAAGAATACCCAGCATTTGATGCAGAGCATAACCTGGGAGGAAATCCTAATTTTATAAATATGTTGTAAATTTCTTATATATTTAGAATCTACATTATTGATTGAGAAGTTTCATTGCTTTCAGAGTAACAAGTTTAAATTTTATTCCTTCACTTACTGTCTTTCATAATTTTACTTAGCCTTAGTACTTTCCTATATAACATGGGGACAGTTATATCTACTTTTCTAGATCATCATGAAAATACATTTTGAAAGGTTTATTTAAATAAGACTATGCAGATGTGTATATACCATTGTGCATGCGACATGGGCAAGATAGTATAGCTATTTTTATATAGTTATTAAAGTGTTTTTTAATGTTTATTTAATTTTGAAGGAGAGAAAGAGACAGTGTGAGTTGGGTAGGAGCAGAGATAGGGAGAAAGAATCTGAAGTAGGCTCCAGATTCTGAGCTGTCAGCACAGAGCCTGATGTGGGTCTCCAACTCACAAACTGTGAGATCATGACCTGAGCCAAAGTCTAATGCTTAACTGACTGAATTAAGGGACTGAGATACCCAGGAGCCCCTATATAGTGATTTTTAATACTGATATCCAACTACATCATGCATCATGGGTTCTCTACCTCCATTCTTTCTGGTCAACTGGCCTTTTATATATACATATAGATCATATATATATATATATATATATATATAATTTATATATATCATCTCATATATAAGTCATATATATATCATTTGTATATCGCATATATGTATCATCTCATATTCTTGGTTTCTATCTTACCTAGTTTCTGAAAAGAAAGGAAAAAATAAGTCTTCACTATTTTCTTAAAACAATGTTGATTATCAGGCAGTTTTCCCTTACAATATTCTGCTGTTGATTTCTCTTTAACTTCTATTCATTAGTACAATTCTCCACCTTGATTCCTGGTTCATTTTCCTTTTAGACAATAATTAGAAAATATACCATGCCGTTTAAAACCAAAAATTCAGAATCAGTCTATACCGTGTCTCCTAAAATCTATGAAAGAGCTATTTGTGATCTGAATTTGAAATAGCATTTCTAGCAGGGCCATACTAATTCTACCAAGGAGGGCAAAACACCTTGATATTCGCAGGCTATGTCATTGTCTAATAATTTTTAAAAGTGCACTATTAGTTTGCACTATTTCAAAAAACTTAAATCTATTTTTGATCTACCCTCATCTCCAGTTATTACTTTCATTCCATTAAGTGGTTGTGGGTTTGATGAGGCCTGTGCTTCATGTGGATTAGTCAATGTCTATTAATTGTGAGCAGAAAGGACTTTGGGACAAGGATGAATATTTGAGTAAACCAAAAGCCCCACCAGCCAAAATGGTGGAAATCCATGAAGTTATAAAATACTAAGCTGAAGTAGCTTCTAATTTACCCCTCAAAATTTTCTTTACTTTCCCCTCAAGTCCTCCAATGAAATAGCAGCGCTGGATGGCTCAGTTGATTGAGCATCCCCACTTTGGCTTAGGTCATGACCTCACGGTTCTTGCCCTTGTGTGGGCTCGAGCACCCTGTCTGTGCTGACAGTACAGAGCCTGGAGCCTGCTTCAGATTCTCTGTCTCCCTCTCTCTCTGTCCCTCCTCTGCTCTCTCTCTCTCTCTCTCTCACACACACACACACACTCTCTCTCTCTCTCAAAAATGAATAAATGTTAAAAATATTAAGAAATAGCAGGGTGGTTTTCATTTTGTAGCTGTGATATATACCTCAGAAGATTCACAGCAATGTTGTTTACATGTTCTATGTTGGATCACGGTTCTTTTGACCAGTTAACGAAAAAACAACAAAAAAAAAGAACTCCTTGAGTTCTTTCATTGAGTTCTGCTGTGTAATAAGCCCTGGGGACATGGTGATCTCTGCACTCAGGAGCCTCCATTCTAACAGGGATGATAGTCATCATTCAAGAAATTACAAATACAGTGAGTACCATAAAGCAGAAATTGAGCACAAAAATAAGTAGCTCCAGTAATGATATAGCAATGAAAGAACAGTAGAATTCATGAGCACATCCTGATAATCAGCGACGGAAAGATGAATGGGTGAATCAATGCTGGAGAAGGGAGGCTCTTACTTCTGGTAGAATGCTGAGGACTGACTCGTAAATGTGGAGGAAATGCTACAGTTGTAAAACCAGCCTTTGCAACCATCACAGGAGAGATCTGATGAGGAAAGAGTCATTAGTAGATAATGGATCTGGAAGATCAGGATATTTGCATGGTGTCCTAAAGTCTCTCTACAAACTCTTCGTTAGTTATCTGGAAAAAAAAAATAGGAATTACAAAGTGGAGAAATGCGAAGACACATTGACTAGTGACCTAAAGTACCACTGATGAGAGGCAGATGGCCATTGTATGCCACTCTGAGAGGACATAGCACAGCCAATGCAGTATTCGGACTCAGTCTAATTATGAGGAAACATCAGACAAACCTAAAATGAAAAATGGTCTAGTAAAAAAAAAAGGAGGGTTCTGATCTTCAAAGTGCCAATGTCACGAGAGACAAAGAGAAGCTAAGGAAATACTCCATTTCTAGTCATCTTTAAGGAAGTCTAATGAGGCTTAATTAAACATAGCCAAACAAGAGTGAGATACGCCACTTAGCTGTAAACCTCAATTGACAAAATTGGAAGAATGACGGTGGGCTGAATAAAAGTAAATTAGCTATTTTAATTATTGAAGTTAATAATTGCACTGTGCTTGTAAGACAATTCCCTATTCAATGTAGAAAATACATACTGAAATACTTAGGGGAAAGTGTCATTAAGTATGTTACTTACCTTCAAATGTTCCAGAACACACACACACACACACACACACACACACACACACACACACACACACAGATTTTTTATGAAGTAAATGGGATAAAATTTTAACGGTATATGAAAGGGTGAATTTTTTTTTACTGTTCTAATTTTTGTACCTTTTTGTAAGTTTGAAGCTGTTTCCAAATAAAAAATTTTAAAAATATAAAAATGTGTACCTTAAAACTGTCTTAAAAATGTAGCTATGCTAGGGGCGCCTGGGAGGCTTAGTCGGTTAAGCGTCCGACTTTCGCTTAGGTCATGATCTCGCGGTTCGTGGGTTCGAGCCCCGTGTCGGGCTCTGTGCTGACTGCCAGCTCAGAGCCTGGAGCCTGTTTCATCCTGTGACTCCCTCTCTCTCTGACCCTCCTCTGCTCACGCTGTCTCTCTCTCTCTCCTAAAAATAAATAAAACATTAAAAAAAAAATGTAGCTATGCTAAAATTATTTTGATGAAATAAAAGTTGAGACAAAAATGAAGCAAGGTTCAAATAGGGGATGGGTATTAAGACTGGCACTTGTGATTTGCACTAGGTAAGGTATGTAAGTGCTGAATTGCTAAATTGTACAATGGAAACTAATATTACACTGCATATTAACTAAGTGGAATTTAAATAAAAACTTTAACAAAAGCAGCTTACTATGAGCCTAATATAATACTATATGTTAATCATACTTCAATAAAAATGCCAAAAAATGAAGCTAATAATTCAAAATGAAAAGAAATCAGCATGCGACATTCTACCTATGAAACATTACACTCTATTGCTTTTAAAATGTTATTTTTAGGGGTGCCTGCGTGGCTCAGTTGGTTGAGAGTCAGCTAGGGTCATGATCTCACAGTTCTTGAGTTCCAGCCCCAAATCAGGCTCTGTGTTGACAGCTCAAAGCCCGGAGCCTAGTTTAGATTCTGTGTCTCCCTCTCTCTCTGCCCCTTCCCCACTCATGCTCTGTTTGTCTGTCTGTCTGTCTTGCTCTCTGTCTCCAAAATAAATAAACATTAAAAAAAATGTTATTTTCAGATGATTATATGTTGTTAATGTTTTTATGTATTGTCTGAAAACAGTGAATTAAGGATAGATTAATTATAATTTAAAACTAAGGTAATTCATAGAAAGATTTTTATTTAATCATAATTTCTTAAGGAGGACTAGTAATAAGATGATTTTTAAAGACAATTTCTTAACATCAATATAAACCTAATTTCTTCGCTTAATTTACCTCACTTTTATTTCAGTTTTTCACTATTTATTTCACTTCTTCCAATTATTTACTATTGCTTCTGATGAATGTAGTTAATATAACAGCTCTTATTTTAACCAAACACAGGGCTGATGTTTGCAAAGATATTGAAACACCATCTTTTTCTCCCATAGACACAAGATTCCCTTATCAGTTGCAATAAATACCTCTTCTGTTCATTGATATTCAGTTAATAAGTAAATGTTTCTGTTCCATAATTTACATAAAAAGATTTCAGTTGCCTTAGCTAAATGACACATTGTGCTGACCCAAAGATGAAAGCCTTGATGTTATTCTTCCTTGGAGAATATAAAAAATGATGTGCATTTCTGAAATATTCCCATTTAATTTTCAACCAGACAGCTGAAGTATTGTCGGTGGTGAAAATTTTAAAACCTATATCAACAGTGGATAAGTTCTTTAAATTTGAAGTTAGCCCACATCCCTAACATTAACATTTTAAGGGGCAGCCAGCTGACAGCATAATTGGTGGGCAAAATAATGGATTCATAAGGCTGTATTATTTATGTACGGTTATCACTATGAAGTCTGTAATGAAAGCAAATAGCACACATTTGTAATAACCAAAACCATTTTTAATTTATAAAATTATTTTATGAAAAGGCTCTAACACTATGCACACACATAATAAACTTTGTAGAAAAATGCTAACTGAATTTAATTAGATTATTATACAAAAATCAGTAATGGTTAAAGTTGTTTAATAACCACTTTCTTGAATATATCTTGAAAACAAATCTACCTTGTATAGCTACAATTTGAGGCTATGTTTATGGAATTCAGATTTAAAGAAACCCCTCAAATATATAAGTTATTATCTGTTTGGTTCTAAATAGCCAGCTTCCATATTTATAAATATCCAGATAACCATTAAAATTACTATTTTTAATTTCATTCTGTACATTAGCCTTTTAGAACTTATACATCTTATAATTGAAAGTTTGCACCCTGTGACCAACAACTACCCATTCCTTTTCCCTCCAGCACCAGGCAACTACCAGGCTACTCTCTGTTTCCAGGAGTTTGGCTTTTTTTTTTTTTTTTTTTTTTTTTTGAGATTTCACATATAAGTGATACTATTTGTCTTTTTCTGCCTGGCTTTTTCACTTACCCTGATGCCTTCTAGTGTTATCTATGTCATCACAAATGGCAGGATTTCTTACTTTTTTATGGCTGAGTAGTATTCCACTATCCATCTATCTCAAGTTTACTTTTTCCATTCCTCTGGAATGGAACATCATCCAAACAACAGACTTTGGTTGTTTCCTTATTATTGCTCTTGGGAATAACTCTGCAATGAACATGGCAGTGCAGCTATCTGGTTGAGATACTAATTTCGTTTCCTTCAGGTATATATCCTGAAGTGGGATCTCTAGAGCATAGGCAAGTTCTATTGATAATTTTTGAGGAATCTCCATCCTGTTTTCCATAGGGGCTTACAACCAAGTTGGCATTCCCTTTCCTTCAACTCCTCATCAACAATTTGTTCTGTTGACACTTTGGTAAAAACCATCCTAGGGGCACCTGGGTGGCTTAGTCAGTTAAGCGTCCGACTTTCGCTTAGGTCATGATCTCACAGTTCATGGGTTCGAGCCCCGCGTCGGGCTCTGTGCTGACTGCCAGCTCAGAGCCTGGAGCCTGTTTCAGACTGTGTCTCCCTCTCTCTCTGACCCTCCCCTGCTCATGCTCTCTCTCTCTCTCTCCTAGAAATAAATAAAAATATAAAAAAAAAAACCCATCCTAATATACGAAGTGATATCTCATTGTGATTTTGATTCACGGCTCCCTGATGATTAGTAACCTTGAGCACCTTTTCATGTACCTATTGGCTATTTGTAATCCTTCTTTGGAAAAATGTCTATTCAGGTCCTCTGTTTCTTTTTTAATCAGATTTTTTTTTATTACTGAGTTTTATGAATTTCTTATTAATTTTACATATTGACTCTTAATGGTTTCCAATTGTTTTTCTATTCTGTGGGCTGTCTTTTCATTTTGTTTATTGTTTCTTTTGCCGTCCAGAAGCTTTCTAGTTGGTGTAGTCCCAGTTGCTGATATTTTGTTTTGTGGCTTGTGTGCTTGGTGTCCTATCCAAAAAATCCTTGCAAGAATATTGCCATGGACAGGAAGGAAATACTACAGTTCCTTCTAGGATTCTTATGGTTTCAAGTCTTAAATGTAGTCTTTAGCTTACTTTAAGTCAATTTCAGTGAATGGCATAAGATAGGGATCCGATATCATTCTTTTGCATGTGGATATCCAGTTTTCCCAGCACCATTTACTGAAGAGACTATCCTTCCATCATGTGTTTGTGCATCCTTCGTCTTCTTTTTTTTTTTTTAATGTTTTATTTATTTTTGAGATAGAGATAGAGACAGCATGAGTAGGGGAGGGTCAGAGAGAGAGGGAGACACAGAATCTGAAACAGGCTCCAGGATCTAAGCTATTCCTCAGCACAGAGCCCAACACGGGGCTTGAACTCATGAACCATGAGATCATGACCTGAGCCGAAGTGGGATGCTTAACTGACTGAGCCACCCAGGTGCCCCTCTTGCATCCTTCTTAATATTAGTTGACCATATAGGTATGGGTTTAGTTCCTTTGAGCTATGTGTCTGTTTTTATGTCAGTAGCATACTGTTTTGATTACTATAACTTTGTAGTATAGTTTGAAATCAGGAAGTGTGATGGCCACAGTTTTGTCCTTCTTTTTCAAAATTGCTTTGGCTACTTGGATCCATCTTCCCAGTGAATCTTTCTGTACAGTTATTCTCCAACTTTTTTTGGCTCCATTGTGTTGCAGTAGGTCCTTCATTGTACTCTTGAGCCCCCTCAGGGCTATTTCTGTTCACGGATAGCTGTCTAATTTTTGCTTTTAGGTAGGAGAATGAAGGCTAGTATATACCACTACGTCATCTTATTGATGTCACTCTTGGTAATGGTATAAGGACTGGATACGTGCTAAAAGTTTCAAAGATAGATATATAATAAATATTTTTATTATAGTGTCTGGTTTAATTATTGTGTATATGAAAAACACTGATACATAACATGCATATCTATATCTATAGCCATGTAGTGGCTTTACATATTCATTTAACAAATATTGATTTAGCAAACACCTACTATGTGACATTAAAGTACTAAAACCTAGTATCTCAACCATGAGGAAAATAGGAGGGAAAAGCCAACAGGTAAATTCTGGAATACTGAAAGGAGCTTCTCTATGGTGGATTTTCTAGAGACCATGATTCTTGGAAACATTCTGCATTTGACATCTGCCACATTAAGATGGGTCCCAAACAAGCTGAAAAATGCCCTCTACTGGAGGGTGCTGGTTTACCACGTCTGGGTCAAGTCCAGCCTGTTTCCATGGGACACCCATAAAGGCCTAGCTTAGGTTTAGGAAGAACACAATTTAGCGGTGGGAGGTGACGGTGGATATGAAGAAAGCAGTAACATTTTGGGGGAACCATTCACACAGTTTTCCCTAGTGACTTTATCCCAGAATTGCACTTATATTTTGGAAATCTCTCTTACTTTGGAGTACTTTGTTTTCACATTTTCAAAGTAGAAAATCATGAGAGATTTCAAACTGGAAGGAAGAATGTGAACTTTTGACTTATTCTATAAGCTTCTTTTGGTGCTAAAGTTATGGATATTCTATTTTTGCCACTTATAAATTATTTAGGCATGGACAATATTATTTTAAGATTTCACAAAAAATCATATTGTTTTCCTTACTTCCTGTCTAAGTCATCCACTTATTCATTCATTCGATACTTAGAAAGCAAAAGAACTACATTAAGCATAGTTAATTAGTTTCCTCGTCAGTCTATAGTTCTGCAGCAAATCAGTGACATTATTTTTCATCTTTTCTTATTATTGGTTTTGTTTTTTCATAAGTTTTTCTTGAGCACCTACTATGTGCTGCTTGGAGTAGCAGGACAGAGGACAGAGGAGTAGAGGACAGAGGACAGAAAGAAGAGTAAGTTACAGTCTGTGTATGTAAGAATACTGCAGCCTGACTCAATTTGTACAGGAAGGCTATAAAAACTTTATACGTTTCTTACAAAATTGAAAATCATCACTGCCTTTAGTAGTTTACAATCAATATTATATAAGTAACGTTTTCACATGTTAATGAAAACCTACATTAACATACTTTATGAACAGCTTAACTCACCATTACTCAAACTTCAGAATCACATGGCAGACTTTTTACAACACAGATTCCGACCGCACCCCCAGAATTTCTGAGTCAGTGCATCTGACTGGGAGATAAGAATCTGTGATTCCAACAAGCTCCCAGAAGTAGATGATGATGCTGGTACCAGTAACACTGACTTAGATCAGGGCTCCACAAACTAGAGCCTTGGGTTAAATCCAGCTACCACCTGGATTTATTTTTATAAATGAAGCTTTATTGGAACACAGCTACAGCCACTACTCTTGTCTATGGCTGCTTTTGTGCTACTGTGACAAAATTACATAGTTGTGAAAGAAAAGATCTTATGACCCACAAAGACTAAATATTTACTATCTGACCTTTTTCTCTCTCTGTTTTACACACACAATCCCTGACGTTTGGTTTAAATGATCTTTGTATTCTTATCTGAAATTCTCATTTAAAACCATTTTTGTGATTTTTAATTAAACATCATCTTGATAATCACAAATCCAAAGTAAGAATTACTTGCTTAAAGCTTCTGGGGGTACTTAATATGCAGCTTGTAAAGATTTAACAAACAGGTTCCTGAATAGAAATTCTTTTTCGCACCTCCAAAGTGTGACTACAGTAGTAAAAAAAAGAATAAATAATGCAGTTTAAAGGGGAAATGAGTTTGGTGGCCAGACCTTACCTGTGTTATTAGACATATGAACTTAAAAATTCTAGTTGTTTAGCATTAGCTGGTATCAACTGGCAAGAACATAGAGAGAATGGTGATTTTCACAGCATTTTCTTTCTGAAATAAAATGGTTAAGTTTCACTTCTGTCAAAATAGGGCTTTTAGAGAGTGACTTTTGAGATAGTATAAGTGTTGAAATTTGTTAAGTTAATCAGAGTCTTCAGAAATAACGTGCAGTTTACAAATAACTTACAGAAAATGTGCGTTAATATTTTTAATCCTTTTGATGTCCTTCTAATAAGCATCTATGCCAGATAGTTTGGTTTAGTTTGCTCACTGTCATTTCCAACTCTCTTCAAGGATATGGAGAACAAAAGTTAAAACTATCTTCTCGGATCTGTCCTCCAGTTAGGATGCTTGATGTGACTTAGGTGGCGCTAATTGGATGTCCTCTGTGAGGCTTTGATGTGGAAATGCTTCATTTGGGCAGAGAGGCCAGCTGGGAGACTCCAAGTAGGGTTGCTGCAGATCCTGGAAGAGGGGATGATGTTTCTGATTCTGCAACTGACTGCTCTTCCCAATGGGAACAGGGTAGAGTGGGGACTGAAAGTTATGCCTAGAAACTTAATCTAGAGCAGAGTTTTCTCAACCTTAACACTACTGACCTTTTAAACTTGGTGGGGGGGGGTGGGATGGGGTGTGGGGGTTTATTCTTTAAAATAGAAATGACAATTTCAATTTTGTGATTTTCTAAAGATCACGGGGTGGTTTTTTTTGCCTATTTTTTCAAAACAAAGGGATTTTTTCAATATATTTTATACTGGAATATGAATTAAATATCAATGTGAACACAATAAAATTACAACGGATAATAAAGAGCCACGCATTTTTAAACCACTGAGGATTGAAAGAGGCATCACACTGTCTCTGCAAGTCTCCCCAGTGAACTTGGTAATGAGGAGCAAGCATGGTATCCATAGCAAACAGTATCAGAGCCACGTGAGCACAATATATACATGCCTATTTTCAGCATGTTTTATTGTTTGAGATGCAAATAAGGCTAGACCTTGTTGTTTTGTTGCAGACTGAATTGCGTCCCTTCAAAATTCATACACTGAAGCCTGAACCCCAAATATGACTCCAGTTAGACACAGGGCCTTTAAGGAGATAATTAAGGTTAACTGAGCTCATAAGGATGGGGCCCTAAGCTACTGCTCCTTGTAAGTAGAACCTACTTACTGTCCTTGTAAGTAGAGGAAGAGACATCAAAGATACTTCCCTGTTTTGGTGCCATGTGAGGCACAGGAACAGCCAGGTAAGGACACAGCAGGAAGGTGGTCGTCTGCAAGCCACGAACAGGTCTCACTACAAACCAACTGCACCGTGATCTTGGACTTGTAGCCAAGATCTGTGAGAAAATAAGCATCTGTTGGTAAAGCCACCCAGTCTTCAGTATTTTGTTATGGCAGACTGAGCACACTAATACTGTCTCTTGTGCAAAAAGACTTTAGCAATAATCAAATACCATTGTTCTTACAAATGTATTCGAATGATTGCTCTTGCAAACGTATTTGAAAACAGATGGTGAATACTTTAAAGGAAAGGCACTAGAATGTCTATATCAAAATAGAAAAATAAAAGTATTGACAAGAAGCTTTAGTTAGGAGGAGTAAAAGAAATAAAGGAAATAGCATCACGACAAAGACATCCTTGTTGCCCTGAAGATGGGAATTCAGTAGAGGAGACAGAGATAAAGAGAAATAATTTCAGTACAATAAGATACTGAATTTGCATTCTGTTGTTGCTGTAACAAGTTACCGGCAAACTTAGCTTAAGACTAAATGTATTATTTCACAATTTTATAGGTCAGAAGTCTAGTGTGTAACTCACTGGGCTAACATCAAGGCGTTGGGAAGCTGCTTTTCTTATTGGAGGCTCTGGGGAAGAATTTGCTTCCAAGTCGACTCAGGTTTGGGGGGATATTTAGTTCAAGGTGGCCAGAGGGCTGTGATTCTTTTTCCTTGCTGGCTGGCAGTGCAGGTCATTCTTAGCTTCTAGAAACCATCTACATTCCCTTTATTAATCGTTAAAGTCAACAAAGACAGACCAGGTCCTTCTCACACCTTAAATCTTTCAGGCTTCTCTTCCTGTTTCATCTCTCTTGTCTTATTCTTCTACCATTCTTTTTGGCTTTTAGGATTTTATGTTGAGGGGCACCTGGGTGGCTTAGTTGGCTAAATGTCTGACTCTTGATGTTGGCTCAGGTCACGAGCTCACCATTTGTGAGTTCGAGCTCTATGTCGGACTCTGCAATGACATCATGGAGCCTGCTTGGGATTCTCTTTGTCTCTATCTGCCCCTTCCCTGCTGCATACTCTTTTTCTTTCTTTCTTTCTTTCTCTTTCTTCTTTCTTTCTTTCTTTCTTTCTTTCTTTCTTTCTTTCTTTCTTTCTTTCTTTCTTTCTTTCTTTCTCTTTCTTTCTTTCTTTCCTTTCTTTCTTTCTTTTCTTTCTTTCTTTCTTTCTTTCTTTCTCTCTTTCTCTCTCTCTCTCTCTTTCCTTCCTTCCTTCCTTTCTCTTTCTTTCTTTCTTTCTTCTTTCCTTCCTTCCTTCCTTCCTTTCTCTTTTCTTTCTTTCTTTCTTTCTTTCTTTCTTTCTTTCTTTCTTTCTTTCTTTCTCTCTCTCTCTCTCTCTCTCTCTCTCTCTCAAAATAAACTGTAAAAATAAAAGGTTTCATGTTGGGCCCATTATATCTTAAAATCAGCCTATTAATAATCTTAATTCCATCTGCAGAATCTCTGCTCAACAGAACCTCAGTTAGTATTTGAATAATCTGGTGATATGTGTCTTGGGGGGAGGGGCAGACACCTTTAGAATTCTGTGCCCACAGATGGTGTCTGTCCTGGTGTTCTGTGTATGGTACATTCAAATGTACCAGGATGTCTAGTGGCTGCACGCAAGAGCACTGAAATTGTCATTGCAATGCTCGTCCCTTACACCAATGTTTTTGCCACCACTGCAGTGATAATCTTCGGCACCATTATGCCTGTCACAGGAGGGTATTTGAAGTGAGCTCATTTTAGCTTTACTCTTTCCTTTTGCAGCCTCTATGTCCTAGGACTCAGGCAGAAGTCCTTGGGCATTTGGCCAGAGAGCAATCTAATATAAAAATACCATGCATAATGTTTTCCCTGTGATGACAATCTTTTATCCTTGAAACAATCTCCTACATACCTACGTTTTCTCCCCTAAGAATGAGTTCTTCTCCAGAAGCTTCCTTGGACTCTCATGTAAATAGACTCCTGCCATTCCCACCTCCTAAGACCTATAGATTGACCCAGATACGCCAGCTCTTAGGAGAGACACAAATCCCGTTTAAACTGAAATCCTTACTATGCCATGCTGCAAAGATGCAGACGGCACCCTCCATTTTCCTCGTATTTGGGGTAGAATTTGTTTGGACTCCCCAGTTAACGGTCTGTGGGAATTCAAAGCCCTCCTCACGATTTCCACAAATTCCCCTTCCACTTACTTCTTCCTCATCCTGTGTTTCTCTCTCCTACATTGGTGTAGGTCTGCTGGACCTGCTTTTGGCATCGTGTAGCAGAAACGAAACGGCAATGGCTCAGATATGGGGTTGTTTTCAATCTGGGTCTCTGATACCATTATTGCTTCAGCCCTTTTCTTCTTTCTGTTCCTGCACCCCCAGTGCATGGCTTTCACCCTCGTGGTTGCAAGATGTCTGCTTCACCTCCAGTCTCCCGGTGACACTTCCAGCGGGAGCAGGGGTTGTGGGAAAGTCACCTACATGAAGAAACCCACGTCCCCAGAAGTCCTCCAGGTACATTTCAGGGATATGAACTGTGTTCTTGGACACATTTCCTATTGAAAAAAAAAAAAAAAGAGAGATTCTGTTAATCAGGAAGGAGAAGATTAAGAGGACACTTAACATGATGAGCACTGAATAATGTATAGAATTGTTGACTCAGTATATTGTACTGAAACTAATATAACACTCTATGTTACTTATACTGGAATTAAAATAATATAAAGAGACAAAAGGAAGAAGGGGATATAGTTATTGGACAGGCATTAGAAATGACTGCCATGGGGAGTGCCTTCTCACTTCCACTTTAAACCAATTTGAGTAAACAGTTTTGTCACTCATCAGGGGCTCCCGGGTGGCTCAGTCGGTTAAGCGTCCGACTTCAGCTCACGTCATGATCTCGCGGTTCGTGGGTTCGAGCCCCGCGTCGGGCTCTGTGCTGACTGCCAGCCCAGAGCCTGGAGCCTGTTTCAGATTCTGTGTCTCCCTCTCTCTCTCTGACCCTCCCCTGTTCACGCTGTCGCTCTCTCTCTCTCAGAAATAAATAAAACATTAAAATAAAAAACAGTGTTGTCACACATCAGTTTCCACCGAAGATCACTCCACACCAAACATTTCAAATGTTTAATAATTTTGCTGAAGAGCTAAGATTTCTCCAGGTGTAGCTTGTTCTACCTGCTACTCTGTAACTCTCCATTTCTCATGAGCTGGGCCAGACCATTTAACGTAGCATTCCGAAGGAGAATGCCCACAACAGACATTAATATAGTATCTTCCCTCTGTGCCACATACATAACGCTTCAGTATAAAAATAATATTATTTCCCACAGTCATATCATTGCAGTCTCCAGGAAGCCAGTATCACAGTCCATATTGAGAAATACTATTGTCCTGCTCTGAGGAACCAGTGCTTTAAAAGGATTCTCCTGGGCTTTCACAGATTTTTAAAATTCAGTAGGGTTGTATCAGCTTGATGGTACAGACTCTGAAGGCTATTACGTCAGAAGTTGGAAGACTCAATCCTTCATGTTGTTGTTGTAACACTAAGAATGATTGCTCCAAGAAGTTAGAAAGTTGTATTTGTTTTGTTCTCCATGTTCCTCTTGCGTAAAATGGAGCTGGGCAGGGTGATCTTTAAGGTCTCCAAATGCTTTCACCTGTGAGGAGAAAAATGCTTGTAACTGGCCATTGTTTTAAGAGAAAGGAGGAATATAAGAAAAGGGAGATGAAGAGGGGGGCAGGGGAGGAGAACCAGGGAGGGAAGGAAAGAGATGAGGGGGAGGGACAGAACATCTGGCTGAGCCAGAGAGACAGTTATAACCTCATGGTAGGCAGGACCAAAGGGAAAACGTGACTACCTGATGCTCCACTTTTGGCTGTGCATGTGCCCTTAGTTCCGTCTTATTTGTCAAGCAGCAGCCAAAGGTCAAATCCCCAAGGAGACTTGGATATACTCACGTCCACTTCTGTGCCGTGTTACACGATGTCCCGTCCGCAAGAAGACGGGACATGTCATGTCAAAGCTGTCCTCTCTCCTCACCATGCCTGGCTTAGGGAATACCACCTGTCCAAGCCTGGCATAGGGAATACTACCTCTCTGGGGCTGGGGGGATGGGGTTCAACCCTTTGCCCACCTCCCAAATTGATGCATGTTTTGAGCTATGTGCTTTTCCTCTGTGCTCGTATGCTTTCTATGCTTCCTTCTGTTAAATGTATCTTTGTATACAGGCATAGTTATGTATTTATTTTGCAAAGCGTTAAGTCAGCAAAATGTACTGAGTAGATACTATGAAAGAATGCACTGTGATAGTTAACAAGGTCAAAGATGAATAAGATAGTGTTGCTTTCTTTTATTTTAAATATATTTTTATTAATTTTACTTAACAATTTTTAATGTTTTATTTATTTCTGAGGGAGAGAGAGAGATGCAGCGTGAGGGTCAGAGGGGAGGGTCAGAGAGAGGGAGACACAGAATCAGAAACAGGCTCCAGGCTCTGAGCTAGTTGTCAGCACAGAGCCGGACGCGGGGCTCGAACCCACAAACCGTGAGATCATGACTTGAGCTGAAGTCGGAGGCTTAACCGACTGAGCCACCCAGGCACTCCTTTTATTTTAAATATATTTTTAAAGTTTATTTATTTTGAGAAACAGAAAGACAGAGAGAGAGAGAGAGAGAGAGCAAGTGAGTAGGGGAGGGGCAGAGAGAGAGGGAGAGAGAGAATCCCAAGCAGGCTCTGCACCATAAGCAGAAAGCCTGATGTGGGGCTCAAACTTATGAACTGCCAGATCATGACCTGAGCCGAAACCAAGAGTTGGACACTTAACCAATTGAGCCACCCAGGTGCCCTAAAAATGTTGCTTTCAAACACTGATTAGTCCACCAGGGGAAATAAAAATGCTATAAGATAGGCATGCAAATCTATGGGAGCAAAGAGGAGAGGTATCTAATTAAAACGAAAGGAGTCCGGGGCGCCTGGGTGGCTTAGTCGGTTGAGCATCCGACTTTCGCTTGGGTCATGATCTCGAGGTTTGTGGGTTCGAGCCCCGCGTCGGGCTCTGTGCTGACTGCCAGCTCAGAGCCTGGAGCCTGTTTCAGTCTGTGACTCTCTCTCTGACCCTCCCCTGCTCGCGCTGTCTCTCTCTCTCTCCTAAAAAAAACAAAACAAAAACAAAAACAAAAACAAAAACAAAAACGAAAGGAGTCAGAGATGGCTTTCTAGAAAAGATTCCTAAGTTGAGACCTGAAGGATAAGAATTATCTAGACAAAGAGGGAATACTGTCAGGCACACCAAGCAGAGGGGACAGCATAGGCTCCGGAAGAGAGAGACAGATGACACAGTTTGAGCTGTGGGAAATCCGTGTGGCTGCAGGACAGGGCTGTTCTGGCAGTGGTGAACAAGGGATGCTCATGATGGTCCCGTGTACCAAGTGTAAATTTATTTCAAACCCGCAGAAGTCAGCCTTGGAGATTTTTTTAAAAATTTATTTCTAGGAGAGAGAGAAAGAGAGAGAGAGAGAGAGAGAGAGAGAGAGTGTGAGCAGGGGAGGATCAGAGAGAGAGGGAGTCACAGGCTGAAACAGGCTCCAGGCTCTGAGCTGGCAGTCAGCACAGAGCGCGACGCGGGGCTCGAACCCACGAACCGCAAGATCATGACCCAAGCGAAAGTCGGACGCTTAACCGACTAAGCCACCCAGGCGCCCCTGGAGATGTTTTAAGTACAGGTGTGAAATGAGCATTTACACATGGATGCCACAAAAATGCATTTTTCTTCTGAACTTCTGATTTTAAAAAAAAAATTCTGAATTCTAGTCATGTATGTCCTTCTCTGTCTTACCTAGTAGATTATGTATTTCTTTGAAGGCAGGGAAGATGTTTTGTCTTAGCAAAGCTTCTGCACATAGTAGGTAGGCATTTGATAAATGTCTACTGAGTGAATGAATAAGTGAATGAGAAGACGAATAGGGAAAGTCTTATCAGAGTGAAATCAAGTTTGTTAAATATATTCAGAGATGCTGTTAAAGTATAAGCAGAATGGAAAAGACTGTGATACTTCAGTGTCTTTGAAAGATAAACGGATACCTCCAATCCTGAAGTTGTAGTGGCTTTGGGTATGGGGCTATTTTGCAGTGTCTTACACCTTGAAAGTAAAAATACCTTTACAATATGTTGAATGGAATTATCAACAAATTGAGAGAAGAGGCAGACATGAATTGTTAAAAGGTATTCTCTTCCTCATGCTAATATGCAAATATTAACGTTAACCAGTATCTAATTGGTGAACTGTGATGTCAATAACCTGATTTTTAATTAAGAAAAAAAGCATCCTTGGCTAGGTGAGGAGCGTTTTTGAAGTAAATATTTATGCCTTTCTTTTATGTAACACTCAGATTTCTAGATTTTAAACCAGCTGTACTACCGAAACTACTTCTAGGATGGTGTCTATGAGTAAGTCGTAACTAGCTTCCATATTTTAATTTCATTCAAATTTCAGGAAGGGTAAATGCATGCACAAATGGTAAGTGGAAAATTGCTATCATCTCTCTTAATTATCTGTGTCAATGGGAAGCCTAGTTATTCAAGACCATGAATCTCTAAGATTGAATCACATATTTGGTGTCATGGAATCTTAAACTACAAGCCTAATTCTTATGGAATAAACAGTTTCAAGGTAACTGGTCTTGCAAACTCACACCTATAAAATACAACAAATTTTATATATCGTTTTAATCTTTATTGCAAGGACCTTCAAATGCTTTATGGACAAATTAATCCTCATAACCTCTACTTGGGAGATGGCAAGTATTGTCTTCATCTTATAGAGTGAAAAATTGAGTCATCTAAAGGTCTTGGCTTGTATCCAATTAGCGAACTGGAACGTGAAGGGGAAGAAAAAAGCACCTTAAATCTGCTGCTTCTTGGTGTAGAGCCTCTGTCATTAAAGTCTGGCAGCCACCTAGATGGTAAATCATGAAATCTATTCTCTCCTGAAATTCATTCTTGGCAGATGTTTTTCTATTGGTAGATTTCAAGATGTATGCCGCATAATTTTAAGTTAAATGAATGTATCATTTAACAAAGCTTGTATTTAAAAAAACCCATTCTTCATGCTTCAAGCTAATATTTTTGTTTTTAAAAATTAGCTACTTTTATTAAAATGTCTAAAAATTATATCATACATGTATATAAAACTATAAATGTGATACATTTATGATGTGAAGATATATGTGTGATATAAAAAAGCAGTAAAACCAACGCCCATGTACCCACAACCCAACTTATGAAATGAATTACCAATAACTATCAAACCTCTTTTTTCATCCCCATGGTAGTTACCCCTGAATGCTGTGTTTATCATTTCTCTGACTTTCGTTGTAGTCTTACCACACGTGAACATATCCCCTAAAGAAAAATAACATATTACTGAATTTTGTCTGTTTTTAAACTCTCTATGAATGGAATTATACTATATATCTTTTGTAACTTACTTCTTATGTCATTTTAACTCCAGGATTAATTCCATTATGTATATACCATTATTTATTTTTCCATTCTTGTGTCAATAGACATTTCTGTTATTTGTATTTTTTTTTCTATTACAAACAATGTTGCCATAGAAATTCCTGGAGGTAATGTCTGTCTTAGCTTGGGTCCCCCTAAGAGCAGAACTTGATATATTTGTATACACATAGTTTATTTGGGAAGCGATCTTAGGACAAGCAAGAGGAAGGAACGACGGATGTGAAACAGAAAGAGAGGAATCCAATAGAGGATGTTGCCTAATGGAAAAATGTTTGTGTCACTCCCGGATCCCTGTTTTGAAGCCTAATCTCCAGAGGGGCTGTATTTGGAGATGGGGCCTGTAAGGAAGGAATGAAGGTTAAATGAGCTCATAAGAGTGGAGTCCTGATCCAGTAGGATTAGTGTCCTTATTAAGAAGAGACATCACAGTATAAGGAAAATGGTCGATGATATTGTAATAGCTCTGTATGGTGACACATGGTAGTTGCTACACTTGTGGTGAGCATACCACAAAGTATAAACTTGTCTAATCACTAATCAACTAATGTAACACTGTGTGTCAAGTATACTCAAAAGGAAAAAAAAAAAGGAGACACCAGAGAGCTTGCATTTCCGTTCTTTCCTGGCCACCGTGTGAGGACTTAGCAAGAAGGCAGCCATCTATACACCAGGAAAGAGCTCTCACATTGGTGCTGGCACATAGCTGCTGGCACATTGGTCTCACTTAAAGCCTTTCTCATAGCCTCCAGAATTATTATGAGAAAATAAATCTCTGTTGTTTAAGCCACCTTGACTATGGTATTTTGTTTTAGCAGTTCAAGCAGACTAAGACATTGTCCAGTGCAGATGGCAAAGGGTGGTTTCTGTCATCGATTTTTTTAGTTTTAGCACTACATTTAGATCTTCAATCCATTTTGAGTTAGTATTTACACAGGTTGTGAGGTAGGGGTCCAACTGCATTCTTTCGCATGTGTATGCATACCCAGCACCATTTGTTGAAAACACGCTTCTTTCCCTATTGAATTATTCTGCCACCCTTGTTGGAAATCAATTGACAATAAGCATGAGGACTTATGTATAGGACTCTCAATTTCATTACAATGGATCTATATGTCTATCCTTTTCCCAGTACCATGTTGTCTTGATTACTGTATCTTTGTAGTATGGTTTGAAATTGGTTTTTCTGCACCTTTTAACTTTGTCCTTCCTTTTCAAGACTTTTTTGGCTATTCTGTGTCCTTTGCCTTTCCATGAAATTTCAGAATCAGCTTCTTAATTTCTGCAAAAAAGCTAGTTGGGGTTTTGATAGGGATTGCACTGAATTTTCAGAGCAATTTGGGGGAGTATTGCAATACTAACAATACTAAGTTTTCCAATCCTTGAATATGGTATATTCATCCATTTATCCAGGTCTTCTTTTCTTTTTTCTCATGATGTTAGTTGTTTTCACTGCATAAGTTTCACATTTCTTTTTTTAAATTTATTTCTAAGTATTTCATTCTTTTGATTGTATTGTAAATGGATTTTTTCTTAATTTCATTTTAGGATTGTTCATTGCTAGTTTATAGAAACAAAATTGGTATTTGTATATTGATCTTGTACCTAAAACCTTGCCAAACTTGATTACTAATAACTTACAGTGTATTTCTTCAAGTTTTCCATAAACATCATCATGTCCCCTGTGAATGGATAGCTTTATTTCTTCCTTTCCTATTCAGACGCCTCTTTCATTGCCTAATTGTCCTGACTAGGAACTTCTGTAAAACTGAATACAAGTGGCAAATGCAGACATACTTGTCCTGATTTTGGTGAGAAAGCTCTCAGTCTTTCACCATAAATTAGTCTGATGCTAATTGTGGCTTTCTTGTAGATACCATATACTAGACTAAGGACATTCTCGTCCATTTCAACTTGGTTAGTGTTTTTATCATGAAAGGATGTTAAATTTTGTCAAATGTTTTTGCTGTGTCTATTCAGATGATTATATGACATATGTCTTTAATCCTATAAATATGATGCTTTATTTATTTATTTTCATATGCTGAAAACCTTACCCTCCAGTGTTATATCCCACCTGGGAGTGGTATAAAATCCTTTTAATATATTGCTGGATTAGTTTTGCTAGTATTTTGTAGAGGATTTTTATGTGTGCATTCATAAGGAATATCAATCTATAAATTTTTTATAATGTATTCATCTGTTTTTAGTATCAGGGTTTTGAGTATCCTACTTTGAGTTTGTTGAGATTTTTGAATTTGTAAATTTGTATTTTTCAAAGTTTGGATATTTCAGACATTCTTTCATCAAATATTCATCTGGTTTTGGCCTTCGAATGAGGTATGAAATGTTTCCTTATATTCTTTTGAGTTTGTAAAAGATTGTCATTAATTATTATTTAAACATTTGGTAAACTGAATTGTGAATCAATCTTGTCTCTAGGTGCTCTATCTAGAAAGTGGGGCATTGAAGTCTGCATATGTTATAGTTGAACTGTGTATTCATCTCTTCAATTCTATATATCTTAAGTCCTTTTTTATGTCTTGCTTCTAACATCATTGCTTTCTTTTGTGTTAAATAGATATTTTCTAACATACCATTTTAATTCCTGTTATTTCTTTCATACATCTGAGACCCTGCAGATTATAATTATCATTTTAATTTATAATAATTTAGTTCATATTAATATCAATTTAATTTCAATGTTATGTAAAATCTTTCCATTATAGCTCCATCTCTTTCTCCCTACTTTGTGTTATTATCGCCAAGACAATTACATCTATATACATTATAAATCCATCAACACAGTTTCATCATTATTACTTTATGTACTTGTTTTCTAATAGGGTAAGAAGGGGGCGCCTGGGTGGCTTAGTCGGTTAAGCGTCCGACTTTCGCTTAGGTCATGATCTCACGGTTCGTGGGTTCGAGCCCCGCGTCGGGCTCTGTGCTGACTGCCAGCTCAGAGCATGGAGCCTGTTTCAGCCTGTGACTCCCTCTCTCTCTGACCCTCCCCTGCTCACGCTGTCTCTCTCTCTCCTAAAAATAAATAAAAAAACATTAAAAAAAAATCTAATAGGGTAAGAGGAAAAAACCCCAATGAATTTATATTGTCTTTTATATTAGTCTTTGTAATTAGCTTTATCAGTGCTCTTTCTTTCATTCTTCATGTTGATCAGAGTTAGTCTAATGTCCTTTTTTTCCCCCCTAAAGTGTGCTAGCAACAAATTCCTTTAGGTTTTGCTTACCTGGAAATGCCTTAGTTTCTGTCTTGCCATTTGACGGTTTGTTTTTCTAGATATAAAATTCTCATTTGATACCATTTTCATTCAACACATTGAATAAATCATCTCATTACCTTGTGGCTTCATGATGTCTGAGGAGAAATCCACTGTTAACCTTGATAAATCACTCTTGGACAGGAGTTGCTTCTCTGTCGCTCTTTCAAGACCCCTTCTTTGCCTTTGACAGTTGATTATGGTATGTCTAGGTGTAGCTTTCTGAGTTTATCCTCTTTTGAGTTTGTTTGGATTCTTGTATTTATAAATTAGTGTTTTTCAAATCTGGAATATTTTCAGCCACCATTCCTTCAAATATTTTTTTCTGCCCATTTATCTCCCTCTCTTTCTGGGGCTTCCACTATGCATATGCTGGTATGCTTGATGGTGTCCGTCAGTTATCTGAGGCTGTGTTCATTTTTAAAATTCTTTTTGCTTTCTGTGCCTCAGAATGGATAAGCTCAATGGGACTCTATTCAAGTTTGCTGATTCTCTTTTCTGCCTGTTCTGCTGTTGAGTCCCTCTAGTATGTTTTTCATTCCAGATATTTCAATGTACTTGTTTACAATCTTATTTTCCCATCAGAATATGACCTGTTAAGAGGAGGAATGTGGTCATATCATTTCTTTAGCTCTGGCATTTGATGTCTAGAATATAATAGGTACTCTGTGGATACATTTGAATTAATTAATGTGAAGAAGGTTCATAGCCAAATATCATGTACCATGCAAACACAGCTAGACCCACTGGGTTTTGCAGGGGATTTCTACACCATTTAAAGAAACTGATACTGTCCATTATATGAATTTAGTTCTAGAATAAATAGAAATATCATAAAATTCTTGGTTTATTCTATAATAAATCTTATTCTATAAGACAGCATAATATAGTGGTGAGAGTGCTAGCTTCTAAATGAGCCAGGCTGAGTTCAAATTCTTACTCTGCCACTTACGACTTGTGTAGCATTGGGCAAGTTGTCACCTAACAGGCTTAAATTTCATCTCCTGTAAAATAAAAAGGCGTTACTATATGCATGAAATGACATAAAAATGGATGGAAAACAACTGACATAGTTCTAGACACATAAGACTCACCCAAGAAATTATATAATTAATAAAATGATTAGGATTTCACTATCAAGAAAACCTTAGATCAACCTCTTCTGTGTATACAAACATAAAATTCTGAAACAAAATGCTAATTTAATATAATTTAATAAGTGAAAAATATTTTCTCATGACCAAATAAATTTTTCTCAGAACTTAGGAATGCTTAAACATATGGGATTCTAATAATAGAATAAATTTCTTTGCTTCTGATCCTCCCTCTATATTCGGTATGATGTTGACAGCATGGCCAAATTGTTGCTGCTAAAATATCACTATCCATTGCTTCATTAATCTGTAGATTAATTAGAATTGCATTACCTATAGAACAAAAAATTTAACTTGAATTTGAGCCCCATATTACATTATCACACTTAATATTTACTTTTAAGTTTTTCTTCTGATATTTCCCATGCTAACTTTGGATCAGAAATAATGTAGATCACTCTCTCTCCCTCCCCCACCAAATATCTTATGCTTTTCTGCCTATTTACATTTGTTCATTTCATACCATCCACCCCAAAATTGTACTTCAAACTCTTTTCTTTGGATCATTTTTCTAATTCTGTGTATAGTCATATAATTTTCCTGACTTTTGTCGTTGTCAGTTGCTATTATTATTACCTAAAGGAACTTTAACATCCTTTTACTCAACTAGGCTACAGTCTTTTATAGGAAAAGGGTCTAGTTACTTCTGTAGACTTGATGTGCAATATTTACGGTTACAGAAGAAATATTTGTTGATTTTAAAAACATCTTTATAAATTATACTTTGCAGAAATTTAGTCTTGGCTAGTAATCTTTTTCTGATTATGGAGAAATCACTGCACGTCACCTTTTAGGAAACTTGATGTGCTCTGATCAAATGCATCTGTTTAAAGTTCTGTTCTAATATAAGCCTAGATTTTTAAGCTACAGTAGCTGTTGGACCCTCACCCCCACCCCCCACCCCCGCCCCTGCTGCCATCTGTGGTCTCACTCTCCACATTTTCAGTTTCCTATGGTCAAACATGATCTGGAAGCAGAGGATCCCCCTTCTGACACAGAATTAGAGGTAAGTAGTAGCTTAAAGCTACGCCACAGTGCCTACATCACTCACTTCACTCATTGTCATTACCGTGGGCATTTTATCATCTCACCTCATCACAAGAAGGGAGAGTACAGTGCAATTACATATTTTGAGAAGGAGAGAGATCACATTCATGTAACTTTTCTCACTGTATATTATTATAATTGTCTTATTTTATTATTATGGTCATTAATCTCTTATTGTGCTTAATTTATAAATTAAACTTTATCACAGGTATGTATGTAGAAAAACACAGCATTCGGTACTATCCACAGTTTCAGGTATCCTCTAAGAATCATAAAATGTATTCCCCACAAATAAGGGAGGAGGTGCTACAGTATATGTTCATTCACAAGGTGAGTTTATCAATGAGCAGATGTCTCTGTTCCACTGTGTGATGTTTGTCCCAGAAACAAATGAATGGGGCTCACTTACTGACTTGGTGATGTTAAGGTGGAGGAAGGAAGACATCATTTAAAATGATACAGTCTATGTAATGAAAGTGTAGAACAGCAATTGCAAGAGAGAAAACTTGATGTGAGGGTCCATGATCTATGGTCTCCACTGCCCAATGTGGGAAGGCTGCAAAGGGGTGGGCTGACGAGAGTTTTGTCTTTGATATCCACCCATCATTCTCAAAGACTAGCTGGTTTTGGTTGTGTTATAGGAGATTGGGGACGGCGGTGGGGGGGGTGGTGGGGGGTGGTGGTGGAGGAAATAAGAAAACATTAGCTATCTCTTTTCAGAAAGGAAAAAAAAATGCTTTTGTAGACACATAACACCAGAGTTCTGTATATAATCCGACAACAGACAGTAGAAAAAACTGTTCTGTTCTTAGCAAAGGCTTAAACACGGATTCAGTAGAGCATCAATAATAATTGAGGATAAGTAAAATGGATGGCTAATGCTACTTTTAGTTTCTTTTAACATTTACTTCTTTAAAGTAGACAACACTCAGTAATGGCTGGATCTCTCTCATATTATAAAGAATTATTTAACATAGACATGTATCACTTTGACCCTCTCTCAGTTACCTTATGTTACAGAAATGTGGACATTAGATCATGAAGATTTTAGAAACTCCCACTTACCTTGTGGCAGTATATTTTAAACAAAGGCAAAAGAACTAAAAAGGAATAAACAGCTTCTTGAATATTGAACTTGTGGGTCTATATCTATTAAGCCATAATGTCAGTGTTCAGTAACTGTGTCAGGGAATTTATCTTATATTTAATCGGAATCCTTATATTTCAACCTTTATTACTCAGCATGTCAGTGAAGAATGCATCCTTTATGAGGGATGGATTTACCATGAAGATAATGGAGTTTAGCTTCATAGCCCCTCACTTGCATAGATCCCTTGTGAGGCCCGGGGAGGGATCCAAGCCTTGTGTCACTATGTCATATATTGTAAAATTTACAAAAGTCAGTTAAACGGCTATGATTTTGTAGTTGTGTGTACACTGCCATGCTTTCCTTTGGTGATGGCAATAGAATCATCATGAGCATTTTTCAGATCCAGCCGAAGAAGGGGAGTTGAGTGTTGGATACACTTCATCTGAGTGTAGTGGAACATACTTTTTTTGTGGTTCATAATCACCTCTTTAAAAATTTTTTAATGTTTATTTTTTTTAGAGAGAGACAGACAGACAGAGAGATATAGAGATAGAGTGCAAGAGGGGAGGGGGAGGGAGGGGAGGGGTTCAGTCAGTTGAGCATCCAGCTCTTAGTTTCTGCTCAGGTCATGGTGTCATGGTTCCTGGGATTCAGCCCCATATCTGGCTCTGTGCTGTTAGTGTGGAGCCTGCTTAGGATTCTCTCTCTCCCTCTCTCTTTGCCCCTCCCCTACTCATTCTCTCTCTCTCTCTCTCTCTCTCACACACACACACACACACACACACACAAAACAAATAAACTTAAAAAAAAACCTGGCCAAAAAGAAATTCTCCTTTATGAGGTATATTTGAAAATGTAGCATATAAAATTATGAATGCATCACATATAGTAACTGACCATACTAGAAGACACAATGACTTGTCTCTCTATTCTCTCTTTATAAAATGAGGAACAATTTATAAAATAATCAGAAGATTGTTGTATAAAGAGGCAAGGTGTAGGGAATATAAAAGAATGTTAGAAGTCAATAAAAATGCTGCTTTTTGAACTTTTTTTGTCTGTGGTATTTGTTGTGATTTTTTTAAATCATTTTGTAAAAATGTTCTCTTAAATGACTATTATTATCCTTTCCCTTAAAAGTGTCCTCCAAATGATATAAACTTCATGTCCCATAAAATCTAGTTTTGTCCCTTTTACTATATGATAGTTAAAACTTCTAATCAATTTAAAAAATCAAATGAGTCACTCGTGTTTTTTCCAAATGTATAGAAACAGCATAAAACTTCTTCATATATTGTCAAATCACCCATTCCTTGTTTTCTAAGAGCAATAATCCTAGTTCCTTTAATTTTTCTTTATGTATCTTATTTTATACACCTTCTTGGTCCAAAAGAACTCTTCTGTGATAGAAATGTTTTATATACATGCTGTGTGCTGTGATAGCCCTTCTCCATACATGGCTATTGAGCACCTGAAATGTGGCTGGTGAGTCGGAGGAATTGAAGTATTAATTTTATTTCATTTTAATTAATTTGCATTCACACTGATATAGCTACATATGGCTATACAGTTTGGACAATATAGCTTATACTCTTAATCAACTTTGGAATTAACTTCTCATGTCTTACCTATATCTTTATTTGGTCATTGAATGTAGATTTGTATGTCTTTTTGCCGTAAAATCTTAAATCATGACTAACAATAAACATTATTTTGAAGATTGTGCTCAATTTTTTAATATCTCAAATTAAATAGTCTTACATTCTTACAATGGTGTGGCTATTTTTATAAGCAGGTTTTTAATTATATTTACTGTTGGCAGATGCTGGAAAGCTTAAAAAGAGATTTGTGGAAATTTCCTTTCCAACATACTTTTCAATATGGTAAGACAATCAATCAAAGAATGCTTTGTTTGGGGTAAAAGATGCATAGAAGCCAATCAATAATGCATTTTGCTTGCCTAAAAGTTGTGCTTACCGGAATGAATCTGACACAAGTGTGACACATTCCACAAATGGAGACTTTCTGCTACACCAGAATTCATTTAACAGCAGCAGCCAGATATTTCACATGCTCTGCAAGTTTAGAGTGATACCCAAGGCAGATGCGGCCATGGCCTGTCCCCTGGAAGATGACTGTTTACGCCCAGGAGCAATTCTTGGAATGTCACAGGAAGCTGCATGTGACCAACACGGCTGGGCTGGCTATTTCTCCCGGCTTCCTGTTGGAAGAATAAGAGTTTCTCATTCTCCTCCAGGCACAGAAGAAAATCATTCTAAAAGCCGTACAGAAGAAAATACTTATTTAAAGCAAATATGACTTTTTCCGACATATGAGTCTTTACAGAATGATTTCCATATAACTATTGCAACAGGAGTTGGAAACCCAAGCAAAACTTCAGAAAAATCAAGAGCAGTTCTGATGTTGGGGTCCAAGATAGTGTAAAATTACACTGAAATTCAATATTAGTTGAATTTTTTTAGGCCCATGAGCATTCCTAGAAGCCTCTAAATTTGATTCAACGCATTTTTCTTTGTTATTGTCTAAATTCATGATATCCTTATGTTTTTGCTCACTGTTTTCACTCCACTGGATTGAAAGTACATGATGATTTTTCTACCAGAGTACTCTGTGTATATGTAATGCTAGATGGGATAAATCTGGAATAGTTAGGCCACCATCAAGATATTTTCTATTTAGTTCATTGGGTCCTTATAGCAAGTGGATGATATGTTTTTCTCAGGTTTCTTTTAAAATGAACCTTAATTCTGGATGCACACAAATTTAGTTTACTTAAAAACACAAACAGTCGTAAAAACAGAAAGTAAGAAAATCTGTATTGGAAGCCCAATTTTACTTAATCTTATCTTTTTATAAAGTTCTTTTTTAACATTGATTTAAATCTGAGAGACAGAGTGCAAGTGGGGGAGGAGGAGAGGAAAGAGGAAGACACAGAATCTGAAGCAGGCTCCAGGCTCCAGCCTCCAAGCTGTCATCACAGAACCCAACACAGGGCTCGAACTTACAAACTGTAAGATCAGGACCTGAGCTGAAGGTGGACACTTAGCTGACTGAGCCACCCAGATGTCCCATTAATCTTATCTTTTTATTTTGAGATTTTCAAAGTGTGAGCATTTGCTAATTTTTATGGCAGGATTAGGAGTTTATATAGAAATATAATCACAGTCATCAAACTAATGTATATAGAGAAAAAATCCTGGAAACACCCCCAGTGTCCATACAGGAAGAAGGGACTGACCACAAAAGGCCAACAGGGAAGTCTGGGTGGTCATACACATGTTAATGATCTTGCATGATAATGTTAATAGTCTTCCTTCTGGTGACGGTTTCCCAGGGAAACAGAAGTCAAAACTTGTCACATTGTACATTTCGAATAAAGGTAACCTATTTTATGCAATTTTACTTCAATAGAGCTGCATAAAGCTTAAAAAGATTTTTTTAAATTTTGCTCTAAAATTTTTGACTACTCATAAATAAAGCCTTTATCCAAACAGTTTTCACAGTCTCACAAGGGAGACCAGGCAAGGTCCTAGTAAATGATGAATAAAATACAAGAGCCACCTTAAGCAAGCAAATGATCAATTTCCAAATGAATGATAATAGAAACCAGGAAAAAATTCACAAATCAGATTGGTTACACCTCTGCCTGGCATGGCATCAAACTTCAAACTTCATTCATTCGTAAAAGCAAAATTCTTGGGCATCCTCCTGGATGCTGAACTTATTCTCTCACTTGCTCTTTCATTCCATCAGTTACCATTTATTTTGTCTCTTGCACTAGATATATTCTAAATGCATCTTATTTCTGTTGTTTTCTCTGACTCATCATCCACTGCTTTGGTCAGATCCTCATTATTTTCCTGTCTGCAGGTAATTCTAAATGTCCCTCTGTGCCAAGTCTTTTCCCTTCCAACCTATCCTCCATGCAACAAAGGAGAGTAGTCACCCATAGTGGCCAGGGAAAGAAGCACCTTCCCAAAACAGGAGAAAGAGGCCACATGTAGTCCAACTGTAAGAAGCCACATGACAAAGCTGTGGCCTTTGGTAGAGGACTACAGCATTACTGAGCTGTGGCCTGGAGGGAAACAGGGAAATAGACACTGACCTTTATTTCTCTTCCCTTCAAGTCTCCTGCCATGACTTTCATTGGTTGAACAAGCCAGGGAACCCAGTGGATGTAGTCCATAATGGTTGGCCTTTTAGAGCACAGAGCAGAGTGGAAAAGAATACGGGTGTCTGGAGAGGAAAATAGAAAATATATTCACATCCTTCTAAAACATGAAATTGCTCATATTATTCTCTTAAGAATATAGCTTTGTGTGTGTGTTGGGGGCTGGGGAAGACCTTTGCCCCTATCTTCAAAATAGGAAGGTAGGGGCACCTGGGTAGCTCAGTCAGTTAAGCTGCCAGCTCTTGATTTCAGCTCAGGTCATGATCTCACTGTTCTTGAGTTCGAGCCCTATGTTGGGCTCCTGGCCGGCAGTGCAGAGCCTGCTTAGGATTCTCTCTCTCCCTTTCTCTCTGCCCCTCCCTGCCTCTCTCTCTCTTCTCAAAATAAATAAATAAACTTAAAAACATTTTTTAAAATTGGAAGGTAATACTTTGTTCACATCACTAACATTTATTCACAAGAAAAAATTATTTGCTGAAGCGAAAGAATGATAGCTCTCATGTATTACATGCCTACCATGTGACAGGCACTGTCCTAAGTACTTTATATATATGAATTATATAAATTATATATATTTATCACTTAATTTTCCCAAATAGCTCTGAGGAAGAGATTTTATTTCCATTAATTTATGAATGAGAAAGTTTATCTATCTTTACAATGGTATCACATTATACAAGCATAGTCTTGTGAATTCACTAATACTTGTAGGGCAGAAGATAGGAAGCAAAATAATACTTTAAATTAATAATATTTTAAATTTTGATGATCCTATTATTCCACTCTCAACACTCATGGGAATTTAGAGTTTATTTATTTTTGTACAATGTGAACTATAAACACGTACTAATTTATCTGGTACTTAAAAGAAACAAGACAGAAAGAAAATGGTGATGGTGACTTACTAAAAGATGATGTGTTGTTTTCCAATGTGGCTCAATTCTCAAAGGGACTTCAAAGGTAATTTTTGTGTACTATGTTTTCATCTTATTTAGTGGCTTTAAAACCTAACCTTTTCATAAAATGACTCTACTCCTGAGAATTAGAGCCTAGATTAAACTACGGTCTGGTAATAAATGTCTGTTTGATTATAAACTCTTCACTCTTTAGCATTATTATATATAGCTTCACTAAATAAAAGGATAAACGCTGTCAACTTTTTCATTCTCCCTGCAGAATTAGGAGTTTGAGATTATTTCCTTTTTTCTCAATTTGCTGTTACTTAACATTTTTGAGTACATGCAACTGAAAGGCAATGGAAATTTTATGTATCCTGCCATTGTATTTATTAGCATGACTTTTATGAAAGGATATGCTTATAAAACAGTATTCATATTTTAGTGTGTAGGAAATGTCAGGTTTTCTATTGAATATAAAAGGTTTATTCCCATAACTTATAAAATATATGTCAGAATATTTTTAAATGTTTTCAAGACTAGTAGCGATTGCTTTTTCTTGCTTTTAGTGTTCTTTGTCTCAACATTGCGCAGAAATTTATGGCTCATAATCTAACATTGTTGGAGACCCAAATACATTCATTTTAGAGCAGAAACTACTTTTTACAAAGAAATCTTTAATGGATAATCTGAGTCCCTATTCCTGCTTTAAAAATTTCCTAGTTCAAAAGGCATATGAATTTATATTATTGTTACTTATTTGCAAACTTCATTTTCATATTAAATTAGAAGTCTATGTATTTTTCTTATTTATATCTTAAGGCTGGCTAGGATATACCTGCAAACAATAAACATTGAGTAAATGTCTGCTGAATGAGTGAATGAGCTTTCTAAATGACAGCTACCAAGAGTTATTCTGAATTGTCATTAATTCCATTTGTAACTGACGTAGTAGAAAACTGGACTATTTATATCAAGAGGTGACATAAGCTTGTATTGTATGGACTTATAATAATTCTCTTATACCTTGAAATAAAAGAATATATTTTAAGCAGAAAACCCACAAAAATAAAGCAATCAATGACAGCACGAATTGGGCCAAATCAGTAGCAGCACTGTTCTGTTTGGTGTGCACAATATATTTTTTTAAAGATATGTTGGTTAATATTTTATTTTTTTAAATGTTTTATCTTTTATTTATTTCTAGGAGAGAGAGAGAGAGAGAGAGAGAGAGAGAGAGAGAGAGAGAGAGACAGCGTGAGCAGGGGAGGGTCAGAGAGAGAGGGAGATGCAGAATCCGAAGCAGGCTCCAGGCTCTGAGCTGGCAGTCAGCACAGAGCCCGACGCGGGGCTCGAACCCACGAACCGCGAGATCATGACCTAAGCGAAAGTCGGATACTTAACCGACTAAGCCACCCAGGTGCCCCGGTTGGTTAATATTTTAAAGCCAGGTTATCCGACACTAGGATTGCTGAATTTTCTTAAATTTGAAGATAGGTCACCACCACCTCCAATCCCAAAGTCAACAGTAGTCTTAGCGGTCCTCAGATCTGGCCTTTGGTGAATCTAGTTCCAGTTGAGTCCCTACCCACATTCAGCGCTTGCATCTGCACTCACCATTGGTCCAGTTTATCACTTACGCCAGGTGCTCTGAGCCTGGGGGTGCACAAAGGGAATACTCACACTGAATGGTTTTTAGGGATTCACTTTCTACATTTTTAAGTTTGAGTATCTGTTCATAACACCAGTCTGCCCGAGAATGTGCCTGAGTTCCACTGTACAAAAAGAAAGGGATGCTTTCTCTCATCCCAAATCTAACTGTGGAGCGATACTCTGAAGCATGGAACCCAGAGGGCTTCAGACGAAATCCAAGTCTTATGTTATGATTAAGCAAAGCCCTGCAAGACCTCCCGAGTCACTGTCTTCTCAGTTTTGTACATATTTGGGCACCCAGTGACACCTGGCATTAGAAATGGGGTCCACCTGGGATGACTGACATTTAGATAAATTCTAGAAAGGGGTGGGGAAAATAATGGCAGTTTTTATTACATTTCTTTTTGTTAATTAATTACATATTGGGCAAATGCATGGCTCCTGAGGGAAATTGTCTTGAGCATGCATCTAAAGAGCGTTTATAAGAAACACTGAACTCTTTTTTAAAAAGCTTTTTATTTATTCAGGTTTTTTAGGGGGGGAATCTAAATGTAAAATTATTTTCAGTCAATCTTAATTCTCATCTTATTTCATCATGCTATTTGGGTATGATTTTAACAACACATTTTTTTCTTTCATCAATAAACACAGTAACGTTAACAATAAATGTCAACAAAATTAATGGCTTTAGCTCTGATTTTGATAGTTGATTCTCTTTTATTTTTATTTTTTCATGTTTATTTATTTTTTAAAGAGAGAAAGAGTGTGAGCGGGGACAAAGAATGAGGGAGACAGAGAATCTTAAGGAGGCCCCAGGCTCTGAGCTGTCAGCACAGCCCCTGATGTGGGGCTCAAACTCAGAAAATGCGAGATCATGACCTGAGCTGAAGTCAAATGCCCAACCAACTGAGCCATCCAGGCACCCCTCATTGATTCCTTTTAAAAAATTATTCTCCAAATGAGAACACCAGAATTGAGTACGTATGTACCCACATATTGACTAGAAGAAGACTCAGCTACAATTTTTGTTTTAACTGGAGTATAATTGATATATAGTATCCTATTATAGGTGTTCAGGTGTACATCATAGCAATTCCATATTTTTATGCACTACAAAGTGATCTCCATTAAGTCTAGTTATCATCTGTTGCCAAACAAAATTTTTAAATGTAAATTGGTTCGGCCACAATGGATGATAATATGGACTTACTTCAAAAAAATAAGAGTAGCTACAATACCATTCAGCAATTTCACTTCTGTATATTTATCCAAAGAAAATGAAAACACCAATTCGAACATACATCAGTATGTTCATCGCAGCATTATTTACAATAGCCAAGATATGGAACCAACCTAAATATCTGTGGATAGATAAAATATATGCTGTGTGTGTGTATATACACATTATATGCTTCATTATATATAATATATATTATATATTTATATATAATTATTTTTATATATTATGTATTTTATATATGATATATATAATGAAATATTAATCAGCCATAAAAACAAATGAAATGCTGTTATTTGTGACAACATGAATGGATCAAGTTATGATTTTATTTTATTTTAACATTTATTTATTTTTGAGAGACAGAGAGAGACAGAATGTGAATAGGGGAGGGGGCAGAGAGAGGGATACACAGCATCCGAAGCAGACTCCAACCTCTGAGCTATCAGCACACAGCCCGATATGGGGCTCGATCCCACAAACCATGAGGTCATGATCTGAGACAAAATCAAGAGCGGGACGTTGAACAGACTGAGCCACTCATGTGTTCTTTATCCAATGCATAGTTCAGTTCTCATTTCCCCCATGAAAACTTCTTTAATAATCCAGTCTATTTTGTTTTCTTCCTTCTCTAAACTTCTAGCTCACAGTGTTTAGAATAATAATCTGAACAACTTGTTTTTCCCTTCTCTTAGCTGTACTGAGAATTAATTGACCTATACCATTATGTAGGTTTAAAGTGTACAACATGATGATTTGATAAATATATATCAAATATTTTATATTTGATATATATCATCATGTATATGATATATATATGAATATATATATCATGTATATGTATATATATATATAGCAAAACGATTCAATAATGTTGATAACAATAAGGTTAGTTAATTAACACATCCATCTACTTACATAATGACAAGTTTTTGTATGTGTGTGGAGAGAATAGTTAAGGTCTACTCTTTTAGCAACTTCTGAATCAATAATACATTACTGTTAACTGTAGTCATCTTGCTGAATATTAGATCCCCAGAATGTATTCATCTTATGAATGAATGGGGGTACCCTTTGTACCCTTTGACCAACATTTCTCCATTTCCCCCACACTTCCCCTGGCATCTACCATTCTACTTTTCTGTTTCTGTGAGTTTGACTAATATTTTTCCCTCAAGATTTCAAATGCAAGTGAGATTATACACAGTTGCTTTTCTCTGTGTGACTTAATTCACTTAGCATAATAACTTCAGGGTCTATTCATGTTGTTGCAAATGGCAGGATTTCATTTTTTTATGGCTGAATAATATTCCATTCTCTCTCTATATAGATATTTATTCATCCACTTATGGACACTGACATTGTTTCTCTATCTTGCTACTATGAATTATGCTGCAATGAATATAGGGGTGCAGATATCTCTTCCAGAGAGTAATCTCATTTCCTTCTGGTATATACATAGACTGTTGCCCAGCTGTAGATCTTCTCTGGAAAAAATATGTCTATTCATGTCCTCTGTCAAATTTTAATTGAATTTATTATTATTATTAGCTATAGAATTGCATAAATTCCTTATATATATTGCCCCCTTCTGACATAGTTTGCAGGGATTTCCTCCATTCTGCAGGTTGCTGCTTCATTCTGCTGACTTCTTCTTTTGTTACACAGAAGCTTTTTAGTTTGGTATAGCCTCACTTGTTTATTTTTGCTCTTGTTGCTTGTGGTCTTGGTGTCCTATTCAAAATATTGAACGTGACATTGTGATACATTGTCTACTTCTGCAAAAAGAATTTAAAAAAACAATAAACAAAACTCAACATCTGCAGATCTGGCTTTGGAGACCTGCACAGGAGCCTTCTGCCAGGTCCTGGGTGGGCTGGACGAGATTGTAGCTGGAGCAGCTACAGCTGAGTGTAGGGCCCTATCATGATTTCTGGGAATGCAGACAAGAATGTGTTCTATCGGGTTTCTGGGCTGGCAGTCTGCTAGTAGACTGTGCGGCTATGATGGGGTTGGATGGTCCTTCAGGATCTCTGAGGGTGAAGATGGAAATGTCTCCCACTGGGACTACGGATGCTCACGATTACTGGCAGACCATGGCTGTGAGGTGGCTTGAGCCATGGATAGGGCCCTTTCAGGTTCTCCAGGGGCAGGGAGAAGAATGTCACCAGCAAGGTCCCCATGCCAGCAAAACCATTCACATACTGTGGGTGGGCTAAGATTTCAGTTACAGAGCCGTTTCAGAATCTACAGTCTCAACGTTTGGCAGGTTTACTCCCAACGTCTCTCAAGACCATGGCTGAGAGGACCCCATCCATGAGAGGGGTTAGGGCTAGTTCATGGGCCACTTCAGGGTCCACATCTGGGACCAAGTTCTGAATGTCTATTACCCAGTGCATGGGTGGGCATGACTGCTCCCAGACCACTTGGTGTGTGATGCTGGTTGGTGACAGAATCAAGCCAAATTGGGCTGTGTCTCAGTCCTCAGTGGTACAGACCTTTTTCAGGTCCATATCTGGGACCAAGGACATGAGAGTTTCTCCTACATGGTCTCTATGCCTGCAGGACTGGTCACAGACTATGGCTGTGATGGGCCAGAGCCAGTAACAAGGCCCTTTCAGAATCTACGGTCTGAATCTAGCAGGCTCTAGGTTGCAACTAAGAGGTGGGTACTACTGACATCTAATGGGTAGAGAACAGGGATGCTAAACATTCTAAAATGCTTTGGACAGCCATCAAAACAAAGAATTTTCTGGCCCAAGTGTCAATATTGCTTAGATTGAGAAACTCTGATCTGGGTAATTTCTTACTAAGCATATAAGCCTTTTCTGCAATTATGCTGCAAGATTATTGAAGCATATGTCATTTACTTTTCCATTTATTTTCCTGATTTTTTTTTTAAAAAGTTTATTTATTTTGAGGGAGAGAGGGACAGAAGGAGTGGCAGAGAGAGAGGGAGTGAGAAAGAATCCCAAGCAGGCTCTGCACTGTCAGCTCAGAGTCCGATGTGGGGCTCAAACTCACGAACTGTGAGATCATGATCTAAGTCAAAACTAAGAGTTAGACACTTAACAGACTGAGCCACCCAGGTGCCCCTATCTTCCTGACTTAAAAAAATGGTGTAGTGTTGAAATTACCATTGAATGATGGCCCCCAAAAGACACATCAAACCTCAGGAATGTGTGAATGTTAGATAAGCTCTAAATCCAATGAGAAGTATTATACTGGACACACAGAGAAGAAATACAGAGGAGAGACTCACGGATGGAATAAAGGGAGGAAATGAGAGACTGAAGTGATGAGGCCACAGCTAGACACACAGAGGAAGTGATGGCAAAGTGAAGGCAGAAATTAGAGTGAAGGGGCCACAAGCCAAGGAATCCAAGGAATGCCGACAGCCACCTGAAGCTGGAGGCAAGGAAGGATTCTCCCCTAGAGCCTCCGGAGGGAGTACAGCCTGCCTACACCTAGATTTCAGGCATCTAGTCTTTAGAACTAGGATAGAATAGGGGCGCCTGGGTGGCTCAGTTGGTTAAGCATCTGACTTCAACTCAGGTCATGATCTCACAGTTTGTGGGTTTGAGTCCCGCGTCGGGCTCTGTGCTGACAGCTCACGGCTTGGAGCCTGCTTCAGATTCTGTGTCTCCCTCTCTCTCCGACCTTCCCCTGCTCACACTGTCTCTCTCTCTTTCTCAGAAATAAATAAAACATTAAAAAAAAAAAAGAACTATGATAGAATACACTTCTGCTATTTTAAGCCATTGGGTTGTATTCATATTCATTATAGCAGCCTCAGGAAACTTACACACATGCTAAGTACAATGCCTTACCCATAGTAGCTACTTAATACATACTTCATATGTATGAAAACTGTCTTGCTCCTTTGTAGAAATTTGGTGAAGTCTCCTTACAAAATCTAACCAAATTCATATTCTTGTACCTTCCATCTAACTCTTCTCAATACTATGGTGTGTCACTAAACTACTAGACATTTTAGACATGAATGAATAAAATACTGCCCCAAAGAGAGGGCACACAATGCGATGATTAGGGGTCAGTAATACTACATGTAAGTTTTCTCATGTATGTACTTGTTATTTTATTTCAAATGTACTCCTATAGATGCATCATACTGTAGTTTCTCCTACTGGATTTATTAGCTATAAATTGTGATGTTAGAATTTAGAAGCTAAGTTGTAGCTAATGTAGTTTGTAGCAACATCAGCTTTAATCTCTAGATGGCACTATGTTATAAGGAATCAACCTATGATCTGCTACTACAATTTTAATATGATTGTTTCTGGAAATAAAGAATATTTTCCTGCTAAAATCTCCTAAGAAATTATATGTAGCACTATGAAAGTTCTATTTTACTAAATATGGATAGGCTTCGAATTTTCTTATTACTGTGTGATAAGGAAAGATAATAGAGGAATTGAATTTTAAAGCACACCTGCCACCATTGAGGAATACGTCAGAGAAATTTATTTTCCTTTGAGCTTTTTGATTATTCTGCACACATTTTGCTGGGGAATGTATAAACAACAAATGATACAGCTCTGGTTTCTCATATGAGAATGTCCACATAACCTGGGACTTTATCTTGGATAGTTACAGGTAAAGAATAATAACCTACTCTTCATTTCAGCTACACAAGATGACATATTTATGTTTTATCCTCATTATTGAAATATTACCTTCGGTTTCAGACAAGATGAGACAGAGGTATTTGTACCATCTTTTCCTTAATTCTCCTTTTTATATTCTTGACCTTTCTTTGGAATATCATTTTTTGCCTTGAGTCTCCAGTGACTTCCAGGAATTTTAAAAATTCTTTATTCCTGAAGGCTTCCGTGACTATATTTTTCTCTTTTTGCATTTGTGATAAACTCATTTACCCAACCAAATAATCTGGTAGTCTTTGTCTTTTCCAATTTCAAAGCATTTTGAACCACTCCCAAGGTACTGTTTTTTTCTATTCTTGTTTTGTATTTTAATAAGTTGTATATCAACTTATCTTCTGTAAAAAAATGATACATTCCTGGGGGATGGTATACTGACTTATTTATCTTTATGCAAATGATATATCCTTGGTAACTATCTATTACAGTAAATGGATTGCATAGCGCACGATGTGATGATTCAAAGAAAAAATTAGTTTATTTGGGAGTTGTTTCTCTTTTGGCCCTTTTCTTTAAAAGAAATCCAAATTTCTTTGATCTAAAATAAAGTGAGATTACTACATAAAACAAGACACAATTTTCTTGATCAGGGCAATAATTTGGGAATTAAATTAGTTATTAAGTAAAATTTGAGGACATTAAGAACCATTTTGTTTGAATTTTTCTGTTTTCTTCCTACAAATGAAGAAGCCTTTATCATCACCCAAAGTAATCCCAAACCTTAACTTTCACTCTTACCTCAGATCTCAATTTACCTGCCAATTCTTACAGGTACAATTCTTTGATCTTTAGAGAGATTTCACCCTTCTTTGCTGCTAAAGCACACGGCCCTTCCTATATTATAACACCCATATTAGCCCTTCATCGCTATGAACTATGTGTATCTGATTTCCCCTTATTCACCTAGCACCTGGCACAGGGACTGTTGCATCATGACCACATGGTGCTTACTGTGTGAATAAGAGCTGAATAAATGACTTATGGATGAAAGGGAAACATTTACAACATTTACTTTGCAAATATGTTGAGATACTTATTATGTATCAAAAACCACACTAAAGACAAGAGAGGGAACATAACAGACACATCTGCTGCCTTCATGGAGTTTCCCTTTTAGTGGAGGGAAGACACACAAGTCAACAAATAAATACATAAGCAAATGAGTGAATACAAAATAAAAGCCAAAGATATTAAGAAGTATATAATTAATAAAAATGAAGCAGGAAAAAAGTGATAAGGTTTAAGATCATTCCAGGAAGGACTTTCTGAGGAGGTTCAATTGAGGTGAAGTGGAAGAAGCTTCTGTATTCTTTCTGAGGCAGAACAATTCTGACAGAGGACAGTTAATGCAAAGAGCATGAATCAGAAATTTGCTAGGCATGTTCCAGGAACACAAGTGGAGTAAGTGAATGAGAGAAGTAGAATGTGATTGGAAATGTGGCTGGAAAGGAAATCCGGTGTCAGACAATAAAGGACCCTGTAAAACCCAACAAGGCAGATTTCATTTGAGAAGCCAATCACATGAGCCATGTGAATCTGGATCTATGGGTCAGAGACAAAGTCAAAACAGAGAGGAAGGGGAACTGGACATAAGGGAGATTCTCCATGTCTGGCTATGAAGACAAAAGAAGCCACATGGCTTGAAATGTCTGTAGCCCCTAGGAGCAGAGAGGGGCTATAGGTGGCCTTCAGAAGCTGAAAGCAATCCTTGCTGACAGCCAGCATGGAAATGTGGACCTCACTCTTATAATCACAAGGACTTGAATTCTCCAAGAATCATGCATGAGCTGGGAAGTGGATATTTACCTCAGAATTTCCAGAAAAGAATTCAAGGGGTCAAAGCCTTGATCTGAGGCCTGTGAGACTCTGAGCAGAGAGAACTCAGCCATGCCTTGCCCGGACTTTTGACCTACAGAATTGTGAGCTAACACATGGGTATTATTTTTTCCATTTGTGGTAGTTTGTCACACAGCGAGAGAAAACGAATACCTCAAAAGTTGTTGTGATGACCAAGTACCCAGTATGTCTAGTTGATTATATAGGGGAAAATATTGAGGGTCCTTAGCAAGTTCAGACTTGAGTGGTCCTTGGTGTAGAACCCTAAGGATGAAACTAAAGGGCAGTTCTTGCAGTGGACAGAAGGTATTCACAATGGACAGAACCAAAAATCGATTTTTATTTGATTTTTGCCTCACACTGGCTTTGCCCTTAATATAGTTTTATTCTAATTTGACGGTGATATCAAATCACCTAGGTTCAAAAGAATGGCATTACATTTGAGTCAGTACTTCTGCAAGTCACTAAGCCTGTAGATAATGTCTTCTAAATTTCCTCTACCTTCCCATTTCCTCTGCTAGTCCCTTATTCCAGCACTACATCCTCCAGTAATTAATTGGTTTCCCATCCCCAAGCCTGCTTCTAGGCATTACCCAGACTCACCTTGCCCAAACCTTTCTTCAGGCCTCTCCCTTGCTCCATAGCTTCTCTTCACAGGATTCTGTCTTGACAAGACCTTTTTGAGCTGGAGTGGACTTTTGGCGTCTGTCAACTTTATGCACGAGGAAACTGACACCAGAGAGGTATGCTAATGTACCCAACGTAAGAGTGAGCAAGGAGCAAAGTAAGGCCTAGCATAAGATCTCCTGATTTAGTTTTAGTGCTTTTCCCATGACACTTTTCAGACTTCTCAGAATGGCTTCAGGGCTTTCCACTTGTATTTCCAACCTTACCTCTCTACCCTTACCTTCTTTACTCCTCATCATGACTCATCCACTCCAGACAGACTCGTTTCCCAACTGTCCTGTGAATGTATGACTCACCTTATTCTACCTAGAGGATGCTTTCCCTTTCCCCCTTTGTCTTTCATAATTATGGTGTTTGTGCTTGCGGGTCACTGTACCTCACACAGATGCCTCCTTCCTCTGATCTCTGTCAGCATCTACTGTGCGTATCAGTCATTAACACCTACAGCTTACAAACCACTTTATTTGGAGGTAGATGTTTCATGGGTGGCTGTCTTATCTTTCCAAGGAGATTGTACATTCCTAGATGATACTTCTGGTTCTCTTTCATTTGTAGCCAGCTCCATGTTCAGCACAAATAGTGTACTGAATTAAATTAGTCTTGGTGTTCTTATGCACTGTTTACATTTTAAATCAACTAATGTTTATCAAGGGTTTATTAGGTATTAGATGGGGGATGAAAGGTGAAGTATAACTGTCCTCAAACGAGCTCGCATTGGGTAAGTAAACTAGTCTGAGGTAATATGATAAACATATTGTGCAGCAAATTTGAGGGTCATATTCCTCCTACCACCAACCCAATGATTAGATGAGATGAAGCCTCTTGGTTGGCTTTGATCTTGGCATGGTTTTTCTCCTATGAGGCTGTTGGTTCATACAGGAATTTTATTATGATACATGTTACATCATTTCCTTGATGTAGTCAGTTGAACACACTGAAATAACTGAAAAACCCTGCAGCCAAGCCACATTTTAAAGGACTTTGCTATAGCATGGATCCAATTATTCTGGGTAAATAACTTATCTGATTAGGTGCCTTATTGTATTTTCATTTAAAAAGTGTTCTGATCCAGAGCCAGTTAATTAAAAATCTATTTTCAACTTTTTTTTTTCATTTCAGACAAATACACCTTTACCTTTTTGTGAGCATTTTATAAAGTTTAGAATACTGACCCTTCCAAAACGTGTTGTAACTTAATTATAATAAATTCTGCTGCTTGACAATAGGTACAAATGAAAACAAATCTTCTCCACATAATGTTTTCTAAAAAGGCAAAAAAGAGAAAGATTGAAAAGTCCAGTTGACAAATTGCAACTGGTCTGCACTAGGGTACTTCAGTACATCATTCAGTATCACTGAAATGTAAAGGAGCTTTGTTAGGATTTAAAAACTGAGGACTTGGATTCCTACCCAGTTGCAATAACACAGTGTAGCATTGTTAGTTCTGATTCAAGTGCAACTGATCAAAAGGTTATTGAATATTCCTTGTCTTTCTGCCAACTCTGAATGTCTTCTCCCTGACTGGAATATTTGGATCCTGTTGTTGTTCATTAACGCTTATCTTACATTCCATTCACTATCATTATCTACCTTTCTCAGTAATTAGCTAATTATATTTCAAGATAATTAGTTTAATGAAAGTGTGGGAAGTATGCAGTAAGAATCTAAGTGATATTGCCATGACTTCTACATGTAGATTAAATACAAAATAAGAAACGCGAGGAAATTAAAAAAGGAGCACTTAAACCATTATGTATGTGTGTTTTACGGAAATATTTCAAATAGGAGCTAGTCTCCTCTTGGGTTCCATTGCTTCTTTGGGGTATGTAATGGTATGCTGGGTGTTAGAGATACCCAACAATTCTTTTAAGCCACTGAGGCAGCTTTTTGGCCAGTAGAGGTAGTGCTTGTTACTGACTGTTTTGCTTATGGATTTCTCCAACACAAATAAAGAAATATGGAGAAATTTAGAGAAACAAAGTGAAATAATACTAGATTAGTAAAGCAGCTTTATAAATAGAAGGAATATAGCCATACTGGTAGTATTCCTCCATTTTAAGAAACGAGCACACAATTAAGTTGAACCTAAACCTAAATGCTCATATATTATCTAGTTATGTATGCATGCATGCATGTATGTATGTGTGTATTTGTGGCAATGTATGTATGTGTGTTTTCAGTGAACGAGTCACCTTGTTAATTGATGTAAGAGAAAAATATATTAAAAATGATTTCTCCCTTTAAAGAGGTTATTATCTCGCTAATGGCAGCCATGAAAATGTGCATCTCCCTCTTCCAAATATAGGGTCATAATTGACCAAGGACCCTTGCTGCTGGGCTCTGAAGTTCATCACCACCACATGTGCACTGACTCCATGATTCCTAGAGGCTGTTCCTAGCCAATGGCTGAGTATGGCTGAGACACTGCGGTAGCCTTATCCTGAGAGACATGGGACTCCTATGGCCCATTCTCCCCCTGAGAGTCACAGGAGCTTTCTCTGACAGCATTTAATCTAGGATACTCCCACCCAACCTTTCTTCCTGTTCTGCTTCAGACTTGCTTTGCATTTGATGGTCCTCTCAGCCTTCTCCAGCTTTCTCCCTATTTTCCTTCACAGGCATTTCCCCCAGTAAAAATCTTTGCACATTTAACCTCATCTTGACATCTTACTTTTGAAGGACTAGCCTACCACACTGATGATGAAGTCAAATATACTCAGGGAAAATTAAAAACAACATTATCAGGAAATTAAGAGGCAACAAACAATACAGTTGAAGAGGTAACAACAAAAAAAAGACATAAAGTACTTGACTCAGATAGGTAAAGGGAGGCTGTTACAGAAATTAAGGTGTATAAGTCTGAGTACAGTAAGCATTCCAGTTCAGTGGAGTACAGAAGAATTGAAGATAAGTTTGAAAGGCTTATTAAAACTGAATTATAGAAGACCTTGAATATTATGCTGAAGAACTTGGCTTGTCTTTTTCATCTAAAGTCCTTCCCCTGAAAATGTGACAGCAGAGGGGATTCACAGATTTAGAAATGCTGAGCCCTGACTTGTGCTTTCTTTTTCTGGCTCTTAGTAAAAAGGCTAATATCTGGCGGAGTTGAGCAGCACAAGCCCAAGAGAAAAGCTTTGAAGAGAACCAGGGCTGGACTGAGATTTAGGATTCTAACACCTTGGTAGTTTCCTAGTGAGCGAAAATATTCCACATATACACGTAACAAGACTGCTTTTGAGACTTGGGTCTTAGTTCTGTACCATTGACAAGTTAATTGGCTTCTTTCTTTCTTCTAGAAACTGGGTTATAGTTAGCAGTGTTTGGGCCAGAGTTGAGGCATGTTTGGCAATGAGGGTGATGAAAAGAAACCAGAAATGTATTGCCAAAATCTAAATATATGACTATTTTTGAATAATCAGTTTATTTGGCTAGATTATTATTCCTGTATGACTACAAAGCTGGAGCGTGAGTAGTAATCACTTCAGGTAGATAGGGCCAGGGTTCTTCAGTGTAACACAATCCCAGCTCCACCCTCCAGCCCAATATTGGGTCCATGATGTTCATCTACAGTCCCGACTAGCGTTTGAAACGTTTTGAGTATATGACCTCATCTACATTTAAACCTTGCTTTCTTTGCCACACTGGTGTTGAAAACTCATAGCATCCCAGCCACATGGGAAGCATGTTTTTGCTTTTGGGCAACAGCTCTGTGTTTATAAATTAAAACAGCTGAAGTGGATTGGATCCCAGCGGACTTTGTGGTGAGATTCTTCTTGTCTGATCAAGACATATAAAGGATACCATTTTCTAGCAAGCACCAAGAGGATTAAATTATCAACAGTGGCAACTGAGCTTCTGTGCAATTAGCATTGACACTAATGGTTACAGCCTTGCTTTGAGGAATAACCCAAATCCTCCACAGGGGATGAGGAAGATTAACCGAAATCCTGTTTTCCTCCACAGGGGATGAGGAAGATCAGGGCTTATTTGAGGACATGTGCAATGGAAAGTTCTCCACAATATAGCATCATGTTACATGAGCTTTTGTCTAGGTTATGTGATTACTTGCATAATCTTTCTTTGAAGGTCCAAAAGCATTTATTGAAAGTCCATAGGAACCACTGTTTGGGTCCCAGGTAATAAGGGTTACACAGGCAATCTCTCTGCTCACTGTTCCTACCATACAGCTCGAATAGAGTAGGAATCCGTAAACTTTTTCTGTTAATATATAATATGTAATAACATATAGTTCTGTGTACTCTGTCACAACTATTCAACTTGGCTTTTGCAGTTGTAGTGTGAAAGCAGCTATTGGCATTATTTAAACAAAGGGGCATGACTGTGTGCCAATGAAACGTTCTTTATGAAAATAAGTGATGGATAGGATTTGGCCAGCAAGTATAGTTTGCTGACCCTGCCATAGGGTATAAGGAAAAGGATACACTTATCACAACCCTCCAAGTCATAGCTAAATTTTACAGGGATTCAGGGAAGTGTCAGAACTCCAAACACCATTCTTCATGCTCCAGATTTCTTTCCTTCTGGTAAAAATGGAAGCTTCTCCATATTTCTACAGTCACGGTCCCAGAAAACTCTGCATTTTTTCCCCAGATCACTCACCAAACTCTCCACCAATATTGTCCTTCTTGAATCTCTATAGGGTCTTGGACTTAACAAAAGCCTGGTTTTCCTCAGCATGCCTATCTCAATAGCCTGTGCAAATGGATGGAATATGCAGAAGATGGTCTCTCGTTTCACTGAATTTTCCATGTCCAAAGAACTCAATTTCACTTCAGTTGCCCACCCCTCTTGCTATGCCTTACCTCTTCCTCTGACGTATCTATGCCCATTATTTCCCAAATTGTATTTGCAGCTCTGATGAGAATTTCGACTTATTTGTCTTACTGCAAACTGATAACCATTTATAGAGACCTGACAAGCAGCTCAAACTTAATACAGTAAAATCTTGGATTACAAGTAACTTGTTCTGAGAGTGTTCCTCAAGACAAGTAGACATTTCTAATAAATTTTAACGTGATAAATGAGCAATGTCTTGCAATACGAGTAGTACGTGATGTCAAATGTCACATGATCACAACTGAGCCAATCAATGGTTCTTCTCTCTCTCTCTCTCTCTCTCTCTGTGGGATTGTGGGTGATCATCAATGCAATGTCAAATTTCCGCAAAAATTCAAAAGGAGGCAAAAGCAAGTGTCATTGGATAGGTTCCTTGTTAAAGATGCATGAAAAGAAACAGATTCCATTGAGCCAATAGACAGAAGTGATTTTGTTAGCGATAGTGAAAGTCATCCTACACAATAATCCTCCTCTCGTCTCCCTCACACCAGCCATGAAGGTTTTCAAAGGTAGGGGCAGGCTAACTTATTTTTTTTATACATAAAAAAATGTTTGTTTATTTATGAGAGAGAGAGAGAGAGAGAAAGAGCATGTGAACGAATGAGTGGGGGAGGGTCAGAGAGAGAGGGAAACACAGAATCTGAAGCAGGTTCTAAGCTCTGAGCTGTCAGCACAGAGTCTAACATGGCTCGAACTCACAAACTATGAGATCGCGACCTGAGCCAAAGTCAGACGCTCAATCAACTAAGCCACCCAGGTGCCCCTGTATTTTCTTTATTACTTTGTATTATATTACAGTGTAACAGTATTGAAATCATTTTTATATGAATATTTTTGGGTTGTGGAATGAATCGTCTAAGTTTCTGTTACTTCTTATGGAGAAATTCGCTTTGATATACAAGTACTTTGGATTACAAACATATTTCCTGAACAAATTATGCTCACAAACCCAGGTTTTAGTGTATTAGCAAAGCTGAATTTATCTGTGTCCTTAAACTTAGTTCTTGTCTTCCATCCTCAGAAAATAACCCCACTTCAGCCCCACGGTTGTATTCTCTTTTTCTTGTTCCTCACATCCAAGTCCTGAAAACATATTCTAATTCTCACCTTTTCATTATTAGCCTTTAATCTATTCCACCTCCTGGGATGGTAGTATTCTCTCTGGGTCAGCGAAGATGAGAACAACCTCAGCTCCTCGACTCTGTTCATACATAGTCTATACAGAACAGCAATAATCAATCTTTAAAGCACAAAGCAGGTCACTCCTGTCCTTAAATCTTTTGAATTAAAATTAAGAGCAAATTCCTTATCTTTTTCTTTTAAGCTGTACACAATGTGGCTTATATAGCTTGGATTTCACTCATCATAGTGTTGTGGGCCTCTTACCATTCCAAGCTCATTCCCACCTAAGTACATCTGCATTTGCTCTCATCTTTCTGATTGCTCTTTCCCTTCATGTATCAACACTCGATGTTTCTTATCCAGATTTCAATTTAAATGGTGTCTCCTCAGAACCCTATCCACTGTAAAATAGCCACCCTGTCATACTGTACCTTTTTTTAAAATGTTTTTTATTTATTTCTAGGAGAGAGAGAGAGAGAGAGACAGCGTGAACAGGGGAGGGTCAGAGAGAGAGGGAGTCACAGACCGAAACAGGCTCCAGGCTCTGAGCTGGCAGCACAGAGTCCGACGCGGGGCTCGAACCCACGAACCGCGAGATCATGACCTAAGCGAAAGTCGGACGCTTAACCGACTAAGCCACCCAGGCGCCCCCACACTGTACCTTTTTACAACGTTTAAATTTATTATCATGGCTGTCTGTTTCTTTGTTTGCTTTATGGCTCTGTGAGCTTCCAGGGAAGAAGAATTGTTTGTTTATTCAATTATCTTAGTTCTTTAGTCAATTGATTGTTTTGCATACTCCCCATGGATGCGACCCATCTAGTTTCCTCTCCTTGGTTTTGATGGCAAATTGCATGGACTATAATTTCAATAAGTCTCCTGCCAACAGCTCTGGCCTGTTTTCATCATACTCTCCTGGCCGTCATCACTCCTGAATGAATCAACTTTTACCCTCTCTCTGCCATTCTTTTGCTTGATAAGACTTGCTGGAGAAAATTACATAACTGAGAAGACTGATACTATTATAAACTTAGAGTCATCACCTCACCTGGGCCCTCAGCACCGCCTGGTAATCTTAATATATTTCCTAATCAAATTTCAAATCTCCACCCCCTCACTCTCAGCAAATGAGCTCCCCCCCAGCTTCATAGAAAAAAGTAAGTCGTCAGAAAGGCACTCCCTCCACTTTCGACCACCAAAGCCACAGACCTTCCTTTCTTCCTTCCCTCCTGTCACACTGGCAAAGGTGTTCCTCTCCCAGATAAGCCCATGCCCTCTCTTGTTGTTTTGGAGACTATTCTTTGTTCCTTAACAGGATACTGCACTACCAGTTATTTTCTACTCTGTACTTGACATTTCTCTCTCCTTACTGGCTCTCCCTCACTTATTATTCTTGATGGGTTGAATTTCTTTCAGTTCTCAACATCCATCAACCTTTTCTTTCTCTCTCTCATTCTTTTTTCTCCCTCTTTTGGAATTTTCAGCACATTCCTCTGTCTGAAACATGCCTTCTCCTTGCTTGCACTCATACCAAATGATCTGGTTGTGTTTCTTTGTTTCACTCAAATTTCAGCTAAAATGTCAGTTGTTCAAAGTGGCCTTTTCTTTCCATGGACGATAGTTAGGGCCTCTGTCATTGCTTCCATCACATTCTGATCTCCCTTCTTCCTTGCACAATCCTAGTTTAAATTATTTGTTTAATATCTCTATTCTTTGACCCACCAAAAGCTCCATTAGGGAAGTGACCGTATGTATCTTGTGAACCACTTTATTTTTGTACCTAATACACTGCCTGGCACAGCACTGGCATTGACTAATGGATATTTGTTGAACAAATGAATGAATGAATGAATGAACAAATGAAGAGAAGAAGGAGGAGGACAAAGAGGAAGAGAAGAAGGGGCAGAGCAGGAGGAGAGAGGAAGAAGAAAGGAAGGAAGACACCTCAAAGAAAAGCACAGCTTAAAGCCTGGAGCTGATCTGGCTAAGGTATTTATTTCAAAGCTCTTTCACTGAAGTTGCCCCATGGCTCCCAATAGATGGGAGGCTCCTTCCCATCAGGAAAGTGCTCCAGACTCTCTCAATGCATTATCTATACGGGTAAGAAGCACTCTGATAAAGCTCATAAAAGATAGCATGGCTCCATGATGTCTCCAAACTGCTGATTTCTTCCAGCCTGATAGGTCTCAGATTCCATCTCCTGCTATTGCTGTTGCCCAAGGAGTCTGAGGTTGACTCAGGTTTCCCTGGGAGAGGATTTGAGGGGAGGGAGAGAATGTTGTGCTCCTCCTAGTGGTCAAAATATACCCCTTCTAATGAAGTTTTGGGTGCAGTGGGCTTGGACTGGAAAGATTAGAATCTGAGGGTTGTAGTCTGGGACAGCAGTTAGGAAGGTGCTGCAATGGATGAACAAGGCAGCAAGAATTTAAATGAGTATGGTGAGAACTCTGACTTTCTATTGTTAGATCATGTGTATACTGCTGAACGCTAGCATACAACTTAAAAATAACTAAACATAGAAGGCTAATTCAAACAAATGTGTTCTTACGTGTTTCCGCAGAGTGATAGGCTGAGAAATTAGTTAAAAACACACACACACACACACACACACACACACACACTAATTTGAACATATCAAATTGGGTAGTGAATAACAAAAATATTGTTTTGAGCAAAGAACATATTAAAAATATCAGTTTACTATTTTAATTAGTTGCTAGAGTTAAAAGGAAAAAAAGAAAAAAAAACCCCTCCTTATTAGGGATTCAGTTATAGAAGCCTCTTAGATAAATGCTATGTGAATTTGATTTTCCTTTTATAATCTTTACTATGTCACAAAAAGAGTAGCAGATGACATAGGCAGATGGACTTGTGTTATCTGCTACTTCTTCAAATCTTCTCTAAGCATTTTTTTTGGCCATATTCATAAACATAGGATATGGTAGAGCTAACTTACATCTGTTTAAAATCCTTGGTAACTTCTGTTAAAACTTATTTTAGTAAGTTATAATATGGCAATGCTTTTCAAATTATGGACAGTATTCTATCCTCTTTAGAAATAAGGTCTGAGGTATATTTCAGTACTTCTAGATAGCTGTAAGTTTGAAAAACAAAATGTGCCTTTATTTGAGTTTTCCTATTAGTGAGTATTCTGAGAAAATCGTTGTAGATGATATTTTCAATTCATGAAAGAAATGGAGACAGACATGGAAAAATTCTTGTTCTAGTTAATAATTTCTGTAGCTTTTTACAAATTCCAAAGCATTTTAGGAGTATTAATTTTACTCTTTACGTAAGCCTCCCTGTTTTGATAAGCAGTGTGTTTTTCTACTGAACAAAAAGCAAGCTACCCTGTCTCCATTAACGTTGTTAATTCTATCTGAGAGAAGGATATAACCATGTCCACCCCTTTCTTTGCAAGAGTTTGCTGGATTCAGTTTTAAAGTGACCACAGGAAACACCTTGAACATATTCCCACACCTATAAACTGACAGAAAATATCACACAGAGTCTCAGGAGTTCTTAAATAATTAAGTTTAAATAAAAGCATACGATAATATTTGTATAGCTATGGTTCTGATTATTAGAGAAAAAAATCCAACCTAGTGAAATTCACTAGTCCAGTTAATGTTTATAGAAAACTACTGTCATTATGCACTTGGTAAATTTATTTTGTTGTATAACCAAACAGCAGAAAGAAATATGCTTTCTGAAATAATCATAACTTTAAAATTCTGATTATTTGCTTACTACTTTATTATTTTAGAAAAGATCTCATGACTTATTGGTTTTTTTTAAAGCTAGATTTAAAAACTAGTACCTGTGAGCCTCTAAAAAGTTCCAGGTGAGACAGTTACATACAGAACAGTGTTAGTGAGGTATACATTTAATTTTCATGCAAGTGTCCCTTATAGACTATCTTTAAGAAGAAATCATTAAGTAAGAAGAGCTCCCTGCATTATGTCTATTTCCTAAGATTACTGGGAAGCTCACTGATTTCAGACAGACTTTGTAGAGTCTTGGTGTTCCAGAGAGGTTCCTGAGAACCTCCACAGAGGACAGGAAGTTGATGGGAGTACCTGGGATAAGACTTCTTCCCTGATCTTCTCTTTTCTTCAGCTCAACTCAGCCCTTACCTATTTAATCCGAGGATTTACCAAGATTGTTTTCTTTCTGAAATAATATTTTTTCTACTAAATAAATAGCCACAATATAAAATATAATGAACATTTCTTAATCAAGTAAAATAGTAACCCAATAATAATCAAATAGTAGTCAAATAAATTTGCCATTATTTTCAGAGCATTTAAGCAGTTATTTCCATTTTAATTCTGCCCAGAAATTGCCGTATATTTTCAACGTTTTTTCTAGGTTATTTTGGCATAACACATTGGCATTGGAAACATGCTTCTCCCCTTAATTCTTATCTTTAAAAATTCTCATGGTAGAATTCAACAGTTTGCTAGTACAGAATTTGTTAGCCATGGCATTTTCAGGACAGAGCAAAACAATTATTCAGTATATAAATGCATGAAAATAACATCAAGTCAATCGTACATGACCAGGGACTAAGAGCAGGGAAGGCTTAGCTCACAGCAAATGCAGATCCTGAAATCTATACCTGTTTTTCCATTACTATAATCAATAGCTGTTGATTGTCTGATGTTCAGAAATGTGTTTGAGAGGAAAAGTTCAAGTTGATGAGTCAAATGAAAGATGATAATTTAAAAGATTAGAAGTCAGGATTTCCCAGCCAAGAACAGAAAAGATAGGTTGAAACATAAAAAGCAGTTCTATTGTGAGTGTTAAATATTTTCAGTTTCTAGTAGCTGTGGATAGATGAGAACCTGTAATACTCACGGGCATACCTACTTATATTCCACACTGATGTGTTTACTTCCCGCTCTTCATGATGGGGCTGAAGCCCTAGAACTCAACAGTGCCGTTAGATTAACAATGTCACCCAGGGAATACATTAATGTCAACCTCTATTTCTCTGCAGAGAAACCTCCTCGTTCCGAATTTCCATGAAGCACCTTTCTCTTCAGGGTGCACAATTCTGAAATATTCAGTTCGCAATGGAAAAAGATAAAAACCTCAATGCTTATCCATTTTTTCAGGCCAAAGAGAAATAAACCTCAGTGTCTCTCAAGCTTGTGATCGGTGACCTTTGTTGTCTGACAGGAAAATGAAAAACCACCCATTTTTATATTTGGCTTAATAAGGTACGTGAGGTAGCAATGCTCAGTAGCCAAAACTGACTGGTGATTTCCTTTCTAGATGACCCATTAAAATTGGCTGAGGATAATGAATTCATCCATCACTTATGACTAAGTGTACTGTCCCCTGCATGCACTCAGGATAATAGCATTTTAGAATGAAGGGTATTAAAATCATCAGATAAATCTAACATTACTGGGGAAAGTCATTTCACAATGATCATTCAGAGGCCATCACTACGCACATTCATACCAGTTTCCAACTGGTTGAGGCCCAAAATTGGGAGGAGAAGAGAGCAGGAAAAGATACAATTTCTTTCAAGTGACATCAGTATTTTTCAGCTACTAGGTTGCACAGCCTTTCTCAGGAGGAATAAAAAGGGAAGAGATAGAGATTGGAGTATTTCTTAGTTCCAGTTCTGTAGACATTTTTTCTGCTTTTCACAAAGTTTGAAGTTTATATATTTGATTAATATGAAGCCACGTGAATGCATAATATTCACACAGAATAGGACTGAAATATGCTGAAGACGAGCAGGGTTTACATAGCTCTGGGAGAAGGTGGTGTAAGAGTTTGGGCTTCCTCAGTTTCATTTTGCCTCCACCATTGGCTGCCTGGATAAACTTTCCACAAGGTATTTAACCCATTCTCTCTGCCATAAATAAGGGATAACAGTATTAGCTATCTAGTGAGGTTGAGGTGAAAATTAAATTTTATAGACATAAAATATTTATCATACTGCCTGGCACAGAGTAGGCCCTCAACAAAGCTTATTTGTATTATTACCGTCATCATCATCATCATTATTATCATTATTATTATTTTGTTCGGACCAGGAGTCTGAACAAACAAAAAGGTCCTGAGTAGATGTGTCCTGTGTGAAGACTTTTCTTGATTTTCTTGTTTTTCAACTAATTGCTACAGAATACTCTCTAAACCAGTTTGCATTTTTCTCTTATCAATCGAGTTTTATAGCCCTCTTGATCAGAAACCACTTTTGTTTAACTCAACTAACATATACATTTTAGGACATGTGGGATCTTCAAAGCACAATATGGTGAGGATAGGGGCAAGGGTCTGAAGGGATCAGAAACCTCTGGATATGAGTGGTTTAATTTGTAGTTCCTCCATTATAGGAGGTCATAAAAAAGCAGGATCCAGAGTGTCACTTAACTGAAAGCTCTGTCTACTGTTCATTATGAGTGACTTGCTGTCAGAAAGGAACATGATGGAACAGAGTAGATACTGGAGAAGATATTTCAACCGGTTTATCTATACAACAGAAAGTTTCTGTCTCCGGAGCAGATTGTGAGTAGGAGATATGGTTGCAATTTTGGTCAAAGAAACCAAGCAAACTGGCACCTACCTATGGAGCCTGGAAAGGCCATCACAAAGTCCATAGAATGTGCCAGATTCCCCTCATCTGATTTCTCTTTATTATCATGGGACCCTTTAGGAACTGTTTCTCTGATATGTCTGTAGGAAATATAATCATTTTTCTTATCGTCAAGTTTAGAAACTATAACTGACCACTGTGTATATTGTAGACTTTCTGATTAAAGTTTTGCTGATTTGCAGCCTGTCTTTCCTAAGAAATAATTATTAATGCCAACTGACTCTGAAGTTAGATCCTGGGATGACAAGTTTAAGTAAGACATCATCCCTGACTTAGGCAATCTCAGGAGTCTAATGAGGGAGGAAGCCCCAGTGATATCATGACTGTATTTAGTCCCTTAAGCAAATAAAAATTGTTCTAGAAATTGAGAGGGGAAAGAAACTAGTTGACCAAATAATCAGTTGCTGCTGACCAATTTTTATAGCTTTGGCTTAAATTCATTCATTTGAATAAAGCTCATTCAAAGAGACAGATGGTCTCAAAAATGAAAATATCCCAAGACTGCTTCTCTCGCATATCTCCATAGAAGTGAATAAAAACAGGGCTTCTTTAGACTTTAATGTTTCTTATATTGTAGCACTGAAGGAGACGATCCTAATTCAGCAAGGACTTCTAGGCATTCTTCGTCCTGATGTTTGCATTTTGATTTTATTAATATTTATCAGACAGCCACAGGGTTCCTAACACAGTCACCGGTTATGTAATTTCATTGAGTTTTGCTCTTAAAAAGCCACGTTGGAGCATCCAACAGGGATAAATATTTATTGGTGGAACTATATATCAGAAAAAATCATTTAAATTCATTACTTACCATGCCCCTGGGCTATAATCCTATTGTATAGAAGGCAATGCTAAGAAGGAACTCCTAAATGCCACAACTTGGCTTTAGAATTCAAGGCAATGAATGCACTTATGTAAATTCCAGATTTCAAAGATAGGATTATTATTCTTTACCATGGTAAACTGACATGTAAAAGATAGGGGAATGTGCTATTCAGTGTCTTGATCTGATGACTAATTTAATTCTGTGCCTCAAGACCCGTGGGCCACTTCTACTGAGCTATATACGTTTGGATATTTTCCAAAATAGTGAAATTGTGGTCGCACAGTAACACATAAAGGTATAAAGGAAAACTGATTTCATTTAATCTAGGTACCTACCCCCCACTCTCTTCTAGATACTTTTAGAGTTATCCTTCCTTCTTGCCTCATCATTTATTACTTTTTCACACACCATACCTGAAATGGGTTTGGTCTTCATTTTGTAAAAATTATTGTGGTAAAACCATGTAACGTAAAATTCACCATTTTAGAAATTTTAAAGTGTAATTCAATGGCCTAAAATCCAGCACTTGTCTACTACCCCGAAAGGAAAGCCCATACCCACTGGCAGTTACGCCCTGTTCCTCCTCTCCATCCCCCAGACTCTAGCAATATGAATACCCTTTCTGTCTCTATGCACTGTCTGCTCTGGACTGTGTGGCTAATCCTGATGACTAGTACTGTCTTGAAAACAAACATTTTGTTGTCGAGAATGCTGACGTCATTCTTATTTTGGTGAACCTAGTCATAATTTCTCTTCTTTTCAAATTTGGTATGCGCATCTCAACACTTATCATTATGTATCCTGGTGTCAGATACTGATGGTTTAACTTTTAAACCTGCTTTGCCTTTTTGAGAACATTCTGCTTATACTGGACTTCCAGCATATTAGAAATGTCTTCTGTAGCTATCGATGGAGGAATGGGAAAAGCAATAGGATGATGTAATTAGTAATTAATTCAGTTGCTGAGAGCTACTACTTGGGGTTTACTCCCCACAGTGATCTTGAAACTAAGCACATGTTTATTGAATACTTCCTACCTGCAGAGTGCTGGGGTTGTACTAAGGTAAAGTGTTTAGAGATTATGTGGATGAATTCACAGAACATTTAATCTCTCCAGCAGTAAAGGAAAAACTATGGATTCTTCAAGCTTCTCTACCAAAGAGGAGGCTAAGTAACTCAGTGGACTCTTTGGGCATTGGAGACAGTATACGCCTTGCTTGGGTATTCTAGTTGGTTCTTTATATCAGCTACCTGTATATCAGGGTGGTGAAAAATGGTGATTCAGCTTACAAACAGGGAGATTAGGGTCAGAGAGAAGACAACATTTCATGATACACAATAGGGAGAGTGACAAAAACTAAAGCCTACCTCAATAGAACGTAGATGGCTTAAACTTATCTATTTTGTCTCTCTCTTGCTGGAGGGAATTGGTATTTGGCTGAATCTGAAGGGCTGATGACTTAGAGCCAGAAGGCAGTAATCAGTGGGTCTGGGGAATGGCTTCAAAAGTCACAGGACCAGAGAAGAGGCAGGCCCTCCTGGAGATTACGGTCTGTGAGAACGGTACACATCTAGGAGCCGAGGGGTGGGAAATGGAAGACTGTGCTTAGAAACAGGCAAGATTACTTAAAAAGGAACCAAGATAGTTACCATCAGCATACTTAACTCGACTTTATAACTTTTTCTTAGAGTTTCCACCACGTGTAGCTAGAGACTCATCTCTACATCCAAAGGACAGACACTTATGGCTATTATTATTGTTACCGTTATTATTACATGAATATTTATGATTGTGTCATACTAATATACATGTTTGAAGCAGAGAATGAAATGTTCTCTTTTCATTATTGAGTTGAAAGTCACATAAATTCTTTTATTTCTATTTTGCTGTGAAGAAGAAATTTGGATGCTTTCCTTCAGAGGCAATATTACTTTTGGTGATTTTCTATAAAAAATGAGAGAAAAGATAACTTTGGAAGTGTATCTTTGACTAAACAGATACTATCTATTAAGTCTACAATGTACATTTGCATTATTGAATATGGAGTGTGTATACGACATGGCTGTAGCTTCTGATTTACTAAGTGACACAAACCTAGGGTGAGCATAGGAAGATAAAATGTGGGTAACAGTCACAGTGGTGTCCCTCAATTCAAATCTCCAGTTTCATAACTACATTTATTTTGGATTGCAAGCTTTATCTATTATTCCTCTTAGTTTGGAGGCAGGGGGGATAACAGATTATTTACGGAAGTATAACAAGTACTGAATCAAACTCAAACTGAAAGTTAGTTAGAGAATAGTAGGGTTCAGGAATGCTGTTATCAGAATGAGGGCTTAAATGGGCCCTGGCTCCTTCTCACATCTATGGTTTCATGATTCACACCTTCTGTATACCTTGTGCATCTGACAAGGATATATCTGAAATGTGATGCATTCATTTCCAGATGGGGTACCATCCTTTCTTTTTTTTTTTTTTAAATGTTTTATTTATTTCTAGGAGAGAGAGAGAGAGAGACAGCGTGAGCAGTGAGGGTCAGAGAGAGAGGGAGTCACAGACTGAAACAGGCTCCAGGCTCTGAGCTGGCAGTCAGCACAGAGCCCGACGCGGGGCCCGAACCCACGAACCGCGAGATCATGACCTAAGTGAAAGTCGGACGCTTAACCGACTAAGCCACCCAGGTGCCCCGAGGTACCATCCTTTCAACTTGCAAATGAAATGCACCTCAGCATTGCAAGAGTGACTTCCTTTCTTTCCTTGAGGAAGGAATAGCAGTAATATAGTAATAATGGCAAAAATACAAAGGTACTTATTCAGCAGAGAGAGTCAGTTTTGATTACTCCTACCAATGAGCAGAGGAAACTGGAAAACTGACTCTGGAAAACTGACTCAGTCATCCAACATCAATGTCAAAGAATTCTTTTTGTCAATTTAGATGTCGCTGACATAACTGCTGAGCAATCCCACCCCGTCTCTAACAGGGCAGTGCAGCGAGAGCAGCTTGGGTGTCTGGAGTGGGGTGCAGAAGGGCCACCAGGTGGTAGAACTGCTGGTCACCAGCCTTGTGTGAGTCAGAAAAATGAGGCTGTCTGTACAACAGCATCACTTTGGATTTGACACTGAGCTTTCTCTCCGTGAATGTGGAACTTCGTTTTCTCTTTACAAAGAAGGTATAGGTATAAGATATGAAGGTATAAAGACACCGTTAGGGTACTACTCAGTGTGAGTAATGAAATAACAGTCTTGAGGCACCATGGCCATTAAAGGGCAACAGGGAAATGATCCCTATGGTGAGGAGAACGTTTGTTCTCAGCTCACTCGTTGCCTTGTGTGCTGGGGTTGATTAATTTGTATTCCTTAAGTAATTATTGGTTAACATCTTAACAGGGACCACCAGGAGGAGACACGTAATAATTAAAGGGGAAAGAGAAGAGCTTCGGAGCAAACGTGGTCTTCTACCCTGTTTTGCCCAAGTTTGGCTCAAATCCAAAGATGGAGAGGCTCTTGGTTCCTTGCCATTTCCACTTCTCTCCATTATTCACATTTTAGACACACTTTTTGCATCCAGCAATGATATATCTCAGACACAATGATATTTCTCAAGCCTCCTACAGAACTATTTTTACCATGCCAAGTACTTTCCTCTTTCTATGAAAGTAGTTCTTTTACTTAGCACCTTGAATATTCCTTTTCCTTAATTCTAGTTCTCAATGAAGAATTGTTTTGAGCATTACAGACGATCTGCACAGAGAACAGAGCTGAGAGAAGAACAGACATGGTAGCCATCTGTTGCTTTGGCTATCCTTATGCAAATTGGAAAAGCTTTCTTTTTCCTTTTTAAAGATTTAATTTTGAAATTATATAATTATTTAAAGTTGTTTAAAAGCCCAGTGTTAAATTAATAATTTCTATCCCAAAGCTTATGAAGTATGACTATAAAATAACATTATTGGCTTTATTCACCTTTTAGCACATCAACATCCAAATAAATATATTAGAATACACAATAGGAATCTTTATTATTATTAAAATGATAGCACCATTTTCTGAAACATTTTAGATACATACTCTTGCAATTTGCTTTAGATCTAAATTAAAACTAGACCCAAAATTGTTTTCACTATATAATTACATTTTCTTGCCTATTTTTCAACTTTTTTGTCAAAGCTGGAGCCATGTATCTCCTAGTTGTTTTCAAAATTCAAATCTGTTATCAACATCACTTAGCACCTTTGCGTTTTTTTTAGATTTTTAAATGTTTTATTTATTTCTGAGAGAGAGGGAGAGAGAGAGAGAGAGACAGAGAGAGAGAAGCAGCATGGGCAGGGGAGGGTCAGAGAGAGAGACACACACAGAATCTGAAGCAGGCTCCAGGCTCTGAGCTGTCAGCACAGAGTCCGACGAGGTCTCAAACCCATGAACCGTAAGATCATGACCTGAGCTGAAGTCGGACGCTTAACCGACTGAGCCACCCAGGCACCCCAAGGGCTGGTTTGTTCTTAAAACACCATTTTACTAAATGTCATACACCATATATCTGTCTGTTTTCAAAACCAATGTGACTGATGGGAGTTAACTTGGATGTTGGAAGAACTCCCTATCTGAGTTTTTGTGTTCTTGTTTATCATTGTGCAATTATCACTTGTGTTCAACCATTTCCCTCTTCTTCAAAGATGCTAGTGTCAGAAGCTTGGCAGTAAAGGTTGTTATGAGATTCTTTACTGAGAGAAATAGACCCATATTCTTCCTTTAACTTCTTCTTTTTTTTTTACACTGTTCATTTACTTTTAAGAGAGAGACAGAGTATGAACAGGGGAGGGGCAGAGAGAGAGGCACATACAGGACTTGAAATAGGCTCCAGGCTCTGAGCTATTAGCACAGAGCCCGATGTGGGGCTTGAACTCACGAATCCTGAGATCATGACCTGAGCTGAAGTCAGATGCTAAACTGACTGAGCCGCCCAGGCACCCCTTTTCCTCTGACTTCTATGCCACAATTTTGAAACTGAATTTCTAGGTTATTTTTTTTGTAAGTGGAAGGCATACAACTCTCATTACTGTAGTAGTTAAAGACTTGGAATCCACAGTAAGAAGTTCTCAAGAATTTGAAAAGAATAAAAAAAGGGAAAAAAAAGTAAAGTATTTGAAAACAAAATCAGAAGCAGGCCCCCTTATTGAAATTGATACTAAGAGTTAATATACACTGTGTTATCCAACTGCAGGAATACCACCTTTTGGTAAGAAAAGAATATATTAAATTAACTCATTTTAGGAAGACAGTTGTAACTGCTGTAAAATCAAAGTATGTTGTTGCTGTTTTAATATTTAAATCCTATCAAGATAATCCCAATTGTTGAATGCAGTTGGCCCAAATGCTAGTCCACAGATAGGCTGCATTAGAATGAGCTGGCGAGTTTTAAAGTTATCATTTATAAAGAGGTTTTGGTATAGTCCACAGGGCTTTCATCTAGAAGTATTGAGTCAAAATTGCAGGGAACAAGGAATCTTTATATTGAAAACATATTCCAGCTGATCCTGATGCAGCTGGCTGATGCACTGCATTTGAGACTTCCTGATGCAAAGGGGGGTATCCTTAGAAATTATCCCAGAGAAACTACAGAGTAGAGAGTCGAGATGCATAACACACGATCCTGTTTTAAGGAACCATGTGTAAGAGGACAGGGGTTGTGGTTGGGGGCTGCCAAAAATGAGTGCTATGCAGGCACCAAAGAGAGGAACCAAATAATTCCGGAGAATCCAGAATGGACTTTCAGACGTGATGCTTGAACTGAGTACGACAGTACGTTAGATGAAGTAGGTGAGTGGAACGTGTGCAAAAGCATAGGTCTTTGAGAAGGGCTGTGCTTGGCAGAGTGCAAGTGGCTCATAGGATGCGGGGGAGACTGGACAGAGCTGAGAACATTGAGCGGGCAGGGGACAGACCTGACGAGCATCCCATGTCATACGAAGGCGCTTTTACCTTATTCGGCATCAAGTAGGTGCCACCGAATCGTCTCATACATGAAAATGACACGATCAGGTTCGTGTTTTGCACATGCTATTCTGAGGCCGGTGTCCATATGGGGGTGATTTGGAGCTGAGTGAGTCTCCAGCCAGACCAGGGTGGGGGCTGTCCCAGTGGTCCAGTGGGAAATGAAGAAGTGCTGTGGCAGCACAGAAAGACTAGGGAAGGTCTTGGTCAAGACAGAAGCAATCCTTAAGGACAGAAGAATTACTCTGAGTAAAAAAAAATATTTCTGCCAAAGCATCCCAATAACATAGGGGAGTAATTGTGTAAGCTTTGGGGTTATAGCCCACAAGTCCTAAGCATCCCAATTTATAGCCCCACATTCTTTTGTTACACACCATCATTTTGAATCCCTCATAAGATATTCACTTATTTTTATGACATGTGATGTTTGGAATTATTTATTACAATGAAGATGACAAAGGAGAGGAGGGCATTCCAGGAACATTCACTGTGTTCATTCTGTGCTTTCATATATTACTTCTTTGCACGTTTCTGCCCATGGATATCCTCATATTCCAGTTGGAAAAGTGCAGAACTGGACAGGCAGTACAGAGGCAGAATTGGATAATGTGGTGTGGGAGCCAGGGAGGAAGGAGAGTATGGGATGATCCCCAAGTTTCTGACTCAGGCACCTGGTTGATGGCAATGTCAGTAATCTCTGTGGGATGTTCAGAGGCATAGGAGGCGTTCCCTTTCTTCTTTTTTAATTTTGAATGTTTATTTATTTATTTTGAGAGAGAGAGGAAGTGGCAGAGAAAGAAGAGAGAGAATCCTGAGCAGGTTCTGTGTTGTCAGCACAAAGCTGATGCAGGGCTCAGTTCCACATACCTTGAGATTATGACCTGAGCCGATTTCATTAGTCTGACGCTTAACCCACTGACCCACCCAGGTGCCCCAGGAGTTCCCTTTGTTTAGGAGAAAGGGGGGCAAGGAGGACTGGCTTTTCTGGAGGCGTGAAGGAATGATAGTTTCCATTTTGGCATGTTGATTCTGAGTGCAGATATAGAGACACAGGTAGATCCATGGCGCCGGGCTTTGGAAAGATGCGTGACCGAGAGGTACACAGACATTAGCTGAACGTATAGTTATGCTGTGAGATCATCCTTCCTGATGCTAACGATGGATTTAATATTTGCTTGCTAGATAATTCTAGTCAGTTAAGCTCTCTAATTTTCCAGCTTAGTATTTGAAAAACTTAGTAGTTCTGCTTTAAGATATTAGGGATGAAAGGAGGTGACCACAGGGCTAATTAGAAGGGAAAAGGTCCAGTCTCTTTGGTCAATTTATGAGCAATTCTTAAGGATACCATCCTCAGCTTTGTGTTTCCCATATTCAGTAAAAGCTAAAAAGTGAAAAATACAACAAATGGTGACAGGGAACTAAATGACAAGGAAAAAAAGAAGAAAACAACCAAGAGGAAACAAAAGGAAATCCAAGTAGAAAGTAGTAAGATAAGTAAGTAAAAGAACAATTTAAGAGAAAATCCAAATGAAATAAACCAAAACAGAATAAAAAAGAAACAAAAACGATTAAGATTCATTAAATCACTTAATAGATGTAAAGGAATACATTAGAACAGGCTGAACGAACGGACATCACATATTTTAACCAGGAAAGTGCACTGTGAATTTCTCATTCTAAAAGAATTCATAAAAAAAGGAAAAAAGTCACTTGAATCACTGGGTTCTACTTATGGTAACAAACCTGAATGTAAATAATTAAAACAACACAAAGTAAAGAGGAAGAATCTCCAGTGTTGAAAACCAAACCAAAACCAAACCAAACCAAAACAAAATCCACTTGAAAAACTGAGATAAACAAAAAGAAAATGAGAAAAAACAGAAAATAAAAAATAATTTCATCTTTCAGGGGACAGCATCACTAACATTTTGGTAAATATTCTTCCAGGTTTTCTTTTCCCCTCTGTATATACCACCCACATGTTGTAGAAGATGTATACCACACAGCTCTATAGTATATATGCACACTTATAATAAATATATGTTGTAAAAATATACATGTATATAAATATGAACAAACAGCATAAATTATAGGTATTCATATATGCATGTTAAATATAGCCTCTTAAATTCTAACAGAGTAGAGGCTAAAATTTAGAAGTGATAGCGTAAAAGAAGTAAAATTAGCTTAATTCCAAAGCTAACATCCTCAGGGATCTTGAGGCTATTGGAGCCAGGATCCCTTGAAACATTCCCTGGGCCTCCCTCCTTGGAGTTAGATTTCCCTGCAGGGGATCTTTAGCAGATGTCCTTTGAGCTGAGAGCAAAAGGGCAAAGAGCATGACCCTTGGCCTCTCTCTGGGTCCTTGTATTCTCTTAAGCAGCTGTTGGAGATACTTATCAGCCTTCAAAGGCTGCCAGAAGGGAATCCCTGCTGGGTGCCTACTGGCAGGAAGGAGTCCTCTTTCTTTCAGGAGCCACTCTCTTTGCCATCAGCCAATCCAACCAACACGGTTAGCCTGGAATGGTATATAAAACTTTTTCACACGTACCATTTCATCTGATCTTCACAACAACCCTGTGAGGCAGGTATTATTTCTTGACCTCTCTCTCTCTCTCTTTCTCTCTCTCTCTTTAGGAGATTAAGTCACTTGCTTAAGAATACAAACAGCTAGGGGGGCGCCTGGGTGGCTTAGTCGGTTAAGCGTCCGACTTTCACTTAGGTCATGATCTCGCGGTTCGTGGGTTCGAGCCCCGCGTCGGGCTCTGTGCTGACTGCCAGCTCAGAGCATGGAGCCTGTTTCAGTCTGTGACTCCCTCTCTCTCTGACCCTTCCCTGCTCACGCTGTCTCTATCTCTCTCTCTCTATCCTAGAAATAAAAAAAAAAAAACATTAAAAAAAAAAAGAATACAAACAGCTAATAAGAGGTACTGGCAGAACTCACATCTGCATCTGGCTGCAAATCCTGTGATCTGTGCTCAACGTTTACAGAGCTCCTGTTTCTGTGTAAATGGATAGATAACACTGAGATTCTGAGTGTCTAAGGCTGAAGGCCACACCTGTCCAGTTACTCTTCCACCTTGAGATTTTGAGTCTTTTTGGAGTATGTTTTTAAAAGGCCTATGTGGAGCTCAGTAAAAGCACGATAGATATGGGTTAGAAAATAAACAGATATATTTTGTACTTTGAGAGTCTTTGCAAAGTTTATCACAGTCACTCTTCCTTAGAAGTTTGATTCAGAGGTATTTTATCTCTTCCAGATCCCAAAATCATGTTCCTATGTCTTTAATTAACAGGACAGTGAGTTACAAATAAGGCATGACCAATGCAAATAACAACTTACTGACTTAAATTGAAATAAAGCAAGCTATTGTGATAAGGATGCCAAAGTAGACACAAAAAGAAAAATACAAAAAGAAAATATAAGCTACTGGGGCCTCAAAAAGCATGTAAGTAGAAGGGTAATAGGCTTACAGAGGTGGGAATGAGATCATTTGTTTAATAATAATGCCTGGAGTTTCCCTGATCTACACTTGTTATTATTTTTTATGTTTATTTATTTGGGGGGTGAAGGGACGCAAGATCTGAAGCAGGATCCATGCTGACAGCATCGAGCCCGATGTACGGCTCAAACTCGAACCGTGAGATCATGACCTGAGCTGAACTCAGAGGGTTACCTGACTGAGCAACCCAGGCACCCCAACACTTGCTATTTTTGCATTTTCTTTATGAAATACTTGGAGTTAGGGGATATAGATTGATAAGACTCTTTCACTTCGTCTTTTGCCTTCTATTGACGACCTATCTTTTCCTCAGTATATTAACAGACACAGAAATGAGGCATGTGACCGAATGAGTTTAAGCGCAGAGACGAACCCTCTAGGGCAGGGGTTTTAAATCTATGATACAGATGAACTCACTCTTTCAACAAGAGTCTATATGGAAGCCCAATACGTAAAAAAGAAAAGCTGAGCCAGTATCATTAAGTGGGGGCAGGAGAGTCAAATACTCAGCCACTTGTGGCAACCTTTACATGCCTCTTTGGAAGGGATATAACCAAGTAGGATTTGGACGGGGTCGAATCCTTCAGTTTTATTTTCTATAACACAACAAAACAATGGGATCGAATCCATTCGATGTTTGCCATCGGCTTTGCTAAGAAGCAGAGATTGGGGCAGGGAGGGATCCCGGTGGCACATAAACAAAGTGGTGCAGAAACGAGAAGTTGGAGAACCGACCCGTGTCTGTAACATTTCTATTTTTCTCTGAAATTTTTCATTATGAACATAATTTCATAACATAGTAAACGTTCTGTCATTTTCAGGATTTAAAGAATGGGATAAAAGAACTTTTAAAAGCATTGTAAATTGCATTACGTCTCTTTGATTTGTGGTTTAGCTCTGCCATCCATCATAACGTTTGGAGAGAGAAAGAGACTTTTGATCATCAATCTGTTCTGCTCTTGTCAGTGCTTGTGTCCTCAGATAAACAGAATCTGTTTCTATTCTTTATTTTCCTAAAAGGTTTGAATAAAAGCTTCTGAAAAATAGAAGCTTTTATTTTATGTGTATATTCTTTTCAGAAAATGTTTTTAACGTTGATTTATTTTTGAGAGACTGAGCACAAGCAGGGGAGGGGCAGAGAAAGAGTTAAACACAGAATCTGAGGCAGGCTCCAGGCTCTGAGCTAGCTGTCAGCACAGAGCCTGACACGGGGCTCGAACCCATGAACCATGAGATCGTGTCCTGAGCCAAAGTCAGCCGACTGAGCCACCCAAGTGTCCCTATGCACATATTCAGTAAATTTGAATGGTTTTGGAACTTCTTGTGGTTAAAGTTTGGCCAATCAGAAATTGACAGAATACTTTTTTTAATGTTTAGTCATTTTTGAGAGGGAGAGAGAGAGAGCGCGCACGCGAGAGAGAGCACAAGCGAGCAGGGGAGGGACAGAGAGAGAGGACAGAGAGAATTCCAAGCAGGCTGCACACTGTCAGCACAGAGCCCAACACGGGGCTTGAACCCACAAACCATAAGATTAAAATCAAGAGTTGGTCACTTAACTTACTGAGCCACTCCTGCTCCCAGAGATAATAAATTATATATATACATATATCATATTGAATAATAACTTTTAGGTCTGTTTGCTGTCTACTGTACTAGGGGACACTGTATTTTTTGCACTTTTATAAATTGCATGCTGAGACTATGAGGCTTTTGTGAAAATTATATAATTTCTAAAGTGTTTCCTCTATCAAGAATACAATTTTTTTTTTTTCACTGAGTAATGTTTCATACTCAGCATTTTTCCGCCTGTGTATCGTACAGCTAGACAGTCTGGATGGTTTTTTAATTGAATTTGAACCTGGCATTGTTTTTTATTTCTCATTGTGAATAGTTTTCAGATTTACCCTCATACGGTGTACAGTTTACTTTTGTGTTTAATCACATCTTCAATCACCTTATGGGATTTTCCTAATTGACATTTTAGCCAATCAAGTTTTCCAGAACTTGACTTCAGTTAAACATCTATTAAAATATTCATAGCTATACACCAACCACCTTTGAGTCTAAGAGAAACTTAGGGGATACTTACCCCATTTTCTGTTTAAATTATCTCATGGGAAATCAAAAGTCCTCTAAAGTTATTTTCATTCCACACTGACTTTGATACATAAGAAAAGTTAGAGATATAGTCATAATATGAAATCTGTAGGTTTTGAATTTTTAAGAAAAATTTTATTAGAGTACTTTGTTTGGAGAGCTTATGGGGTGTGGGACAGCCCGGAACAGAAGCAAACGATTCCTGTTGGAGCAGGCAACTTCTTTGAAGGAACTTATCATGTAGAGAATATACCAAATTTTAGTTGACCACATAAGAAAGGGCTTCCATGTTTTACAGATATGGAATCAAAAGTTACTTTTACCATGATTTTTATTCTCCAACATATTCCTTTGGCATTAGATGGCTGGTGTAACCTTGTTGCTAACCCTCCAGTTTCTGGTGCTTACAAGAGAGAAGGCAATCCCTAACGTGGCTTTACTAAGGGAGCCTTGTTAAAATAAATTTAAAAATGCATGTGACAGTAAAAAATAAAATAAAATAAAAAAGAACACAAGATTATGAGCTAATCTCATGAAAACGAATCAAGTAAGGCTTTTCCTTCCACAGAGAAGTGTGACAGAAGCGTGAACATTCTGAAATGCTTGAACAACCTGATATCCCAGCAAAATTCTGGCTTCTCTGAACAAGATTACAGAGAGGAACTGACTCAACATCATCAAAAGAAGGTATAGCTCAAACTTGAACTCCAAAGTTCTATTTTCAGTTGAGGAAGTCTTATTGCTAAACCATGTTTCCGTTTGCAAGCTGGACACACGAAGCAAGCCTCCTTTTTGTCACCTCTTGTTGTTATGAGAGAACATGTGCATATAATCACACCGATCCATTGTAACGCTTCTGTTTTGCACGCGATCAGATGGTTTTGGGTTTTTGTACAAGAATTTCCGCTTGAAGCTAACCTTTTTCCTGGTGTCATACAGTTCCTCTTAAAATATTTATTGCTGTTGCTTATGATTCCTTAATGGGAGGTTTTGTGGAGCAATGCCTGCCATCTTTTATTTTGTTGTTTACTCAGCTTCCAGCTATACTTTTAACCAACCAGACTTTTTAACTTTTATTTTTTAGAGGGGATTTAGGTTCATAGGAACATTGAGGTGAAAGTGCAGAGATTCCTTGGTGCCCACAGGCCTAGCCTCCCTCATCGTCAACATCCCACACCAGACTGGAACATTCGTTACAACTGATGAGTCTGCACTGACATATCATTATCACCCTCCATCCATAATTCACATTAGGTAAACACACCAGGTGTTGTAAGTTCAGTGGGTTTCGACAAATGTATAATGATATGAATTTACCTTAAAATATCATATATTAAATCCTCTGTGCTCTACCTATTCATCTCTCCTTTCCTCCAGCCCCCCAAAACCACTGATCTGTTCACTGTCTCTATACTTTTGCCTTTTCCAGAATGATATAGAGTTAGAATCACGCCTTTTCAGAGCAACTATACTTTGTAAAAAAACAGAAAATGTTGATTCACAAATCATCAGATTACTTTCTAATTTGATGACTATTTTTGATATTGAAATTAGTAACAAGTGTATATTTTATATTCAATATACAAAACAGAACTCTATGTTTTTTCAAGTTTTATAGAGATTATGTTCTTTACCTGGTAGTTGCATCTAATTTCAGGGGCCACTTTTAGGTCCGGAGAGAGGCATTTTATTGTCTTGACTCTGTATACATATTTTCCCTGCTTTCTATTTCTATATTCCTGGACGAGATACCTGCTGAGAAAAGAGATAAATAAAGCTAAAATATGTGACAAGTCTTAAGATTCATTTTTCTATTCTCATCTAATTTTCTGTCAAGAAAGGAAATCCTGAATTCTACCAGCAGCCTAGCCCCTTAACAGGTTTCCTGCCTTACTGGGATTTAGAAGACTTGAAATTTTCACAACGGGTTGCTTCAGGCTGAATTTTTAATTACTTATTTTGGGTAAGCCTTCCTGTTCTTCCAGCCCAAACCTTAAATGATTTCTGGTCATGATTACTCTGGCTGCTATGAAATAAGGTGACAAGGAGGTTTTGTTTTTTTGTCAGAAGTAACTATTATAGACCTTGTTAGGTTGTGGTCATTTCTCGTCTCCTACACAGATGGTGTTAAAGTCCCAGAATGTGAAGTCTTAAAATGTCATAATAAGAAATCCATTTTCCTTTGAGCACCTAATCAAGTTTCCCTGTCACAATTTGTAAACATCATTATAGTGACAAACTGCTTAGAAGTCCTAAGGAAGTGTGGAAAGAAACAGTTATATGTGTGAGTTGTGCTGGCTGTCAGTTCCCAAGTGTTTTGTTTGGATGCCTAAGGCAAGACAGTGAAAACACTGGAAAGAGAGGTGGCGTCATAAAGGAAAAAAACATTAATTTTAACATCATTGTTTACACCAGATTCAGTTCCACTGCAATAATAGAAGTGCCTTTAATTTTGTTTCAAGTATTTGTAATGCTAAGACTTTTAAATTTTGATTAAAAATTTTGTCATTTTTTTTAAATCAATGGAATGTCATTTGGTTTTGAGAATAATTTTAAGTGCTGTGAGAAATGAGGAACTCAAAACCGAGGCAGATTATTACCTGACGAGGAAGTAGTTTAGGAAACTTGTCAATCACAGTGGTGACTAAGGAACCACTTTGGTCACCATTTCCGATCTTTACTAGCTGTTATCTGGGGGAGGGCAGATGGTGGCACCAATGAGAACTGCTTGGGTTTGGAGATGACGGAGATGGATCAAAGATAAGTGTCTATATAGTGTTTTAATAAAAATAATCAACTTTAAAAAATACTTGCAAAAATAGTGATCAGCTGACCCTAAAATGCAGATGTTCTTCAATGGAAAAAATATATTTTATAAAGTTCACATAAAAATAAATAATGTTAAGCTGTTGTTAAAAGGAACATAGATTTCTATTCTAAAGATGAAATATATAGAAAGAATAGACAAAATAAACACACAAAAAAGAAATGTCTGGAGAAATAATAATTTGCCAGAACATAGTCAAAGGCTAGAAGCCTGTGGAAGTATGGCCTAATATAGCTCACGTTACAAATCAATTTCTAACAGATTGTGAGCGTTCTCAAAAATCCCAAAGTATGGGATATTTTAATAAGGATTATTACTTACTGAGGATCCTGGCACATATCCTGTTTCTTTTTTTTTTTTAATTTTTAATTATTATTATTTTTATTTCTAGGAGAGAGAGAGAGAGAGACAGCGTGAGCAGGGAGAGTCAGAGAGAGAGGGAGTCACAGACTGAAACAGGCTCCAGGCTCTGAGCTGGCAGTCAGCACTGAGCCCGACGCGGGGCTCGAACCCACGAACCGCGAGATCATGACCTAAGCGAAAGTCGGACGCTTAACCGACTAAGCCACCCAGGCGCCCCCCTGTTTCTTTCTTTTAAATACAACAGGGTGAATATATGTTACCGTAACAGTTGGCTCCAGAGTTCCTTTTAGGGAATTCTTCAATATTCTCGGGGGCAGGTGTGTCCCCGAGGATAAGGGGATTGGCAGGAGGAACAGCAAGCAATCCAGGGGTGCAGAGTGGGAAGGAGAAAAGGTGGTGGTCAAATGGGATTGAAATGGGGCCTGGCTTGAGGCTGGGGGCCCACAAGAGATGAAGTTGGCAGTTAAAATCAGTTGGGGAAGTGGCTAAAAATGGGTCCTTGAGCCTCCCAGATCTCCAGTAAAAGTTTTGTATAGGTAACAAGCTTGACCTTGTTGCTGTTTTTGAGGGAGGGCATAGAAGAAGCACCTCTGTTCTACATTTGGGATCACACCAGGACCAATAGGTGAAAAGAGCAATGAGACAAAGCATAGAAAAAATTTAACTTGAGTCAGAAAATCCTATCAGAAGGGACGGTGAGAATTTCAGGCGCACCCCCACCTGCTGCACTCTCACGAATTTGGATGAATTTAGGGAAGGTTTTGAATTTCCACAGTCCATAGAATGAGAGTTTGAATCCATTTTATTTAGATATTAAGAGGCTAGGAGACCAGATGACATTGTGGTTACGCAATAAAGTGTGATCTCTTCAAGAATTGAGTGTGAAACTTTAGAAGCAGCCTTTTTGTCTATGTTTTGGTAAGATTTTCTTTTTCATATTAATATGTAGAAGTTCTTTATATATGATGAACATAAATCCTGAATCAGTTATATATGCAGCCAAATGATTTCCTACTTTTTGGCTCTTTATTGATTTTTATAATATCTTTTAATGAACAGAAGTTTGAAATTATCATGTAGTTGAGTTTATCAGATTTTTTTTTTAGAGTTTAAGCTTTAAGGTGTTAAGAACTTCTTCTCAACTCTGGTCATAAAAATATAATCCCATACTGCTGAAAAAATGAATAAATTTTAGTCTTTAATCTATCTAAAATTTATTTCTGTGTCTGATGTAAGATATGGATGATATTTTATTTTACTGTTTTTTTCGTAATAGAAGTGATGGGAATGGTTATCTTTGCCATGAAGCTGCTTTATCTTAAAGAGAATACTTTCATATTTCAACAATAAATATGATGTTTGTTCTAATTTTCTTTTTGTAGATGTCCTTTTTCAGGTTAAGGAAGTTCTTCTTTCTTAAATGTTTTCTTATTTGTTGTATTTCCCATGAAATTATTGAATTTTATCAAACCCCCTTTTTGTATTCATTGAGGTGATAACTTCATTTTCTTCTTTTTATTCTATTAGTGTAGTGAATAATATTAAGGATTTTTCTATTGTTAATTTGATCCTATGTTTTTGGAGTCATTCCAGCAGGGTAATGATGTATTATTTCTTTTAAACCATGCTGCCCTCAATTTTCTGAATTTACGCTCATAAGTGAGATTGGTGAGTAATTTTTTCCTGGTTTTCCTTGATATCACAGTTTGAGAGCTCCATAAAAGGTATTATGGAGGACACTCTTTTTTTTTTTTTATTCTCTGAAAGCTTGTACCAAATGGGAATTATCTACTATAAAGCCATTTGGGCCTGATGTTCTCTTTGGAGAAAGATGTTTAACTATTGATTTAATTTCTTTAATGGTTATAGACTATTCAACTTTTTTATTTTGTGTGTCAGCTTTGACATTTTCATTTTTTAGGTATTTATCTATTTTTGACTACATTTTCAAAACATTTGATGCTAATTTTCTCCTAATAATTCATTGTTATGTATATAGTTTCTGCATTTATATTTATGTCTCCTTTCCATTACAAATATCCTTTTTATATTGTGTTTTTTTGATTAATCAAGCCAGGGGTTTTAATGTATTATTAATTTTCTCAAATCTTCTCAACTTTCAGCTCTGTTGATTCTTTTCACTGTATTTTAAAATTTTCATTAAGTTATAATTTCATCTTTGATATTCTCTTCCTGCTCTTCTTTTGTGTTTGTTTTTCTATTCTTTTTCAGAATGTTTGAGATAAGCTCACTAATTTTGGTGTTTTTACTTTTCTAGTGTAATTTCATGGTATATATTAAGCTCTAAGTTCTACTATAACTGTATCAACCATTTTTTACTTTTGTTTTGTTTTCGTCGGTGTGTGTATTACTTCCACCTTTCCTGTCTTCTTTTAGAATGAGGTTATGTCTTTTTTTTTTTTTTGGTCATTTTACTTTTCACTCCTCAACTTGTTTAGTGGTTATGCTTTTGTGTCTATTCTTCTAGAAGTCATTCTATTTATTTTCACCCGTATATGTAACAAAACTTAGAATTATCAAAATGTTTAATTTCACCCTGAAAAATAAAAAAATGCAAAAAAGTCTTAGAATGCTTTAACTCCGATCATATCTCTTTTCCAATGTACATAGCACTGATATTTTATTTCTACTACATTTTTAATGTCACAAATTAAATAATTATTGTTATTATTATTTATACATTCAATACTTGCTCAGATTTCATTACAAATGTAACACTATCTTTACTTATAGTTCCCACTTCTTGCACTCAGCTCTTCCCTCTGGGATTATTTTTCATGCTGCCTAAAATACATCCTTTAAACTTTCCATTACAAAGGATTTTTGGTGATAACACCTTTTGGTGATTTTTGGTGCTTTTGTTTGTTTCTTTCTCAGTTTTTGTACCTCTTCTTTGTTAAAGAGATTCAGTTTTACTTTATTTACTCAAGAAGAAGTTAGTAGTCATTCAAAAGACAAACTACGGGGCTGAGCAAAGGAGGAATGACGATTTATCGTCGAAAGGGTATGGAGTTTCTCTTCAGGCTGACAAAGAAGTTGTGGAAATAGACACTGGTGATGCTGGTACAGTATTGTGAATGTGCTTAATGCCATGACTTACATGTTTGAAAATAGCTGAAATGGTAAATTTTATGTTATGTATATTTTCAAACATAGACACACACAGACACACACCAAGCTTGAGAGATGGATAGCCTGTATTCAATTTGCCTATCTTTTCTAACAAAAGAGCCACAGACAAGAAAATTAATCTAGCTTTGCCTTCATTTTTTCTCATCGGTCAAATGGAGAGATACTATTACATATCTCATAAGGCCTTTACGAGGACTGAATGTGTTAGTATATATAAAATGCAGTAAGTATTTTGCCTGTCCCTATTTACCATTCAGTGAGTTTTGGGTATTATTATTTTTCTTTGTTTCTCATATAAAGATATCACTATTGCTTGATAGGAATGAGAATACAGACCTAGGGAGGTCATGTAACTCACCCAGAGTTTCAACACATTATTATAACTGAAAGTCTCTGCTTCTTCCCTGAAATCCTGGTCATACACACAATGATTTTACCCAATTCAGTCTTAATTTCTATTTCTCTGCCATAGAGATACCAACATGCCACTTGACAACTAGTATTTTTCTCCATGTATTTTCTTACTTAGCTTCTTATTTAACGCCATCCTTGAAAAACCGAGTTTTAGCCATTTAATAATTTAGTGTTTAAGGTGGTTTTTGAAATGAAAGTCTTCATAATGGTAGAGTAGCTGTCATACTGTTTCATGTTAGTACTGTACTTTTCAGAAAACAACACATCTTTGGCAGCATTTTACTTCTTAGCCTGAAGGTGCTGATGAGGATGACAATTTTTGGCTGCTTTATATATTTGTTTATAGTTCCAAGCAGAGGACTAGATTTTTCCTGGATTATAATACCCAGTCTGTTTGTATTCTTTCAAAAAGACTTCATTTTCTTTCTTTGTTATGGTAAAAGTTAAGCACAAATGGAATTCAAGATATCATGGTAGTTTATGAAGAAAAATAATGGGATGTTATATAATATAAATATATCTGGCTTCTTAATCTGTGCATCTTACTGGTCATATAGTCTATATTTTCAATATAGTTAGGTAATCTATAAAGATTTATTCATAATAAATACATTAATCTTATCTCTTTATTCATTTTTTTAAAAGGATGATTAGAATGCAGTTATTGAAACTTAACCGTATTTATCAGGCAGTTCAAGTATCTTTTTTTAGAATTTATTTTTTATTTTTATTATTTTTATTCATTTTGAGAGAGAGAGAGAATGCAAGTGAGCAAGGGGCAGAAAGAGAGAATCCTACTAGGGGCAGAGAGAGGGGGAGAAAGGAGCTCAAAGTGGAACTGAAGCTCACAGAAAACAGGGCTTGGTGTAGGGCTCCAGCTCACCCAAAGCAGGGCTGGAGAGCTCATGAATCTGAGATCTTGACTTGAGCCAAAGTCTGAAGCCTAACCAACTGAGCCACCCAGGCATCCCTTCAGGTAACTTTTAATGGTACACAGAATGTTTAAAACACTTATGCAAAGTAAACTGAAAATATTTTGTAATGTTCATGAAATGTTTTGTTTGGAAAAAGTGTTTTTAATATTCTACAATCACATTTTCTTTTTTAAAAAATGTTTATTTGTTTATTTTGAGAGAGAGAACATGCATGAACAGGGAGTGGGGCAAAGAGAGAGGGAGAAAGAGTACCTCAACCCCAAGCAGGCTCTATGCTGTCAGTGGGGAACTCCATGTGGGGTTCCATCTAATGAACTATGAGACTATAACCTAACCCCAAATCAAGAGTTGGATGCTCAACCGAGTCACCCATTCACCCCTATAATCACATTTTCAAAGTGAAAATTACAGAGGAGACAGAAAGTAATTTAATTGATTAGGTCAGAGCCCACCAACAGAAAAAAAAAAAAAGCTTCCCAACTGTCCACGGGACGTTTACAAAATAAACATCATGCAAGGACGTAAACAAACACATTTTCCTCCTTGACATTAAGGACTCCACAAAGACACACACACTTCAAATATATATTACCTTTTTCCCAGCTAGCCATCCACTTCATGTTAAGTTCCTATAGGACTATTTCAGCAAGCTGAAAGATAAAAATATCTTTTAGTATCAAAAACTTCAAAATTTTTAATAAGATGTTTTTAATTGGCTCCTCAGCTTTTATTTTTTAAAATAGGGCAACACTTCCTAACAACTCAGAGCTGACATATCTTTTGGTGGCCGAGTATAAGAAATACATGAAAGTCAACCTTTTAATGTTATAAATAGAGCAAAATCTAGTTGCTACTGATTTTTAGACCAATTAAAAGTATGCCCTAAAAGACCTGATGATGTGTATTGCATACTGCTGGTCTTACTCATGTAATATTTTAAGGACAAATTAAATGTGGTATTCATCCCTAGAACAGACTTCATACTTGTTGTTATAGTTTTTATTTATTTTCAGACCTATAGCGTCTGGATGACACCCCCACCACCCTACTGAGAATATCTAGTATTTTCAAAATAGGAGAACCATGGAAAAGTCCATTTACTTTCCTTAGGCTGTTTTCTCCATCTTCAAAGTAAGTGTTGGATAAGGTGGATGCTGAAGTCTAAATCTATGATTCTAAAATTCTGGACATGAATTTTATTTTCCCCATTGTAGTTCAATAAAACTGTAAAATAACATTTTTCAGTGATGTAGTTAATTAATATATTACAATCACAGAGTGTCTTCATAGCACAATCCTGAATGCTATTACCACTGATTCACTTTTCTTGTTTTATTTTACTGTGTCTTGGAAATCATAACCATTTTACCTTAAAATGGTAATGGTGTAAAAATAAATCCTGATTTCAGTAGTTACTTCACTGATTACTTTTAGAATCGTAGAAATATAAGAATCTTGTATGGTACGCAGCACTAGTATTTCAGGTATATGTTTGCGCAATATGCTATGTCTGTCACTTCTAAATTTTGAGTTTGAGGGATTAGCATTTAAGACATTTACGATAGCCATGTTATTTTAAAGGTGGAGAGGAAGATATGAATTCCCCCAATCCCTTGTTTGATGATGGAAAAATTGAGACTAATTCACCTCAAAAAACGCCGACTTTAGAGGAAGTCCACATTAGCTTCAATTCCTGAGACTAAAACCCATCCAGGGTGCTGGCCCATGGTTCTCAGATTTGTCCCTCACCAACACCCATGGTGCAGAGTTTCCTTGCCAGCGCACTGAATGTGTGAGTGCGTTTTTTCCTAGTCTGCTTTTCACTGAGAATGAAACATTCTGAGGTCCCAGATTTATTAAACAGGAGTTGTTTTTTTTTAAATTTTACTTTTCATGGGTCTAAGAACTTATTTGTTGCCTCTCACAGATACACATATATAATAATATATATATATAATATATTAATGTTTTTATTTATTTTTAGGGGGGGAGAGAGAGAGAGAGAGAGAGAGACAGAGAGAAAGAGCGAGAAATCTGAAAAATCTGAAGCAGGCTCCAGGCTCCCTGCTGTCAGCACAGAGCCCAACGCAGGGCTCAAACCCACAAACCGTGAGATCATGACCTGAGCCCAAGTAGGACCCTTAACCAACTGAGCCACTGAGATGACCTGCTCCTCACAGATATTTAAACCCAAGTCGTAAGTTTTCAAAGACTATCCACATCAACCAGCCGGGAACAAGAAGTGCTGCCGGTCCCACTCATTTACTGTATTATTGTCAACTCTCTCTTGTTTCTGACTCTTGTATATTTCCTTTTCTTTGACTTTTAACCATACATTCAGGTGAATTTTCTTCAGCGTTTCTAGGTGTTTGCATCTGGATAATTCTTAGCTTGTCATATTATGTCACATAGTCATTAATGGTGGTTTCTTTAAATGCTCCAGAAGCCAAATTAGGATTATTTTTTAAATTTTTATTTAAATTTTAGTTGGTTAACATACAGAGCAATATTGGTTTCAGGAGTAGAATTCAGTGATTCATCACTTACATAGAACAGCCAGTGCTCATTCCAACAAGTGCCCTCCTCAGTACCCGTCACCCGTCTAGCCCATCTCCCCCCCACCTGCCCTCCATCAGCCCTCAGTTTGTTCTTAATCATTAAGAGTCTCTTGTGCTTGGTTTCTCTGTCTCCTCTTTTTTACCCCCTCCCCATACGTTCCTCTGTTTTGTTTCTTAAATTCCAAATGAGTGAAATCATATGATATTTGTCATCCTCTAACTTACTTTGTTTAGTGTAATACATTCTAGGTCCACCCACATCATTGCAAATGGCAAGACTTCATTCTTTTTGATGGCTGAGTAATATTCCTATACGTATACCCCATTTCCTTTATCCATCGGTCAGTCAAATGGACATCTGGGCTCTCTCTATAGTTTGGCTATTGTTGGTAATACCTCAACATCACAGAATTATCTCTTCTTAGGTAAAAATGCCATTTTCTTCCTTGGCTTCTCTCTGGAAGCAAGTATAGTTGTAGTAACAATTTGCTGAATTCTTACCATACACTCAGGGTTTCAGTTGTATTATTTCATGTAACCCTCACAACAAAACTGAAAGGGGTTTATATACAACTCACAGGTGGTGAGGAAACTGAGACTCGTGAGGCTAAATTCTGTAAGGTCACACAGTAGGCAACTGGCACAGGCAGGATGTCCACGAAGGCCTATTTGATACAAGACTTGTTGTTTGTAAACACTTATGTATTTTGCCCACTGAATTAACTGCTTTCAAGAGACAACACTATTTAATACATATTATCTGCTAAGGTTATTTTTAAAAATGTACAGCTTTTTATAGTTGGCCTTGGAATACACTATATACGTATATTTATGCACATGCGTATATATTTGGTTATTTCAATCATGCTCTCTTCCCATTAATATTTGGATTTTTAATTCACTTTATGACTTAAAAATGTTCTTCAAATAAAAATTTTGTAATCGGATATTAAAATCAATTAATACATATTTAATGTTAATGATAATTCATTACATATATTAGAAATCTGTTTTTCATTTACTTTTATGACAAAGCAATACTGGCCATGATTTAACGACTTACAATTGTCTGCAGGATAATGTCAATGAGTTTTAGTCTATCACTTAAAGCTTTTGTGAAGTAGTCCCACCCCCTTAACACTCACCTTCGCAAACATTGTTCTTTGCTTTTAGATTGAGAGGAGAGCTAGGAAGAGCCCCTACACATGCCTCCCATGATTTTAACTTAGTAACTGAGTGGGTTAGGGCCAGGTGCTGAGATAGAGAAGGCATGAAGTGAGGACCAGGACTGGGGACAGAAAGAGAAAGCAAATTCGGTATTACATATAGTGGGTGTTAGCTTTGGAGGGAACTCAGGTGGAGAAGTCTAGGAGGCAGTTTTATTCTAGAGAAAAGGAAAGAGAATATCTTGTAAATCATAGTGAAGTTCCTGGGCACCAGCGACTGAAAACATATTTTATAATGTCCTACTGTAGTGTACTGCTCAATAGGTGCTCTCTTAGCTCTCTTAGAATCCTTGGAATTATTTATATTTTACCTCTGTGTATTTCCAGAACACCCCACTTACCTATGCCTCAGCCATCACATTGTATACCTTTGCTTTGATCTCTCTATTGACCTCTCTTAATTTTCTGCTCTTTCCTGCTGGAAGGGACAACTGTCTTGTTTATTATTATAAATGGCACCTGGTATTAAATACATACTAGGGGAAGAGATTAGCAGATACTTCCTAATTATATTTCTAACTCAATATGGTATTATGAAAGTACATAAGACAAGGAAGGAAGCCAGAGAGTTGTTATGGAGAAATAAGTAGTAAAAACTAAGGGTGTTCTTTATGGACTAGTTCAGGAGGAAAGTGCCATGAAAGTGTAAACCTCATGAAATGTACTTGTTTGGAATTATTTCTTACGATTTAGCCTGAAAATGAACTGGAATCAGCTCACTTATTTCTGCTCTTATTATGCTTTGGTGCTGTACACACTCCAGTTCTTCATTTTTCACAAGGTTAAAGGGGTTATTTGGAATTGTACAGAATGTTCTTCCATTGCTATGACAGGAATGCATGTTGGTAACTCCCATTAGCATTTATCAAAGTTTATATGTACCTAACTTGATGTAAACAAATGCCTCAAATTTGCATTTCTTCCAAACCCTGTTTATCATTAATAGTTTCACTATTTAAATAACACAAAATGTACATGCTTTAAAACTGTAGTAGTTGCTCTAAATGTCAAGAAAGGTAAAGTTTACGTAGTCTGGCACCTGCTTAATGCCTGTAAAGTTATTTGTGCTAGAGATACTGAATTGTGTTTCCATTATATTAATATTGCATGAATAAAAATCCTAGCCTTTTAAATCACAAGTTTCGTAAGGTGTTGATTGGCCTGGAGCAGGATAAATTCAGACAAGTATTTATGGTGCCAAGAGTTGTGTATATAAATATTCTTCCCTGAAAATGTTTCTGGTGTACTGTTAAACTGCCAAGGTGATATAATTTAACGGGTAAAGCAGTGAATAGAGAGCTAGGGGTCACTGAGTTTGAATTCTTTCTCCATTCCCACTTTAATGTATGATCCTGAATCATTTGGATCTTTCCAAAGTCAAATGGCAAAAAATTAACCATATAGTTGTTTGGAGATGAGGCCAGGGCCCATGGTTATAGAAACTTTAAAAATTTGGAATTCATAACATTGCCATTTATTGGGAAAGTGATTTACATTTATCATTCACCTTCACATTTGCAAACTCTAAGGGTAATAATACTGGATACTGTCTATTGACTGCCTGCTAGGCAGACCCTGTCCCTCCATTTACTTCTTGTAACAAATCTTTGAAGCAGGCATTATTATTATTCCCATATTAATGAGATTAATGTTATAGGACATGATATGCCTAGGATCTCCCAGTTTGAAGGCAGTAGAATAAAGATGCAAGCCCATATGACTCTGAAGCCAGAGTCTGGATTCTTACCCTCTATGCCACATTGCCTCCATGCTTTGCAAATGAGGTATGTGCAGTTTAGAAAGGTCAAGCATTTCACTGAAGATCACAGGCTAACATGCTGGACTGGAATGGAAACCTGGCATATTTGATGAGGGAGCCCTAGCTATTTCTATTACTGTTTCTCTAATAATATTAATGTGCTTGGTATCTTTCCTACCACCTTTCCTTATTGGATTACCAGGATAATTGGAGACAGTGTTCTGCTGAATGCCCTGACCCCTCTAATCTCAAAAATCCAATCTTGCTAATGAATTCTACTTTAGTGGATATGAAGGTGGATTATGCATCAAAGGTGAAACCGGTCACATTTAAATCTTTTTGGAATTCAGTCCCTTAATGCCTAAATGATTGGGATGGTAGAGCCTCTAGATTTTCCACCTTCATTATAGCACCACCTTCTCTAAGAGCAGTGAAGATAACGATTTCATCTACCAAGGCTCTGGTGCCTTAGTGTCTGGAACTTTGTAGATATACCAGAAGTATTTTAAACTTTTAATGAAGCTGTGTTAAATTCTTTGATTTTAAGACTAGGCCAAATGGATTTTCCATTTGATTTCCTTGCTTATAAAAATGGTGAGTGTATTATTTCCTTTATAAAATGAAGGAAATTAAATATAGTGAACAGAATTAATACCCATTCTTCTCAAGCTATTCCAAAGAATAAAAATCGAAGGAAAACTTCCAGACTCATTTTATGAGGCCAGCATCACTTTGATTCCCAAGCCAGACAGAGACCCAGCAAAAAAAGAGAACTACAGGCCGATATCCTTGATGAATACAGATGCAAAAATCCTCAACAAGATATTTGCAAGTTGTATCCAACAGCACATAAAAAGAATTATCCACCATGATGAGGTGGGATTCATTACTGGGTTACGGGGCTGATTTAATATTCACAAGCCAATCAATGTGATACATCACATCAACGAAAGAAAAGATAAAAACCATATGATCCTGTTGATAGATGCAGAAAAAGCATTTGACAAAACTACAGCACCCTTCTTAATAAAGACCCTTGAGAAAGTCTGGATAGAAGGAACTTACTTGAACATCATAAAACCATCTATGAGAAGCCTTCTAACATCATTCTCAATGGGGAAAAACTGAGAGCTTTCCCCTGAGATCAGGAACATGACAGGGATGTCCACTCTCACCACTGTTGCTTAACATAGTGCTGGAAGCTTTAGCATCAACAATCAGACAAAAAATAAAAAATAAAAGCATCAGAATTGGCAAAGAAGAAGTCAAACTTTCACTTTTCACAGACGACATGATACTCTACATAGAAAACCCAACAAACTCCACCAGAAGCCTACTAGAACTGATCCATGAATTCAGCAAAGTTGCAGGATACAAAATTAATGTACAGAAATCGGTTGCATTTTTATACACCAATAATGAAGGAACAGAAAATCAAGAAACTGATCTCATTCACAATTGCACCAAAAAACCATAAAATACCTAGGAATAAACCTAACCAAGGATATAAGATCTGTATGATGAAAACTATAGTAAAACCTATGAAGGAAATTGAAGAAGACACAAAGAAATTGAAAAACATTCCATGCTCATGGATTGGAAAAATATAGTTAAAATGTCATTACTACTCAAAGCAATCTACACATTAATGCAATCCCAATCAAAATTGCACCAGCATTCTTCTCAAAACTAGAAAAAACATCCTAAAATTTGTATGGAACCACAAAAGACCCTGAATAGCCAAAGTAATATTGAAGAAGAAAACCAAAATGGGAGGCATCACCAAACCAGACTTTAGCCTCTACTACAAAGCTGTCATCATCAAGACAGTATGATATTGACACAAAAACAGACACATAGACCAATGGAAAAGAATAGAGAACTCAGAATTGGACCCAAAAATATACAGCCAACTAATCTTTGACAAAGCAGGAAAGAGTATCCAATGGAAAAAAGATAGCCTCTTTAATTGATGGTGCTGGGAGAACTGGACAGCAACCTGCAGAAGAATGAAAATAGATCATTTTCTCACACCATACACAAAAATAAACTCAAAATGGATAAAGGACCTGAATGTGATACAGGAAACTATCAAAACCCTAGAGGAGAAAGCAGGAAACAACCTCCTTGACCTCTACTGCAGCAGTTTCTTACTTGACACATCCCCAAAGGCAAGGGAATCAAGAGCAAAAATGAACCATTGGGGCCTCATCAAGATTAAAAGCTTCTACACGGCAAAGGAAACAATCCATAAAACTAATAGGCAACTGAGAGAGTGGGAAAAGAGAGTTGCAAATGACATATCAGATAAAGGGCTAGTATCCAGAATCTATAAGGAATTCACCAAACTCCATACCTGAAAAACAATCCAGTGATGAAATGGGCAGAAGATATGAACAGACACTTCTCCAAAGAGGACATCCAGATAGCCAACAGACACATGAAACGATGTTCAGCATCCCTCCTCATCAGGGAAGTACAAATCAAAACCACACTGAGCTACCACCTCATGCCGGTCAGAGTGGCTAAAATGAACAAATCAGAGGACTCTAGATGCTGGCAAGGATGTGGAGAAATGGGCACCTTTCTTCACTGTTGGTGGTAATGTAAACGGGTACAGCCCCTCTGGAAAACAGTGTGGAGGTTCCTCAAAAAATTAATAATAGAACTCCCCTATGTCCCAGCAATAGCACTCCTAGGAATTCACCCAAGGGATATGGGGTAAGTGTTGATGCATAGGGGCACATGTACCCCAATGTTCATAGCAGCACTCTCAACAATAGCCAAAACATGGAAAGAGCCTAAGTGTCCATCAATGGACGAATGGATCAAGGAGATGTGGTTCATCTATACAATGGAACATTACATGGCAATGAGAAAGAATGAAATCTGGCCATGTGTAGCAACATGGATGGACCTTGAGGGTGTTATGCTGAGCGAAATAAGTCAGTCAGAGAAGGACAGATACCATATGTTTGCACGTATAGGAGGATTAGGAGGAACTTAACCGAGGACCATGGGGGAGAAGAAGGGGAAAACCATTGGGGGAAAGGGAGGGAGGCAAACCATGAGAGACTCTTGAATGCCGAGAACAAACTGAGGGCGGATGGGGGTGAGGGCAAGGGGATGGGTGGAGATGGGCATATAGGAGGGCACTTGTGGGGATGAGCACAGGGTGTTATATGGAAACCAACTTGACAATAAACTATTAAAAATAATAAATAGACACATAAATCAGATGTTACTGTGAAAAAAAAATAAATATAATGAACAAATGATTTACTTGAATTGTTTATTCCACTTTTGTTCATGAGACAGAAAATGTGAGATAGTAGCATGACTAAAGTACTTAGGTTGTTCCACTTGGAATCATACATTCACTTCACACAGATAAAGCTAGAAACTCGTCATATCACCTTGCTAAGACTGTTCAGAAGAACATACATTATGATAGTTCAAGAAAGCATGACATGGGTAAACAGTAAAGGTGAAGACAGTTGCAGCCGGAGGATATAATGATTATATGTAGGTAGAGAGCCCAAGGATTTCAGCGTAAGTGGACTTATGTTAAATTTTGATTCCTCTTGCATACCACTCCCTTATAGGTAGTCAGTGTTATGAGTGCTTCTAAATTAACAGACTTTTCTCTAAGCATGCTTGCATGTAGGTAAGGGAAGAATGGAAAGCGTCTTTAGGACTGACTTGACATATTTCCAGCAACGTTCAAGATAAGCAGCAATTACATCCAAGTTCGTGCCATTTGTGCCTCAATATAGGCACCTTCAAGTTGATCCCATTGTGCCTGTAGTCGGCAGAGTAATGGCTCTCTACAGATGTTGATGCTCTAGTCCCCAGAACCTGTGAACATGCTACCTCATGTGGCGAAAGGGAGCCTGCAAATGTAATTAAGATTACAGACCTTGAGATGGGGAAGATTATCCTGGGGTCCAATCCAATCACATGAGTCTTGAAATGGGGAAGCTTTTCTGACTGTGGACAGAGAGATGAATGTGAGGGAGGACTCAAACCACTCTTCCTTCCTTCTTTAAAGAGGCCCCAAGCCAAGGAATGCAGTCAGTCTCTAGGGCTTGGAAAAGGCAAGCAAACATGTGCTTTCCTAGAGTCTCCAGAAAGGAATGCGGTCCCTTTGATATTAGCTTGGTGAGACCTGTTGGATTTATGATCTACAAAACTGTAAAGTCATAATGCTGACATTGCTAAGTTTGCGATAATTTGTTAGTACAGCAAGAGCACACTAATATAGCATCACTGTACATGACAGTGACCCTTCTTTCCTCAATCACAGCATTGATATTTAATAAGAACTGCCTTTTGAGTGGTATTTAGGAGGTATTAGGTATCATGCTAAGGTGTGTGTGTGAGTGTATGTGTGTAATCCTGCAACAATGATCTGAAAAAATGCTATTTTTCCTATTTTGCACATGAGAAAACCGAGGCTCTGGAAAGTTTCAGTAGCTGACATAAATCACATACTCAATAAGTGATGCAACTATTTGAAACCAGGTCGGTCTGTAGTCAAAACTCATACTGAGTCTACTGTATGTGGTAACTATGGTTATATATGGTCATATATGGCCATACCATATATGGTCATACCATGTATGTGGTAACTTAAAATGTTGAGATTAATTTTCTTTACCAGAAGTCATTCAAAGGCAATGAAGTTCATGTAAAAACAGACTTTGTCATAGCAGAAATTTAGTTATCTTAAATGTCAAATTATTTTCTTCAGCACAGTGCCTAGTATATCATAGGCATTTAGTATATGGCAATTAAATACATGAATGATTATAATTATTATATTCATGTAGAAAATACATGAATGATCATTATTAAAATAGGGGGATATAAGTATATAATATTACATTGATCCATCCACATATACATTACAGCACACTGTGCATGTATATGTATAGGAATCAACATTATTTCTTTGTAAAAATAGCATAGAGATGTTATTTTTTGCCACAGAAACAAGGATTCTAACAGATTTCTTCTGTATTTATAACATTTGAAGTTATAATTATATATTACTTAAAAACGTGATTTGTAGGTCATTTGTGGTTTATTTTTATGTTTAATATAAGTAATGAGAATATATTTAATAAGATAAAGAGATTAAAATGCAGGAAATATATGTAAATTTTGATGTAAATGTTCTCATTAAAGTATTAAAGAAAGATTACTGAACAATGAAAAGGAAATTAAATGACTTTTGTTTATCTGTTAAGGTATTTCATTTTCTTTTAAAAATTGCCAATAAAATTAGAAAAATGGCAGAGTCCAATTGAGCCAGGCTCTTTTCATCTGAAGTGTCCACTAACATTTAAACACAGGCTTATGAATAATAGTGTAACTTTATTTATTAGTTAAGCCTCATTCCGTATTATTCCATTTTAAGTGATTACTAAATGCTCTAAGGAAGAATGAGGATGCCACTGAAACTTTAATTTCATAAGGACATCAGTTACAACTAAATTGGTCTAGAAGATGATTAAATGGGAAGCAAACTCTTCATATAACCCAAATAACATTTTCCTGTCCATTTCCTTCTGAATCTTTTATATGTTTCAACAGATTCCCAAATGATAGTGATTCATTTTATTAACGAGAAAAGTAGTTCTCATTATTTTATTAAAATGACAAAGGTTAATATTTGGCAACAAAATAATCCTAGGAAATTGAGAACGCTATCTTGCATTTAATAGAAAAATTCTGTTAGCTAGGAGCAAGATACTCAGGCAGTAAAGTAATTTTAAACATACTTAGTTATGGTATTAATAACATGCTAATTTATTTTAAATCTCTAACACTGTTATTAATGTAATTATACACATATATGTATATTATATAATTATACATAATTATGCATAATTAAGTACACATAATATAATGTATTGATGCCTAAGTAATGAGTAACTTAAGTGCAAATAGTTCACACTGAAAGTGAAGGGGATAATTTATGTATGTTCTTTATCACAGGAATCTAGATGGTAGCATATACCAAATATCTTGATTAGATAATTCAAACATTTTGTGATGACTATATAGTCATATCAGTGGGAATGCAGGTGGATAGTTTCAGGAGAATGAAAAATAGAGGACATTTCAGATGGGAATATCCATGGTAATCTGAGAAACTCAAGTCAGAAATCCATTATGGAACCCAATCAGATCTGTGAAGTACTAGTACCCAGAGGGTGGTTATCAAAATGAACATAGGATGTGCGGCACAGGGAAAGGCAGTTGAACTACATAAGGGTAAGAGGTACATGCTGGTGGCTAAAAAGGAGTGGTTTCAAATCAGACAAAAAGACCAGAATTGGAGTTTATGACAAAGCTAACGTTTTGGCAAATAATTACATTTGCCTTCCTTTTCTCTCTTCCCTCCTGTCTCTGAGGAACACGGTTTCTCTGCATTGCCATGTGAGTACAGGATTCTCACTGCTTTCTCCTCTTCTGGGACATTCCTTTCTAATTATGTCTTCTCTTTTGCCATCTTCATTCTCATTCTCCTTTTTAAGTCCTTCCTCCTGATTATGACTAAGTCAAGCTTATCCACAGCAACTCTTCCCTAAGCCTTCCTGCTAATTTCAACGGGAATCTAGTTGTTTCTTTTTGCAATCTGTATATTTTTTCATTCTCTGTAAATATTCACAGACACTTAACTCAAAATGCTTTATTATTTTTTGTAACTCTTGGTTTGCATAAACACTAAAATGAAGTAATCTTTAGATTAATTATGCTTTGCCATGTACTCATCTCTGGTTTCTGTGAAGGAAAATGCCAGTATTTTTAATTACTGATCTTAAAATAACTCATTCTGAAATGCTGCAAAACCTTAATGAATATCTAAATTCATATAAATTATTTAAGCTATAATTTCCTATACTAAACAGTCATTAAATTAACATACATCCTTAGATCTCTTTCCAGCTGTACAAAATTAGCTTACTTGAGTACTTTTAGTTTATGATTTCAGGCAATGCAGAAACTATTGCTTTTCTAAGTTGTATTCTAAGGTTACAAACAGCAATTTGACTTTAAAATGCCATTTAGAATGTTTCCTCTAGTATTCATGTAACAGAAACTGAGGTGGTTTTTTTTCCCCTAAGAGTATTGAATTTCAAAACATTTCCTGATCTTCTCATTTACAGATGAGGAAACTGAAATGTAGAAAGTTTGGACAACAAGAGCTAAGGGCACCTGGGTGGCTCAGCGGTTGAGCATCCAATTCTTGATTTTGGCTCAGGTCATGATCTCGTAGTTCATGAGTTTGGGCCCTGAGTGGGGCTCTGCACTGATGGGGCGGATGCTGCTTGGTATTCTTTCTCTCCATTTCCTTCTGTCCCTTCTCTGTTCACACACACACACACACACACACACACACACACACACACACACACACACATTCTCTCTCTCTCCTTCTCAAAAATAAACATTTAAAAAATGTAAAAGAAAGAAAATTTTGAAAATTTTGAAAATTCAGGGTCTCAAAAAGAACTATTTTGAGGTACACTCTGTTCTTTCTTTCTTCTTTCAGAAATCAGTGTGACAGAACTGTTTTGGTTTGGATGGTAATTATGATGGAGGAAAAAAATCAAGCAACTGAAATGTTGGCATTTTAAAATGAAAATACTACGTTAAATTTTTATTTTTTTAATTGTGCAATGTCCAAGAAAGTATAAATTCCACTCTGTGCTTGTCAGGGTGTCCCTGGGTCTTTTCTTCACTACACTCTTCCTGAGTATTGCAATTCATGGGAGACATAACAACATGGGAGAATCATCTTCATCTGTTCCGATAAACGCAGTTTCCTTTTCTCATATATTCCTTTTCTAGCCTCTAGATTTAGGCTTTCTGTATTTGTGTTTCTATCACACATCTCTTACACATTCTTTCCACATACTTTACTCTGCTAGTTATTAACATTTCCTCTTTGACAATTCTTTCTCTTCTTTTAAAGGGAAACCCTGCTGCTGTCATTACTTTCTCTTTAGATTTCCTTCAGATCTTTCCTTTTGCCAGCCACCCAATTCCCAGTTTGCAGGGAACCTGCTGATGGCAATTTTTCTTTCCTTTTCTCTCTCTCTTTTTTTTTTTTTGCTCAAAATACTCAGAATGCTGTCTGCATAATAATGATGATAGGTAGGTATATTGTATTTATAAATTACCCTTCATCTGGTAATCTCAATGTAATTTATGTGCATAAATTCATTAATAGTCTCCATTTTCCCATGGTGTGATGGATCAGGTTGTTTCTCCTCTCCATGAGTAAAAGGAAAGTGGCTACAGAAATCAGGATTTAGGAATACTGCTCTCTAGGAGCTGGGGGAAATGTTCAATAGGACAGGATTTGGGGGAGCAATATATTTATGTTAAAATTCAGTTGACTTCACTAGTTTTAAGAAAATAATATTAAGTAGAGTAAAATGACCAGAATTGATTTTATTTCAAGAAATTATACTTTTAGTTCTCCTTCCCTTACTTGAACTTCTAGATTCAGACAATGAATCTGAAAGCTAGTAGATCACACTCCCAGCCATGGGATCATTTGTTTATGTACTGACTATGTCTGTTTATTACTAACTTGGTAGAGTTGACAAAGTTGTGACGAAGACTCTCTGATCTCCAAAGCCTGAAATATTTACCCTCTGGCTCTCTACAGCAAATGGTTGCTGACCCTGATCTAGCAAGATGGCTCACTCTGGCTTGCAAAGTAGACGAAGGGGTCATTTTGCTATTTGCTAAAGCCCTAACTATTTGCACTTGTCTTCTATTCTGGGCTGCATTGTGATTACAATTGCTAATAAATGGATTCCTGGAAGTCATCTTAGTCAGGTTTCCTAAAAGCAGACCATGAGATGGTGATTTTTTTTAAATATTTTTTTTATTTATTTCTAGGAGAGAGAGACAGCGTGAGCAGGGGAGGGTCAGAGAGAGAGGGAGTCACAGACTGAAACAGGCTCCAGGCTCTGAGCTGGCAGTCAGCACAGAGCCCGACGCGGGGCTCGAACCCATGAACCGCGAGATCATGACCTAAGCGAAAGTCGGACGCTCAACAGACTAAGCCACCCAGGCGCCCCGAGATGGTGATTTTTGTATAGGTGGTTTATTGCAGGGCTTCTTGCAGGACAAGGAGAGTAAGGGAGGGAAGATAGGGCTTAAGAAAGCTAAGCAAGATTTCAGATGGAAACCAGCTTCAGCCTGTTCTCAGAGGGAGCCTTATGGAAGCTGAAATTGGAGCACAGAGTTGGCCCCACCATGAGGCAGGAGGTTGGCTGTACTCACCGAGGGTCATTTATTGTGGACCGCCCCAGGGGCAGGTGGAATCTCCCTGGCAAGGCAATTCTCCAGAGTAGGGGCAGCTTGAGCCCTCAGTAACCTCAACACAGCTGGAGAATGGGCACTCAGGACTGATAAACAAAATCAAAATGAGTGCCTCATTTCATTTTTGTGCTGTAATACACTTGATCTTAGCCAAAAGGCTGAGAAGCGATTTTTTTGTGGTGTAATAAACCACTTATTGGCTTACCACTGCAGAGATTTAGGCTGATCATTTGATGGGGCTCAACTGGACAGTCTTTGAATATTAAAGAGGTTCCAGGTGTCCTCAGCTGGGCTCTCACTCACATCTGGAGCCTCAGCCTGGATGGCTGGGTCGGCTAGGGTGGCTGTGGCCTCTTTTCCCATGGACCTGCCAACTGCAATTCTAGTTTGCTGCTTGTTTTTGTGAATAAAGCTTTATTGGAATACAGCTATGCTCATTTGTTTCTGTATGGTCTGTGTCTCCTTTATTACTATCATGCCAGGCCTGAGTAGTCCTGACAGACTGTATCATCTCAAAGTCTAAAATATTTACCATTTGGCTCTTTACAGAAATGGTTTGCTGACCCTGATTTATCACGATATCTTAGAGTGGCTTGCATGGTGGAGGAAGAGGTCTCTGTTCAAGAGTGGAAGCTGTACAGCCTCTTGAGACCTAGGCTTGGGAAATGCACAAAGACATTCTGACAAATTCTGTCAGTAAAAGGAAGTCACAGGGCCAGTCCTGATTCAAGGAATTTAGGAAATAGACTCCATTTCTTGATGGAAGGAACTAAAAAAATAAAAAGTATGTGGCCATTTTTTGCTGTCTACCACAGCGAGGTCCCAGTGGCATCCACCACAGAGGTTAGCCCTGCCCTTATGTTTGCAAATGAAGAGTCTGAGAGGTTGTGCAGGTTAAATAACACACAATTTGTTAGGTGAATGAATTTAACTAGAATTTAGGTATTCTGAATATTCTTTTTAAAGAATTTTTTTAATGTTTATTTATTTTTGAGAGAGAGAGAGAATGTGAAGGAGGGAGCGGCATAGAGAGAGGGAGACACAGAATCTGAAGCAGGATCTAGGCTCTAAGCTGTTGCATGGAGCCTGACTGTGGCACTGGAAATCGAAAGCTGCGAGATCATGACCTGAGCCAAATTTGAACGTTTAGCTAAATGAGCCACCCAAGAGCCCCTTCTGAATAACATTATACTATTTGAGTTTTTCCATGGTGTTTTCACTAGATAGTTACCTACTAGAAGTACTTTTCATTGGCTATTGAATGTTATTCCTCAGGACTTTTAACACGTTTGGTATGAATTCTATTACATACCAAAGAAAAATACAGCCAAGTCTTAGCCATCCAGTTAAATTTTGATTTTTCTATTTTAAATCAATCATAATGTAAAAATACCAAATTGAGAGCTTTATTTCTTATATGTTGTATCTAGTGCTATGACAAAAAACAAAAACAAAAACAAAAAGCAAAACAAAAAACGACACTCTGGCCAAAGACTTGGTAGGCAAACTAAAAATATAAAAATGAAAAATTAAACACTGAAGAACCTTATTGTCAGACCAACTATTTACTATCAGTCTTACCAGGATATGTCATTAGGACAAACGTATAAAAATTAAAGTATGTGATATCCTGGATAATTCCAGAGCATTGTCTTTAAAACATTTTGCGATTGAAACTGCTACTATATAAGATCTGGAGCATAGCATTTATAGACATCACAATAAATTCATAGGTTATTAAGCATTTAACTATATCTAGTCAGTGTTCAAAGTTCACAGTTGTTTTAGGAACTCAAAAAACCCGTAAGTACTAATATTATTTCCATTTTATAGAGGATGAAATTGGGACACAGAAGAGTCAACACAGACAGTAATGGGATTTGAATCTGGGCAGCTGAAATTCAGTAGCTGTACTGAGTAAACATCCGGTCCCAACAACATCACTTACCAGTTCTGAGACTTTGGTTGAGTCACATAATTCACTGAGCCTCAGTTCCATAATTGAATAATGGCAATAATGACACCCTCCTCTAGGAGCTGCTGGGACAAACCAGTGCAGGAAAGTATGTGAATGTCCTAAGCTTGAGTATGCAGGGGATACAAAGGTAAATAAGGCATGTTTCTACTCTCTTCCAAGACCTTACAACTGACCTTGGTTAGAGGCAAATACAATTGGGTATCATAAATTTGATACTTCTCTGGGATTCAGTAACCAGGGGGTGGTATTTTTGACTATTGTACTAATTTCTATGAAGGCAGTGGGCATGCAACTCTAAACCCTTCCTCTCCTCTCTTTGGATTTTTCTTGCTAGCTCAGAAACTCATACATGAAACTACCTCCCCAAATCCTGGATCTGTACACAGCTAGTCTTTGTCTCATATTATTTTCAAAGTCAACAGTCTTCACTGACATTGTTTAGAGCTACTCATCTCTACAGTTTTCAACTCCGATTTACAGTCAAATTCTACTTCATCTTCTTCCTTAAAAAATATTTATTAAATAGCTAAGAGAAACAAAACATTGTGGTAGGCCATGGGAAACAAAAAGACAGCAAAATGCAGTATGAGCCCTCAAAGAGCTTTTCAATAAAAATTAATGGTTTCCAACTTATTTATATTACAGACATCCAACAACCACAGAAATGCAAGTTGCATTATCTGTATATTGAGTAACACACTTTACAAGTTAAATGTATAATTATTTTTTATGTTTATTTATTTATTTTGAGAGAGAGAGAGAATCTCAGGAATTCACGCTGTCAGCACAGAGTCCGACATGAGGCTTGACCTCATGAACTCAGAGATCATGACCTGAGCTGAAATCAAGAGTGGGATGCTTAACTGACTAAGCCACCCAGGTGCCCCAATGGATAATTATTTTTTAAATGTAGAGATATAACTCTTACGACTAACAAGATAAACATTCATAAATGTATACTTGTGTGTCATGAAGTTTGTCACTCAGTATCATTAAGGACAGTCCATCATGGGTCCTGAATATATTCCTGTACACTGCTGAGTGTGTCAGACTGCAAGACTTAACCATCTTCTAGTCTTGAGCCATTTCTGTAGCTAATTATACAGGCAACTAGTAGGTCAAGAGAATCACACCCTGACTTCCTTATAACTCCATGCTCCCTGGAAGAAGGAGGACTGACTAGCTGTTTGTTACTTGCTATAGTGTTTGCTGCTTACATGAAAATAATGCTGGGCCTTGTCCTGGGGATTCTCACTTGTGAAGCAAACCCAGTTCATGAGTAACATCTATCTGGACCTGAAACATTGCCCTGGTAAGACTGGGGCCAGGGCTAAGAACACACACATGCTGATGCTCATGCTGTTTCTTGTGCTACCAGAATGAAAACGTTCTTTGTATCCAGTCTACAAGTCTCTGGTCTTCCAACAATGTCCATGCGGCAGTAACAGGCTAACTAATGAGCTTGTAAGTAGGTGAAAAGTGGTCTTAGACCCTTCACCATTCCTGAAAACCTGGAGACCTTCAACATTTAATGTTTAAATGTTGAAATAATTTCTGGTACTCAACAGACTAAGAATCACTGGTCTTAGATCTTAGATAAATCAAATGGTATTAATTAAAAGACTTATATGAGCTAATAAAGGGAAAAGCATTGGAGCAGAATAGGATGACCATGAACAAAGATGTGGCGCACAGTTAGAGGACAAAGGTATGGACTAAAAGAAATGTGACAATGCATAGGATCAATACAAAAAATTTGAGAATGCTGAAACAATTATCTGGGGCCACACTTTGGACCACAATGAATGTCAGGCATTGGGGAGCCCTTGGAAGTTTTCTAGCAAAAAAATGACATGATTAGTTTTTCTCTAGGAAAATTCGTTTTTCAGTAGGGAGAGAATAGAGGAGACTGAATATGGGAGACTAAATAGGAAGATTTGAAAATAGTTTTGGTACAAATTCTAAACTACTAGTGCAAAGAAGTAACAAGAGGTAGACAGATTTAGACATTCTGTGGAAAAAGATGGGATGGGTTTCTAAGTGGCTCACTTTATAAAGGGGCTGAAGAAGAAAGAGTAAAACCAGACTGACATTTTGAGCCTGGGAGTAGGAGACAGTGACAGTACTGAATAAATACAGAGAACTAGAAAGGAGATTCTGAGATGAGGGGAAGATACTGGGTTCACTTTTATCTAGTTTTGATTTGAAGCAGTCTATGCAATCAGCCTGCCTTCTTTTCTTTCCTTTACTCCCTCCTTCCCTTTCTTCTTTCCATCTATCCATCCATCTGCTGTCAAACATTTGATTATTGCCAGTCTTTTCTTGGGAACAGAAATATAAATATGTCACAATCCAAAAAAGTAAAAAGGTAGATTTAAAATTTCAGTATAATGTGATGAACTACTTAGTAAATACATGCTACAAATGCAGAAAACAAACAGCTAACTCTAATGGAGAAGCCATTTCAGTGGAAGGGGCCTTTGAGTTGGGTATTAAATACTGAGTAGGAGCTTACAAAGATGAAAAGGCCTATGGGAATAGAACATTCGAAGGGAGAGGGAACAGAAAATAATATATGCACCATACAACCAGGTAGAAACAAATGTCCAAGAGGTTGGCAATGAAAGACTAGAAAAGTAGCTAGAAATGTCATTCTAGAACATTTACAAAATTCTATTTGAACATAATGACTACAGCTTAAATTTATTACGTACTTACTATGTATCAGGCTCCTTTTGTTTAAATCATTTTATATACATTATTTTATACTACTCAAAACAGTGATATAGGGTTTAAGATGAGCAAACTGAGACTCAGAACTTGATCAAGGTCATGGAGCTTATGAACTGTGATGCCAGGATTTGAACACCCTTGGGTCCAGGATGCCACTTATCTCGTAATCTACATGGAGTTGTGTACAGTGGCTCCAAACCATCCAAACCTTGTTCCAGAATTGCTCTTAGTCATTATATTATATTTTATCATATTATTAAACTGAAAAAAAAGCCTCTGTGTATCACTGAAACATACTGAAGGGATGAATTTGCAGATTTTTCCCAGGTGTACATTAGATTATCAAAGGGATAAGTAGAAATAACAAGAATTACGAAGATTAGGGACCACTACACAAATGGTCAACTTTAATCACTGGATGGATATCTCTGTCTTTTGAGGGTAAAAAATCAAGGCAACAGGAGGTAATTTTCCCAAAACATGGACAATCATTACTTTAGTAAAACTTTAATGTTCACCTCAGTTTGTGGTAAATGACCTATACTTTTCAAGTGCCCCCTACTTTGTTTTTTGTCTTTCCTGAAATCAAGAGAGAGAATGAGACTTCACAGTCCCTAATGCCAATACAATTCACTAACCTGAACAGGTAGAAAACCAGCACAAGTGGGTTTACCCTCTCTTTATTCTTTCTCATATTTCATATTATTTTTGAAGATGTTTTGAGGAATGCAATGCTAATTCTTTTTCTGAGTGTCTATTTTCAATATTCCAACCACAAAGTGAGGGGAACCTCAAATGCTAAACACATTAGCTTGCAAGTTTGCAAGTCTTTTTGTTTTGTTTTGTTTTCACCCTTCACATTAAGCCTGTGATAAAAGGCCACTGGAGGGCTGCGTTCAGTGCCTAAAGTGAATGCTTTAAATTTAATGATACAATCAAAATCATTTTTCCCTAGTAACTACTATTGTGTTCATCTGAGTGGATTCCAGTGCAGTTGTTTTTCCTTTTGCATTATGCTTTGTGTATAAATATAAGTGAGATGGTTTAGTTCATGTATAACAGGTATCCAGCTAATAATTTACTTTGCCTGTTATTTATCTCTGTCAGGATGAATGTCTGCCTCTCTCTTGTTCTTGGTTCCTAGGCATTATTCTAATAATGTTAGTTCTGCATTTTGAGAATTCCACACGGAGCTGCTAAAAATTGCTTAGAAGTACTTCATACCAGAAGGTTAAATCTCAAAGAATTTTGGTCTTGCATCTAGTAAGCTAAATTGCTCCCAGCAACATTATATTAATTAATGTCAGGTCAAGCTATTTCCTTTCCTTTGTGCTCAGTTCCAACTACCCCAGCAAGTGACTTCAGCCGAGCCAACCACAAACTGATTTGAAACGTGGATGTTGACTGTGCTCAAACTTGTACTTGCTATTCTGAAAATAGCTACCTAGTTACAGATTTGACAATATCTCATTACTTTTTAGAATCACTTTTAACAGTGAACCCCCTCTTTAAAAAGAAAAGCTGGTTTGGAACTGCATAAATACCATATTTTCCTCTTTTCCCCAGATACTTGTGTAAATGTTGTAAGGTGGAATTAGTCTGTATCCAAAGAATATTCCAGACCTAGGAGATTGTCTGCCCTTTGCAAGCAGTGACCATAATTTTCCCATCAGCCTTAGCAGGGCAGCAAGGGAGAAGAGATGAAGGCAAGGCGGAGGGAGATGGTAGGTGCGTAAACCACGACACGCTCACGGTCCACAGAGGCGCCCCTTCTTCTTGCCCGGAGGTTCTGCCCAGTGGGATGCTCAGTCTGTCCTTCTGCATGTCTCCAGGGCTCCTTGTGGGGGGCAATGTTTCAGACCACTCAGTGGGAGCCGGTCCACAGGAAACTGATGGATCAGTCTCATTTAGGGAATATCATTAACCAAGATTTTGAAGATAAAAATGCAGTAATACATACAATATTTGAAACTTAAGATGAAATAAGCACGTAAAAACTAGAGCTTTTAAAGATGAGTCAAGATTCTTTGAACCACAAATACATAAATTACAATGAGTAATTTTTCCTTTCCATCTCTAATATCCCGGGTAACATTTGTTAATGCAAGACCACACAATACTTCTATCCAGAAATAATTTTCAATCAAGTATTGGGAAATCATGCAGGGGAGTTAAAAATGGAGAAAAATACATTTACATGAATACGTATCTGTGAATGTGCACACAGACTATGCTTCTCTTTATGCATTCACTACTTTGTTTCACCTTCATACTTTCTGCTTTTCTTAACTTTTGCATTTTCTTTTGGTATATTTCTTAAGAAATGTTGCATCCAAGGAAAGAAATGTTTTATCAACACACTTTTCAAAAAGAAGAGGGGGGAAATCTGAAAAACTAAAATGACTTAAATTGAAACCAAAACAGATACTGATTATATCAACATGGTTTTACTGTTGCTACTTTGTGATCTTTTGTCTTATGCACTGTGGGAGGCTATAATGAAATCAGATTTACAATGAGCCTGAGTACCAAAGGTGCCTGAAGCTAGACTGTAATACTTTTTAATTTTTATTTTTTGATGTTTTATTTTTTGAGAGAAAGGGGGAGAGACAGAGAGAGAGAGAGAGAGAGAGAGAGAGAGAGACCAAGTATGAGTGAGGGAGGGACAGACAAACACACAGATGGAACCTGAAGCACAGAGCTGTCAGCACAGAGTCCAACATGGGGCTCAAACTCATGAACCATGAGATCATGACCTGAGCCCAAGCTGGACGCTTAGCCTACTGAGTCCCCCAGATGCCCCGCAGACTGTAATTTTAGAGACTGAGTCCTCCTTGCTTTCTAGACTTTATCTCAAAAGGATTAATAAAGTTAATAGGTCCTAGTTGATAATACAATTTGTGCTGCCATTTGTATCAGTAATTTTGGAGGAGAGCACGAGGATATATTCAGTCCAAACTAAATTTGGATTTCTCCATCGGGCATTAGATGGCAGTATTAATCAAGACATTCACAGTTGACTTATGTTGCAGCTACTTCTAAAGATACTCATAATTCTCCCAAGAACGGTTCATGAACTAGTTATTTATTCTGCCATTTTTTTCTTCTGCAAAGGGAATGCATAAAATGTACTGCAGCTCTGGTTTTGTAATCTTTGGCCTCTTGTATTTACTTTGGTTTTCACCAGGCTGCTAAAAGACAATCAACTTTATTTCTGGTTGGTTATTTCTAATGTGAAGTGCCCAAAATGCTTCTTCTGCCAATTTTATTTATTTATTTATTTTTAATATTTTTATTTCTAGGAGAGAGAGAGACAGAGACAGCGTGAGCAGGGGAGGGTCAGAGAGAGAGAGGGAGTCACAGACTGAAACAGGCTCCAGGCTCTGAGCTGGCAGTCAGCACAGAGCCCGACGCGGGGCTCGAACCCACGAACCGCGAGATCATGACCCAAGCGAAAGCCGGACGCTTAACCGACTAAGCCACCCAGGCGCCCCTTCTTCTGCCAATTTTAAATAGCTTTTTTTCCCTCTTCTTGTGGATAAAACTGCATACATGTCAATGATTAAAATTTCAGAGTTACATAATGGCCAATCTGTAATAGTCACGTATAATCTCACTTAAAAAGTACCATTTGAAAGGGAGTGGAGTACGGCCCCAGAGGGAATCCCTGCTTGGCTCCTGGCTAGCTGCATCCAGTTATCTATTAATCCTCTGGGCCTAAAATTCCTCACCTGTAAAATGGTGATAATTCTAGTTTCTATCTCATAGTCTTGCTATTGAGGATTAAGTGGATGCTTATGAGTAAAATACTTAGAACAATTAGTGGCATATAGAAAAAAACTGTGTGTTTACTAGCGAGGACTTGGAAGATACCACTGTGTCTGTAATGACACCCCCCCGCCCCTCCCCCGCTCACCCCCCAAGGGTGTGTCTATAAAATCAGTCTGGGTTTTTTTTTTCCTGTCTCAAGTATTTTACAGAACACAACATATCAGGAATGAAATTCATAAAAAGTGAGCTCTGTAGGCTGCTGTTGTCAGACAGGTTGATGGTCAACCGAGCCAAACAGGACTCATCATGGTTTACATGCAACACAATGGGGTATTCTTTTTAACAAGACCAAACTCAGAGGGGATTCTTCCCACCGGGAATGTCACGGAATCAGGTGCCCCCACCCCTGCAGCAGAGCAGAGCACAGGACACAGATTTGGCAGTGTCCTCTGAGGGGAACAGGCAGCTAGCTGCAGGACGCACATATCCAGAGAGAAGCCATTTTCGGGGACATGAGTAATCCTTGGCAGGCATTCAGAGGGGCACTTTGGAGGAGAATCTGAAGATCATTTACCAGGCTCGACAAAGACTTGGATATTGAAATGTGAACTTTTGAGATACTGCAGATAACATTTGAGAATTCTCATCCCTGGTGCTGGGATGCATCCGACCCCCATGAAGGGCAGAGTAAGAACATTATGAGAGACTCGGAGGATGCTAAGCAGAGCCCAGAGATCAGAAAAGATTTGCAGGTCGGATGCTTAGCATCGTACACAGCTAATGGTTCCTACCAATTCTCAGTGAGGAAAAAGTGTATTTTCCATGACATGCATGATAAAAAAAATAATAGCTAACATTTTTAAAAGCTAGGTACATGTCAAGCACTTTATTTGTCTACATCTAATCTACAATACTGTAGAGAGTTCTTTCCTATTATGTTCCTCAGGAGAAAACTGAAGCTAAGAGATGTTAAGTAACTTGCCTAAGGTAATTCAGTGTCAGTGCATAAATTAACTGATCAGCAAAACAATATAAATAAGTCATTTACCATATCAATTGTTCTCATTAAGTCTTATTGTTTTATAAAGTTCTAAGTTAAAGAACCCAACTAGGTAATTTCTTTAAAGTTTTATTTACTTGGAGAGAGTGAGGCCACAAAGAGGGGTGGGGTAGAGAGAGTGGGAGACAGAATCCCAAGCACGTTCCACACTGTCAGTGCAGAGTCTGACATAGGACCAAAACTCACAAGCCATGAGATCATGACCTGAGCAGAAATCAAGAGTCCAACACTTAATGGACTAAGCCACTCAGGCATCTCTAGGTATTTTTTAAAATATTTTTGGATTGATACAGATAGAGTTGGGGGTGAAAGGATTTTACCTCATGATCTTGGTAAAGGTGCTGGGCTCCAGGATAGGCAAACAAAATACATAGCCTTCTTTGCAGAATGTTGCCTTTATAGGATTTACCACAGTGTGGGTGTGCAACCCGTATATGTGTCTGTAGACACACACACACACACACGCATGCACACATGAGCGTGAACGCACACACACACACGTATATAATTTTTATTTATATATTTGTATGTAAACATCAACATTCATGTAAATGGATCTTGCCCTCTTAATGCTTGCTGTATCATCTCTTTGAAATTAAATAAAGGATAATTTTCATCATTCTAAGGCTGGGATTTCAGGACAAGTAGACATGACTTAGTATTTCTATCTTTTAATTTTCTAGGATAAACCACTCACTTCAATGTTTAAATTTGACCTTGTCTGCTCCTCTTACTCCCATCCTTCTATGTTATCAAATGGAACAGCATCCAATTCTAATGTTAGTATCTACTAATGGATATCAGGTTTTTCACTTAAACATTCCCAAATTAACCTTTCTAATAGAGAGTTAAGCACCTCATTTAGGAGAGATTTTTAGACTCTAAGTAGTCTGAATCAAAGTATCATTTGAAGTCTCCCTGACATCCGCTTTCCTCTCATATTCCATAAAATTTATCATTAGCATTCAATGAAGGTGCCAGGGATGTTTTTTCCTAGTGGTTGCATCTGACACTAAAGGCAAAAACATGTGACTCATCTGCCACAGTGGTTAGATATAATGCCTGAAACCACTGTTTACAAGGTCCATTAGTGTTTACAAGCTCTGCCACTTTCCTTCACGGTCTGCAAAGCACTTTAGTTCAGACTGAGTTATTCTTTCATAGCAACCAATTTTCTATAGTGTGGATATCTCTTTAACTTAGGAAACTCCAAAAGAGGTTGTGGTGTCTCCTATGTATTATTGGGCAGCAGAGCCCAGAAGACTGTAACTTGGTGGTGGTACCAGGGGAGCTGTGCATCCTGAACTCCAAAATCAGAAAGGTATCACAGATGACAATGTTTGCCCTCTGCCAACCAGTGAGAAAGCTTGTTTTCTATTTTCTATCGTACAATTCTGCTTCTTTTTCACAGCTCTTGGTACCATTGACATTGTATCGTCCCCATACCTGCAAACACTTTATGCAAGACTATACAGTGGAAAATGTGATTTGGATAGAGATGAAACTGGGGCTAAAAACATACATAAAATTTAGAAGATGAGTAAAATACTTATTTAGATATTTACTACCCAAGACGTCAAGCAAGGCCAATGAGTTAAGTTAGGTGCCTGCAGATAAGTCACTTTCTTAGAGTGAGTTAAGTCACTTTCTTAGAGTGAGTTAAGAAAGGAGCCTGCAGATAAGGTCCACGCAAGATCCTGAGTGAATGCCTCCTTAAATTTCAGCCCCAAGGTGTCCCTCTTACCCTCATTCCATCCGTATTATCAAGAACTGGGAAGAGTCTGAGGTTTTTCCTACTTGCAAGCTAACAAGGTAGCCTGCTATAGCTTCAAGGTCGCTGGTAGAAGACACAAGACTCCTAGGTCAAAGACTAAGGACTTTGTTACTCATGGCATATGAGGGCGCATGTTTCACATTCCTTGTCAGCCCCTCCTGCCACCCAAGTCCGCTTGGTGACGCAAGCAGCTCAGGTGGATGCTGCATACCATGTGGGTTTGCAGCACAGCTCAGGAACCCCAAGCTTAAAGAATCCAGAACTTTTTGGTGGACTTTAAGCAAAGCTACCGGGTCTTTGTCCCAGAGTAAGATTTTATCTTTATTATACTGAACAGTAAACAAGAACAACAATAAACAGCAAAAATACCTAAATCCTCTGTCCTAAGGGGAGCTATCTCTGCCTTTCAAGGCTGTTTGCTGTACAAAGATACTATTGATAAAAGCTGAGTGACTCTACTCATATAATATGCACATAACTTGTATTTTTATGTTTGTATGTGAATGTCTATATTCACCATATATGGATCTTGAGATACTCACAGAGAATTGGCCCCAGGCATATTCTGTTGTTTTTTTTTTTCCTTATGCATGTCTTTCCTCCTGCCATATATTTTTAAAATTTACCTCTTGCTTGGGAAAATGTGGTGCAAAACATGCAGGAAGACAGCATGGTTTTCATAGGCAAACTCTGAATCAGAGTTTGAAGCAAAAATTTGATAGGAAGCAAAAAGTTAATAAAATTATGGACTTCATAGTCTTTTATTGGTGACCTTTGCTGTTTAGCAATGTGCAAAATATGTTATGTTCAGCCTCTACATGTACCTCAACCTCCTAGGCACCTTCAAGCTACGCTTTCATCATACGTATTATTTTCATGAAGGGATATTGTCATTCAGTAGATTTTTAAGAATCACTTCTGCTGAAAATACAGGTTAGAGTTGTGTTTTTACTGCATGCATAAATGACACTTTATAGGATAGCTTCCTCCAATTGGAGTTACCTAGGTACTCTACACTTAACAATGCTGAATGTCTAGATCTTAAAATAATGAGGTTTCACTGTAGTAGATTATGCTGGTGCTGCTACACCTGTTCTTAATTTAAGGGCAAGTGAGATGTCTGGATGGCAGGAAGTGACCTTGAAACATAACCATTAATTCCAATAGGATTAAGTTTGAGGAAACAAACATTTGATTGTGAATCAATGGCATTGTTTTTTCTTCTTCAGAAAAAGACTACCCACTCTCAAAATGACTGCTTTTCCCCCAAATTTCAATATGGCATTTTGGCCAAAAAAAATAGATTAAGAGGTACAAACTTCCAGCTATAAATAAATCACAAGGAATAAAGCACAGGGAATATAGTCAACAATATTGTAATAACATTGTACGGTGACAGACGGTAACACCACTTACCATGGTGAGCATTTGTAATGTATATACGTGTCAAATCACGATGTTATACATCTGAATCTCATATAATATTGTGCGTCAACTATATAGTTCAACAGTAAATAAATTAATTAAAAAGTACATAACACCGTGCTGAAATGCAATCTTTTTACATTAATTCTGGATTAAAAGAATCACATATTTCAGAACAGATTGAATGCTAAGTGGAGAGCAACTTGAGAACATATCTGTTATTTAGGATTTTTTCTTTTAATAGAATTCATTTTAGCCTCACCATAGCCAAGTAGTATTAGTAATGGCTGTCAGCCAGGACCTAGATATAGCATCGTTCAATAGAAATGGGTGCTTTAATGCTGATCTTTAAAACTGAAATCTAATTTAGTTTGCTAATGTAATAATGGTGAAAAGGGGGGGTTTCCCTTATTAAGTGAAAATATAACACTGACAACATTAACCAACAATAAACTTCTCCAATGAAATATTTATTTTGAGTGGTTGAAGATGTACACCATTTTATGCAGGGATGCATGATTATATAAAAGATAGACATTATTTTCTTTAAAAATAATATATATATGACATATACAATATATATAATAAAATAGACAATATATTATTATATATAATAGTATATTGTATGTAATATAAGAAAATACATCAAAATTTATATTCTTTATGTTTTTTTGTATTTGAGAGACAGAGCACAGGTGCGGAGGAACGGGGGGGAGGAGGGGAGAGAGAGAGAGAGAGAGAGAGAGAGAGAGAGAGAGATGCATAGAATCCAAAGCAGGCTCCATGCTCTGAGCTGTCAACATGGAGCCTGATGCAGGGCTCAAGCAAGGAGATCATGACCTAAACTGAAGTCAGACGCCCAACTGACTAAGCCACACAGGCGTCCCCCAAAATATATATGTAATGCTTACTATTTTGGATACCCTGGAGCCCTCATGTCATTCAGACTCCTCCCTTTAAAACACTTGGTATGGTCTCTCCAAATACCTGACCTAGCACATGTGTGGAGAATTGGTACCCTGACTTGGCAAAACCACAAGAAGGAATTAAACAAACAAGCATTTATTAAGTAGGTTCACTTTTGTTTTAAATGATGATTTATTTATTGGGGAGAGGGACAGAGAGAGAGGGAGAGAAAATTGCAGGCAGGCTCTGTGCAGTCAGCGTGGAGCCCGATACAGGGCTCGATCTTATGAACCATGTGATCATGACTTAAGCTGAAATCAAGAGCGGACGGTTAACTGACTGATCCACCCAGGCACCTCAAGTAAGTATGCATTTAAGTACATTTTGTGTGCCTATCATAGTGCTCAGGTGATAAATACGAAGATAAACACAGCACCTATGTTCTGTCCTAAAGGAGCTTACAGAAAGCAAACTTACACATAGACACCCTTGCATGGACCTAGGGAAGTTAAGGTGGGGGATGAATCTAGAATGGGTAGACTTAATATTCCACTTGGAAGGCTGCTGTGGCTCACAGATGCCATATATAAGAGCTACCCTACATGTCTCTTTGCTTAATGCCAATAATAACACACAAAAAAGAGGAAAATCCTACTTTGACCTTTTGGTACATCCCTTAAGCAAAGCCTGGTCTTTCATAAGAATAAGAATAAAATGTATTTCCTACCCTCTGCTCTTCATAGCTTCCTATCCTGTTTTTTCCTTGCAATCACCAATACCTCACTCTTCCACAAAATTTCTCTGTGCCCTCATACTGGTCCTCATACTGCCAGTGTCTGGTGGATGTACGGAGTCCCTCACCATGTGAGTCTCTAATCTAGAATGGGGTGTTTTTCTGTAAGGGATGTTATGGTAAATATTTTTAGGCTGGTGGTCCATCTAGGCCTGTTGTATAGTCTTGTTTTTGTTTTTTGTTTATAGCCTTTTCAAAATATTCAAATCATTCTTAGCTTTCAGGGCAGTACAGACCAGCCAATCCCTAATGGTTCACAGCCTTTAGCATGCTTCCAAATATCAGAGCGCTTGTTGAAATAGCCCCAGAGTTTCAGACTCAGTGCATTTGGAGTGAAACCTAAGAACTGGCATTTTTTTTAATGTCTTTTTTTTCTAAGTGTATGTATTTTGAGAGAGAGCAAGAAACAGAATTCCAAGCAGACTCCGTGCTGTAGCCACAGAGCCTGATGTGGGTCCTGAACTCATGAACTTGAGATAATGATCTGAGCCTAAATGGAGAGAAGGAATGTTCGACTGACTGAACCACCCAGCACCCCTGAGAACATTAAAAAAAAAGTTTTATTTTTGAGAGAGAGTGTGAGCAGGGGAGGGGCAGGAGAGGGGACCCAGGATCTGAAGCCGGCTGTGCACTGACAGCAGCAAGCCCTAAGTGGGGCTTGAACTCAGGAACCATGACATCATGACCTGAGCCAAACTTGGGCACACTATGGACTGAGCCACCCCAGCGCAGTCCACCCTGCCTTTTTTTTTTTTTTTAAGAGAGCTAGCATTTTCAGCAAGCTCCCATCTGATGGTGATATTGTTAGTCCTGAAGCCACACGTTGAGAACTGCTTTGATACAGTGGTGCTGAACCATGACAGCACCTTAGAATCAGCTAAGGAATTACAAAATATCAAAACAAATAAAACCCAAATTATGTCCAAGCCTGTTCCAGAGTATAGAAACAGTTTTTACATTTTAAAATGGTTGATGTAGGGGCGCCTGGGTGGCTTAGTCGGTTAAGCGTCCGACTTTCGCTTAGGTCATGATCTCGCGGTTGTGGGTTCGAGCTCCGCATCGGGCTCTGTGCTGACTGCCAGCTCAGAGCCTGGAGCCTGCTTCAGTCTGTGACTCCCTCTCTCTCTGACCTTCCCCTGCTCACGCTGTCTCTCTCTCTCTCTCCTACAAATAAATTAAAAAAAAAAAACATTAAAAAAAATAAAATGGTTGATGTAAATCCAAGACCCAATGCTAGTACTTTGTGTGCCCACACACATACACACGCACAGGCAAACACACACCCCTGTATCACACTTCCTTGACTCCTAGGTAATTATTACATGCAGTCAGGCCTAAATGCTATTGCTCCGGCCCTGCTGGACCCCTCTCTCCTCCAAAAGACACACCAAGGATTCTTTCCCTAGCAAACCAGCGCTGTGCGCCGGCTAATACCTGATGAGGTAAGACATGCTTTCAAGTTACAGACGTACATTCCCCTTTACTACCCGCGAGTTCCTCTTTATCCCCTCCCCCCACAGCGAGACCTCAGGAATTGGCTTCGTCCAAGTAGAGACAGGCGCTTCGAGTCCAGTAACCTAGCAGAACCCGGGCAAACGGAGCAGGCTACAGCGCATGTGACGCCACTGCTGAGGGCAACCGAGTGACAACCGAGTGTCAGAATATACAGGTCCTCGAGCCCGTGCCTGTCAGGGGTGGGAGAGGATGCGCGCTGTGTGCACGCAGGGGTGTGTGTGTTCTCAGGAAAGGACATTTTTTAAACACTGCTTAATAATTTTGCTTATCGCTGGTGATGCTCGTGAGCTGCTTTCAGGTGTGACTGTAGGGGTGGTGTGTGTGTGTGTGTGTGTGTGTGTGTGTGTGTGTGTGTGTGTGTGTGTGTGTGTGTGTGGCGGGTGGTACATTGCTAAAATAACTTCCGTTCTTTCCAGCAACACAAGGTTTTGCCTTTTCTTTTTCAAACCCTACTTAGAAGGTGCTTTCTGGAATGTGCAAGGTCAAGAGTCCAGCCGGGCAGGGCCTCCCTCCCACTAGGAAAACTCAGTGTCTGTGAGCAGAGCTGCAGAAAGGTCCAGAAAAGGGAGGAACGAGCGAAGGGGAGAACGTGGACGAAGGGCGCGGGGGGTGGGGCAAGCCAGGGAGGAGGGGTGCCCACGGTGCCGCGCCTCCACCCTGCTTCCTGGCGCTCGCACAGCGCGTCCGGGCGGCGGCGCAGCTGGAGCGCGCAGGTTCTCACCAGCGGGGGCCGCCGGCGCGCGGCCGCTGCTCCCCCGGAGGGCTGGCCGGTCCTCTCCCCGGGCCCAGTTCCCAACGCCGAGCGTCTGTTCCCGGGCGAGGACAGGTCCCCGCGTCCCCGGGCCCCCCGCGGCTCGGGGCCGGGCACTTGCGCCCTCGCTGAGGACGCGCGCGGCAGCGGCCGACAGACTTATGCCCAGCCGCGGAGGGAGCCCCGGCAAGCGACCGGGGAAGGGGCACGGCCCTCTGGAAGCTTCTTCCAGGAAAGCGGCAGCAGATCAGCCCCTTTGCTTCTTGTTTCTAGCTTGTTCCTTTCCTTCTGGTTTGCGCGGGAGGAGCTGGGCTGCGCAGAGGAGTCCCAGCAGCGCACACCGGGGACGGGAGGGAGGGGGTCGAGTGTGTGTGTGTGTGTGCGCGCGCGCTATGCGTGTGTGTGTGTGTGTGCGCGCGTGTGCGCGTGTTCTGTCGGAATCGGACTTCAGTTAGACACTGATCACTGAGTCCGTGCTGAACCAGAGTCTACATTTGTCCAGACTTGACTGGTCAACTCCTGGGAATGGAGTGGGGTGGAGCTGAGAACAGTGGCTTCCGAACAGAAGAAAATGCAACTTGCTATTATTCCTCTTGATCTTGAGCGCGTTCTGTGTGACTGCGGTAGTTGATCTCTCATAAGAAGATAGAAAGTAAACAAGATATTTGGGTTTAAAATTGCCAGTCTATGGTCTAATAGCTCATCTGACATGGCCTTATCCATGGTCAAGGTCAGATCTTACGCCCCTGTTATGATTTTAAAGGCTTCTAAAAAGGCTGTGAAAAGCCCACAATAAGACTATATAGTTTCTTCATCTGGTCTTTCATAGTATGTTGTTAATCTTTCTTAATGATGCTTATCACACCAAATTAGATTTTTTTTAACCTTCATTTCATTGTTATATACTTAGTGTCTGGATGCAGGTGGCTGAACATCTTAATGCAGTGGTTCTCAAATTTGATGTACATGTCAGAATGATCTGGAAGTTCTTGGGTCTCACCCTTGATGTTTACGATTGTGTAGGTTTGGGGTGGAGCCTGCGAATCTGCATTTTCTAACAGGTTCCCAGGTGATCTTGGTGCTCTTGGGACCATGTTTTGAGAACAAGTGTCTTGGGATTGATTCTCAAAGCTCACTGAACATGAGCATCAGAATCACCTCTGGAGCTTTAAAAGACAAAACAACTAAAAAAAAAAAAAAACGCATGCCCCAGCCCCACTGCCATATATTCTGAATTAACTGATTTGTCATGAGACCCCAGCCATTTTGTTATCTTTTAAAATCTGTTTGGTGCCATTCTCGGTGATTCTCATTTGCTGCAAGGGCTGAAACCGTCACATTGCTAACAAATACCTCCATTAGAGCCACCTATTTACATTAAGATATTCCCCCCCCCAAAAAAAATAAAGTTAGAAGATGTACCCACTGCCTCATTTGTAGGCATCAGTTTGGTTTGCTTTTCCTGGGAAAACAGGAAATGGCTTAGCTGCAGTGTTATATGGGGAGATACTCTGGAAAGAAGAAGTGTTATATGGGGAGATACTCTGTCTTGCAGGCAGATGGTCCAGAGAAGATAAAGCAGGGGAAAGGACAGTCAAGAAGAGGTGACCTCATTAACAATGATGTTCTCCTGTGGACATGAAATTCATCCAGCCTGCACCCCCACCTCTCCAGCCTTCTTTTCCCTAATAAGCAAGAAACTTTACAGAGATGTCTTGTAGTTCTAACAAAAAAAGGAACTCATTATTTGATGATGGGTGATATTTTTATGTGCAGGGTCATATTTAAAGAAATGAGTACTAAAAAGGATCTAGAATCTCAGACATGAACAGTAAAAGTCAATGGTAACTGTACATGTGGATAAAGGCACATCTATGATCTCCCTGAGGATCAAAGCACACAGGACGGTCAGAGAGCCCGTAAGTCTATGGAAAAGATGGTCCAAGTGGGGGAGAGGGAATGTTTCCTGAACCTTAATTTGCATGCAGCTCCTAGTTTGGGAGTTCTCCTGGGATGTGCTTTTCTTACCAATCTGATTAGTAGGATTTTCTTATCATCCCATTAGTGGAATGTGCTTTTCTTACCAATCTGATAGTTTAAATAGGTCCTCTCACTTGTTTTGATTTGAAACTTTGAATTGTTAGGGAACCTGAACCCACTAATATGCTCACAGTCAATTCTAATACATTATTCTATGCCTTGATTATTCAAATTCTTTATTCATTTTTCTATTGGTAGGTTTTCCTTTATAACTTTATGTGTTTTAAGGACTTTGTTATTTTTTCGTATACATTTTCCTAATTTTGTCATTTTTCTTTGAACTAAAAAAATTTTGGTAGGGAAGTCTAAAATTTTTATGCAATTTAATATTGGTATCTTCTCCTTCTGGAGATTCTGTTTGTCATTCTTAAAAATTCCTTTCTTATAATTAGATGAATATTCTCTATGAATTTTATATATTTATTTTTCATTTAAGCCTCTAGTTGGTGTGGAAATAATTTTCCTCTAAGAGATGAGATAAGGATTAATTTAGCTGCTTTTTTCAAAATGGAGAGGTAGTCCCAATTCAGTTTTTATTAATAACTTGCCTTTTCTTGATTAGAGGTGCCCTCTTTACCTATAATTCTACCTAAGTGTGTATACATTCTGTCTTGTGTATCCATCTATGTCTTCCCTGACCAGTACCTCTTTTTTAAAAACTATCGTAGTTTATAAAGAGCATTTTAATATTGCTAAGACCTCCTTATTAAAAATAATTCCATGTATTCTAGCTGATTTATTCTTCCAAATGAAATAAGAGCTTGCTTTATCATATCCTCCTCCTCAAAAATTGTAATTATGACCATTTAGAATAGCTGAACATGTTCAAGAACCTCTCAACAAAACCTATCACTTGGAAAGCACAGCTCATGGAAGTTTGTTTACAACAGGTACATAGGGATTTGCTTTCCTTTGGTCAGAAATGAGAAGATATTGAATATTCAAAGCTACCTTTTAAATAATAAATTTGTTTAACATTAACTGACCTTATGACTAACCAGACTTTTGAATGTGATAGAAGGGATGTTATTTGAGAGAAAGCTAAACTCCAAGGGATGAGGGTTTAAAGAACACAGAAGAGGACTTCTTTCTCAGGTAATATTTTTAGGTCAGTAAGGCAACTCTACTCCTTGAAGTTATTTGCTACCCAGGTTTCTGCTAATTTCATGTTCCAGCATCCCGCAGAGCAATCAAGAGCCTGGACTCCCGCCATGTCTGGATTGCAGCAAAAAAGAAAGGGAGACGGAGCATGGAACAGATATGTTCATGGTTTTAAGGCAAAGATTTATTTCACTGTGTGGCTGAAACAGCATCCATCACTTCTGTCTATGTATTTCTTTGCCACAGTGTAGTCATAATCCACACCTAACTGTAAGTAAACCTAGGTTATATAGTCTGTAATTAGGAGGCGACACGCTCAGGGTAACTCTACGCTGTGAAGAGAATGATCAGATTTTGATGGTCATCTTGCAGTCAGTTCAGGAGGGAAAGAGGCAGGTATAGCCTTTTGTTCATTCTCTCTGAGCTTTCTAAAATAAAACCCACTTTCCTACACAAACTTGTTCTTGGATTTCATGTAAATCATGGAGGAGTCCTGACTAGACTGTTTCCCCTTTGCCTACTGTTATTCTCATCTTTGATTTCCTCATACTTTGACTTTGCCTTGTATTGTTTTTTTTTTTAATATTTTTATTTATTTCTAGGAGAGAGAGAGAGAGAGAGAGAGAGAGAGAGAGAGAGACAGTGTGAGCAGGGGAGAGTCAGAAAGAGGGAGTCACAGACTCTGAAACAGGCTCCAGGCTCTGAGCTGGCAGTCAGCACAGAGCCAGACGCGGGGCTCGAACCCACGAACCACGAGATCATGACCTAAGCGAAAGTCGGACGACCAACCGACTAAGCCACCCAGGCGCCCCTACCTTGTATTGTTCTTATATGGTGGCCTCTGCTCTCCATTTAGCCCCTTAGATAGTCTGGCAAGATTTGCACTAGTTATTCTTTTTTTTTTTTTTTAAAGTATTTATTTTTCGGAGAGCCCAAGCAGGGGAGGGGCAGAGAGAGGGGAACAGAGGATCGAGAGGGGGCTCTGCCCTGACAGGCTGACAGCAGCAAGCCTAATGTGGGGCTTGAACCGAGAGATCATGACCTGAGCCAAAGTCAGGTCATGTTTGAGCTGAAGTCATATCCTCAACTAACTGAGCCACCCAGGTGCCCCATGCTCTTGTTATTCTTTTAAAGAGTTCCACGTCTCCTCCCTCCCCACCCAGCTCGTCATGACTTCCAGATCTAAGTGGTTTCAATTTTATGAGAGGAGATAAGAATTACTCCACTCTTATATTATGGTCTTTATATTTTATATATTTAAAGTATTTTTGAGAGAGAGAAAGAGTGCATGAGCAGGGGAGGGGCAGAGAGAGAGGGAGAGAGAATTCTCAGGAGGCTCCATGCTGTCAGAGCAGCTGACATAAGGCTTGAACCCATGAACTGTGAGATCATGACCTGAGCTGAAATCAAATTCAGATGCTTAAGTGACTCAGACCCCTGCAAATTGCTATTTAAAAATAAGATGGGATAAGAAAATCAGTTCAAGCTTGGGACATTCAGATATTGGTAACACCACTAGTAATTATGGGTTGGGAGAAACTGATATGAAGTTAAATGAGGGTTTAGATAAGAAAATATAATAAACCGGGGCATCTGGGTGGCTTAGTAGGTTAAGCATCCGACTTCGGCTCAGGTCATGATCTCACGGTTCATGGTTCGAGCCCCATGTCAGGCTCTGTGCTAACAGCTAGCTCAGAGCCTGGAGACTCCTTCAGATTCTATGTCTCCCTCACTCTCTGACCCTCCCCTGATCATGCTCTCTCTCTCTCTTTCTCTCAGAAATAAATAAAACATTAAACATTAAAAAAAAAAAGGAAATATAATAAACCATGATGTTTGGTCTGCTCTACTAAACTCTTGTTTCTGTATTGAAACTAGCTTATACACGGCAGGTAGATGGAGGAAGGATGTCTTTATAATACAACAATCACATTGGTTAGTCCATGTGTGATTTGCCCTAGCATGTTAATGTTTTACACCAACACTAACATATATCAAGTGTGTTTTACACATCAAAGGATAGAGCTGAATGCAAAATGCATGAGCACAACATCTGTAGAGGATGGAGTCCTATACATGATGCTTCGTATCCTATATTCTTCCTTTTGACTCAGCATGGCCACCTGCTTTGTCCTAGAAGTTCCTGTTTTGCAATTCTCCCCAACGTTTGTACATTTTCATCTTGTTTCTATAACTCAGCAGCCTCATCTCCTTCTTACATTCCCACCGTCAATCTACTTTCACTTAGTATTTCTTTATTTGGAATATCAATTTTTTTTAGCTGAGCTAGTGTTTTTATCAAGATTGTTTTTGTTTTGTTAGCATTCTTGTTATGAATTGCATAGACTGTGAGTGGTCGGCCCATAACCCCATTTGTTTTGCATAATCTTTGTTTTGTTTTCATGTATCATTTACAGAATGTGAGCTTCGTTTTTTAGGAGTGTATATATTGCCTTGTAGCACAAACTATAGTTTGTAAATGCAACATGACCTGAATAGAGTGAAATGGAGTCTGTTGGTGATCTTGCTGTTGCATTTGATTTGTATTCCATACTTATCTATTCTGTTTTCTTCAATTAGGAAAAAAAAGCCAAAGACTTACGTTATGTTTCTCCTTATTATTCCTGATAAGGCCCAGTTTAGTGCTGTGTATTATATGCCCTCATTATTCTCCATCTGTCTTCTGAGTATAGAGAACTGATAGTCTCCCTGTTAGCCCAACTGCCCCCAACTTTAATTGAGGACAGTGGAATGTACAACTTGCTAAATGGTACTTAGGGTGATCTAGGTAAAATGCTTGATGTGACAATTGATATAGATCTTTACCTTTGTAGAGTTAGTAGTAATTTGTTCAATCAGATTAGGTCTAACCTGTTAACACACCAAAGTAAATAAGCAAACAAACTGGGTGTCCCTCATTCCACATGGCTAGGTTGGCATATCCTTTCTGCCTCTGAAAGGAGAGGGATGGCTGTGTATTTCAGAATGAAGCAATACTAGTCAACATGTCTACACTAGAGCAAGCATATGTGTATAATATTGCTCTAAAGCATTCTACTGTCTGATTAGCTAAGCTCCTTGCTTCCCATGATTCCTATCAATGTTGCAAAGAGCAAAAGCCCATTCCTTACTTTTGCAACCTATAGCTTACTTTTCTGCTCCCTTCTTCTATGAGCAATTAGAAGAGCAACTGTATAAGAAGCTCAGGATGACCAGTTAAAATTGGCCAGGTGTCATTTGAAATGACAGCTTCTCTTTCTCCAGAAACTGTCAAACCAAAGTACTGAAATCATGGGAGGCAATGGATTGATGATAGGGGATTTGTCTGTTTAGCATTTCTAAACTCCATTTCTTGGCTGAAAACCCCTGTCTGCTGCTGACCCTACTGATCTGTGCAGCATCAGGAAAGGGTAGAGTGGTCTCAGGGGCATCAGCTACATTGTGAAATCTCAGGCCACTACTGTCTGCCAAAGTTCCTAGTTTGCCATGGGGTATGTTCAGGTTCAGAGTAATATATCTCCTTTTGTTTATGGTGGTTGAGATGGCTTTCCTCTTTGGTAAACTAAAAATGCAAAGAGCAAAGCCACATGGTTTGGAGCTGAGCAAGAAGGTCATTAACTAAGATTTAGACCAAAACTGTTAGCAGACAAGCCAATACTGAATATAGATTGAAAATTCATTTTTATTCATTAGGAGTCCTGCATTTACTGTTATTTTTACAAGCAAAGATTTATAGCTGTTTAGGTATGTAATATTATCATGCAGCTTTAGTGAAATTATGCTTGCTGCTATGTGAAATTCTCCCTGGTATTCTAAAATTAAAAGCATTCTTTGGCAATTTTCACATCCTCCCCTCCCCCAGAGAGTCATTCTAATATGGGTTTTTTTCCTCATTTAATGAAGCCAATTGAAATTTAAGGAAGATTTATTCTAATTAAGTAGGGTGTCATGGATTCCTTAAAGAATGAGACTTTAGGTCTGACAGTAGGAAAAGAAGATTGGTCTCTGTGCCTTTTTGGTGGCTGTGAAGCACATGAAGCTGTTTGAACTTCTTTATTTATTTTTTTTTTTTACTTATTTTTGAGAGACAGAGTGTGAGTGGGGAAGGGGCCTGGGGAGGACAGAGGATCTCAGAAGGCTCTGCACCGACAGCAGCACACCAGATGCGGGGCTTGAACTCATGAACCGTCATGACCTAAGCTGAAGTTGGACACTCAACCGAGTCACCCAGGCGCCCCAAAGCTGTTTGAACTTCTTTGTTTCATCACAAAGATTTTGCTTTCTCACCCCATTGCCTTATGTTTCGGAGGGGAAAATCCCACCTTTAATTAACCACATGGATCTCTATGTGCGGAAGAAAAACTTCTTGATATTCAGCTGGCTGGTAATGGAGAATTTTACTTATGTTATGAATGATGGGATTAGAGTACATTCCCTAGAAGGGGCTAGACCAGGGTTATATGGTCTACCTTAAATGAAAACCAGAGTTGAGGTTGCTCTGTTTCTGCTTTTGATAGTATCTACTGTCATATTCAATAATTCTTGAAGACTTAGCATGGCCGTAGGAATTCTGCAAGCAAGCAAATGATCTCTCTCTCTGGGTCCCTCTGAATATATATGGATGCATGGGGGCAGGTGCATATGTCTGACTCCTGGCATGGCACGAAGGAACCTGAGCATGGCTCCCAGGTGAAGTTTTATCTAACACCATTTTCATCGTACCTTCCGTTCTCCTCTTTAAGAGTTTAGAGCAGTTCCTTGTGGGCCATCCCAGTTCTGTCTCAAGGCGTCTAGAATTTCTCCCCTTCATGTTTCCTGGCAGCTTTCTTCCTTGCCCTCGATTCATCCTGAAGAAACCTACTATGCATTTTGGGGATTACTTTTATGTTTAATTTAGCACTTTAATGAACAAATTCTTATATTCTTTGATTCTCTGTTTCACAGTGAGTTTTAACTACAGAAAGGATTTTTGAGTGCTGGGATGCTGCCATGTTCTTTTATATTCTCTAAGGAACTTACCACGTTCAGTCAGGCACATAATATGCCCTTGATAATAACTACTTAGAGAACTGAAATGAATGATATTAATCTCTTTGAATGTGATCAGTTTATGCTATTGCTATGATCCAGTTCATCACCTGCCTCTCTCTACTACTGCCACCAAACCAGTAAATCGCGTTCATCCACATATGCACACCCCTGTATGTTTGCACACATACACTCACAACATGGAACCAGTAGTCTGCTGGAGGATTAATTTTAAGTGGTTTGTGATCCCATGCAAAATAAAAGGAAGTAATTCACTATAATCTCCACTCGGCCCCTTGCTAATCATGGGAGATGACCACAGACAGGTGCAGATATTCTGCCCTCTCCATCCTGGTCGAGGCTCTGTTGTTCAAACCTTTCCTTATCTTTAAATGGCTGCTCAGCCACTTATGAGGAGCGTAATCTTGGGCAAGTTATGGAACCTTTTTCAGTCTTAATTTCATCCTTGTAAAAGGAGAAAAATCATGTCACCCTTTCACGGCCACTTTTGGGATTAGCAGTAATGCCTCTGCTAGTCACCATTTACTGAGATTACTATGTTCCTGGCAGGATGCTCTGTCCATAAATCTCTCCTTTAATTGTTACAACATCTTTGGCATATACCAGATCCTCAGTAACAGTGACTATTATATTTTATACCTTGGCTTCAATGTACACTGAGTCAGACTGAAGACTGCCAAAGACTCATTTATAATTTCCCAGGATTGGCAGAAAGGTTTGATGAAGTCAGGCTACCACCAGGTGCCTATGGCCCAATGCCAGTGTAATGGTTGCTCTGAGTGGAGGCCAAATACTAAGTCCTGCCATCCCATCCCGATAATGGCCCTCGGGCCAGAAGAGCTTGCTCTCACAACAAAATTTGGCTTAGGAAACAAGAAGGTACTGTCCCAAGTTGCTTGTAAGCTGAGTCACACTACACACCAGTAGAAATAGCAAATCAATTGCATTAAGCACAAAAGAAGCTCACTTATGTAAACTGAGGTAGGACACTACAAGGATAGTGAAGGGTAAAATCCGAGTTTTATGAGCACTTCTTGTTTCTTCTGAACTAAACACTAGAATGATGAAGCTTAGCTTTCAACAGGAAGGATTTAAACTCTAGGAATCATTTCTTGATTGTAAAGGTTTTGAGCTATTAGAGCACATAAACATCAAAACTATCAAGAACCTATCTAGGAATTTTAACTCTCCTGCACAGATTTCAAGGCACTTCTAAGGAGAGAAATGGCTTAGATGACCTCAAACAGTAACTTCCCAGGTTAGTAATTCTTTCTTCTCTTTCTTTTAAAAAAATGTTTATTTATTTGGGGGAGGGGGGTAGAGAGCAAGAACACACACGCTGGTGGGAGGGGCAGAGAGAGAGAGAGAAAGAGAGAGAGAGAGGAAAAGAATCCCAAGCAGGCCCTGTGCTATCAACACGGAGCCTAATGTAGGGCTTGATATCACGACCTCGAGACCATGACCTGAACCAAAACCAAAAGTTGGATGCTTAACCCACTGAGCCACTCAGGTGCCCCTCTCTCTTTCTAACACAAAACTAGGGGCGCCTGGGTGGCTTAGTCGGTTAAGCGTCCGACTTTCGCTCAGGTCATGATCTCGCGGTTCGTGGGTTCGAGCCCCGTGTCGGGCTCTGTGCTGACTGCCAGCTCAGAGCCTGGAGCCTGTTTCAGAGTCTGTGACTCCCTCTCTCTCTGATCCTCCCCTGCTCACGCTCGCTTGGCTCTCTCTCTCTCCTAGAAATAAATAAAGCATTAAAAAAAATCTAACACAAAAGTTTATTTTAAATTGTATTTCTTTCCCCTTTTCATCCAGTTACACATTAGTCTTTTGGAGATGGGTCTGCAGATCAGTGTTTTTGAAAAATTTTGCAAAGGATTCCATTATGCATCCAGGGTTGGGACCAACTCCTTGGAAAGAATGAATCCCAGAGACTGCAATCCTGCAATTCTGTGATAAAATCACACTCCTGTGATGGGATTCAATATACTAATCTCCTATTTACTGCCACCTTGTGGTTGCACCTTCCATTATGACCTGCAGAGTCCTGGCTAGTGTGACTGGAGGAAAACTCTCTCCACATGGTCTTACAATGATTTTATAAAGGTCCGAAATGAAGTGATCTTGATCTTAGCTTCTTACAGAGTCTCTGTTACATCCTCCTTTAATTTCTTACTGCAACCTTTCCTGAGAAAATCAGGGTCAGCAATAGAGCTTTTTCTATTACAGTATCCTGCCAGAGGCTTCTCTCTACTCATAGTAAGAACACTTACTGAGATAATAATCAAAGACATCTTTTATGTGCCTTATTCATTACCACCCTCATTATACAAGTAATGCCAACGAAGCCCAGAGAAGTTAAGTAACTTGTCTAAAATCACACAACTTTGGAGTGATAACACTTGATTCAAAGTCAAGATCACCTGGCTTCCAAGCTCATGTTCATGGTAGTGTGATCTAGCCACAAGGGACTAAATACTGGTGGCAAGGTGGCTAGTGAGATAAAAGTAGGGCTTTCATCCTAGAAAGGACTGTGAGGATACTTTTCTTTTTTGTTCATTTTTTAAAATTTTATTTTAGAGAGTGTGTGTGAGTGGGGAGAGAGGTGGAGGGAGAGACAGAGAATCCCAAGCAGGCTCCATGCTCAGCACCTGATGTGAAGACCCTGGGATCAAGAGGTCTGAGCTTAACACAAGAGTTGGCACTTTAACTGACTGAGTTACCCAGGCGCCCCAAGGGAATACTCTTCTTTTTAAACCCAACATGGAACTCAAGAATACCCTTTTATTTACAGGTAGCGGCCTGAAATTGGGGTTCAAGATTAAGGGAAATGATGAGACAACTCAGAAAAGCAGTCAAACTCACTGGATGTAGAAGGCTTTCATCAGAGTTCTCCTCAGCATTGGGAGGAAGAGAATGCAAAATATCAAGAATTTGTTCAGAGTGGCTGGTCTTGCAATGCACGCAGAGCTCCACAGTCTGACTGTGGGAAGGGACTGATCCCGTTTTATGAGCACTTGCTCATGTCTCAGGTAACACAGTAAGCAAGAAGCATGCATTTTAAAATTTCTTCCTCAGAATAACTTTAGGAGATGAATGGCATTCTCATTTCCATTTTAACTACCACCAATATGAAGCTGTATGTAACAAATTTACCCATGTTCAGAGATAGTAAATGTTATAATGGGATTTAAATCCAGACTTAAGAGCCTTCACGTTTTGCCTCTACACATTATCGTCCCCTCCTCCCCTGCCCTCGGCGCTCCTGTCTCCCCACTCCTTTCTTTTATCATGAGGGGTTATATCAATCAGGAAAACTGAATTCTAGCCATTTTCATTTATTAATCCAACTAAATTAAATTGACAGCACTTCAAACATTCAGTATTTATGGAGGCCATGTGATATGTCTTATTTGGTGGAAGGGTAGAGAAAAGGCTTCTGTCTTTGAGGAAATCCCCCTCCCCCAGGCCCTGAGCTGTGGTTACAGACCTGGTAATTTACTCTCTCTCTCTCTATTCCTAGAAGTGATCATGTGACACAGCTCAGTAAGGAAACACTTATGCCTGGGACTTTGAACTGTTGAATCTTAAGGGGGAAAGCAACTGATAAGAAATTTTCCACAGTAGCAACGGAAGCATTAGAGGAGTTGAATCTTGGGTACCTATTCAGATTACTGTTAAGAAGACAGTGTCCTGATCAGGCTGCTCAGTGGTGGGACTTTGGCTACCTCCCCTTTCTGAGACTCTTTCTTCAGCTTCCCCTTCCAGCTACCTCCCTGAAATTAAGTCTTTGAAATGGTGGATCTCCTTTAGTATTTTCTTTGTTTTTGTTTTTGTTTTTGTTTTGCTTAAATTTGAGTTGATTTTGCATGTTTCCAAGGACCATACTGATATTGACTGTTATACTTAAGAATGACTTATAAACAGACCAATTTTACCCAGGAAATATTCAGATTCTTGGTACATACAGCTAATCTTCCTTAGCTGTTATTAACTTATATTTTAGCTCACTGAGAATTTTGGTCATATTATAGAAAAAGTTTTTTCTTCTCTTCTAATTCACTTACATTGATCTCACTCTCAAATTTTCTTTTTGATCTACTTTTCTGATTTATTCACTTGAATGCTTCTCCAGATTTCTTCCCCAGACAGGTGGGCCACATATGGAGGCCTTAATACTTCCGTCAGTTTTCTCTCTGGGTGTTCCACACCTCAGCTTCCCTAATCATAACCATGATTGCCTTGTACTTTTACAAGGCACTCACTTATTTAATTTATTTAGCGTACTGTTCAATTAATGACTTAGTCACAGTCAGTGTAAAGTTTCTGCACTGTTCCAACTTGGAAACAGAATAAGAGAGGTGTTGCCTTTTTTTAAATCTCTGACCTGGCTTATATCGAAACAGAAAATTAATATTTTAATTCTTTCATCACTGTTGTATCTTTTCTATGACCGTGAGTTAGGTTTTTATAAATCTTTTCTCTTGCAACAGCACTTCTAGAGCTTGTGGGGATTCATGGACTATCTTTGGTTATTATGACCCTGACATAAAGGACTACATTAGCTGGTTTTGAATAAAACAAAGTAACAGAGAGGAAAAAATATGCTAGTTAAAATTACAAGCAACATGGCTGCTTTTGCCCCTGAGGAAGTGGCATAATTTTTCTCTGGAGACTTTTGTTTAAAAAAATATTTTCGGGGCGCCTGGGTGGCTTAGTCGGTTAAGCGTCCGACTTTCGCTTAGGTCATGATCTCGCGGTTTGTGGGTTCGAGCCCCGTGCCGGGCTCTGTGCTGACTGCCAGCTCAGAGCCTGGAGCCTATTTCAGAGTCTGTATCTCCCTCTCCCTCTGACCCTCCCCTGCTCACACTGTCTCTTTCTCTCTCTCCTAGAAATAAATAAAAATATTTAAAAAAAAATATTTTCATGGTCTGACCTTGGGAGCTAATGTTTATATGATTTGGAAGGAGACAGCAAAACAGAAGACTGTGTGCAAATAAAATGAAGAGAAATTGAATGGTGGGAGCTGCCAGGAGAAGCGAGCAAAAGATGAGGCTTTGGAATATGGTAGAAGGTTGCCCAAGTAGAAGGGTAAACCCTCCCTAGACATGTTTGAGGGACCTGAAGGATGGACTATTTATTTTTATGTGGTTTGTTCCAAATCTCCAGTAAAAGGATGTTACATGTTCCCTTGATTTATTTAATGGCTTTCTGACCGTGAATGGGTAGAGTGACTGCCAGCCAAGAGAGTAGGGGTCTCAGATGGGATAAAGAAATAGGTGCCAATGGGAAATAATTCATTAATTGACATGGAAAAAATTTCACTTTCCCCAGATATATGAGAGGGAAAATAATTCTGAAGAAGGATAGGGGTTGTAAGTATTTGGGTTGTGATTGTTGCCACAGAGCCACAATTTTGCAGGAAGAAACTGAGCAACCAAGAAGGCAGAAAAGGAGACACTAGAAGAGCTATAGTGGAGAGAGGCTCAGCCTGATGAACAAAAGCAGAAAGAAGAACTGAAGCTTCTCCTGTTTCCCTCCCTGTCTTTTGCAATGCTGAAATGCGGCAGCATCTATCACCCCTCAGTAAGTACAGCTCTTAAGTGTGTAACCAAGTGGCATGGACTCTGTTTAGCACCATCTAAAATGAGGTGAACAGGTTCAAGGTATTTTTCTCCAAGAGCATTAGTCAAAAACAGAAAATATAAGAGAATATTCAAACATCTAACAGAAATGTAACTGAATATTTTTAGAACATATATTTCTTAGCAGGAATGTTTGTGTAACAGAAATTATTTCCTTATAGATGATAGGTGGAGAGGCTATAATCTGCTATTTTACGTTCAAGTTTATGCTTCCAAATATATGGCTTATATGATTGTAGCCATAAATTCCTAACATAACAGGTCTTGTTAGTCTCTTTATGACTGAGAACAACTTACAAATTTTTTTAAAAATGTGATTAAACCCCATGGAAATGAATAATTCCCCAACTGTGATTTCTAATATCTAGACTAGAGAGAGATAATGGTTGGGAAAAAAGAGATAAGGCTCTCCTGGAGAATCAGGATAGATATTTAGGGTAAAGGAAAGTAAAGAGGAAGGCCCGGGGAGGGGAGAAGGAAAAGTTTTGTTTGTTTTGTTTTTGTTTAAAGAAAATTAAGAATTACTTTTTACAGCATTTGAAATAATACATTATTTGCAACTTTTATGTTGGTTGAGACAAATTCTCACCTTTCAGAGATACCAGAAATAAAATTTCTATTTGGGAATTAAGAATGGCTACTTTATTCTAAGCTTACTCATTATATTACGTAGTAGTTTATCAATAATTATAAAAATCTATGCTATATAACAGTGTATCATCACCATCACAGAGAGTGAGCAATAGGTAGCGCATAGTAGTTTTGAAATAAGTATTTTGGTTGAATGTTGCTATATTTGAATATTGGAAGTTTATAGCACAATTCAGAATAAAGCATTCCTCACTTAGTTCAGGGTTAAAACTTGGATTACAGACTGTTATCATAAAAACATGTAGTTTTCTGTAGGGAATGGTGACTATTTCAATCTGAGTCTCCCCTACACCTTCTCTGAAAAACCATACATATCAAAGATGACAGCAAATAAACCATCCACAATCCACACTCAGAGCATAAGTAGGAGACTGTGCTATTACCAGATTCAACTGTACGTAAATAAGGAAGTAAATAAAAACATAGTTAATACCATAAATGCCATGTCCATGGCCAATAATGAAGTGGGGAGTTAGACATGGAATGAAAAAGTTGTCAGAGACCTGGATAAACTCTCCCCCAGAAAGAGTTACTTGTGTATCTTTCCAAAAGAAGATGGAAAATAAGGCATTTAGACATTTTCAACATAACATTTTACCCTTAATATAGATTGCCATGCTAACTGGGGACCTGGTGAAGGAATAAAATAAACTTTAGGCATAAAAGGATTAATCTGTATGAACTGAAAGCTGTTCTTCATATTCAACATGTCATTTTGCTCCCTGTTCCTCATTTTAAAAAATATAAAAAACACAAACATTTCTCATGAATTAAAACATTAAAAAGCAAGTCAATATAATTGAAAGAAATCAAATTGTATAGAACCATCAAAAGGGACCAGATAAAAATCCTTTTGTAAATTTAACATCACTGAACAATGAGGGAAGTGAGTGTGAATCTCTAATGGATTAGGAGTTAAAAAAATTCCGGCTTTACTGAGGTATATGTGACAAATAAATGTTGTATATTTTTGTGTAATGACTTAATATATATACACACTATGAAGTGGTTATAAATTAACACAAATTAACGCATCCATCATCTCCCACAATTACCATTGTGTGTGTGTGGTGAAAACACTTAAGATTCACTCTCTCAACAATTTCATGTACACCATGGCATTAACTATAGTCACTATGCTGTACGTTAGATCCCCAGAACTTATTCACCTTATAACTAAAAGTTTTACCCTTTGACCAGCATTTCCATTTCTTCCAGCCCCCAGTCTCTGGTAACTACAGTTCTAGTCTCTGGTTCTGGATTCAACATTTTTACATTCCACGTATAAGTGAGATCATACAGGATTTGTCTTTCAGCATCTGGCTTATTTTGCCTAGCATAATGTCCTCCATGGCCATCCAGGTTGTTGCAAATGGCAGAGGTTTGCCCCCTTCTTTAATGTTTATTTATTTTTGAGGGACAGCACAAGCAGCGGAGGGGCAGAGAGAAAGAGAGAGGGAGACAGAGGATCCAAAGCTCTGCTGACAGCAGAGAGCCCAAAGTGGGGCTCGAACTCACGAACTGAGAGATCATGACCTGAGCCATTGGAAGCTTAACTAACTGAGCCACTCAGGCACCCCTCCCCCCTTTTAATGGCTGAATAATATTCTCTGGTGAGGAGGACTTTTAATGGGATAGCTACAGGTGAAGGCTTCCAAAGTTGGTGCCCAGTTTAGCACTCCTGCTACTGAAAGGTAGGCAGCTGTAAGGCCTGAAAATGGAGAACCATCCTTCTAACTGACACAAATATAACTTCTGCCGTGTGTAAGACAAAACCTGCTTGTTGGTTTTTAGGTAAAAGAAATTGATTGCCTCCTCACGGGTGCAGCCTCACTGATTCTCAGGTTTCTTGAACAAGAAACCTCGGTGGTTTCTGCTCACAACCCTGCCCTTCTCAGTCCAAAAGGTCTTGTCCCTCTAGGCTGCAGTTGTGACTTCTTCTGAGGATGCATTTCCAAAGTCCAACCCCATTCCCTCTCCCACCCACTGCCCATCATCCCATACTGTTTCAGGTGATTAATCCCATATGGGATTTTGACTGAAATTACTCTCATCTCTACCCTTTAATTATATTATTATTTCCCATTTACTTATCTTCAGTTAGATTGTGAGCTCAACTTGTTCATGAACTCAGTGTCTATTGTGCTGCCTGGTACATTGGATATGCTCAATAGTATTTGCTAAGTGAATACTTTTGTTCTTCTCTGTGAGAGAAGAATTGGAGTATAAATAATTAAAACTTTCAGTGAGGTTTACTAAAATATGCCTCCAGTTCTTTCATATACCTTGTTCATGTCTACGGCCATACCACCCTGAACGTGCCTGATCTCATCATATTGTTTGCATGAATAATAGCCTTTTATGAAATAGCTTTTTATGCTGCTCTCCAGGGAGAGTTATTCAGATTTTTTGGTCAGTTTAGGCAAATCGCATTCAATTACGAGGAGAAATAACTGGAACTATTCTTTGCAAATTATACCCCACTGTACATGGATTAGACAAATTGGTTTGAAGACATCATACTACTTTCTCAGTATCTGACACTGTAATCTGGCATTTTTATACCTGTTGTTGCTACCAGAATAGTCTGGCCCTTTATAGACTCCTATAGAAATGATTTTTAAATTATGAATAGGTAACATCCCTTCCTATTACTTCGTCTAATCTCTAGCACACATTGCAGCTGCTTTAAACTTCCTGGCCTAGAGGTGATCATGTCACTCTTCTAAGAACCTACAGTGAAGTGACTCTTCCCCACATACCCATCCTATTGACAGCAAATAAAATTATCCAGATTACTCTACACTTTTTATCCTTCTTTCTTTTTAATCAATTTTTATTGAGGTGAAATTCACATGACATAGCAGTTATTGTAAATTGAACATTCAGTGGTTTAGTACACTCAAAATGGTGTCCATTGGAACTCTTCTAATTCCAAACAAAACATTTTTATTACTCCAAAAGGAAACTCCATACCAGTTAAGCAGTTACTTCATAACCCCCACTCCTTACAGCCCTTAGCAACCATCAATATACTTTCTGTCTCTATGGATTTAATTCTTGTAAACATATATATGAAATCAATTAATAATAAATGACCTTTTGTGTCTAGCTTCTTTCACTTAGCACAATGTTATTGAGCTTCATCAGTGTTTTAGCATGTATCAGTACTTCATTTCTTTTCATGCCCAATTAATGTTTCATTGTACAGATATGCTGTGTCTTGTTTATCCATTTACCTGGTGATGGACATTTGGGTTCTTTTGGGTATCATGCATAATGATGCTATTCTTTCTTAAACTCTTGTAGCTTTTCTCCATTTCTTAGCTTAGCCAAGTTAATAGAAATAAGTTGTCTTTTCTCTGAACTTCCATAACCTCTCTATGGTACTAATTCATAATTCATGTATTTATTTATCCAAATAATTATCCACACACGCAAACATTAAAAAAATTACTGATCACCTGCTCTGTGAAGTACTAAATCCTTTTCAAAGCCAGTCATACATTATGTATTGGTGAAGATATCTTCTAGCCCGACTGGTGTTAAGTCTGAAAACATAGGAACATCATCTCCCTTGATCACTCCAATCCTCATCTCAGCTCAGCAAACTGTGTGAATTAACAAATGTACAAATGCAATTATTTCCTTAACAATCTACCACTGTCAATGTAAACAACTGCCTTTAAGTCCTTGACCCTTGCAGATCTCTCAATGACATGAAGGACCTATCTCATCTGAGGCTGTGTTAGTTTATAGCAGCAAACTTTCCCAAAACTTATCAAATTTACTACACTGTCTCTGCTTTGGCCCATGGCCTCCTACTCATCCTTTCTTTGTAAAAGTGATTTTCAGTTTCTCCAGGGTGGGAACTGTTGCACCAAGATAACTATCAGCTATTTCCTGGCAGCAAAACCAAAGAATGCAGGATTACTTCAACTTACTTGCCTGTAGATTTTATATAAATGTTTCTGCCAGACTCATTTGAAGTTTTAGTAAAGTCATTAAAACAAAATGCCAATATAAGAAGTGGTTCATATACCTTTTAAGTATTTCCCAAATACCCCTCTGTAAAGACTAGGAGTTAGGATAGTGTGTGTGTGTGTGTGTGTGTGTGTGTGTGTGTGTGTGTGTGTGTGTGTGTCTCAGGGGTGGGGAGTGATAGGTTTCTTTTACTTTATGTATGCTAAGTGGTTTTTCAGCATTTTTTTCCTAAGTAGTCTTGAAACAATGCAAACAGCCATGGCGGATACAGGATTGATAGCTTCCAATATAACATCCGACATCTAAATCTCATCCCACATTGAGTAAAGACACATTGTTGGCTCTTTTCTAGGTTTTTGAATGTTTTGAACTGATAGGTTTTGATTGCCTATTTTCCCCAACCTACAAAAGAGTCCTCAGATAGAAAATTTCTTAATTTAAATACTGTTTGCTACATAATACATAAAAAAAAAATCTATTTTTTTGAAAATGAGAAGAGCTAGGGGTGGCAGGTATTCAGAAAATCAGTACTCCTAGCATGCTGAAGAATAAGGCACAAGAGCTAGGATTTATTTAAATACCACATTCAATTGAACTTAAAGTAAATTCTGGATAGCCGCATTCCTAATTAGGTGGATGTTTTCAGTTTCTCCTGCTTCCTCGCACATCTCCCTCACTTGCGGATTTGAAGCAGTGCATTAGATGGCAGTGTTCACATAGTTACCAATGGCACTTACTGCAGTCTTTGTATTGCACAGACCCAAAACACACCTTCATTTCGGATTTTATTCTCATCTCTAAAGCTGCTATTTTTCTGGACTCCCTTTATACCTTTGGTTCTACTAAGAAAAAAGCATTTAGGAGAATGTTAGTAATTGTGGACATCCCATGACAGATATAAAAGCATGTTTCTAGGTCTTTTTCAGTCCTTATGTCTTACTTAAGCAGTAAGAAAATATGGCAGATTAGACCTGTCTCTTACTCGTGGGTATTTAAAATTCACAGAAATGCACACTGCTATCACTGGCTACTACAAAACCACCATCCTCACTTAAAAGTAAAGACCGGTTAAGAAATGTATACGGTTTGAATCACATGCTCTATTAAAAATTATTCCTAATTTAGAAGTCTTATTCAGCTTCACTGTTTTCTTCCTTATTCTTTTCTCTTTTGCGTTTTTACTGACTTTGGCGTTTGAAAATAAAACCCCTATTCTAACTCTCCTTGTCCTTCTATTTGTTTTTATCCTCAAACCCAATAAGGATAATTTGCCAGGTCCAAGGCTGATTAACTCTCTTGGAGCAGAGACCATTTGGCACATGGACCAGATGCCAAATAATTTAATGTCTTAGATGCCATCAGGGAAATATCTCAAAGGCCTAAATCAAGATGCCCTTTAGCATTAAGGCATAGCTTTCTTTTCGAAATTTAGCTTAAAAAAAAAAACAAATCTCCAAGTCACTGTTTTCCTCCAAATAGTTGAATGGTCTGCCTTCTCCAATTTCTACCACCCAGCAAAACCTGTTTTCTAGTTTTCCTGAAACACTGGGACCTCTTGACCTGGGAAGGTATAATGCCATATGTTAAATCCACTTAGACTAAATTTAGAAGCATCTTTCTCCCTACCCCAAGTGAGATCAAGCAGTCTGCATGGAGACGATAGGCAGGGCATCCAAACTCAGGGCTTGGAGGTCAGAGGAATAAAGAGAGCTTTGTAATACCTGAGATTTAACCCTTCTTATTCCTTGTGGAAACATCAGAGATTTTGACTATCCCTAATGATCATAAATATTCACATGGAATAAAATCCTTTTGGAAGGAGGAGAAGTATAGTTAAATGAATACCGTGTGACTATGAATGATAATGCGTATCTGATTAGAGTTGTGAAGTCTTCTCATCCAATGATAGATAGATTCTCTTCTCTATTTTGTAGATGAAGAAAGTGAGAATCAGAGAGGTACTTACTGTCTAAGATCAGAGAACTAAGACTAATATAACTTTTAACTCCTGGTCCAGCTTTCTTTTCATTAAACTGGACACTCAACAAAATCCAATGCAACTTTATTTATTTTTTTTTTGTATAACAACCAGGATTATGTATGTCCTACATAAACACTGGCTCAAATTTCTCTTGACTTACTAGCTCAAGAGAAAGGGCAAGGCTAGAGGTTACGGTCTCCTTTTGGTCAGGAAACCATTATGGGGAATAGTTAGCACTGCCCATTGATAACTTCTTAGTAAATTGCCATTTTACTCCCAGGTTCATCTGAATGCCTTTAGAAGTCATCTTACTCTAGATTAAGGAGTATTGAAAGGATGGGTGTGTTTTAGAGAATTCATCTCTTAAAGGAAGACTGAAGCAGAGAAATTCTTTTAAAGTGAGAGTTTCCATGAAAAAAAGAGAGAAAATTTATGAAGTTGCGATAGACTACATTTGCTTTTTAATACCCACCATATGTCTGGTTTTATTCAGGGACTAGAGGAGTGGGTTAGTGCTTATTTTCACAGATTATATAAATAAGAGTCCAGCTCCTGCTTGTCTTCTAGGTGCAAACATTTTGGATTGTACTAAGTAAAATGCTAGGGAAAAATTACACCCTTCCCTAATTATTAATACAAGTAGTCCAGTAACAGGTCTTTGGTTAGTGTCTAGGATACTTGGAGATTTTAGAGCGTGGATTGTTTTACAACCAGAGATAAAGGTGATTGATTGCTTTCAGGGGGTTCAATATTAATATCTCCATTTCCTGTTGTCCTTTCTCTCCCTTTGATTTTTTCAGGCTTTGCTCAATGACCCATAAATCTAAAACTGAGTTTTAAAATAAGGGTCCAGTAGCATCCCTTGATATCTTTCCTTCACCCCCCAGCCCCCTCATATCTATTCCACATTAGGACGTCAAACACCAACGTCCCCCTTCTCCTTTCTGTGCATCTCGGTGGTAGAAGCCCAAACAGACCTTGCCTGATTGAGAGCCCAGAGGGAAGGAAAGCACCAGCATTTGTGGAGTGCTCTCATGTCCAGGCGCTGTGCTAACCTGTTACATATGTGGTGGTATAATATTTCAAAGTGCTAATTGTCCGGTATAACTGCCAATTCTCCCCAGCTTGGCAGCTAAATGGAAAAGCAACATGGCCATGGGGACGATTTACAGTGGGGAACAAAGTTCTTTAGCTTTTAAGTTCAAAGGGCACCATCTGGGTATGAGAAAGGAAATTTTTTGAAAAGGAATGCAGTCAGGGCGAACAGGTTTTTCTTCCTAATTTGAGACTAAAGAGATAAAGGAGCCTGGAGCTGGCAACCAAAGTCATCTCCAAAGTTGTCCAGGGCCAAATACAGTGGACTTGATGTTACTTTCTTTCCTTGAAAATGTGTTTGCTGCTGCTTTGTTTCAGAGGCCACCCAGAATCAGCAGTTTGGCAAAGGGACAGGGATTGAAGTTACTTCTTTGGGATTTGTAACAAAAAGGGAACAATGGAGTACAATGGACATTGACTAAAGAACTGATTAAACATTTTAGATGAAGTATTTGCAGATATGCTGTTTGGTAGTGAACATAAATCTTCTTTCTTCCTCATTTGTGAGTTATTAACAAACAGGTCTTGTCTCCACCCTACCTTCTTGATCCTTCCGCGTTTTATTTCAGAAGGCTCACAGGCTTTTGCTGCAATATCTTCTTCAAGGGGGTATCAATGTGAGAGCTTTTTTCCTAGCCCTGGTAGCAATCTTTGTAAGTTCCCCATCTTTTTAAAATGGTACTCTTTTCTTATCCAGCCAGTTCCTCATCATCTGCCATCTGGCTTTCTGTCTCTTGCTGCCCCATCTCTTCTTTGCATGCCTTGTCCTACGTCGCATTTCCTGTCTCCAGTATACTCTCCAGGGCTGCAAACAGGGTTCTCTTGGCAACATACAGGATGGAGGGGTTATTTATTGCCCTGAGAAAGCTGTCATTTTGGAATGAAAAATTTCGTATACTGCTAGGAGGAATCCTCCCTTCTTCCGCCAACCCAGAAAATAAGCACAAGCCCTTTCTAGCTACTTCCTGAATTTCTAATTTTAAAGCATGCCTGTAGCAGCCCTGTTCAGAAGGCAATGACCACCAGCTGCCAAGATTGCAGAGAGAGACATGAGCTTTTAAGTTTCTATTACTCATGATGTGTTGGCTACTTTAGCGCTGTGGCCACCCTGAGTGAGCTGTGCTAGATGCTAGGGTCTTAAGTTCACACATAGCCAGTCCCTTGTGCAGATGTCACTTTGGACAACAAATCATTTATCTCTGTCACAACTGTTCATCTGCAGGATAGATTTCTACTGCCTCTGAATTAGGATAAAATGAGATGAAAGATATGCAAACTTTTTCAAGATAAAGGTGCTTTTAAAATGCAGAGTAGTGGTATTATTCTGTGGAGACACTGTGATAAAAATATCCACTATCTTTTCTTAACAACTAATAGACTCAAAATATAAGTACTATGTAGACTGGATTGTAAAGCAAATCTATTTTAAAGTGAAATCTGAACTGTTTTTGACATCTTTGTGTTGCATAAATTATTTACGCCAAACTCTTTTTTTTGTTAAAACTGACTAAATGGTGTTGATTCTGTCAGATCCTTCCTTTAACTTTTTAAAAGTAACAGTCAGGGATATTAAAAGTCATTGTGCAGGGCAAGTGAATACAAAGAGCAGTTACTGTTGGGTTCTTACTACTTAATAAGAATTCTTGTTTAGTTCCAGCCTTTAGAAAACCCATCACTTTTTATATTTGCTAGTGACAATCAAACTCAAGAAAACATAGTTTTTAAGAAAAAATCTAAATAAATATTTTATAAGATATGCAGATCTATTTTCATTTTCACAGATGGAAATACTACAAGGTTAGTTGTAGTATATTTATTGCATTCAGAACAATCCCAGTTGAATCTTTCCTTCTATACAACAAATCATAATTTACATGAAAAGGTATACTTTCATGTCACATTGATGTGCTATGTGACTTCCATTTCAAAACTGATAGATGAAATACATAATCTTTTTTTATTTCGTTGAAAACAATAATCAAACAGTAAGTGTATTTCTTTAGAAATGTGATGTGTAGAAAACAGTAAAAGGGATGAAGGCTGAAGGACTGATGTGGTCCAGCTGTCATTGCAGCGTGTGAATGGGGTGAGGTGACAGCACAGCAAAAGCCACCTTGCATTTCCATAGGAAAAGGGCAGGAAGTGGAACAAACCTAATTTGCCTCAGAAATGCAAAGCCATGGCATTTCTATTCACTATATTCACTATATTCCTGGGATGAGATGTGTAAGTATCACATCTCTCACTGCACTCCCAATGCAGATATTTGCACAACTGCAATGGAATTTTAAAGCTATATGGATCCTGATGTCAATATTGCAATTTACAATTTCAATCTGATTGAAGTCACAACACCCCCTCCCTTGCAAGTCTGTTCCACATGCTGGTGTTTTTGGTAATTATTTCTATCTTCTGCACAGGATTATGAATAACTTTGAGGTCAGGATACCCTACCCTGCTCCACAGTTAATTATATCTCTGGCAAACTTAATCACAATACTTTGCTCATCATGAGGGATTAATAAGTACTTTTAATTAAAACTTAAGAAATGAAATGTATGCAGTTTACATGGTGTTTGTTTACTGAACACAAACTATAAACAGATGTTTGTATCAAATAGAAAAAATACTGATCATGGACCTAGCCAGCTGAAAGTATATACAGACGGCTGAAAAATATATAGTGAAAATTTCAGAAAAATAAATACGTCTTTTAAAAGAAAAATCTAGGTCTGGGAAATACTAGAAGAAATTCTCCACATATGGTTGAGATGTGCAGGTTTCTCTATTTTCCCCCTGGCCCCTTGGTCCCAAGTCAGTTTTTTGCCTTTCTCTGTTTTGCTGTGCCCTCTAGGAATACAGCTTCTATGAACAATCATGTACAGGTGTCTGTGTGGCCCTAAGTTTTTACTTCTCTGGGGAAAATGCCCAAGAATACAACTGCTGGGTTTTAGGTTAAATGCATGTTCCATTTTGTAAGACCATTCTATGTTAACCTTGCCCATAGCTGTCTAAATATTCTCTTCATAATCCTTTGAGTTAGCCATTTCCTTACTGTTGGGAGTGATACAGTGAATTTGGAGAAAAACAAAATGCTGGAAAAAGAACTCTAAGTTCTATAAAAATTGTTAAGCCATAGACTCTGCATGTAAAAATATATGCTACTATTTTTCTTTTAAACTCCACAACTATAAACGCAGGGCAAGAAAGATAAAGAATAATAATTATCTTTCCCCACCTATCATAAGAAATCCAAGAGAACATTATTTGCTGAAATACACCTGCTAAAGCTTATTTTGGCTCTTGTGATACATATTGGCTATTGTGTTCCATAGGTTGTGTGAATTCTACACAATAAAAATGAAAGCATCAAAAAACTACAAAACTTGAACAGTAAAAATGAGAATCATCAACATATATCTGAAAGTGTGGCATCAAGAGCTCTTCTGCATAAGTTGTTAGAAAGGACAGGGAAAATACCTCCTATCAAAGGTCCAATCGATCCTGAAGGAACAGGATGCTCTGAGCCTCTCCTCTAATCGAAGTGTCATTCATTCATTCACTCATTCATTCACACGAATATTGTTGATCATCTACTATGTAAAATGAATTGTGAAGGAAGCTGGTTATATGTCTATCCCCTAAGTTAACTCTGAGAGGACAGAGTAACTCATCAGAAATAGCCAGGGATATCACTCAAACACTAGTAACTGTGTCAGCAAACTTTAAAAGAGGAACTCTGCACTTGAATTTAAATAGCTACGTAAATCTCCATGACAAAATAATGGAATCAGATGAATACCACCAAAAACAAAAGCCTAATTTTATAAGGTACTGGAGGTGATGGTGCAAGAAAAATACTGATTTTTATAATGCTCTTATTAACTTTATTGTGCATGGATGACACAAACCTAAGTACAAAATTGCTAGCCCTTATAACATTGAAACTGCTGCCCTGCAAACACTAAAAATTGTGTATTAATTAAATATAACATCAGAAGCTTAACATGCTACCATTGTACTAAAGAGTAGTGTAGATAAGGAAACAGCTCAAAGATAAAAAGAGATACAGATATTATTATTACTCTCCAGAATGCACAAGACTAGAAGGTGGGCAGAAATCAGAGGACCCAGAGAAATTCAGCCTCTAGCACTTTCCAACTGTGTGTAACCTTGGCTAATTCACTGCCTGGATATCCTACCTCTGCCTTCATCTAAAAAAGAAAAAAAGAAAGGAAGGAAGAAAAGGAAAAAGGAAAGGCAAGAAAAGGAAAGGAAAGAAAAGAAAAAAAAACCTTAAAATGATGGATAATGAAATACCTGCCTTCGCAAAACAGTTGCCCTTAGATCACCAGATTGCTGAAGTGGTCAAAATGAGAAGCTATATTTGAAAACTTGGTAAAATATACACATTCGTACCTATGTGAACACATAGCATGATTTCATACAGTTATACTTGTTCCTACAAGTTTTCCATTCATTGAGATTTTTGGAAATTGTGTTTTGAAATGATATTATGACAATTTATTTACTCTGTCTCATGAAGGAATCAATCTCGTTATGTTACCACTGCATTTCCTTTTTGGTCAGACCACCCTGCCTTGGTTTAATCACCCACTTCATTCATTGAACAGCTTCAAAATTACCTTTGTTTTTGTCAAAAAATTCAATAAAATCCTCAAAGAAGGGAACATTTGCCATTACTGAGGTTATTTAAAAGAATTTGCTTCATGATTTAAAGCCAATTGCATGTATACACAGAAAGCAGTGTAAATCCTGTGTCAAGCTTGATGACTTTTCACAAAATGATCACATTGATTAATCACAATCCAGAGCAGGAAACAGAACATTATTGCTACCCCAAAGCTCCCTTTTTGCCCTCCTAATAGTCATTAACAATTTCCTTCTTCCCCAAAGGTAACTACTATCCTGATATCTATCAATATAAATTATACAGAAGAACTTGATATAGCCAAGATTGCAAGGAATATATATTTTTGCATTATTTACCCAAAACTGCATCCAAGTCATTGCAGATATCAGTAGCTCATTTATTTTGCATGACAATATATTGGGTGAATATTATAAATATGCCACTATTATCCATTATAATGGTTTGATGATCACTTGAGAGGAATGTTAACTAGTGTCAGGCTATTTCACATAGGGTTGCAATAAACATTTTTGTACATGTGTTTTGATGAACATATGTATGCATTTCTCTTGAGTACATTCTTAGGGGTGAAACTGCTGCAGCAATGGACATGTATATTTTTAGTTTCATTAGACACTATCAGTTTTCAAACATGGTGGAACCAATTTGGACAATTAGTATGTAAAAGCTCTAGTTTCTTTTTTCATGATGTATTACTTAATTTCCAAACATATGGTGGTTTTATAATGATTCGACTGTTACTGATTTCTGCCTTTTTTCTCAGCACTTTTTATTTAATTTTTAATTTTAATTCCAGTATAATTAACAGTGCTATATTGGTTTCAGGTGTGTAGTATAGTGATTCAACACTTCCATACATCACCCAATGCTCATCAGGCCAAGTGCCCTTCTTAATCCCCATCGCCTATTTCACCCATTCTCCCACCCATCTCCTCTCTGGTAACCATCAGTTTGCTCTCTATAGTTAAGAGTCTGTTTCTTCGCTTTTCCTTTCTCTTTTCCTTTGCTTGTTTTGTTTCTTAAATTCCACATATGAGTGAAATCATACAGTATTTGTCTTTCTCTGACAGACTTATTCCATTTAGCATTATACTCTCAGCTCCATCCGTGTCATTACAAATGGCAAGATTTCACTTTTTACGGCTAAACAGCATTCGTCTGAGTGTGTGTGTGTGTGTGTGTGTGTGTGTGTGTGTGTGTATCACATCTTCTTTATCCACTCATCAACTTATGGACACGTTGGCTGTTTTCATAATCTGATATTATAAATAATGCTGCTATAAACCCAGAGGATTATATCCCTTTGAATTAGTGTTTCTGTATTCAAGGGGGCAGGTGGTAAATACCTAGTAGTTGTGTTTACTGGACAACTGGGTACTTCTATTTTTAAGTTTTTAAGGAAATGCCATGCTGTTTTCCATAGTGGCTGCACCAGTAAGAAATAATATACAATGGAAAAAAGACAGTCTCATCAACAGAAGGTGTTAGGAAACCTGGACAGCTACATGCAGAAAAATGGAAATGAACCACTTTCTAACACCATGCAACAAAAATAAATTCAAATGGATTAGACTTAAATGTGACTTAAATGTAAAGACTTAAATGTGAGACTTCAAACCATTAAAATCCTTGAAGAGAACACAGGCAGTAATCTCTCTGACACTGGCCATAGCAATATTTTTCTAGATATGACTCCTGAGGCAAGGGAAATTAAAGCAAAAACAAACTTTTGGGACTACATTAAAATAGAAAGCTTCTGCACAATGAAGGAAACAATCAACAAAACTAAAAGGCAACCTACTGAATAGAAGAAGATAGTTGCAAATTTCATATTTGATGAAGGGTTAATATCCGAAATATATAAAGAACTACTACAATTCAACACCAAAAAATCCAATAGTCTAATTAAAAATGGGCAGAAGCCATGAACAGACATTTCTCCAACGAAGATACACAGATGGCCAACAGACACATGAAAAGATGCTCAACATCACTCACCATCATCAGGGAAATACAAATCAAAACTACAATGAGATACATCACCTCACACCTGTCAGAATGGCTAAAATAAAAAAGAAACAAAAAAGAAACAACAAGTGTTGGTGAGGGTGTGGAGAAAAAGAAACCCTCTTGCATTGTTGGTGAGAATACAAACTGATCTCTACCTTTCCTTTATAGAAAAAGAAAGATAGTGTTTGATTATAATCCTCTGAATTTCTTGCAGCCTGGTTTGTAGACATACATATGGCTAGTTTTGATAACTACACAATGTTTACATGAGAAAGAATGTTCATTCTGTAGTAGTTGTTGCTTTGCTGCAAATTAGGTAAATTAGGTCAAGTGTGTTAAAAGTATTATTCAAAATTTTTATAAACTTAACAATTGCTTTGGTCTTTTTCTTTTCCTGGGGTAAATATTTAAAATTTCTCACTATGACATCTACTTCTCTTAATAGTCTGGCAATTTTTTGCAGTATATATTTTGAAGGTACATATTATTAGGCACACATAAATTTAGAGTTGTTTTATCTTCTTTACGGAGGAATGTGAAAGAACATCTTTTTTATGTGTAGTAATACTTCGCTTAAATTTTACTTTGTTATTAATTTATAGGTACTATTTTTTTTTTGAATTAGTGTTTGTATAGAGTATACATCTTTTTCATGCTTTTAATTCCAACCTTTCTTTGTCCTTTTAGTGTCTTTATAATGTGTCTTGTAAACAATATTTATCTGCAATTTTTAAAATCCAGTCTGATAGGGTTTTTGTTGTTGTTTGTTTTGTTTTAATTTAGGGTATTTAGTGTTTATCTTTGTGCCTGTGGTTGCGTTGCTTGCTTTTAATTTTTTTATTGAAGTGAAATTTAGAGATGTATCTTAAATATATAATATGATGGGTTTTTACAAATGTAAACACCCATGTAAAGAGGAATATTCAATATTTCAGTCAAAATATAGAATCTTTCAATCATCCCAGAAAGTTCTGTTGGCCATATTACAGGCAATCTCCACTTGCGTAGACATTGTTCTAAACTCTGGTGCCATAGATTAGATATGAATTTCATATAAATGAGTTCTTTAGCCTGTGAGCTTCTGCATATGGTTTCCTTTGCTCCACATGATATATGTGATACAAATAACATTTTCTTTTTTTTTTTTTTATTGCTGAGATTTACATTTTACGCCTATTTTCTGGTTGAGTTACAATTCAGTTATTTTCAGTTTTGTATATTATGAATGAGGCAGTTATACACATTTGTATGATACATTCCTATTTCTTTTTAGAGAAATACAGACAGCATGAAATTTCTGGGTCATAGGATAAAGGTACACTTAACTTTATAAGAAATTATCAAAAAGTTTTCCAAAGCCATTGAACTGCCTTATACTTGTACTAGGCCACTTATGTGTGATATAATCATGGAAACATTTGACACTGACCCTATCATCATACTCTTTGTTTTCTATTTGTTCTGACTGCTCTGTGTCTTTTTTTGGTGGTTTTTTTTTTTTTTTAATTTTTGTATTGTGTTTTCGGCATCCTTTGGATTTCATAAAATATTGTTAATCATCCCAGCTTATTCCTTTAAATTGTGGTTACATAGTAGTTAATTAATTATATTAGAAATCATAGCATATATCCTAGACCTACGAAAATCTGATATAGATCAACTCTTTTTCACTTTCTAGATGATATAAGGATCTTAACACTCTTTAATACCATTTATTGTCACCTCTTGTCTTGTTGTCATGCATTTTAATTCTATAAAAACTTTTTAACCACATAAAGTGAACTTATTATAATTATTTTCAGTCAATATTCATTTAGGTTTACCCACGTATTTAAGATTTTATTGCTTTCTTTCTTGAATTTCTGTGTTTCCATCTATTATAATCTTCCATTTGCTTGAAAAATGTTATTTTTTAATATTTATTTTGGCATGTCTTTTGGCAACAATTTGTTCTAGTTTTAGTTTATCTAAAGATGTTCTTATTTATCTTCAGTTTAGAAGAATATTTTCACTGGTTATAGATTTCTAGATTGGCAGGGTTTTCCTTTTTATCTTAAGAGATGTAATTTTACTGTTTTCTGACTTCCTTTTTACTTATTTCCTTTTAGAAATTTGCTATTTTGGTCTTTGTTAGCAAAAGCTTATAGTTTTTCTCTAGCTGGTTTAAAGGTCATATCTTTTCTATTTTTTTTCCAGCAAATTTTAGTAATTTACCTAGGTGTGTTTTCTTTGTATTCATCATACTTGAGGTTCTTATTGCTTTTTGAATCTGTGGTTTGATATTTTTTTATTAGTTTTGAAGACTTTTTGGCTTTTAATCCTTCAAATATTGGTTATCATTTTTCTTGCTTTTTCTTTTGGGACTCTAACTACACATATATTGGATTTTGACATCTTATCCCATATTCTCTTTATCTCTTTTCTAGTTTGTTCTCTCTATACTTTAATTTGGATATTTTTTTCCATGAGCTTAATTTTCAGGTCATTTTCTCTCTTCCATTGTGTCTAACCTATTATGACACATATCTATTGCATTCTCAATTTCATTTTATCACAATGTTTAGTTCTAGAGAGGTCATTTGCTTCCTTCTTTCAATAGATTTCAGTTTTTAAATTGTTTTAGTTTGTTTATGCAGCTATGACAAGAATGGAGGCTTATATATAAACAACACTGATTTATTTCTTACAGTTTTGAAAGCTGTGGAGTCTAAGATAAAAGTTCTAGAAGATTTGGTATCTGATAAGGGCCACTTCCTGGTTCATAGTGGCCATCTTCTCACTGTGTTCTACATGGTAGAAGGGTCAAGGCAGCTCTCTGAAGGCTCTTTTTTATGGGCACTATTTTCATTAGTGAGACTCCAACCTCATGGCCTAATCACCTCTCAAAAAGCTCCACTTTTTCTTTTCTTTTCTTTTTTATTTTTTTACAAATAGTTTATTGTCAAATTAGTTTCCACATAACACCCAGTGCTCATCCCCACAAGTGTCCTCCTCCATGCCCATCCCCCTCCCCCCCACATCCATCAGTCCTCAGTTTTTGTCAGCATTCAAGAGTCTCTCATGGTTTGCCTCTCTCCCTTTCCCCCACCATTTTCCCCCTTCTTCTCCCCCTTGTTCCTCAGTTAAGTTCCTCCTAATCCTCCTATACGTGCAAACATATGATATTTGTCCTTCTCTGCCTGACTTATTTCGCTCAGCATAACACCCTCAAGGTCCATCCATGTTGCTACACATGGCCAGATTTCATTGTTTCTCATTGCCATGTAGTATTCCATGGTATAGATAAACCACATCTTCTTGATCCATTCATCTGTTGATGGACACTTAGGCTCTTTTCATGTTTTAGCTATTGTGGAGAGTGCTGCTATGAACATTGGGGTACATGTGCTCCTATGCCTCAGCATTTCTGTATCCCTTGGGTAAATTCCTAGCAGTGCTATTGCTGGGTCATAGGGGAGTTCTATTGTTAGTTTCCTGAGGAACCTCCACACTGTTTTCCAGAGGGGCTGTACCAGTTTACATCCCCACCAACAGTGTAGGAGGGTGCCCGTTTCTCCACATCCTCGCCAGCATCTAGAGTTCTCTGATTGGCTCATTTTAGCCACTCTGACTGGCGTGAGGTGGTATCTCAGTGTGGTTTTGATTTGTATTTCCCTGATGAGGAGTGATGCTGAGCATCGTTTCATGTGTCTGTTGGCCATTTGGATGTCCTCTTTGGAGAAGTGTCTGTTCATATCTTCTGCGCATTTCTTCACCGGGTTGTTTGTTTTTTGGGTGTGGAGTTTGGTGAGTTCCTTATAGATTCTGGATATTAACCCTTTATCTGATATGTCATTTGCAACTATCTTTTCCCATTCTGTTGGTTGCCTATTAGTTTTATGGGTTGTTTCCTTTGCTGTGCAAAAGCTTTTAATCTTGATGAGGTCCCAATTGTTTACTTTTGCTCTTGATTCCCTTAAAAAGCTCCATTTTCTAATAACATCATATTGGGGGTTATGTTTCAACATATGAGTTTTGGGAAGACACATACCTATGGTCTATAATACTAATAAAGAAATCTTCATTTTGCCTAATATTTTCTTAAGTTATTGTAAAATTTGTGCCTTATAACTTTATTATTCATATTATATATGCACTCATCATCTATTTTCTCTCTAGGTCTGATCAGATTGCTGGGTTCACTTCTTTGTGCTTACCTTCTCTCCAGAACCTTGGCTCCTCAGGTCCTGGACTCTCAAGTTTTAGGTTCTCAGTCCTTTGAGACTATAGAAAACTCTTTTTACCTTCTCTGCCTCTCCATATCCACATTCTGCTAAATTTCTCAGCCTTTATGTCTGTGTTCATTAGGAAAATAGATAGCTCAAGGGGAAAGTAGCATAAAATATGAGGCTCATTCCAATGAATTTCTCTTCTCTTTGGGATCTTGGCTCCTTAAATTTGGCTTCCTTTTGAGCTCTATAAAATCTTCAAGCACACTTTTTTTTTTTTTTTTTGGAAAGAGAAAGAGGCAGAGGGAGAGACAAAGAGAGAGAAAGAATCTTAAGTAAGCTCCTCACTCACTGTAGAGCTGATGTGGGACTCAATCCCATGACCCTGGTATTGTGACTCTTGATTGTGGATCAAGAGTTGGACACTCAACCAACTGAGCCACCCAGGCAGTCCTTCAAGCAGATTCTTAAAAAGTATTTTGCCAAGCTTGTCAAGTTTTTCTTTGTGGGAAAACCAGTCTATCTTAGTCTGCCATAGCCAGAGGTATTTACCTTGAATTTTTATGGCAAAGCCAAATAACTTAATGCCCACAGAACCCCTTGGATTGGGCAATATGACTTGTAGCCCATGTGACTTTTAGCTTTGTGGCAGCGGCAAGCTGCGATAAAGAAAAACCTGGTTAGCTCTTTCTCCAAGTCAGCAATAAACAAGGCTCAGAGCAAATCAAAGAAGTATGTCCTTGACCATTCCACCACCTCCCTAGAAAGAACAGATGCTTGATAAATTCTAGAAAGGAGCAGCTGTATTCTATGCATGAAAATGTGAAAACCTCTGAATTTTTACAATAGTCTTTTGTCTGATTGTTGTATTATAGAAATACTACAAAACATGAAGCAGCTCCTTCATACCTACAGAGAGAAGTGGAGAATTATATAATTATTTCATCAACTTGGAAAATATTTGGGCTATAAATTAAGTATCTTGGGGATGCCTGGGTGGCTTGGTTAAGTGTCTGACTCGTGATTTCGGCTCAGGTCATGATCCCAAGGTTGTGAGATGAAACCCTATGTGGGGCTCTGTGCTGGATGTGGAGGCTGCTTAAGATTCTCCCTCTGCCCCTCCCATGTTCACTCATGTAAGCTCCCTCTCTCTCTCTCAGATACAAAAAAATATATGAAAGAAAGAGAGAAAGAGAGAAAGAGAGAAAGAGAGAAAGAAAGAAAGAGAAAGAAAGAAAGAAAGAAAGAAAGAAAGAAAGAAAGAAAGAAAGAAAGGAAGGAAAGAAAAACAAAGAAAGATAGATCTTCACAATCAAATTCCCTGATACTCCCCAAAACTCTCTAATATTTGTATGTGTAAATTTAAATTTAGAATAAATCAAGAGGAATATCTTGAACTACTGTTTTATCTTTAATTGGACTAAAATACTGTAAGAATCACTTTTTATTTCCTGAGTTGTCAGGTTTTTTTTTTTAAATAAGAAGCAAAAATGGAATTAGCAAGATTAAACTACTAACTATACACTTAACAAAATAATCACTATAGAAATCAGAGTAACAGAACTAGAAAATGAGTTTATAAAGACAAATATGGTTTCCTCATTTCCTTTTGGTTATAATGAATTCTATACATTGGTATCTTAATGTGTTATTACTTCTACATTTTTAATTTTACTAAATTCTTAGGATTAACCTCAAAATCCTTAGAAAAGGAAAACAAACAGTAAAAATCCAATTTAAGATACTGTGAACCATTTAACCATTAAGTATATCCTTTTTTTAAAGTTTGTTTATTTATTTTGAGAGAGAGAGAAAGAGAGAACATGAGCAGGAGAGGGGTGGGGGGAAGGGGGGAAAGAATCCCAAGCTTGATGTAGGGCTTGATCTCATGAACTGAGATCATGACTTGAGCCGAGACCAAGAGTTGGACCCTTAACCTTAACTGACTGAGCAACCCAAATGCTTTGAAACAAACATGTAAAAACATTCCAGTGTTTGCTGTTTACATAGAAATTGTATTATACATTATAATTTAAAAATTAGATCTTATTCTAATTGTTGCAGGGAATTTCATTATTTAAACAACTGCCTAAGGAAATAAATGCATAAGGAAAAAAAAATTCCTTTGGTAAAGTCAACTCTTTCATTTATGTTTTTCAAATTTGTAATATCCATTATTAATTTTTTAAGAGTGAAACATAGCTATTTTAAAGCAGGTATAAATTATAAGTAATCCTGGCACCCTGTTCAAGAAAACTGAATCATATTTGAGGTATATCACAGATTCTGAAAACACAGAGACTTTGATATTGATAAATGCATATTTGTCTGAATTAACATTTTGTGCCTATAATCCATCATGAGTTGGTTGTCAAGAGAGCTATCCCATTGGAGGGACGCCTGCTATCCTACGGTTCTGAGAGGCAGTCCTCAATACTCTACATGCCCTTAAATGCTTCAATAATATGAACTCATGTTTTAATCAGAAGGTTAAACACAGTCTTAAGGGTTCTTTAACTTCTAATTCTCTTTATTCATTTTCCTTTGGTAGTTGTCTAAAGCCAGAACGCTACAGGCTATTTTGCTCAGAAATGTTTAAGCCAGACTGCCAAAAACCATTTCCTACAGCTTTTGAAAAACCATTTCTCAGATGTATAGGAATTCTTATTTGTCAAAAATCTGCATGAATCTAAAATTATACACAACAACAGCAATTCATGTTGAAAAGAATTTATAAAAAAGGGAACCATGGCAACAGAATCATTTATTTTTAACCACACCAACGCTTATCTCTACCTTCACCCCAAAACTAAGCACACTTAAGCCATTGCATTTCCATGCTTCCTTATTCTCATTGTAATTCCGTAAGAATCAAAAATAGCAACTGGACTTGTCCTATTCATATGACTGAGTACTGTGCAAGCCATGCTTCTCTTCATGTTTACTTGCTCACATTATCTTGCAAATAGTCTTTGAGGAACTTCTGTGGTTGACAAGGGGAAGCTCAGGTAATCCATCCTACCTGGCCAGTGCCACAGTTAACTTAGACAGGCTCTCCGGTGGGAAGTTCAGTGTTCTGACTTAATTACTCGAGGATTCTACGTCTTATCAGAAGGGAGCCACCCATGCAGAGCAGAAGCAAATGTAATTGCAGTATATTTCAACATAAGCTAAGCTTCCCTTGGCTCCTCTTTGTGCACGGAATCCAGAAAGCTCTGTTTTTGCTGTGGCACTGCCTTTCACATCACTGCCTGATCTTACATCACCGTGCCAGGAGAACTCACACAACATACACGCTTTTCTGAAGCAAAGGATTACAAAATTCCAGCAAAGACTGTTTCAATAAATGTCTTAAAAGTACTCATCAGAAGTTTTCAGATGATTGATAACACTAAAAAAACACATATTTTCATGTGAATGATTTCAAATACAACTCATTTTCAAGACCAGTATATACTTGAAAATATAATATTCTCTCCTGATAAATATCAACCAATTGCATATGGTGTCTGAAATGTGTTTTTCCTGATTCCTTTGTCTATTTTGATTTCTGTTAGCTCAGTTAGGGTGACAAAAGTAGGATGTACAAAATAAAAGGTCCATGCCTCATTGGTTTAAATCAGCTCTTCATCTCAGAAGCCCTAAGAGAAACAAAGCCTTTAGTTTTGAAGATCAATACTTGGGTAACAGAAAAAGGCACATGAATAGATGTAATGGAATGACATGGAAAAGTGATCTTACATGTTCTGGAATAAATGGAAAATCTGATAGTTAAAAGGGCTTGCTTATCTGTTAGCCACACTCAGTTAAACAGACGACTGCAGGAAGGCTCAGTAAGTTACTGGTTACATCAAGAGGAGAGAGAGAGAGACATCAGTTCCTTATCACTCCATTCTAACTTCTTATTCTGTTTGTTTCTGTGGTCTGTTTCCCAGAATTCCCCCCAGTAGGTTGGTCTGCAGGTCAATTTGCCTGACCTTGTTTCACCAAAAGTTTTCTGGGATATGAGCCAAAAGATTACCTTGTATATTTCCACAAAAGTTTTGGCAACTTCTCACATAGATACTCAAAAGAATGAATATTTAACAATGACATTAAGTGTCTGGGTTTCTCTGAAGGAAAGGAAAACACGAAAAACACTGTTTAGATTATTTCTTTGAAACCAGATAAAGTCAAAAGTATGTTTTTCAGCTTTAGTACAGAGAAACAAAATCTTTCTCTCCTTGGAAGAATTATGAGGAGAAAAGCAGGAATATCATGTAATTCCTCTATTTCTACGGCTGCAGTTACTTTATTTTCTTTGATTATTTCTTTGTTTCCAACATTTCCCATTTTAGGTAGCAGCTCTGAGGATTTATTTAGCAAACATTTATTTTGACCCTATGAAGTCTGAGTCATTGCCCATGATAAATAATAAGTATACAAGTCAGGCTGTAGAAGCACGAAAACAGGGGGGTCCAGGTGTAAATAGGGTTTTGACTAGCTATCTCTTGCCATCCTTGAGACACACACAAAAAGAAAGGTGCTTACTCCTCAAGAAAAAAAAAATAATAAGAGCACAAAGGTAAAAAAAAAAGAAAAAAGGACAGAGATTTTCTTTTCCTACATTTTGTGGAATACTGCTAAATGACCATCCTTGAAACAAACTGAATTTGGACAGTATATATAATTCAATAAACAGATAAGAAAAAAGAAAATGCCATCTTTTCTGAGCTTTGTTATAGTCAAGCTTTATCAATTTGGATACCTTTGCATTGAAAGACTTGCTAAGAAAGTTGGTAAGTCCAACATTTTTTATTATTTGGATATGACATTGGAAATTGATTAAGCATATTTAGCAGGTAAGCAAGTGGCAGGGAAATTTTTGAAATATCTGAATGAATTGCCTATAAGCATCTGGTGTGTCTCTATTCTTGGAAGAAGGAAAGTATTTAAATTCTTTTCCATCGTAGGCAAACTGTTAGGAAAAGAATGCTGACGTGAGCATAAGGAAAACTGAAGACTTGTACTCCAACATTTAATGTGTAGCCAACTTCTTCTTAAGCCTATGTATTCAAGTGTCGGATGTATAACAGGTTAACAATAAAAAATATGTGGGTCAGAGGAGAAAATAACTTGAGATTAAAGCCCGAGCAGGGATGGGAATGCAAAAGGTGTGAGTGTTATGAGGTGCTGACCCTTTGCCAGGAGATGGCTACGGATTTGCCCCCAAGCTCTCTGGCCACCATCCTGAATGGGGAACAAGTGGTTACCTGATTCGCATTGCCCATGAGCTAAATCCAGTGCAGTTATTCAGAAAAAGCATAATTACTCTTGGTGCTTAGACTTGAGAGAAATTTCTCCCTCCCTTGGGTCCTCATAAAGAAGCCAATGAGTCATCTGGGGAAGCTCCTGGAGAGTATCCTCACAGGGGGTGGGGACATTTCAGGGAGGAGCTTCTCCCTCTCAGGCCTCTGGGGTCTGCCATCCTTTCAGTACTCAGTAAATGAAGTCACTTAACCTCTCAGTGACCAAGATGCTTCAGTTAGAAAACAAGGGCCTGAGCGATCTCTTGTGCTCCATCTAGCAGTAAAATTGTTTCTTGCATTCTGATCATTACAGTAGATCCTTAAAAAGTTCTGCTTACTAACATTTTTCATCCTGGGAAGGTTGAATAGTCTTGAAATAAGACTGTGTGTGTGTGTGTGTGTGTGTGTGTGTGTGTGTGTGTGTGTGTGTGTGTTTTCAAAGTTTTTGCTCATTGATCTACTGTACTAGACAAGGTCCAGGAAGGAAACAGAACCCACAATGGTAATTTGAAAACAGAATATTAAAAATAAAAGAATTATTAACTGGTAGCAAGTGGGTAGTCAGCACTAAAAGGGATAAAAGAGAACTCAAAGAATACATAGGGGCTGAGAAACGTACCCAGGGAAGCAATGCACTTGGAGTGGGGCATCTTCTGCAATGCTTAGATTTAGAATTCACGGGAGAGGGTGTAAGGACCCACTGGTTGGCAGAGGAGGTCACTGTAATGCCCAGGCCAACTCTTGTCACAGCCAGCTGGCGGCGGTTGGTGTGTAAGGGAACTCAAGCAGGGACTGACATTCAGAAAACCTTCCATTGGGGTTCCGGCAACACTTGGTGGAGGGTTTGCCCTTCCCCCTTACTCCTCTGCTTGCCATCACCTCTAGCAGCTGAGCTCTAGAAGCAAGAAGACAGGGAGCAATCAAGTCAAAAGAAGTCTCTTTCTCTGGTACTATCTCTTCTCTAACACCTTCCATGACAAAGCTTAACATGGTGCCAGCTGGCAAAGGAGAAGTCTACACTGATTCCAATTCCAGTGTCACAGAGCCAGGCAACAAAGGGTGAATTTGGAGAGTATAAGCAAAAAAAAAAAAAAAAAAGGATAATTGACATACCTACCTTCCCCTGAGTCATTAAATTCTTAAGCATGTAATATGCATACACAACCGTTCACTATGCATTTTGTGTTTCAGTACATAACGTGATGCATGGTACAGTGTTAAAATGTTGGGATAAGAAATTGTGGCTGTGGATCTACGGCACTAGCAATTTTTCCAGCAGTCCCATGGGCAGTTGGCACTGGAAGTTTGTCAAATAAGCATCCTGTATCGCTATAATAACTTTCTAATATTCATGGCACACAAGTTTGTGATTTAAAGCATCACAACCACACTAGTAAGCCAATAACCATCTGAAAAAGAAGACCGTATTTTGGGTAAATGCTAATTCATTTATTCAGTCAGCCAACAGATATTTAATAAATGTCTATTATATCTAGATGCTAGGGATACAGAGCAAGATAAAAATTAAAAAGCTCCAGAGGATTTACAGTGGCAAGTGTTGTGAAGAAGATGCATCAGTGCTATGAATGCAAATTATAGGGAGACTTTACCTTCTCAGGAAGACTGTGCAGAATTCTCAGCAAGTGCAACTGAGGGAGAGCTGAGAGGAGGAGTTAGCTGCCTAAGGGTAGGGTGTGGTGGGGAAAAAAAAAAAGCAGTGCCAGGCATATCCTGTGCAAAGACCCTATGACGGGAAAGAACATATATTCAAGGAACTGAAGATCTGTGTGCCTGAAGCCTAGGGATCATGGGAAGGGATCACTGAGGGAGATGAATTCTCCAGCTCTTCTGGGTCTCCAGTCTACCAGTCCATACTGCTGATTTGGACTTACTAGCCTCCATAATCATGTGAGCCAATTCCTTCTAAATATCTATACATACCAGATAACCTATTCGTTTTGTTCCTCTGGAGAATCTGAGCAATACAGATTTTGGCAGGTAGGAAAACACCACGTGGATACTTCTTCAGGATTTAATCACTGTGTCAATGGTTCTCAAATGGGGGCAATTTGGGGGACATTTAGCAATGTCTGGAGATGTTTCTGGTTGCCATCACTTGGGGAAGGTGATATTGGCATCTAGGGAGTAGAGATCAGGCTAAACCTTCTAAATGAATAAACATAGTCCTCCAACAACAAATAATTATCTCTTCTATATTGTCAATAGTAGCAAGGTTGAAAAATCCTGCTCTCTCTGAATGGAGAGCCATTGAAATATTTTAAGCAGGACCGGGGGCAGGGGTTGGAGTGGGTGGTAGGAGGAAAGATCAGTGACATTGATCTTTTGCATTTCAGAAAAATATTTTGGTCTCTAGAGAGTCCATAGTAGATACACAGTGCAATCAAAAGGGTCTTAAAAAAAATACTGCTCTCATTGTTAGCCTTGTAAAACCTTAAGTAAAACTCATTTGTTTACAATCTTTCATATTATTATTATTTTTAAATTATCGCTATAAAAATTCTGGACCCCATTCCTCAGGAATTAGGAGAAAGTGAGTGACAGTATTATTCAAATGGTTTAACACAGGGGAAACAATTAAAAGATGGATAATGTTCATCCTTCAGTTATCTCATTCATATGACATGTTACAGATTTCTGTGAAATTAAGGAATTGATTTGTTTTCTATCAACTCAACTTTCAGACTTAAAAACATTTCCAGGTAAGTATGCAACTCATTTCCCCAAATTTCCATATGGTTAAGTGTTACTGAAGACTAGCTGTACAGGAAGTCATAAATATTGCAGTGGAAAGGTAATGAAGATTAAATTCTGAGATTTCTAATTTGCAGCCATAAGACCCTTAGCTGAGAGCTGAGGGGAAAGGATCCTGATTGCTGTAGGAAGTTTTATTACTGCAGTGGTAGATGTGAAAATTAGGAAAAAGGACACTCAAAAAGCCCAATATGTTGTAAGACATTCAGATGGCATAGCATATCAATGTACAGTTTTGTAGCCCATTCAATTTACTCTACCTGTAACTCAGAAAGGATAATATTTTAACATTCGGACACTTTATGTCCCAATCCTTTCTATCTAGAAATCATGAAAAGTATAGATTGTAGATACGCTTCTATAAACAGCTTTGTGCTAAGATTTTTAGAAGAGATTTTGTTTTCAACTCTCTCTAAATGAATAACGAATATTGAAAATCATTGCAAAGGTGGTGCCCAGACTTGTTTGAGTATTTGGCAAACTCTTCTCCTTTTGGCAAACTTTTTAAAAAATTTATTTATTTCTGAGAGACAGTGTGAGCAGGGGAGGGTCAGAGAGAAGGAGATACAGAATCTGAAGCAGTCTCCAGGCTCTGAGCTGGCTGTCAGCGCAGAGCCCAATGCGGGGCTTGAACCCACGAACCTGAAATCATGACCTGAGCCGAAGTCGGACACTTAACCGACTGAGCCTCCCAGGCGCCCCTCTTTAAGCAAACTTTAAGCAAACTTAATTTTCCTCTCAAATTCTGATTGAACCAGGTATATTGGCCCACCTAGACCCAACTTCATCAAAGTACTAATTCTCACTGTAATTTCAAATTATCAAACACTTCCTTTGATCCTTAGACAAAGAGAAACCGTCAGAAAAGAAGATGGATTGTGATTGAATGCTAAAAAGTCAGTTAAAGGTGTACCTGGGTGGCTCAGTCGGTTAAGCATCTGACTTCAGCTCAGGTCATGATTTCACGGTTCGTGGGTTGGAGCCCTGGGTCAGGCTCTGTGCTGACTGACAGCTAGCTCAGAGCCTGGAGCCTGCTTCAGATTCTGTGTCTCCCTCTCTCTCTCCGACCCTCCCCCGTTCACGCTGTCTCTCTCTCACAAATAAATAAAAACATTAAAAAAATAAAAAATAGTCAAAGTAGCTAAAAATAAAACTGTCCTTCAAATAAATATTAAAAAAACCCTTGTACCTTAATGCAAAAAGGAAAAAAAAAAATCTTCATGTTGGCTGGGAAATAATAACCATAAAAAGTATTTCTTAAGTATGTAAGTCCTAGAATATTATAATTCCAGAGATTCCATATATTTTTATCTGGGTGAAAAAGTATTACTTTTTGCAGGGTTGAGCCCTCTAGATGCTTTTATTAATTTATACCTTCAAGCCTTCCCCACCCCCCTACTATTTGCTTAAAACAAATCAGCGAGCAAACAAACAAGCTAGAGTATTAGAAAGAAAAACTTCTAAAAACTGAAAGAATTTGATTGTTACCAATTAGCAGTGGGTATTAACTAGATTCTCAACAGTTGATATAAAGATTAAGTAATATTGAGGACTCAGAATTGTACATATTAAATAACTGAATATTCAATCCAGAGGACTTCTATATACAGTTTTAAAACTGTGCCTGCCTGGCTTCCTCATTTGTACTTGAACTGGCTCCAATACTACCCTGTTCTCCCCATGTACACACATATTCACCTTTCACTCACATTCCTGATAAGCGGAACTGCACTTCTTTGGAGATGGAAGCAATCTAGATAGTGGCTAAAAGGAAGTGTGGATGAACAAGCAGCTGCAAGGGTGATGTCTACCATATTTAATGACTGTCCTGCAAAGAATCAGAATCACTATTTATAAAAACACTGACCTTCCTACCTCTTGCCACATCACATTTTAAATCAAAGAAAAGGAAGAATCTAAAAGAGGAAACATGTGGGCAACTGTTCACACTGTAGTCCCTGAAATCAATCTACTCCACTGGAGGACACTTTAATTGTGAGAGCATTTGCCTTCATGCTTGGTGCTTTTGCTCATTTTTTTGTTTTTGATACTTACGCTTTCTTTGCCAGGTTGTTGGCTGATAAATTATTTTCAAACATTTACATGACTTCTGTTTATGTATTCCAGAAGGGGGAAGACCTTTTGTTATAGGTAGTAAAAATCAAGTGAAACGGATAGTCAGGGTCGTGATTTGCCAAAGGTCAAGGGTCATGACAAGTGACCAACTCCAGAGGCTTTGAGGTCAAAGGTGCAATTGGAATCCCATAACCCCCACTCTGGCTTTTTACATCACAAAGGACAGCAATGCTTTCCTGACTTTTGTGAAGGAATCTGCACCGTGTTCACAGTTTTCCTTGAAAAATTATTTCAAAATGATTCTGCCCATGATTTTTCCCCTTGAAACCAAGTGGCATGAAATAGGCTTTTATATAAATTGAATGTCTCCTTAGCTTTTTATTAGTTATTCTATATTGGCAACCTAGAGGAAGAGGAACTAACAGAGATTAATATGTGTTTTTTAAATGGAAAAAAGCTCATTTTTTAAAAGTTCAAAACCCAAACCAAAGAGGTACATTTATCTTTTTGTTATTTTCTTTTTCAATCCCATGTGTATTTACTGAAAGCACCTGAAATTTTGTTTTCCTTGAAAGACTAATAAGAGCAATAGTGGTCTCTTATGCTTTCTATTGGGGATATAGCTTTAAAGTTAAGTTCTTAATATGGGTCCAAAATATGGTTTTGTAGCAAGAATGATTCTGGCATTATTATAATTTTTGTTTGTTTGTTTGTTTTTCTAATTTAAAACAAATACAAAACATCAATGATGCCAGGGCCACTGTTTAGGTCAGAGTGTCTGGCAGATCTCACGATATATTAGTAGCTGCAGCTGTAGCTATACCATGTGAAATGGAGGAAAAATGGAGAACCTTACTTTTCAACTCCATTGGTTTCTAACCTCTCATGAGCACTTAATTCCTCATAGAGAAGGAAACAGTCACGCTGCAGAATCCTGTGGCCCATGAAGGGTAATTGGATAACATCTTTTGAAAGATTTACAAGGCTGCCAAGGATTTTGCCAGCTTTAAACCTGATTGATTCAGTGTGAAAAGATCTGAACAATTCTGACCTAAAAGTTTAAAGACAGACCTTTCCTGTGAAAGTATAATTTAGAGCCTGTAATAAAATTGTATTGGAAAACACCACATTGAAGAACACAGCCATAAATTGCAAAACTTAGCATTATGTTAAAGGACATTTTTTCCCCTCAAGTCCTCTGAAAGAACCCTAATTGTTTACCAGATACTTTAATAATGAAGTGTTTTTGTTTTTGTTGTTATTATTATCATTTGCTTTATTTTTATTTTTTTCCCCTGGGAGAACTCCTTGAAGACAAAACTATCCAACTACTTTGCCTCCCTAACCAAGAAGTCAAACTTCTTGATAATACATGCAGATGGAGTTTATGTAAGTTTTATCTTATCAAGTAAAATAAAGAAAAGTGAAATTCTGTTTGTCTTTAACAAACAAAGAGTAGACTAAAGAGACTTGTTCCATATTTTAATTTTTCAAAGTGTGGGTTCTCATCATATATTAATTTCCATTTTGACAAAATATATACACTCATAATTAGTACAATATTTTGTGGGTAGACTCAGATGTGTGTGATGACTCAGACAGACTAATGATTAAATATCTTCCAGCTAATTACTCCAGGCCATTAATTATTTATCTAAGTCCATAATTCTATCATCTATTTTAGTCTCTCTCTTCTATTGCCCATTTTGGAAAAAGCAGATTTGGGAAAACAAAAGCATAAAAATTTTCAAGTAAACAAAGTTAAGCAGAGCACATACATTTTTTTTTCCTTTTCCTTAGAATCAGGGAAAAATTGAGACTATGGTATTTAGACAAAAGCCTATTGATCTTTAAACAATACCTCCTTTGTAACATGTTCACTAACTCTGTGTTTCTTCCTCAAATTTCAGTTTGAAGGATTAGGGGAAAATGCCATGTGCCCACTTACCTGTGATTTGGGAGACAGGACATTTGCCTTTTGATTCTTTGAATCATATGGACTAGTGCTAGATGTTTAAAATAGAAATCTCAATTTAGGGTATTTTGCCCCCATTCACATATTTTCAAGTGACCAGAAATGACTGCTTTTTAATATAGATTTGTGAGAACACAAACTTGTCAACAAATTGAAAGCTTACTTTCCCACCGTCTTTTCAAAAGAAAAAACAAAAGCAGAACTGTACCATTAAGAAAGAAGTTTCAATTAAGAAATGTGTAAAGGAGGAACCCTCTTCCACGTAAACCAGTTTATATTGAGAAAGGCATTCCGAAAGCTAAGAGGGGACAATGTGCTGGGCTCTCATATTTCTTTCCTGAAGAATTAGGTAGTAAGTTAGCTCAGGCTTTCACCCTTTCCAACTCTAACTAGAGTTAAGTGTCTAGGAGGTAATTCAACCAGCCACCTGAAAATTCACCCTGTCTTAAGAATTAGAACAGTTCCACCCTTATTGAAGCCATCAAGAGTTGAATAAATTCCACTGTATCAACTTCCAGCTGGCTGTTAGCAATTTCTGCAGGACAGCGTTATTATGTTGGTCTACAATAGTACTCTAAACTGGCATGGTCCCCAGAAGCTCTTCCTCAGAACGTTACAGTCAGTTAAGCTGAAAATTGTTAACTACTGGAAAAATACTCTAGGGTGAATGAAAAGGCATATTAGGAACTGGCAATAAAAATATTTTTTGATATGCTCACATCACTTCAAATATCTTTATACAAGTCACCCATTCAACAATAAAGGCTTAGAACAGATAGCCTTTTCCAGAGGCTTGACTTTGAGTTCTGGTGCCACCTAGTGGAAAGGAGGAGGAAGAGAAGATGCAACAGAGCCCTGACTTGAGTCACCATTAAGTAGATCGTGACTATCATTTGACTAATTTCCTTCAAATCACTTAGTATATAAAAATTACCTGTTACTTTCCTGATGAGATATTTTTCAGGGCTCCCCATCAGTTAAAGGGTTATCAAACCCCTATTTTTCTACATACTTTTGTAGCATCACTTGCAACTATTTCTCTCCATAAATTTTTCATAATAGCCACATTGGTCTACTTCCAAACAACATTCCTCATCTTTGCTCATGGTGCCTTCCCAGAAAGAATAGACTCTCTTATCTTTTTAGAATCTCATATTGGAAAGACCTTATGGATGGATTAGTTGCCTTCAGTCCGTGTGTCTCCCATAAAATTCCCTCATAAGAATTTCCCCCAGTTGCTTCTTCAACTTCTCTAGAGGCAAAGAATTCAACCTGATCTGAGATGGCTTGCTATATTTTCAATCACCTCTGGGTAGAAAGTGTTTCCTTACATTGGACTCACAACTTCGGCTCAAGAGCACCTCACATGGAGTTGTGAGTTCAGTGCACAGATTTCAGATCACATTTCAACTTTGCAACTTTCTAGCTGTAGGACACTGGGAACATGACAAGCTCCCTAGATCTCAGTTTCTTTTCACTACAAAATAAAGATGAGAATAATGTCTATTATCATATCAGCATTGTGCATCAGCTTGTAGGTATGAAAGCACTTATATACTTTCACAGTACATGCGTTAAAAGTGATTTATTATATTTATAGCTTGGGGGAGTCATCAAGATATGAGCAATGGTTGCAGTTAATGGGAGCAAATGGAAAGAGTACACTGGACGATAAATCTCAATGTGTATACTTGGACTATTCTACCTGTAAGGGGCTCCACTAGTCCCATAAAGATATAAATTTGAGGAGGCACCTGGGTGGCTCAGCAAGTTAAGCATATGATTTCAGCTCAGGTCATGATCTCATGGTTTGTGGGTTTGAGCCCCGCATCGGGTTCTGTGCTGACAGCTCAGAGCCTGGAGCCTGCTTCACATTCTGTGTCTCCCTCTCTCTGCTCCTCCCCAGCTCGTGTTCTATCTCTCTCTCAAAAATAAATAAACATTAAAAAATGATATAAAGTTGGGAGATGCTGCATGCTATAGGCGGCTATCTGCTGTATAAAACTATACAGCTATATATTAGCTGTACATAGTTACATATACATGGATAGGTGAAACTAGCATAGTCAAGGCTGTCAATTCCTGACATATTAACAACTTCCCTTATGTTGCCTAAGTTGGCATTTTCTAAACCGATTTGACCCAATAATCCTCTTTAATGTAACATCTTAACATCTTAATACACATTTATGGCTTAAAAGAGTGATCTTCAACTGAAAACCTTTAAGGACAAAGCAAACAATGTAAACCAGGGAAGAAGGTCAGGTGAAATGCAGCACGGAATACTACGAATCATGAAAAACCAGAGGACACACATCTCACCGAGATACAGTTCAGTTTGGCTTGTGAAAAACACTGTGTAGACCTAAGAAAACATATCTGCAAGCTGACCACGGGCCATGTTCAGCCAATCTGTGATTCCTGTAGAGTGACTACAGAGAACTGTGTAGCCTGGAGAAGAACGAACTTTTAGAGATAATAAGGAGCACTTAACAAAAGCGATTGTGAAGGGGAGGTAAGAGATATAAAACCAGGAAACGGTAGCATCCTGGAAACAAAAAGAGACAAAACAGAGGGGTCTCTGGAACTAGAGAGAGGGTACATTCATTTCCGTCACAAAATACTACGGTCTTAGTGGCTTAACACAAAATTATTATTTTAAAATTCTGTGGGTCAGAAGTTTGACGTGGGTCTCAATGGGCTAAAATCAAGGTGTTCACAGAGCTGTGCTATTTTTGGAGGCTCTAGGGGAGAATCAGCTGCCTACCCTTTCCAGTTTCCAGAACCGCCTACAGACCTTGGCTTTGGCTCCCTTCTCCAGCAGAGACATATCGTGTCCAGTACTTTTCATATCACATCAGTTTGACCTCTTCTCCTGCCTCCCTCTTCCACTTAGAAAAAATTCTTTTTAAAAATTTTATTTATTATTATTATTGATGGAGAGAGAGAGAGAGAGAAAGAGGAAATCCCAAGGAGGTTCCACATGCAGCAGAGACCCCAACACAGGGCTTGATCCCCATGACCCCTGGATCATGACCTGAGCCAAAACCAATAGGCAACCCTCAACTGACTGAGCCACCAAGGCACCCCTCCCTCTTCCTTAAAAAACCAAAAAAATAAAACAAACAAAAAACAAACCCTTGTGATTATATGGAACTCACCCAGATATATCACCCAGATATCTCAGGGTAATTTATTTTAAAGTCAGCCAATTAGCTACAGTAATTTCATCTGCAACTATAATTCCCCTCTGTCGTGTAACACAACAAATTAACATGTTCTGGAAATTAGAACATGGACATCTTGGGGGAGCCATTATTTTGCCTATAGCAGAGAGTAAGAAGGAAGAATACTGAGGAGAGGCCACTATGCCACTGTGACTCTGAGAGCAAGAACCGGAGCATCTTTATGCTCCTGCTCGCCCCAAACTATCCATCCTCTTACTTCATAATAATGGGAGAGAAAGTTAAGAAAGGGAAAGAATATTGAAACCCACCTGGTAAGAAATTATGCTTGTAATAATACACGGTGTGTGGCTCTATGGTGTTTATACAAATCAGAATATAGACGCTCTTTAAGGAAGGATGAGAAAAAGGGTCCTCTTAAAGAAAAAGAAAAGGGGGCTGTTTCTCAGCAGATAAAGTCCCCAAAGTTTCCCCCATCCCCATCTAAGGGAAGATGGTGTCGATTCCCTAGTCAGGCTGATGTGGTCCTGTGAAAGACTGTGTGCAGGGAGAAGCAGTCCACACAGCTGCTGTCATACTCAGAGACATGATTCCATGGCTTTCCCAAAACTTTGTAGGATTTTCTCGAAGGATTTTGTGCCGAGCTCTAGGATAGCCAGCAGCACACGTTCCTTTGGCCTCTTGCATAAATACCTTTCTTCTTGACACAGTGAGTTGCCTGAATACAAAGGACATTTAAAATACTTTTTTTTTCAATCTCAGCAGAGTGTTTATATTGTTAGATTTACCACTGGTGGGGCACATGAGATGATTTCACAGGATATTAAGATAAACTTTAAAACAGTGTTAGTTAAGGATTTGAGTGTGTGTGTGTGTGTGTGTGTGTGTGTGTGTGTGTGTGTATAGCTTCTTGATATTCAAAGTGTGCTTTTCAGTCTTATTGGGAGCTCATGAGAAATGGAGAAATGGGCCCCACCCAGACTTACTGCACCAGAATCTCTCTCTCTCTCTCTCTTTTGAGACAGAGACGGAGTCAGAGAGAGAGTGTTCACATGGGGGAGGGGCATAGGAAAAGGGAGAGAGAGAATCTTAAGTAGGCTTCATGCCTAAGGCTGAGCCGGACTTGAAGCTCGATTTCATAACTGTGAGATCACGACCTGAGCCAAAATAAAAAGTCAGATGCTTAGCAGACTGAGCCACCGAGGCATCTCATGCACCAAAATCTTGATTTTAGCTTTCTCCCCTGGTGACCTGTGCACATAACAAAGTTTGAGAAATACTGATGAAGAATCAAACCCGTGATCTGACAGGTAACACTGTGTAGAACAGGGAACATTTTTAAAAAGTGAGTCCATTTAAGCTTCATTTAGAGAAAAATTCCACATAGTCGTTGGCTAAATATGGCAAACAGTGAAAGAACTTAAAAAAAAAAAAAGACTGAAATGTGGAAAACAATGAACACAAAAATGTGACTAAAAATGTATGTGAAATTTGTTGGATACTTAATTTTCTGTGTCTTTTGGCACCATGTTATCCCTCTCACCTAATAGACTGCTACTTCCTTTTTCCTGTCTACCTCTACCCCGAGTTTTCTTTCCTTTTTCTTTCCTAAGTCAGTAACTTCAAAGTTTTGCCTCTTTCATTTCTTCACTCAGTCTACGGATATTCACGGAGCACCTGGCTGTGCCATATTCTAGGCACTGGTAAATAAGAATGGTTTAGATACTCGATAGATATTAGATAGATAGATATTAGATATTAGAGGTATTATATTATCTCTAGACAATATAGATATTATCTACCATACCTATGATATCTGAAATTCTGTAGGCACCTAGAGCACTTCCTCTATTTCTAACAAATAACAAACCCAAGAACAAAGAACAAACTCAAATGTCTTCAGGTTTGACTTAATCACACAAAGCAATGAGCATATGCACATGTTACAATACTTTTGTTATAAATGAAAGTTCAATTATTGCTACTTGGGGCAATACAGTACTACTCTTGGAATCCTCGGCATTAATTTTTCAACCATATCTTTCTTAAACTAACCCTCATGAAAAAAGGAATTTCAGAGGTAAAATGCTTAATCTATAGAGCTTATTGTTTTTTTCAGACTTTCAAAATAGTCATACTTCAGGAAGAGCTAATCATGATTCTCTTGTCTGCTTATGAGTAAATCTTTTACAGTGTAACATCAGAGATATTGTTCATCTGTGTTTTGCTGGTTTAACACTGGTTTAACACTTCCAAGTGCCTAAATGAAGTGATTCATGAATGGCTTAGAGTGTGGTTTTAAGATCAAGAGACATGGGATATCTGTACCCATAGAGTGCCTTTCAGTTATCAGAAAACCGTATTATTTATTTTGGGGTGCCTAGGTGGCTTAGTCAGTTAGGCATCTGACTTTTGATTTCAGTTCCGGTGATGATCTCACAGTCGTGGGATGGAGCCCCATGTGGGGTTCTTTGTTAAGCACGGAGCCTGCGTAAAATTCTACTTCTCTCCAGCCTCTGTCTTTAAAATACAAAGTGAAAAAAAATTTTTTAAAGAAAACCTTATTATTTAAACATTTAGGGCAAAAGACAATTTGCCTAGAAAATTTACTAGAAAATTGATTCAATAATCCAATGAATCTAGTATGAATTACTGACCACTGAGCAAGTTTTATTATCTAAGACATTCAAATGATCACTTCTGTGTGCTATTTGATGTGAGAGTTATGATTTAATGTTTATTAGATCTCTTAAGTACTCTTTTTAGATACTTACTCTTTGTATCTTCTCATTTAATCCTCACAACTGCCATTTTATAGGAGAGAAAACAGGTATAGTTGATTTGAATCCAGGCAATGTGAGGATAAAGTTCAAATTCATAATCCTTTCATTCCTTCCTTGTCTTTAACTTAAACTTTTTTTTTTTTTTAGATCATAGTGTCTGTGAAGCATGAGTATAATACTAGGGGAAAAACTAGCTAGCTTGAAGAAAAAATAAATTGAAATGGAAAGCAATTAATTTCTCTTAATGTGAATGAAGGATGACCTAAATACTTGTGGAGAAGTGATTTCAAGTGTGGAAATACATAGGGAAAAAAATCCTCTACACTGAATAAGCAATTTAGCATTTATTCTCCTGTTTTTTAATCTTTATATTTTACATGTTTTTATATTTGTTCAAAAACCTTCTGTTTTCTACCAAACCACTGTTACATCATTACATCCATGTACATTCTCCTTCTCAGTGTGTGTATACACACACACACACACCATTATTTACTTATAAAATGACTGAGAATCATTGCCTTGACCCTCTTTACCCTTCTGTAAATCTCTCAGTTCTTTGTTGGAAAGAAAGTATGATCAATAGAATGAATCTGTACCTACAACCAAAGAGATCTTTCATTCCAACCCTTGCTCATGGCTGGCTGTTTGTGCCTCAGTATCCTCTATCTGTAACGGGAGAACCATAGCAGATCCCAAAAGAAAGGGTTGTTAGGGGGATTTAATGCAATAAGGAATGTCAGTAGTACCTTCCCTCTGGAGGGGCTTTAGGACTTGAGCCTCCAAGCTTGTTTCTTGATGTGCTGGTAAAAGATACAGCCCAGATTAGGCTGTGCTGGTTAGATTTCAGCCCTCCATGTTTCAGTCCATAAGCTAGGACTCGACATAGGCCCCATTCAGTCTAGTCTGCATGTTCTGGATCAGCACAAAGTGTCCTCACGCAAAGCTTTCTCTTCATTGTGTGATGTCTTTGCAATTGAAAAACAGAGAAACAAAGATCTAGTAAAATTAAGTTACATAAAATAACTGAAGTGATATGCACTGGAAGGTATGTGATGGCATCATTGTATATAATGATAATAATATTACTACATCCATTAGAAAAACTTTCAAAAGCATCTTTTTTTCTCTGCTGTTATGGTTATTACAGATACAATCATTTTTATATAGCCATGGGTCCTATATATGGATCATTTAGGTTTCTTTCTTTTGTCTCCTTCAGAAACTTAACTATTTTTTTACCATTACAATACTGCTTCAAGAAACCTGAAAAGAGACATTCACATTTTTCAAATACCTATTCTGCAGACATATATTTTCTATGTCTAACAAGTATTGGTGTATTTATAACTTAAAAAATTTTTATTTTAAAATTACTTTTGGTAATGTTTTTGAAATAGCTTATTTTATATTACTTTTTGGAATGATTTTAGCCATTGGGTAAAGCCAACAATTAAAAAAAGGATTTGACACCTCAAAAAATAAAATACATTTGGCATGTGAAAAGTCACACCTCAAATTTGAGCTGTTAATAATAACAGGGATAGTTATAGCTGAAAGGGTCGTTACACACTTATAAAGGAAGTTTCACTACATATAGTCAGCATTTAGAAGTGTTGATGGCAAGAGTTAAAAATAAAACCTCAAGACAACTTTTTATTTAAAATTCTACTTTTTTGTGTGTGTTAATGTCATTTTGAGGAAACCTCACATTTTAGTGTAACATAATAAAGAAATAAGAAACATAATAAAGAAATGAGAAAATAATTTAAAAACTAGTGGATAGCTCAAAGTAGTCGACAGTGTATCTTTAAACAGGCACATAAAGAGCACATGAAACAGTTTGAAACTTTCATCTTGGTCACTCTGTTGGCCTGTTCATGGGACTTGTCCGACACCAGCTTGGTTGCAATACTTTTTCTTCCTATAGTTTTAATTAAACTACATAAGAATTGTTTTGTCCTGATAAGTAATCTGGATTTTCTTCAGTGTAACAGGATCAATATTCTTATACATAGTATACTAGAACATTTTAATTTCTTACTGGAAACATGTCCCCCTTCAGGTCAAAAATAAAAGAGAAGAGATAGGCTGGAAAGATGCTGGAGGGGGAGGACCCTAGGCTTACTTCATTACACAGATACAACTAGATAATGCTCACATCATTGTATATAACCCAGAAAACGACCTCAAGACTGGCAGAACAAAAGCCAAGCTAAATGTAGTGAAGGAGCGACATCATGGAGTATGAAGAGCAGAGACGCAGTAGGGAACTATCTCCCCTCAGGACTATCTGCTGGAAGGCGGAAGCTGTGCAGGTACAGAGGGGAGAGAGAAAGACTATTACACCTGGGAGCCCGCATGGAGAACACAAATCCCCATAACACATTTGGCTTTCAAAACTAGAGGGGCTGAATTTCATGAGTGCTTACAACCAGCAGGACTTAAAACCTGGAGTTTTAAAAATCAGTGGGCTTTGCTCTGGGAGACTGAGAGGGTGAGAAGAAAGCGAATCCTCACCCTAAAAGAGACAGCACAGCAAACAGCCCCTCTGAGATACAGCATAGAGGCAGCCGTTTGAAAAACACCTGGCACTTACTGGAGGGAGAGTTGTTTACTCATCTTGGAGCACATCCTGAAGGGAAAGAGATACTTGGGAGACTCCTTCAGGAGCAAGGGAGCTGGCAGGTGTCATTTCCCTCCCCTGTTGCCTACATAAACTCACAGCCACCTGCCCAAATCAGCACAACACCACAGTCACTACCTAACTTGCTGACAACACCACCCCTCTTACTTGTGCTTCAGAGTCTCCACCCCTTCCAGCCAGGCCTACCTCAGTCCACTATTGCAGTTCCCCTCCCATAGAGTTCTGGCACAAATCTTGCCAAATATACTGTGCCCCACCCTGTGCACATTGTGGATCCACTCCCCCCAATATGCTCTTGGTCAGAGCCCATCCAAAGTTGTATCATAAGCCTGGCAGTGTGAAAGCAGCCCAGACAGGGGCCAGCACCACTCCTCCTTCTGTGCTAGAGAGAGGGAAAGAGAGCCGTGCACAGCAGACTGTGGTCCCACAAGTGAGCTGGGGCAACCATCTGGTCCTACTACAGGGCCCACCCACCAATGAGAGCCCAGGGGCAACGCAGGGAACATGCCCTGAAGTTTGGTGCTACTATATCTTGCAAATGCCTGGTCTGACTCAACTTAAGCCTAAGGCGGGTCCAGACTGGCCCACTAACACCACAGGGACCAAGCACTACTACAACAGGCAAAGAAAGCCAGACAACTGGACTGAAGGAAAAGGTGACTCAGCCACAACAGCAAAGTGGAATCAACACACATAGGAGACAACCCGGAAGTGCCAGGCTCTACTGAACAGGGGGCATCACACTGCAAAGAACTACAGAACCGCTGCTTCATAAAGCACTACATTCAAGAGCAGGACATGTAGTCGACTTTCCTAAAACACAGAAACAGATACAAAGAGACAAAATGAGGAGACAGAGGAATATATCCCAAATGAAAGAAGAGGAAAAATCACAGCAAGAGACCTAAGTAAAATTGAGATAAGTAATATGCCTGATAGAGAATTTAAAATAACGATAATAAAGATACTCATTGGACTTCAGAAAAGGGTGAAAGACATCAGTGAGACCTTCAACAAAGAGATAAAAAAGAACCGATCAAAATGAATAAAATGACAAATAAAATTAATAAATAAAGATAGACGGAATAAATAGCAGACTAGCAGAAGTAGAAGAAAAAATCAGCAACCTACATGGTAGAGTAATGGACAGTAATCAAGCTGAGCAGGTGAGAGGAAAAGAAGTACATGCAAAAGGAGAATAGACATAGGAAACTCAGTGACACCATCAAGTGTAATAACATTCACATTATAGGGATCCCAGAAGGAGATGAGAGTGAAAGAGGAGCAGAAAATTTATTTGAAGAAATAATAACTGAACATTTCTGAAATCTGGGGAAGGAAAGAGACATCCAGACATAGGCAACACAAGGAGTCTCCAAAAATATCAATCCAAGAAGCTCCACACTAAGACACACAGTAATTAAAATGTCAAAAAGTAGTGATAAAGGGAAAATTTTGAAGGAAGCAAGACAAAAGAGAACAGTTGCATACACTGGAAAACCCACAGTGCTATCAGCAGATTTTTCAGTCAAAACTGTGTAGGCCAGAAAGGAGTGGCATGATATATTCAAAGTGCTGAAAGAAAAAACCCTATAGTCAAGAATATTCTATCTAGCAAGGCTATCATTCAGACTAAAAGAAGAGATAAGGAGTTTCCCAGGAAAAAAAAAAAAGTTCAAGGAATTGATGACTATCAACTAGCCCTACAAAAGGGATTTTTTTTTCCAGTAGAAAGGAAAGGCCACAATTAAGAGTAAGAAAGTAGGAAGCAGAAAAGCAGTAAAAATAAGTATATCTGTAAATACCAGTCAAGGGACTCAGAAAATAAAAGAATGAAAAGAATGACACTATATGGGGACATGTGGGTAGCTCAGTTGGTTAAGCATCCATCTGACTTCAGCTCATGATCTCATAGCCCATGGGTCTGAGCCACACATCAGGCTCTGTGCTGACAGCTCAGAGCCTAGAGCCTGATTCAGATTCTGTGTCTCCCTCTCTCTGTCCCTCCCCTACTCACATTTTGTCTCTCTCCATCTCTCAAAAACGAATAGATGTTAAAAAAATAAAAAGAATGACACCATTTGCCTAAAATGTGGGGGATAGAATGGATTCTTAGTGACCACCAACTTAAAATAGACTGCTACATTTAGGAGGTGTTATATACAAAAGAAATAGTAACCACAAATCAAAAACCAGTAATATATATGCAAAAAAATAAAAAGAAATTCAAGTAAATCACTAAAGAAAGCCAACTAATCGTGAGAAGAGAGCAAAAGAAGAAAGGAACAGAGGAACTACAAAAACAACCATCAAATGAGTAACAAGATGGCAATAAGTGTTTATGTATCAATAATTACTTTGAATGTAAATGCACTAATTGCTCCAACCAAAAGACACAGGTGATGGAATGAATAAAAGAACAAAAGCCATCTATATGTTGTCTACAAAGAGATTCATTTCAGACCTAAAGACACATGCAGAGTGGGGTGCCTTGGTGGTTCAGTCAGTTATGTCAGACTCTTGATTTTGGCTCAGGTTATGATCTCACAGCCTGTGAGTTTGAGCCCCAAATTCTGGCTCCACATTGATAATGCAGAGCCTGGTTGGGATTCTGTCTCTCTCCCTCTCTCTGACCATGCCCTGCCCACACACACACTCTCTCAAAATAAATAAATAAACATTAAAAACAAGGCAAGCAGAGTGAAATTGAAGGGATAGAAAAGCATTTGTCATACAAATGGATGTGAAAAGAAAGCCAGGGTAGCAATACTTGTATCATATGAAATGGACTTTAAAACAAAGACTGTAACAAGTGACAAAAGACATTATATAATCATAAAGGGAACAACCCACAAGAAGATATAACAACTGTAAATAGCTATTTGCCCAACATAGAGCACCCAAATACACAAAGCAGTTAATAACAAGCATAAAGGAATGAATTAATAGTGATACAATAATAGTAGGGGATTATAACAGCCCACTTACATCGATAGATAGATCATACAAACAAAAAATCAACAAGGAAATAGTGGCTTTGAATGACATATTGGACCAGATGGATTTCACAGATATATTCAGAACATTCCATCCTAAAACAGCATCATACACATTCCTTTCAACTGCACATGGAACATTCTCCAGAATAGATGACATATTAGGCCACAAAACAAGCAAATTCAGAAAGACTTAAGTCATACTGTGCATCTTTCCTGCCCACAACACTATGAAGCTAAAAATTAACCACAAGAAAAAAATCTGGAAAGAGCAAAAATACAGGGGGGTTAAATGACATGCTACTAAATAATGAATGAGTCAACCAAAAACTCAAAGAGGAACTCAAAAAATACATGGAGACAAATGAAAATGAAAACACAATGGTCCAAAATCTTTGGAACGTAGCAAAAGCTGTTCTAAGAGAAAGTATACAGTTAAAAATTGGCCTACCTAAAAATACAAGAAAAATATTAAATAAACAACCTAACATGACACCTAAAGGAGCCAAAAAAGAAGAACAAAGAAAACTCAGAACCAGTAGATGGAAGAAAATAATAGAATAGAGCAGAAATAAAACAAACTAAAAAAACACAATAAAACAGATTAATGAAACTAGGAGATGATTCTTTAAAAAGGTTAACAGAATTGATAAACCTTTAGCCAGATTCATAAAAAGAGACAGTGGGGGGAAGGGAGGAGAGGACTCAAATAAATAAAATGACAAATGAAAGCAGGGAAAATGACACCACAGAATACAAAGGATTAAAAGAGAAGGATATAAAAAGCTATATGCCAACAACTTGGACAACCTAGAAGAAATGGACAAATTCCTAGAAACATAACCTCCCAAAACTGACTAAAGAAGAAACAGAAAATTGAAAAGACAGATTACCAACAATCATATTGAATCAGCAATCAAAAATGTTTCGAATAACAAAAGTCCAGGACCAGATGGCTTCACAGATGAACCCAACCAAACATTTAAAGATGAGTTAATATCCATTTTTCTCAAAATATTCCAAAAAGTAAGAGGAAGGAAAGCTTTCAAATTCATCCTATGAGGCCAGCATTACCCTGATACCAAAACCAGACAAAGACACCACAAAACAAGAGAACTACAGGTCAAAATCTCTGATGAACATGGATGTAAAAAGCCTCAATAAAACTACGAGCACACCAAATCCAACAAAGCATCAAAAAAAAAAAATCATTTACCACAATCAAGTGGGATTTATTCCTTAGTTTCAAGGGTGGTTCAGTACTTGCAAATTGATCAAGATGATACTTCACATCAATGAGAGAAAGGATAAAAACCATAAGATCATTTCAATGCACAGAATGAAAAAGCATTTGAAAAGTAGAGAACCCATTCATGATAAAAATCCTTAACAAAGTAGGCTTAGAGGGAACACCCATCAACATAATAAAGGCCATACACAAGAAAACTCACAGCTAACATAATGCTAATGGAGAAAAACTAAGAGCATTTCCTTCACAGTCAAGAAAAAGACCGAGATGTCCACTCTCACCACTTTTATTCACCATAGCACTGGAAATCCTAGCCACAGCAATCAGACAACAAAAAGAAAAAAAGGCATCCTATTAACCAAGGAAGGAGTAAAACTTTCACTATTTGCAGATGACAGGATACTCCATATAGAAAACCAGTGCAGACACTCTGGAAAATGGGATGGAGGTTCCTCGAAATTTAAAAATAGAACTTCCATGGAGGTTCCTCGAAATTTAAAAATAGAACTTCCAAATGATGCAGTAATAGCACTACTTTGTATTTACTCAAAAATATGAAAACACTAATCCAAAAGGATTTATGCCTTATGTTTATTGCAGCATTATTTACAGCAGCCAAAATATGGAAGCAGCCCATATGTGCATCCATAGATGAATGGATAAAGAAGTGGTGTGTGTGTGTGTGTGTGTGTGTGTGTGTGTGTGTGTGTGTGTGTGTGACGGAATATTAGTCAGCCATAAAAAGAATGAAATTTTCCCATTTGCAACAATGTGGATGGATCTAAAGAGTGTAATGCTAAGTGAAATAAATCAGAGGAAGACACCATAGGATTTCATGCATATGTATAATTTCAGAAACAAAACAAATGAACAAAGTTTAAAAGAAAGAGACAAATCAAGAAACAGACTCTAATGAGTAAACAATGATGGTTATCAGAAGAGAGGTGGGTGGGAGGGTGGGTTAAATAGGTGGTGGGAATTAACGAATACACTTACCATGATGAGCACTGGGCAATGTATAGAATCAGTGAATCGCTATACTGTACACCTGAAACTCACTTCACACTGTATGTTAACTATACTAGAATTTAAAATAAAATAGTAGAAGAAAGAATTTTGGTTTTCTTATTAAAAGAACAGCCTTGCAAACCAGGTGATTTTCATAATAGTACATTTTCAATTTATTTATATCTTCTATAAGCATAAGAGGAAATAAACCTGGAGGTTCCAACCCTTAGGATTTTTCTACTAGAAAAGATAATCTTTCCAGTATAAAGACACATGAAACTCTTCTATCTTTACATTCTTTAAAACTCATTGAACTCAACTATGTTTTCATTGTGCTACATAGAATAGCAATATTTTCATAATTGCATTCGAATAATTAAAAGAAAGTTAATTCTTTCAATATAAATGGATTACACTCATTTTGTCAGCTTTGTTGAATCTGGGATTCAGTCTTAGGGCAGCTGCATTCTAGATATGAGACATCGGGCAAGTCACTTAGTTTTCCAGCTGATAGAAAAATAAAATGATGTTATATATTTAAGTCCTACAGCATTATGTCTCATAGAAAGCATTCATTAAATGTAACCCAAGTTACAGGACTATAGTAATGATTTAGGTGGCCAAAATATCAAATTAACTAAAAATATCCCATACTCTCGTATTCTGGACATATCACCATTCTCTGAAATGTCCATAGTCTATTTCAGTTTGCATGAACTAAGAACACCAATAATCTGACTGATGATGGTAATAATAGAATTAACACATTACACTATCAACTATCAATTATTTGGCTTTTATACATTCACTTGAAATAAATTTAATGAACTTCTTCTATATACAAGCCAATGGTCTGGGAAGTGGAGAAACAATGGTAAAGTCCTTGCCCGTATGAAGCTTACAGTCTAGAAGGCAGAGACATCCAAGTGAATATGTAGAGAAACAATTCACCAGGGTAACTTCAAAATGGTAATACCCAAAAGAAAATCAACAAAGGTCATCCATTGAGTGATTAGGGGTCAGATCTAGCTTGGTTTGGGAGCCAGGGAAATCCAGCATGAGGAATTGACATCTGAGCTAAAACTAAAGGACAAGAAGGAGCCAGAGAAGCAAAGGTCTCAGACCTCAGTGTCCCTACCTGTGTCCTCAAGCGGGCAGCAAATGCAAAGGCTGTATAAAGGAGAAAGTAACTTGCTTATTTGCAGAACAGAAAGAAAGCTGACAGGGGTAAATAAAGTACAGTAAGTGAAAGGAGAGTGGGAGGGGAAGATGTCCAGGTCATGCAAAGCCTTGGTCCTGGTAAGAGTTTTGGAGTTCTTAAGCAGGCAGAGGAGACATCTGATTTGTGACTTAAAGATCACTGTAGCTGCTATGTGAGCAATGGCTGCTGGGAGAGGAGAGCCAAAATAGGACATGGAATAGGAAGTTATTTTAATTCAGAAGACATGATGTGGCTTGGATTGAGGTGGTAGCTCTGTAGATGGAAAGACTGGATGTCCTATAACATATATGTTCTAAAAGAGCATATTTAGAAGTAGATTGGTAAGACTTCTTGATGTGCTGAAAAATGAGAGCAGAATCTAGGAAAACTGTAAGGTTTCTGGCTTGAGAAATTGGTTAGTTTGTGATACCATTTACTGAGATGAGGAAGTATAAGGAGGAAGAAGATTATGAAATCAGGCCAGTTTTCAGAGCCACATGGCCACCCTCACTTGTGGATGTGCTCCATTTCTCCAAATAAAAAGTGATTACTTGGAAACTGAGAAAACTTGGCACTTCCCTCATCCTTCTAAAATAACATTCACTTGCTAGTCCATGCCTAAAGCTCTATGCAAAAACTAGAATATTTATGCTTAACCTATGTCCACAATCCCTTATTTGTAATTCTGAGTTCCATTAGCTTGGAAAACTGAAAGATTTGTGTAACTCACTTAGTGGCAAAATTTACCTTGTCTCATTTGGTGGCCAGATCCAGCCTGGATTTACATGAGGCCATTTATAGTCCTTATCTCTATTACAATTCATCTGTTTTACTGCAAAAATATTAACAAGTTTGATTATAGTATCTCACCCTAGGACCTACTGGGGTTACATAGGATACAGTACATGTGTGGCACTGGCTTTATGACATCAAAAGAAAATTAAGAATTCTGAAACATTTCTGTCTCAAGGTCTTAGAGAAGGGATTATAGAGCTTGTACTCTTAAACTTTAAACTAGACAGTAGTTTATTATGTGTTTTACTACTTGGTTAAAAAAATGTTAGATCCTTTTCTGAAAGAGGAAGGGTTTACAAAGTAGACTCTGATCAAGGCAGGAGAAACTGGGAAAGCAACCTGTTGACGTTACAATTTCTCAGATCCATGCATGGAGGGCAATGTAGGGGACTCCAACATAATGGATTTGAGGGCAGGAAGGCTGGCATTTTTATGCAAGGAAAAGTCACACAGATAGGTTAAAGCAATCAACAGATGTTTCACTCAAATGACTAAAAAAAATGGTGTCAAAACTCCTAACCATTCAGGACTTAATATAACATGGAGCAGCTCACACACTTAATTTCATTGATTCTAAGCTGCACAATTTCTACCTGCTAACTTTTCTGAACTTGGGATATGTCTTACAATTAATGGGATCTTAAAATGAGCTCTGACTGGGTGAAAGCGATGATGTGTTATTACTTGAGCACATCCAACCTTGGCTGTTGTTTCTGCCTGCATGGTGGGAAAGGTACAACTTTCCATGTCTCAATCATAAACCATCTAAAGACCTTAATAGGATGGTGTCTTTGTTGATCTAGGCTGCTACAACAAAAATACCATATACTGGGAGATTTATATATATAAGAAATTTACTTATCACAGTTCTTTCTGGAGGTTAGGAAATCTAAGATCAAGGCACAGGTAGATTTAGTGTCTGGTTCACCGAATGGCTATCTTGTAGCAGTGTCTTCGCTTGATGGAAGGTGCAAGGGAGCTCTCTAGGGTGTGTTTTAATAGGGGTACCAGTTCTTTTCATGAGGGCTCCATCCTCATGACCTTATAATCTCCCTAAGGCCCCACCTCCAAATACCATCACAATGGGGATTAGGTTTCAGTTTATGAATTCTGAAGATATGTAAACATTTAGTCTATGGTAGAGGTCTTGATTGTTACCTCAAGTCCTCCATTGTCAGCATCAGTTAGTATCAAGAAAGCACGAGCATCAAAACTTACAAAACATCAGAAGCTTGGAATAAGACCCCAAAGACAATACTGACACGTATTTTAGGAGCATCACCGGTGATCTCAATGGCATAGAGGGTGATATTTTATGGGAAAAGAGAAGTATCAAAACTTTGTTGGAAGTTATCCAAAAAAGTAAAACCTTATTAAGATTTGTAATTCTTCCACCAATTTACTTTTATTTTTCTTTTTTATTATATACAGATATAAATCCATTTTCAACAAATGTGATATAACTCTATAAGGAAGCACTGTTCCATTTTAATTGGTTGATTTTTAAAAATTAACTCCATATAAACCAATGGTGCATCTTATATAATGTCTTAGATTTGATGAAATACCATTCCCCTTTACAGACAGAGGCTCAAAGAACTTGGTGGTAGAGATGGTGACTATGTAAAAGTGAAGATTCCAATCTCAGGTTATTATTTTTCAAGTTGGCTTTTTTTTTTCCCTGAGCCCAGGTTCATCTCTTACTTTCCCTCTGGCTTTTTTCTGGTACTCTGCTATTAATGCTTAAATGGAGTATCCACTTCATTAATTTACAGCACTTCCAGCACATAAACCTTCAAATAGAGGTCAAAGACTGGACTTTGGCTGCAATCAACTTAAGGGGATGTTTTCCAATGATAGCATGTGCATAGAAATGTTAGGCTTCATTTCTTATATGTTCTGCCTAATGCAAGACAAACTTTGGATTTATATTCCTGGAGTCTTATCCAGCCTATAAAGTTTTTCCTTTATAGGAAATCACTCTGTGTTAAAAGAAGAGTATGAGAACATTTGTAAAGGTTTTCGATGTGTAAAATTGTACACCTATAAGTTATAATAACTACACATCACGAAAGGAATTTTTTTTAAACTTTCACCTTTTAGCCACAGAACATTAAGTAGCATGATCCATTTTATATTTAATTTTATTCGAGTGTCATAGTAACTAGGACATTAGTTTTGAGATTCTTTTAATTTTACTTGTATAATCTGAAAAATCTGTACTACATTAAGGTCAGTTCAAATGTGCTAACATGATTAAAAGAAACACAGATCTTAACCCAAAAAGTACTGGAAAGTAAATGATCTTTATTGATGTTTTCTGTAAATATTTTTTGAAGTCGCTATAAGGCATATTTTCTAAGTAAACCATCTATATTCTAACTGTTAAATGAATAAGTTAAGGTACAAACTTCTTGGGTATAAATTACATGTCTGACACTTTTTAATTGATGACCTTAGGCAAGCTACTTCTTTTTCTTATTTTTTTTTAATGTTTATTTATTTTTGAGAGAGAAAGAGAGGCAGAGCACAAGCAGGGGAGGGGCAGAGAGAGGGAGACAGAATCTGAAGCAGGATCCAGGCTCTGAACTGTCAGCACAGAGCCCAATGCAGGGCTTGAACTTACTGACCGCAAGATCATGACCTGAGCCAATGAGCCACCCAGGTGCCCCATCAAGTTACTTACTCTCAATGTTCCAGAGTTTTCTCATTTATGAAGTAGATGGTGTTAAAATTGTATAGCTATCTTGTATAATTGTTGTGACGATCAAGCTCAATCATACATGTAAACCTCTTAGAACACTACCTATTACAGAATTAACAAATATTTATTATTGCTGTTAATTTTTAAAATTTCTTTTATCTCTCTCTCTCCCTGAAGTCCCACTAATAGCAGTTATTTCTCAAATTTATTTCCCTGACATCTCTCAAAATTCTAGTCTACTACATTCCACATGTTCTTCTGGATCACTTCTTTTCTTACCTTTTTACCAAATGGAGCTCAGTTCTATCTTACAGAAACTAATTTAGATTTTGTAGGCACAATTCTCCACCCATTATCTCAGGCCAGTAAAAGTCTGGAGTCCAGTCAAAGTCTTGAGCAGATAAAAAAAAAAGTATCTTTCTGAGAAACACACATGATTGGTACAGGCATACTGAAGTTGGGAAGAGGGAGACTGTTATTTCCAATATTTAATTTTGTGTCCACTGCAGTATGTTCTTGTGAGAATTTTCTTAATTCTATTTGTAAAATTTATATATCTGTACGTATATACCATGAAATCATTTGGTCTTTCATCCAACAGCTGAAAATGTATGCTGACAGTTATTTTTAACAATTAATAGAATGTAATTTAATGGGTCAAGGCTACTGGAAGGAAGGGTGTTTTACAGATTTCTCATTGAGCCTGTCAAAGTTCTTTTCTTTCTTCTTGTGTGCAGTAGAATAGATAACACATTTAGAAATGACCTACAAGAACATTGTTAAGGTTCATTGTCCAAAAATTACTTTCACTATTTTAAGAACACAACTAAAATATATGCTACAAATATGTATATATATTTATATTTATATATATCTACAAATATATATATATTCGTTGCATATATTTTAGTAATATATTATGTTTTATAAATGTTTAACACTTGTGCCTGGTACTTCTCCTCTCCCAAACCCCCCAAAACAATGACATGATTTGCTGCATTTTCCACAGTGGCTGATTTCAAAATACTAATGTCAGATCACTGAGAAGAATGAGGAAGAGACACTCAGGAGGACACGCGTAGGGTATTTCACCATAAATATATAATAAGTGTAACAACCTCTGAGAGCATAGCTATTAGTAAAATGCATTAAAGAAATTAGAAAGTAATGAGATTGATATACTTAATATCTTTGCTTTTAACCTAATGTATTTACTTTTAAGTTTATATAATTAAATTTCTGACAATGGCTCTTTTTAGTAACTGATTTCGAAATTTATGAAAATTTAAGAATGGACTCTTATGTGCCTCTGTGACCTAGCTCTAGCATATTATCATATATGTATGATATCTGTTATTGTCCATTATAACACAGGTCAAAAGTAGTGGTACTTCAACTAATGTGGTATCCCTTCCTTCCTGTCTTCTTTCCTTTCTTTGATTCTTGCAGATTTAGAGTGGGAATATAGTAAGTCAAATAAGATAATTAAGAGCTCCAGGTATATCTCTCCATATAATTAAATCTGACTGAATTCAAGAATAAAAAATAGATGTAGCTAGATTATCCCTTTTGTTGAAATTATTACAGAAAAAAACTCACTTAATTTTAGAATCAAATTGCTAACTGCTAACAAATCTTATTCACTTTTCTTAGGTCATCCAGGCATAAAAAGCGTTTCTAAGGAAAATAAATCCAAATTCTCTTTATCTTTAAAATCACTGTCTTGAATGAGATTTTATAGAAGCTACTGAGGTTTCCTTTCTGTGTGGGTGTGTCCATAAAGTGATTACTCAGAAATTTATATTTAAAATTGGTATAATTTTAAAAATTTTTAGCTTTTTAAAAAATTTATTATGGAGAGACAGAGCATGAATGGGGGAGGAGCAGAGAGAGAGGGAGACACAGAAGCTTAAGCAGGCTCCAGGCTCTGAGCTGTCAGCACAGAGCCCGATGCGGGGCTCAAACCCATGAGCTATGAGATCATGACCCAAGTCAAAGTCAGTCGCTTAACCGATTGAGCCACCCAGGCGCCCTGATATTATATTTAAAATAATAAGTAAACCACAAGAAAAATATCCGAAAAGACAACAAGTACATGGAGGTTAAATAACATATTACTAAACAATGAAAGGGTCAACCAGGAAATTAAAAAAAATAAACGGAAATAAACTAAAAGGAAAAGACAATGGTCCAAAACCTGTGCGATTCAGCAAAAGCACTTCTAGAAGGGAAGTATACAGCATTACAGGGCTACATTAAGAAGAAACATCTCAAAAAAAAGAACCCCAAAAAACAAAAACAAAAATACCATCCTTACACCTAAAACAGCTAGAAAAGAATAAACAAAGCCTAATGCCAGCAGAAGGAAAGAAATAATAATGACTAGAGCAGAAATAATTGATATAGAAACTAAAAAACTTAAAACAATACATCAATGAAATGAGGAGATGATTCTTTGAAAAAAATTAATGAAACTGATAACCCCTTAGTCAGACTTACCAAAAATAAAAGAGAAAGGACCCGAATAAATGAAATCACAAATGAAAGAGGTGAAATAACAACAAACACCACAGAAATACAAACAACGATAAGAGAATAGTATGAAAAACTATATACCAACAAATTGGATGACCCAGAAGAAATGGATATTCCTAGAAACACATAACCTCCCAAACTGAATAAAGATGAAATATAAAATTTGAAAAGACGGACCAACAATGAAATTGAATCAGAAATGCAAAAAATTCCCTAGGGTGCCTAGGTGTCTCAGTTGGTTAAGTGTCCAATATCTGCTCTGGTCATGATCTCACAGTTCATGAGTTTGAGCCTGCATCAGGTCCCGTGCTGATAGTATGGAGCCTGCTTGGGATTATCTGTCTCTCCCTCTCTCTACCACTTCCCAACTTTCTATCTCTCAAAATAAATAAACTTAAAAATTTTCCAATCAACAAAGACCAGGACCAGATGGCTTCACAGACGAATACTACCAAACATTAAAAGATGAGTTAATATCCATTTTTCTCAAAATATTCCAAAAAAATATGCAAGGAAGGAAAGCTTCCAAATTCATCCTATGAGGCAGCATTACCCTGATACCAAAACCAGATAAAGACACCACAAAACAAGAGAACTACAGGCCAAATCTCTGATGCACATGGATGCAAAAAGTCTCAATAAAAATACTAGCACACCAAATCCAACAATGAATGAAAAAAATCATTTACCACAATCAAACGGGATTTATTCCTCAGCTGCAAATCCATCAGCATAATATTTCACGTCAATGAGAGAAAGGATAAAAACCATAAGATCATTTCAATGGATGCAGAAAAAGATAGAAACCCTCAACAAAGTAGGTTTAAAGGGAACACCCCTCAACATAATAGAGGCCATATATTAAAAATTCACAGCTAACTTCATCCTCAATAGGGAAAAACTAAGAGCATTTTCTCTATAGTCAGGAAAAATACAGGGATGTCTACTCTCATCACTTTAATTCACCATAGCACTGGAAGTCCTACCCACAGCAATCAGACAACAAAAAGAAACAAAAGGCATCCAATTCAGATTTATTTATCCAATTCAGTAATTTGCAGATGAAAGGATACTCCACATAGAAAACTAGAAAGACTACACCAAAAAACTGCTAGAACTGATAAATTCAGTAAAGTCACAGGACACAAAATCAACATACAGAAATATGTTGCATTTCTATACTTTAATACTGAAGTAGCAGAAAGAGAAATTAAGGAATCAGTCATATTTACAATTACAATAAAAATAATAAAACACCTAACTTTAATTAGAAAGGTGAAAGATCTGTACTCTGAAAACTATAAAATACTTATCAAAGAAATTGAAGATAATGCAAATGGAGAGACAACCCATGCTCATGGACTGGAATCCCAAATATTGTTAAAATGTCTATAGTACCCAAAGCAATCTACAGATTTAATGCAATCTTTATCAAAATACCAACAGCATTTTTCATAGAACTAGAACAAACAATCCTAAAATTTTTATGGAACTACAAAAGATCCTGAATAGACAGCCAGAGCAATCTTGAGAAAGAAGAGCTGGAGACGCCATGACTGTGGGCTTCAAGTAGAACAGTGTAGTAATAAAAACTGTGGTACTGGCACAAAAAAATAAACATATAAATCAATGGAACAAAACAGAAAACCCAGAAATGGACCCATAACTACATGGTCAATTAATTTTTGAAAAAGCAGGAAAGAATATTTAATGGGAAAAGACAGTCTCTTCAATAAATGTTGGAAAAATTGGACAGCTACATGCAAATGAATGAAACTCAATTACTTTCTAACACCATACACAAAAATAAACTCAAAATGGATTAAGGACCTAACTGTGACACCTCAAACCATAAAAGTCCTTGAATAAAGCATAGGCAGTAATTTCTATGACATCGGCCATAGCAACTGTTGTCTAGATATGTCCCCTGAAACAAGGGAAACAAAAGCAAAAATAAACTTGGGGCTACATAAAAATAAAGAGCTTCTACACAATAAGGAAAACAATCAATGTAACTACAAGGTAAACCTGCTGAATAGAAGAAGATATTTGCAAATGATGTATCTGTGAAAGGGTTAGTGTCTAAATATATAAAGAACTTCTATAACTCAACACCCCAAAAATGAATAATCTAATTAAAAAATGGGCAGAAGACATTTTTCCAAGCAAGACATATAGACAGCCAACAGACACATGAAAGGATCTTAAACATCACTTATCATCAGGGAAATCCAAATCCAAACTAAAATGAGATATTTTAGTTTATCTCATACCTGTCAGAATGGCTAACATGAAAAGCATAAGAGCAACAGGTACTGGTGGACTCTGTGCTAACAACGTGGAGCCTATCTGTCTCCTCTCACTCTGCCCCTGCTCTGCTCTTGCTCAGTCTCTCTCTCCTTCAAAAATAAACTTAAAAAAAAGTCATTGAATATTAAAAAAAAAAAAAAAAGAACTACCCTATGGTCCAGCAATTGCACTACTAGGTATTTACCCAAAGAATACAAACTTACTATTTCAACATGATACATGCACTTTTATGTTTATAGCACCACTATTTACAATAACCAAATTATGGAAACAGCTCAAGTGTCCGTCAATGGATGAATATATACATATACACCACTTATATATGTACATATATATGCATATATAAATATAGCCACACACATACATAAAATAGAATGTTATCCAGCCACAAAAAGATGAAATCTTGCTGTTTGCAACAAAATGCATGGAGCTACAGAGTATTATTGTAAGTGAAATAAATCAGTCAGAGAAAGAAATACCAGATGATTTCACTTATATATGTAGTTGACGAAACATACTGAATAAGCAAATGGGGAAAAAAAAAGAGGCAAACCAAGAAACAGACTTTTCACTATAGAGGACAAATTGATAGGTACCAGTAGGGAGGTGAGTAGCGAATGGGTTAAATTGGTGACGGGGATTAAGGAATGCACCTGTTGTGATGAGCACCAGGTGACGTATGGGAGTGTTGAATCACTATATTGTATACCTGAAACTAATATTATACTATGTTAACTGGAATTTAAATAAAAATGTAGAAAAAAGTACATAAAAAGAAATTTATTAAAGTTACACATATTAAAATTTAGTGCTTTGTTAGGCTTATAAATCAATTTATATAGTTGTGATTCTAGAAGAATTTAATACCACTTTAAAGAGATCTTTAATTAACAGTTGGTGCTATTTAATACTTACAGATTAGTAAATATTTTAAAGTAAACTCTCATTTCTTATATTCAAATATACATTTAAAGTAATTTGATTTTCTGACTGACCAACTTTCAAGTACTCAAGTAATACTTTACTTACTAAACTTATTGAAATGGGTATTAAATTGGACATTTAAGTTCTACTAAATAGAACTTAAGTGTCGAATATTTTTCATTAGCATTTCATTTAAACTTTAATGCTTTAAATCACAAGTTGAAATCAATTATTCAGTGACACATATTAAATTGGAATGACAAGGCTCTTCTTCTAATAGCACACATTCCCATGAACATTACACATCACAGAAACTAAATGCCCACATATCTTAATACAAAAATATTAACACAATATGTTTGATTCTCTTAGGCATTTCTGTACTTAATTTTATACTATTCCTAGTTTTAATGAATCTTATTTGTTAAATAAACAATGATATTATCACAAGCAATTTGGAGGATAGCTTCTCAGTTGGTTATGACTGTATAATGACCAAGGACATTTGACAGAATATTCTCTGGACTCTTTTTCATGACATTGATGGGCTATTCTGAGTCCTGTTTATAGGCATAGCTCTAGTAGCCTCAGAAGTCTATTTTCCAGGTTTCATCATATAAGTCTCAAATTCCCACTGATGATGCTATATTATTTGATTAGGCTCTACATTTCTTTGACTCTTAATATTTAAGTGGCCTCCTTCGTCATTATGAAGATATTCAAAATTGGGGGGGATCCTACATTCATTTCATATTCTTTGTATCTCTTTGGGGCCACATAATTTTTGCAAATAGAATATCTGATTAAATTTTGAATATCTGTCATTGTTTTATCTATTTGGCCAAATCTTCAAAGATCCTTCTACTGTCAAAAAAGAATTTGAGACTTCCTATTTAAGCAAGATCAGAGTGGTGGTTCTATGACTTACTGCCAGAAGAAGTGAGTACATGTATGTTGAATGGAATTAATCAGTGCTATTCGTTCAATCCTTTTTTTGAATATATAAGTTATCAAATAAAGTATCTTCTCTATAACCTTAGAACTATGTCTAAGAAGTGAGACTATAAAGAATCCTTATAAAATTTTTAACTTCTCTAATTGTAAATACTGCCAGATTGGACTATAACTTCCCATAAGCCCCCAGCCTCCTGGATCCCCTTAGAAGAATTAGTATCATTGATTTCTCATGACAATATATGGAACACAAGCACTATGGGCACACAGGTCAGAGCTGTGGCAGCAGCAGGCCATAGTAAAACCACACTGCCTTTAGGATGGGCTAAGACACAGGACCAAGGGCAGAAGGGATGTGGGAAGTGAAGGGAGGAGGGACAAGTCAGGAAATGGTAAACAGTGTAGCATTACTCCGACCCCACCCTCATATCTTTCTATATTCTGATGAAAATGAATGAACATACGATGTTCCTTGTTTTTGAGTGCTTCCACCCTTCATATTACTAGAAAATTCATCATACAAATGATAAATCAAATGGCAAAAACAGCTCAAATGCATTCCAAAATCTTAAAAATGTCTTTTTTAGGTGAGACTTAGTGTGGACTCGTCAACTTTTCACAATATAAGGCAAAGAGGCTAGATGTCACTACTAGTAAATCTCTTCCAAAAGAGAAACATTTCAAAAACACTACCAAATTTGTTTCACTGTTTTTTTACTTTTTTTTTTTACTTTTGCTTTATCTAGATCTCAAGTATCTATCTATCTATCTATCTATCTATCTATCTATCTATCTATCTATCGTGTGTGTGTGTGACTATCCTCACCTGCTACACAAATTGTCCCACGTGTTGCTCAACCTCCTGAAAATATTTTCCAATTAAAATGGTGCTTTTTTGGGGGCACCTGGGTGTCTCAGTCAGTGTCTGACTTCAGCTCAGGTCATGATTTCACAGGTTTGGGGGTTTGAGCCCTGCATCAGGCTCTGTACTGACAGCTCAGAGCCTAAACCCTACTTTGGATTCTGCGTCTCAGTCTCTCTCTCTCTGCCCCTTCCCACCCTCATGCTCAGTCTGTGTCTTTCAAAATAAATAAACATCAAATAATTTTTTTGTAAATAAAATAAAATGGTGCCTTTCTAATGGGGACAACTTATATACCCTAGACCACATTTATATACATAATTTAAAATGGAAACTTGAGCATTTTAATTCATATGCTTTCCACCTTTGCTTTCAGTAAATCATTGCTGGGGTTTGAATTAGCATGGTTCCAATTATACTTTGGTAAATGGTTTTGCTTGGAACAGGCTTCCAGAATACTCAAGTCAGTAACGATTAGCTTTGAGGGATATGCTACTTTTTTTATAGAGGTTTTGTTAATGTTAGTCTACTTTTGAGAGAGAGAGATAGTGAAAGAGGGGGAGGGGCAGGGAGAGAGGGAGACACAGAGTCTGAAGGAGGCTCCAGGCTCTGAGCTAGCTGTCAGCACAGAGCCCTATGCAGTACTCAGACATACAAGCTGTGAGACCATGACCTGTGCTAAAGTCGGACACTTAGCCCACTGAGCCACCCAGGCACCCCAGGATGCTACTGTTTTTTAAAGACCAGTATTTTCACTTGATAATTGTAGTTTGTCATTAACATCTTTGTTACCAGCATCCACTCATCAGATGGATAGGGCGCAGCTGCAGGTATTAGCTTAAGAAACAAGACATTTAGAATACATGTCTCCTTGTACAAAGAAAGTAAAATGCTATGTGAACATGAATCCATTACTCATGTCTGGTAACCAGAAAATTCACGCCACCCAAAGATCTCATTTATGGGCCTGAACCAGATGCAGGTCTTAAGACAAATGCATGAAGCTCTCCGTGTATAAGTGCAATTCCGTTTTATGCTGAGAAGAGCTAAAAGTCAGGTGAAACTCTTACATTTTAATAAGATATTACTTCAAAAAGGGGCGCCTGAGTGGCTCAGTCGGTTAAGCATCTGACTTCGGCTCAGGTTGTGATCTCAGGGTTCGTGGGTTCGAGCCCCGCGTCGGGCTCTGTGCTGACTGCCAGCTCAGAGCCTGGAGCCTGTTTCAGTCTGTGACTCCCTCTCTCTCTGACCCTCCCCTGCTCACGCTGTCTCTCTCTCTCTCTCTCAGAAATAAAACACTAAAAATTTGAAAAAAAAAAAAAAAAGAGATATTACTTCAAAAAGTGTAGCAGTTTCCATCAAGTGGCAAGCAAATTTTTGTTTGGCAATTTCTCCCTTTTTTCCTTTCCTGACACATTTTTCCTAAGCCAGTACCACTCTAAAGTGCCACTGCCATGTAGTTAACAGTTCAATCAGTGATTGTAGTGATACTTATTCGTAACACAGGCCACTGTTTTTATGATGCTTTCCGGGTCTATATATTCAATACTTTACATGGGGCTTCTAAGGTTCACAAAATTATTTGAGAGAATTTGATAATTGGAAGAAATCTGCATTGTCAAAGTGAAGAATTGGGCAAAATGTAAAAATAATTATAACAATTAGGGATAGGAAAAGAGAGTAGAATACTGTTAATTCTAATTAACAGAATTGTGCCTAATTCAGATTCCAAGCAAGAGAAATAGTCATTTATAGAATTATCTGGAAAATTACTTTTGTGCTTTAATTCATTCAGATGGTATAAGCTTTGGCATTGTTGCTGGTTTATATTATATACATATATATTATGATCACATTCAATAAATACCTATCTTAGTAAAATGACTTTTTTTGTGATAGAAAGCCCTGTGGTCTATAGTTTCTTTTTTTCACTCAACTTTCCTTTATGGTTACCACTGAATCCTGCTCTCTGCTGTAGTCTGAATTCCGGTGGTGAATGCTTAACTCTGTGGTTTTACTCAAGTGTGAAATTAATAATGGAGCTGGGTTTGTTGTGTGGCCTGACTCACTTCCCACCACTTGAGGAGGTGTTAGAATTATGGCTTCTATTAACATTTCTTTGTAAGGGATTTGCGCACCAATCAGATTTGCTCCCAACCTGAGCCAAGAGAAGTGAAGTAATATGTTTTGTTGTTCTTGATTTTGAAACCAAGAAGACACACTGGTCTTAACTCGTTGAATCATTCAAAATCCCCATTGACTTTAGTGTGTCCAGCTTGATGGCCTGGTCATCTAATGTGATTATTACTACAGCGGTCAAGAATTTGGGAAACAAAATAGAGCCAGTGAAAGATACCTCACTAGGATGAAATTGATATCCTCAACATCCAAAGAAATTTTTTTCCATTTCCCAAGAAGCACAAGCTAATGTTCGTTTTACTAGGACTCATTTACTGCAGTGAAAACGTACTAGTAGATTCAACCCTGAAGGGAGGTCAGTGACACTGATAGAAAATGCATTAGAGCAAACCATATATATACACTTTTGTGTTAAAACCTAGAGCCTTTTTATTTAAATATTACTTAAAAGAAGGTTAAAATCTCAGGAGAAGTATACGACAACTGAATAAAGTTAACACAGCAGGAGTAAGAAATAACATTATTCCTAAGGAAAAAAAAATTCCCATCTGACTGGTTTTACCTAAAAAAAATCCTCTCCTCTGTTGCATCCTTTGGAGTAGAGAAATATAGCTCAACAAGTCTAGTTACCACAAGTGTAGTGGGTTTGTACTGTTGTTTTTGTTTTAGCTTATGTTTCCCCTGAGAGAGCTATTTCAGTAGGTTTTACTGGTAAATAAGTTCAATGCAGAGCTCTTCCTTTACTGAGAAAGAAACATTTTGATTGAAGACCTCTTTCAACCTTGAAAGGGTCAGTTAAATTTTACCCCAGCCAATGGCTTTATTGTCTGTGTTACCTTGAACTGTTTCAAGTAATAGGGCCTCTGCTCTATTTTTAAATCTACTACCTTCCCAGCATGTGCTGCTTCTGTTTCTCCTGAGGAAGGGTGCTGAAGGCAATTTTAAAAGTAATCTCAAATTGTTTTTCTCCAAGGAAGAAAAATAAATGCATGAATATAAAACAAACCTTACGTACCATCACTATTATTTTTATCTTATGAGAAACATAGTTTTCAGTTCTTTAAGAAAAAAATAATTTTGTTGGGAAAGCCTTGATACCTTATTTGTACTTTTACAAAGAATTCAGTTGAGTCAGGGTACCATGCTTTATAGTAAATGAAGGGGATAAAATATCTAAGATATGTATTCTAGCAAAATCTGTATTCTCCGCTTCTAAAATGTGTTTTTCATTGAATCTATTAATGCTACCAATAGTAGCATAAAGTCTTCTCCCTGCTTTACCCCAGTTAATCTCTCCTGAATGCAAACATCTGAAATTCTACCAGTAAAGGCTTTAATTACAGTTTTAATGCTTTCAATGTCATTGTAATTTTCCAAATTTTTGTTGAAAAGAAATTCTTCAGGGAAAAGTAATATCTTAAAAGTTATCAGTCATTTTCACTTATGTCAGAATTAACTTTGTATCCATTTCAGAGACTGATGTTGATCAACAAAAGAAAACCATGCCAGTGGGGAGTGGGTAAGACAGAGTAGGTGACTTGGGATGCAAAAGACCAACATTCCATTAGTAAATTTAATCCACTGCACCCAGGAAACATAAGGCTTTTAGAAGACTGACTTTTTTTTTTTAATATTTTTTTATTTATTTCTAGGAGAGAGAGAAAGAGACAGCATGAGCAGGGGAGGGTCAGAGAGAGAGAGAGAGAGATACAGACTCTGAAACAGGCTCCAGGCTCTGAGCTGGCAGTCAGCATAGAGCCCGACGCAGGGCTCGAACCCACGAACCGTGAGATCATGACCTAAGCGAAAGTCAGACGCTTAACCAACTAAGCCACCCAGGTGCCCCTATAAGACTGACTTTTTATACAGAGGAAGGACTTCCTCTTGTCTAGGTTGCAGACTAGGCTAAGGATTTAGAGTCAGATAGCATGTTTCTCAATCAAAAGCTACGTTGTACTAAAACAGAAACTTCGGTTTACTGGGGCACCTGGGTGGCTCAGCTGGTGAAGCATCCAACTCTTGAATTTGGTTCAGGTCATGAAATTGGGGGTTTGTGAGTTCGAGCCCTGCATTGGGCTCCTCTCACTGACAGTGTGGGGCTTACTTGGAATTCTCTCTTCCTCTCTCTCAAAATAAATGAATAAACAAAAGAAATTGAAAAAAAATAATACCTGGTATTTTTTCCAGCCACGTATATCCCCTAGTCAGTTAGCAATGAATTCCTATTTCCACCGGAAGACCCTATTCCATGCAGCTGATCCTAGCTGGAAAGATCTAAGGAGGTCTGCCTATGGCAGAAACACAACTTACAGCAATAGTCATGACATTTCTAATTGCTGGTGGTACTTGGATCTTTTCTCTACTTTTGTCTCTGAATGATCTCATATATTCCCATTTATTTATTTATTTAATAGGAATGAATGAGGATTTTTAAAGTTTATTAATTTTGAGAGAGAGGGAGAGAGAGAGAGGGAGAGAGAGAGAGGGAGAGAGAGAGAGAGAGAGAGAGGAAAACCAGCATGGGACGGGCAGAGAGAGAGGGATAAAGACAATCTCAAGCAGGCTCTCCACTGTCAGCCCAGAGCCTGATGTAGGGCTCAAACTCATAAACTGTGAGATCATGATCTGAGCTGAAACCAAGAGTAAGATGCTTAACTGGCTGAGCCAACCAGGTGCCCGATCATTCCCTTAAACACTGTATTGTGTTGATGATTTCCAAGTTAAAATATTAGCCAAGACATCCTCTTCTGATCTGAAATTCACACAGGCAGACAGGTCCATTTGGCCCTCTAATTGGTACCTCCAAATGAACATATCTAAAAGTGGCCTATTGATTCAGAATTCCACCCAACCTTCATTTTCCCTCCCTTTTGTTGGGTTCCCCATCTGAGTAAATGCATTAACTTTCACCAGTTTCTCAAACCTGACACCTATAAGTCAGCTGTGGTTCACTAACTTTCTGATTCCTATCTCTGCTATATAATCCTTCAGCAGGTGCTAGTTAATCAAACAGCTCTGCTTTTCACAGTTTCATTATGATTGCCCAAATTGAGAGTGCCATCATCGTACATCAGAGATGCTTCTACACCCTTCCTACTGGCTTTCCCACTTCCACTCTGGTTTCCCTTAAAAGCTAATTTCACATTGTAAGAAATAACAAATGTTGGTGAGGATGTGGATCACTGTTAGTGGGAATATAAATTGGTACAGCCACTGTGGAAAACAGTATGGAGGTTCCCCACAAATTCAAAACAGAAATACGATATGATCCAGAAATTCTACTACTGGGTATTTACCCCCCATAAAAACAAACAAACAAACACACTGATTTGAAAAAAATCAATGCACCTCTATGTTCTCTGAAGCATTATTTACAACAGCCAAGATACAAAAGCAACCTACATATCCACTCATAGAATAATGTATAAGGAAGATGTGGTATATACACGTATATACCATACACACACACACACACATATAGATACATATAGATCTATAGAGACATATGTATCTATATGTGTGTGTGTGCGCATGCATACACACAGAGAAATACTGTGCAGCCACAAGAAGGATGAGATCTTGCCATTTGCAACAACATGGATAGACCAAGAGGGTATAACGCTGTTAAATAAGGCATACAGAGAAAAACAAATACTATATGATTTCACTTACCTGTGAAATCAAAAAAAAAAAAAAAAAAGAATACACAAAAAGCAGAAACAGATCCATAAACACAGAGAATAAACTGATGGTTGCCAAGGTGGAGGGGGAAGATGGGGATCATAAAGATTGGTGAGAGGGAGTGGAAAATACAGGTTTTTTTTCTTTTTAAAGTAAGCTCTACCTCCAACGTGGGGCTTGAACTCATGACCCTGAGATCAACAGTTGCATTTTCTACTGACTGAGCCAGACAAGTGCCTCCCAGGTTTCCAGTTATGGAATGAATAAATAAGGGGAACAAAAGGTACATCATAGGGAACATAGTCAATGGTATTAGTATAGTACAGTCAATGGCATAGTATATGGTCACAGATGGTAGCCATGTTTGTGGTGAGTATAGCATAATGTATAAACTTGTCAAATCTCTATGTTGTACACCTGAAACTAATATAACACCATGTGTCAACTATACTTAAAATTTTATTCTTCATATGACAACCGGAGAGGTATTTTTATTTATTTCCTTTTAAGTTAAATTATATCATGATTTCTGCTGCACACGGAATCAGTATGACATCTCCCATTGCACCTAGAATCAAATCTTTACCTTGTTTTCTAAGATTCTACACTATTTTGCTACTGCCTCTTTCTCCATCGTTATCTTCTGCCAGACCTCACCTCTCCAGGCTTCCTGGCCTTTATTTCCAGTTCATTGGACATTCCAAGTTTTCTCTCACCTCAGGAATTTGGTACGTGTTCACTCTGTTTGGAATATATTTCATCCCACTTCTTGAATGTTTTTTTTCCCTCACCTTTTAGGTCTCAGAATAAATATCACCTATTCAGAGGAGTCCTGGCTGACCACCTCACACTTTGTCCTTCTATTATTATCTACCCAAGCATAATGTTTATTTCCTTCATCTATCTACTAGGCCACAAACTGCAGTAGGTCAGGGAAGAGGCTGGTCTTTTCATTACTATCACTCAGTGTTCATCATGACTAGTACTTGGGTATTGAATGGAATGAATGCCCAGTTTCTTCAACCGACCCAGCCTTCTGGAAGGCAGTCTGCTTGCCTTTCTACTTTTTTTTTTTTTCTCCTGCTGTTTTCATTTATTTTCCCTATTGCTTTCTGAACACTTTCTTTCCCTTTGGTTTCTGTACATTATCTTAACTTTATTCTCCAGCTTTGAATCCATGGGAGTCCATCTGATCAATTCGTTTAAACTTATTTGTGAACTCTTTAAATGAAAGGCCATCTGTTGGACATGGTAGGGCACAGAACTATGAGAACAACAAAGGCTTATTCTTATGCCATTGGCACATCTTTGGAAATAGGTATGGGGCAGAGAGAAAGGAAGAAATGATAAGTAAACAAACAACCAATACGTTTGGATAAGGTAAGAGATACAAGCACAGACAGAGAATTACAGGGATTTCAAAATGCCTCACCATTATTTCTTATTGCTGATGTACTACACAGCCCAAAGCCTGAATTTTCTGACTTTTAAGACCCAACGGCATGCTTTTTATATGTTCTGGAATTTGTCATGACATTAGAACTGAATATAGTAGACTTTTTTGCTACTTGCATACATTTTATAGATTTATAAACATATATTTCAGCTCATTTGTTCAACCCACAAGTACTTTGGTGTAAGAACAAAAGATTTAGAGTAGCTTGTGTTATAATTATAATAATGGAAAAGTCAACTGATTATAGCGTACTATTAAATATGCCACAACCAGATTCACCACATCAGAATGCTGGTGTTACCCAGAAAATATGCCTCTGACACTCATACATATCAGCAGCAACATGATTTTTCATTGAAGTATTCTACCTAATTTCTTCATTTTTTAACGTTTATTTGAGAGAGAGAAAAATAGGGTGCAAGTGGCAGAGGAGCAGAGAGAGACGGAGACACAGAAACCGAAGCAGGCTCCAGGCTCCAAGCTGTCCACACAGATCCTGACACGGGGATCGAACTTGTGAACCACAAGCTCATGACCTGAGCCAAAGTCAGATGCTTAGCTGACTAAGCCACTGAGGCACCCCTCTACCTACTTTCTTATAAGTAAAATCTCATTAAGGTTTAAGAATTCCCAAGTGAAGTGACTGCTCACTTGAATGTATAGAAAAGTTTAACCAAGCTAGAAATGTTAGGAAAAGTTAAACCAACTATTTATCATAGTCAATGTAATGTTTTTTGTTTTTTTTTGTTCTTGATACGGAGAGTAGTCCAGCAATATAAAAATTCATCATCACTTCACACTGGTCTTTGTGTTTATTCAAATATGAATCTGCAAGGAAACCAGCTAGAGTGATCATGTCCATCACACCTTGGATCAAATTCAATGAGCCAGTGGTTATTAAAAACTCATGGAAGCTTCTCTGCACAGCAACCTCACTCCAGCAAAAAAGAGTGTTCCAAAGTTGCAGAAGAAAGGTGATGAATTCTCAGGGTCATTTATCAGCTTAAATATACTGATATTTTAATTTTCAATTCACATGTTTGGTAGAACTTCCATTTACTTGCCAATGTGAATGGAGCTCATATGGGAAGGTATTGACTCTGAGAGGAATGAAGAAGGAATTTTATGCTTGATCTAAACAAAATAATATGAACAAAACTTCACTAAATAAACCCAGTTTCCTGCCACCAAGGAATGAGTTGACTAAAATTCAGACTCCTAAAAAACAAACACCACAGACTGCCCTCGATACAGTCACCTCTATTTTGATGCATTTCTCTTCTTTCTGCCCTATGTTCTGTGTTGTACGCAAGGACACTAATTAATCAGATGGAGTTGCAACAAATTCATTTGAGAATAATTACAAAGAAATCTCTCTTTTCTTTCCTTTTTTTCCCTAAAGGACAGTGTGAGTCCTAGACTGAACCAAATATAAACTAGTCCTTATCCAGGAGGAACACTATCAAATTTTACAGAATTACCTGAAATACGGCTCATCACTCTACACTGAATTAACATTTTGATAAAACTAAACTGCCAGAATAAAAGGGAGGTTAGAACCAGTGAACATTAAAATTGGACCATTTTGAAGTTAATGGAACATAATGCCATTGTATTATTGTTTTCTTAAAATATCATTGAGATATTTCATGCACTTAATGAAGAAAATTGAGAAATTTCATAAATAAGGCCAGTTTGCTGAGATTATAAAGGCGTAGTTATGATTCGAGGTATAGTATTTTATTATGTAAAATTGGTGTCAATATCATTATTACTTCACTTTCCTGGCTACTTTATGAGCTCGTTGTAATATAATTTAGTTTAGTAGAGTGCACAGCAAAACAAATATTCTGTTACGACACAACTAATCTTTGTAACAGCTGTGCATTTACCATCCTCAGCTGCTCCAGTTACAACAATCATCCTTTTAACAGCCTGACACCTGTCTCTTATTATATTTGAGAGCAATTGTTAATTTCCTTAAAATTTCTATCCCTTTTAGTGTCTTTGCCTTGCTTTATTTCTCTGATGCACATTTACATGGTCTATTATATTAATTCCCTCATTTAATCTTGAAACCCTAAAATTATTAGGAAGTTAATTGTGCAGGGATCAGAGGTTTTTCTCACTTACAGCATAACTCTGTTAAACGACACACTTTGTTCCAGCTTCTTGCTGACACTGCAAGGGATTGTCTAGAATGAAGAGTTCAATTACTTTCACAGTGCTAATCATATATCATTATGTAGAGGCATGAATCCTTAATTCCCAAGCCAGGGCCCGAAGCAGCATAGCAGCAATAAAGACCACATTCCAAATTCCTCTGTCCACTGCAGCATGCAGGTAATAGTCAAAGAATAAAATAACTGTGTCTACTTGGCTATGCTTTTCATTAATTTGAATATTTTATGCCCACAATGAATCATGTTCCATTAATTTTTATTCACCCCCACACAATTTTTGTCAGAAATCCATTGTGCAAGGCCAAACACATATTTACACTCTTTTTTTGAGAACTTTTCCTCCACAATTTAGGAAATGTAACTTTTCAAGGTACAAATAAAAGTTCATAAGTAACACCGAACCACGTCTGGCAGGCAAATAGTTCCTCAGCTTTCACAAAGCCTTATTGCTCCTTCTCACTACACAATCTTAGACACATAGGTTAATGTATAACCCACACCATTCTCTTGTTCAGTTTTCCCAAGGTCAACAGAGAAATGGAATCGGAGAGAAGAATATTTTGTTTGTTTCAGAGGCAGGAAAATGGCTTATGAAATCTCAGAGCAGGGTGTAACCTCATTAAGATAAATGTAAAAATAACTCACCAATCACAAGTTATGGAAACAGGAACCCAATGCCTGTGTTTTATAACAAAGGCACTCTTACATTTCTGGCATTAGAAAAACCTCTGTCACCATTTTCTTTCCTCTCCTTTCTTCTCCACTCTGCTGGCCTGGGCAGGAAACTCTCTGGCTCCTTTTGTTAATGTTTCCTGCTGCCAGTTTGTTCCATCACCTGCTCAGCTGTGGCCAGAGAAGGCTGATAAATCTTGCCCCTTTCCTCAGATGAGTAACTTGCAAATCTGAAGGGAGTTATAATCAAGCTTGCCCTTTGAAAGAGAAACAAGGATAGCACAATCTTTCCTGTTCAACTTTTTTCTTGCTAAAGCTGCTCAGGGTATTACTACCTATGTTACACTCCCTGTTTTTAGGCTACATGTAACTGTAAGAGTATGAGAAACGGTCTATAGTTGCAAATACATCTATTTATTTACAGAAAATAACTCAAAAAGTTTTCTAATGTAATCGCTTCAATCAAGCAGCAAGGTTGGCAAAAAGTAAGTTTCAGTTTCATTTCTTTATTTGCTTGATTTTCTCCAAAACTGAAAGGAAAAAGTTATTTTCCTCTTTATTCTCTTTTCCTCTCGCTCTACCTCTCTCCTCTCTTTTGTTTCTCCCTTCCTTCCTTCCTTTTGGTAGAAGTTTTGTGCCCTTTTATATTTCATGCACCTAGCTCCTAACCCTAGACTTTAGTCGATATTCAGCCAACATTTTTTCTGTGAAAAGTCACCTGTAAATAAATATTCATAAATAAAAATTCATAACTAAATAAATCACCTGTAAATTTAACATTCAATATTATATTAGCTATATTTAAAATGTATTGTTTTCCAAAAGTTGAGCCTATACATTTGAGATCTTTCCTGTTGTTCAGTCCCTTATGCAGCCTAATGCTGAAACTAAACAGGTACTCTGCTTCATATAATTGGAAACCAGTACTTTTTGCAAAACTTACTTCTATAGAGATAGCAGACACTTTTGGGGACTAACTGGTAATCTTTTTGCCTTTGTTATATAATCCAGTTTAACTACTGTGAGACACAGCTTCAAAAAAATCACTGTACTACTTTGTACTTTGTAGATATTTTTTTTAATGTTTTATTTATTTCTAGGAGAGAGAGAGAGACAGTGTGAGCAGGGAAGGGTCGAGAGAGAGGGAGACACAGAATCCGAAACAGGCTCCAGGCTCCGAGCTGGCAGTCAGCACAGAGCCCGACGCGGGGCTCGAACCCACGAACCGCGAGATCATGACCCAAGCGAAAGTCGGACGCTTAACCGACTAAGCCACCCAGGCGCCCCACTACTTTGTAGATATTTAATAGCATCATAGTTTCTCCAGGTTTTGATAAAGCTTGTGCCCAAACTGGGTTGGAAACAATGAGACTGGGAACAGCCAGGAATTGGAGAGTTGCTAACTGTAATTAATCATTAATTGACTTATGTATACTTGGACTAGGTCAAAGTAGTTATGATTACTTACCCTGGTTACACTTTAAAATGGCACTGAGATCTTTAAAAAAAATACCAATATCAGCCCAATGGAATCTGGGGTGGGGCCTGGAAACCTGTATTTTAAAAAGGTTCCCAAGTGGTTCTGATGCAGAGTGAAGGTGGGATTCCTGAGCTTGAGTTTCAGTAACATTAATGAAAGAAAATCAGCGTGGAGCCACCTTGAGTACTTCAACTATTGATCCCTATGTACTCCAAAGCCTCTTACTATTCTTTTTATTTACTTTCGCACTTGCATATTTATGAAAATATGAAAAGTATGGGTTGGATGAATAATCCTCCCAATTCAATATTTGCTCCCATATATTAGCTGGGGCCTGGCTATCCACTTGACATTTTAGTAGGTATTTCAAATTAGCCTTCTTAAATATTTTATCTTATCTGAAAAACTGCCATTCTGAAATTTACCATGAAAAGCCTATTTACATTTTTATGTATTTTATTGTCACTAAACTATACAGTTTTACTGTTTGAAATAATGCTTAGTTTTGTTTTCCGAAAAATCACCTCCTTCAAAATCATACATCCCTTTAATCCTAATACAACAGGATTTTATAACCATGTTCAAGTTTATAACTTTAGAGACTGATTATTAATGGCCATTAATAATTGTTGTTGGATAATGTTCCAGTTTCATTTTTTTTTATTTTAAAATAAAATCAATTCTTACATAAAAATGAAGTTTTGTAACTTTGAATTTTGTTCATGTAAATATAGTCACAAGTCAGAACAATACATTCTTAGTTCATGTATCTTAATTGTCTAAAAAATAGTCACATTAAATAAGCTCATTCTTATTTTTTTCTAATCCTCAACACTTTTTTCATTTGTGTGATCATCTCTCCTTTTTGTTTTGTAGATTCTGCTTTGTTTTTTGTTTTTTGTTTTTTCATTCACTATACTTTATGAGTGGCCAGTGGCTGGTACATGTGACATAGATTAATTCTCACTGCATAACAAATTGCCCAGAAATTCCATAGCTTAAAACAGTAATCATTTGTAACTGTTTTTGCCTCTCTGAAAGTTGATGGGACTTCAGCTTTGTAGCTTTATTCCTCACTCTGTGCAGGGTCTTGGCTCAGAAATTGCATACTACTACTTACATGCCATTGGCCAAAATGGGTTACAAGCCAACCCCAAGTCAAGCTATGGAGAAGTCCACTCTGCCTTCCTTCAGGACACATAAAGGTATGGATGCAAAAAGAGGGTTGGAATTGGAATCAGTAAGTCAATTGATGACATAGCAACATTCTTCATTCTTGTGCTCAGAGTGGATATGATTGACCTGTTAAATCACTTTTTCCTACTGAGCTAATATTGGCCTCAGAATTTTTCTCAAGTCAGTGTTTCATGAAGCCATGCTAAATTGATGCCATAATAAGCAGAATGTCATTTTCCTTATCTGATGTTCACTTTCTTCATGTTTAATTATTTCTTTCTCCATTAAATTACTTCAAAATTAAGACTTGGTCTACACTGTATGCCTGGAAGAAAGCATTGAACATTAAGAAAAATATTATTTAACTTACAATTAATATTTGCCATCTATTAGGACTGGATTGCAGGGAAAGATGACACTTTTCTGCTCTCTTAAGGTTATGTGTGGCCTTTGACCTATGTTCCTAATGAAGTGTGAGCAGAAATGAACCATATTTTCCAGGATGAATCCTTTCATTCTGAGACTCTTCAGTTCTTTCACCCTTTGCCAGCAGCCATGGGAGCAAATACTGACATGGTGATGTGATACTGAGCCATTGCATAGGAGACAGATCCTCTTAAACATTGGCCAGACCCATTGCCAACTTGCTTATAACAAATAAAACATTTATATGCCTCTAAGATTTGGAGATTTTCTGTTACCCCAGAGCACTTGACCTATCATGAATAGTGCTTTCCCAAAACTGAAGCTGAATTAAATAATGAATGCAATTCACTAGAGCCAATTTAATATCAGATGAACAAAAACAGTGTAGTCTTCTAGACAGAGGAAAGGAAGATTGAAGTAAGCAAATGTAAGTGATTTTCAATATTTCTTAGTTCTTTTTCTTATTATTGGTTGCAATTAAAATTGGTATCCCTTGGAAGATCTCATGCTGTTCATGTATCTGGCAAAATAGGAGAAAATAAAGCAAAGGAGAAAAGAAATGGCATTAAAATGCCAGGAGAAGGGGCAATCTTTAGCAAGTTTTCCCCTTCCGCTGTCACTCATACATGACTGAGCTGAAGTCTGAATACGGAGGTATTAATTAGGAAGGCATCTTTGGAAAAGTTGTCATTCAGTCTTTGTTTTAAGTCGGGCTAGTCTTGGATTGAAATTTAAGATGCTGTTCTTTCAACAATTCTGCATTGATTTATCCCTTTGCCTGTCCTGCAAAATTGATTTTTTGACATTTTGGTATCTTGGAAAGTACATAGTTGAGACTCTGATATACTTATGGGCAGAGACAGTAATTTTTTTTGACATTTGGCAAAGAAGTGTCCCAATTCGTAAAATATTCAGGAACATTCCATGATTCATAGAGGATCCACCAGCTCCTTGAGAAAGAACTTGAACACTAAATATAACTGGGATTCACATATATAGAAAGAGATTGATAGACTGCTATATCTGAATTTAAGGACAGACATGAACGATTCCTGATGGAGAGTTACCATGAGTGAAAAGGGGTCTGAAAAGTGAGGCCAGAAATGAATAGGTAGGAATGAATGTCAGGTGTGGTAAACGTCCTTCATTCTACAAGTATATAATGAAGCTGTGCTTTAATACTCCCAAAGCCAGAAGGTCAACAATACTGTGGGCTTTAAGAAGAAAATGGCTGAGATAAAAATAAAAGACTATGTTACTGATGGCACAGTTCTTCTTAACTGATCACTGCCTCCACCCCCTAAAAACTTGAAGGCAAGATGTGGGAATCACTTCTTTATCTCCCAAGATAGAAAAAAATCACCAAAAATGTAGAGATGGAGCAGGAGCATAGATATAGAACAAGGAACTACACCAGTTTATGGACAGCAAGGACTGAAAACTCTAAAACAAAGTGGCTTAAGAACAACTGGTAGAAACTATAATCCTACGTGAGATATATCCCTCATGTCAAGACTTCTATTGGGAGAAAGGCTATACCTAGCAGCTGTAAAATAGGTTAGGCTGGGCCACATAGAATATATCTGAAACTATCTTTGAATGATGCTTAAATCTGAAATATATATCTTAATTTGACATAATATATCCACCTTAAATTTTAGTCCAAGATCTGCCTAATGTAAAACAATGGTTGAATAGACAATCACTTTAAAAATATTTTCTCAGGGCACCTAGGTAGCTTAGTTGGTTAAAATATCTGACTCTTTATTTTGCTTCAGGCCGTGATCTCACATCATAGGTTTGAGCCCTGTATTGGGCTCTGCACTGACAGTGTGGAGCCTGCTTGGGATTCTCTCCCTCTCTTGCTCATGTTCTCATTTTGTCTCTCTCTCTCAAAAATAAATAAATAAAAACCTTTAAAAAATACTTTTCCTTCAATACCACCATATTCAAACCTCAGCTCAGTCAAGTGGGACAGCAGCAGAAGAAAACTAAGGATGTGCCCTTTGCCTGGTATTTCTAAGCTACTCTTTTTTCCTCCCCTGCTTTTATTTTCTTCTTTTGGGCCAGATATAGTGATCAGCATCAGAGGTTTTCTGAAGTTCATCAATTTAAACAACTTCCAGAGATAGTTTCAGATATATCTGAATATATATATTCAGACTTCTATATATAGAGATAGGTATATTAAGCACGAACTAAGAATATTTCTTTCTTTTCTTTTTTTTCCACTTTTATTTAAACATTTTAGTAAAATACACATACATAATGAAGAGGACTAATTATAAATGTAGAACTCAAAAAATTTCCAAAAAGTGTACATATCTGTGACACCAGAACCCAAATCAAGAAAGAGAACACTACCAGCATCCCGGAAGCAGACTCATTCCCTCTCTAGTCCGTATAACCTCAAGATTGACAGCTTAGTTTTTCCTGATTTTGAACTTTATAAACATGCAATCATACACTAGATATTTTTTTTTTGTATCTGGCTTTTTGTACTGAATAATTTTATATGTAAGATTTGTTCCTGTTGCATGTAGTTCTAGTTTATCAGTTTCTTATTGGACTATAATAATTTATAGCATGAATATCACATAATTTATGTATCTATTCTAGTGATGGATTTTTTTTCTCCGTCTTGGGTCTGCTAGCACAATTGCTGCTGTGAACATTATATCATATGTGTTTTGATTAGCATTTGTACAAATATCTGTTCTTTGTATAACTAGGAATGGAATTGCAGGTTCATAAGCCATGCATCTATATAGCTCATATACATCGTACTGAACAGTTTTCCAAAATGGTGGTACCAATTTACATTTCTATCAACAGGTATGTTTTAGTTAATTGGTACATACTGGTTTTGATTGAATGCCACACACTGGGAAGGAAAAACCATAGAGGTATCAGATAAAGTTATCTTCCATGACAGAAGCATCTCTACTGTCTCTATTAAGTGAACAGAAAAGGGGGCTGGGCACCTAAATCTTCCATTTTCTAAGCTGAGTTGATTTTGGATACATTTTCTGTACTCTTGGTTTATTCTTTGTTTTTGACTCTAGACTTCCCAATTCTGAATAGTTTTTCAAAGTGTTCATTGGGATCACCAACCCTGGAGGATGTTTCTGTCTTTTGCAATGAGTAAATGAAGAAAATTCCTTGATATTACTCATTAGCTTTCTTCAGACTTCTTAAGAATTCAGCAAATGTCTTAAGGGAGAAAGCCTCAAGTCTTCAATTTTGTCATATTTACCCTGTGTGACTACAAAAGTCTCTGCTGATTTTTCTGAACCTCACTCTTGCCAGCGACAAGAATGAATTCTCAATCCCTACCTTCCCCATCAGATGAAAAAAAAGTGAAAATACTGCTGTGGATAAACAATGCACCACTCCTTCCAAGATTGTAGACTGAAAATTATTGTGTTCACTGGAACCACTTCATCTGGAGGGTCTTTTCTCTTCAGCATCACAGTACTGTGGAATAGTTCACTTTACTTTTTAGAAGTTTTTGGCTTAGCTATTTTATTTCTTTCCAGTAAAGTCTTTGAATTATTCCACATGTCTTTGGAGGAAATAGGCTATATATTTGAGGCTACTCAACTCTACAACAGGGTTTTCCCAGAGCTGTACAACTACTGGACACTCCATTGGTTTCGTTCTCCCCATGGTGGCTCCCTGACTACACTAGCCAGATTCTTCCCCTTCCTGGTGCCCCCAAAAAGAATGGTTGCCAATCATAAGCTCACTTCTCCCATATCCAATTTCTTAGTTGCTAGTTTTTTTTTTTTTAATGATTTTTTAAAAATTTATTTCTAACAGAAAGAGAGAGAGAGAGACAGTGTGAGCAGGGGAGGGTCAGAGAGAGAGGGAGTCACAGACTGAAACAGGCTCCAGGCTCCGAGCTGGCAGGCAGCACAGAGCCCGACGCGGGGCTCGAACCCATGAACCGCGAGATCATGACCTAAGCGAAAGTCGGACGCTTAACCGACTAAGCCACCTGGACGCCCCTCTTAGTTGCTAGTTTCTATTGCTTCTACAGTAATAGGATGCTTTAAGTAAAGGATTCTTGTATTTACCTGCCTTTTTAACTTGTTCTTTGTGGAACTATTAGTATGGGATAAATTAATCCTTCTCAGTTTAGATTTTCTAGGTTTGATTTCTGTCTAAACAGTGGGTTTTCAGAGCATGGAGATTAGTATAAAAATGGTACATGTTTAGCCATGAATGATAAATTATTACATATAAAATTACTTTCAGAAGTAAAAATAGCACCACCAAATTCTGTATAACTCTGAAAACGTATAAGTATTTTAGTAATCTTTTCTCATTATTATTAAAGTCTATAGTACCTTATAGACCACTGTATATGTATTACAGCATGTTGATGCCACGCATGTACTATTTTGAGCACATATAAATCTTGCTATATTGTAATATGAAGTGAGTTCATTAAGACCATGGATGCAAGAGAACAATTATTTTTGTGGTTTCCTTAATGTTGTTTTGCAAACGTTCTCATTTAGGCATTTTGAATTTGTTCAATTTCTGCCAATGGCAACCTGTTCTCAAGCTTCCATACTTTGTCTTCATTACTCTCAGTTTTTTGTCTAATAATGAAGTTTATTAGTCAAGCTAATAGCCATGAATTGTGGTTCGTTAATTGAAACTTCAGATTCACTGGTTTTAATAAAAAAGCCCACAGTCACTTCTTAAATCACTTTCAGATGTAGTTAATTTCTTTTAATCTTTTTTCTTCTCTGTTGCTTTTTTTCCTTGTATGAAAATAATTAATAGAAATTGATTTATTAAAAAATGGTTGAGTTTGTATCATAAGTAAACTAAAAAACATAAACTCTCATTATTCCCTTCAGGTGATATGATTTTTAAATGCTGTTCTTATAACCAGGATTATAATTTTTGAAAAAGATTTTTATAATCTTTCTCCCCTAGGTTTTCAGATGACATAGTAAAAAATGTCAGGGAGACCCAATCATTTAATTTTATGAAGGCTTTAATGTGGCAATATTTCCTATTTTTAGTTTACTTCCTTGGTGTTACCACAGTGTTTTGTTTCCAGACACATGCAGTTTTGATTCTTCAAATCTCTTTTTGCTATAATAATGATAATTCCAAATATACAAGAAAAATGTTTTGCATGTAACACAAAGAATATGCATGTATTATGTACACAAATACATATATAGACATATATATGTATAGATATATACTACACACACACACATTACAAATACAAATACAAATAATATTCCATTGTAATCCCTAATGGTAAAAATATAACTTCCAATTGCCCGATACCTTGTCACCTCTTTGAAAAAGAGTACTCTTCATTATGTGATCAGCTTTCAAAGTTGAGTGAAAGTTTACGTGATAGTTACAGTACTTGAACTGTTGTATAGTAAATTAGATTTTACAAAGCTCCCATGTATTTATTGGAGTTTAACAAAACTGCATGACTCTGTACTACTTGGGTACCAGCAGGAAGCAACCCCTGAGAGAAGAAATCACAGCTGGGAGCAATTAAGACTGATTAGTTTGTGGCTGAGAAAATCAAAATGGAAAGAACTTCTCTTTGGGGGAATTAGGAGCTGCATTCTCAAGCATTTCCGAGTATAATTCTCAGAGGAATTTAAGGCTGAGGAAAAATGTAAATTTCAAATATTTAGAGGTTTTCTCAGCTTATTGAATGTCTGCATAACCACAATGTGTTGACTGTATTAGATATTTGAAAGAAAATGAAGCTGGAGTAAACTGACCAACTTTTCTTCACATGGATTTCCCAAGTTTTTCATATACTCCAAGGTTTTCCTAATATTCTCATTTGATCTTTAGGTAGAATATAAATGGTTTATATAACTTCTTACTATGTATTTATAGAGATTGGGATAGCTGTGCTTTCTGAAAACCTGGCTAAGCACATAAATATCAATTCTTCTGAAAAAAGTGCACATTATTGTGTATGAGATTGGTCTGAATTATCCTTTAGAAATTGTGAAATAGTCCAGTTGAAATTTTAAGCAAGAAATATGCAGAAACTTTATACATAATTCCCAAAACTGCCATCCTGGAAAAAGAATTGGTTTCTAAAGAACTAGATAAGGATGTGCTTAATAAAGCAAAAGAAATTAAATAAAATGGCAACAGATTGCATGATTTATACCAGTTTCTTTTGCTTTATATTGGAAATATAGATATGCATTAGAAATGTTCCTTTTGGATAGGATGAACGGGGTCACTAACAAATTATAAATATAAATTAAGTAGAAAGCTGTTTTTCTAGACTTTTTAAGGAATCTATCAGAGATTTATTTACTCTCAATTCCATGTCAGTTGGTGCTAACTATTGTTTTATGTGGATATGTTTGTTAATATACCAAACCATCTGCAGCAGAAATACGATGAGTTAATATTAGGTTGTTATACAATAGGATCCCATTTTTCTTTCTCTTAACAGGTAGAATGGGTTACTTTTATATACAATAGTTTATTTAACATGATATTCTGTGTTCAGATTTTGACAATCATTCCTTTGTATTTTCCTCTCCCCTTCCTCTCTTTTTCTCTCTCTCTTCTTTCAGCATTGGGTTTGCTGAAAATATCACATATGTGAAACAAAGTAAAGACCACTTTTTGATAATACCTTCCAGATTATCCCTTTGAAGGACTGATGGTTCAAAGAGCATAAAAATGTAATAGAGGGTAGTCATAATTATTAACTACAAAAAATGTAGTGTGGTGGGATAAGAGATTACTGAATCAAAACTTGTCTTGGATTTTATTTCTAGATAGAAGTATATCTCTGTGTAATCTCAGTTGCCTATTCACTTTACTACTTTAACCACTTTACAGAGAATGATGATACTAATTCTGGATGCCAGATAACTGGATAACCTTAAGATTACACATATGGAAAAAGATTTATTAAAAATGTATTAAGGATAATATTCTTCATTTAGTTTGAGAGTCAATAACTATTATAGGAAGTCATGGTTCAAAATTCTGCAATCACTGACCAGAGATTATATGAAAGGGAACCAACCAGGGGTTGGTTATCACCAAATTGATTTTCTATTTCCTAAACCAACTTGTTACCTTTTAAGTTCTCAACTTGTTACCTTTTAAATTCTATGAATTCTTCTATAAAGGAACCCAAATTTCAAACAAAAGAAACAAAAAAAAATCTCATTTTTTTCAAAGTTGAAAATTTATGTTTTGCATGCATTCTAATGCCATTCACAGTAAGATTTAAAAACGAATCACTGCATTAATGCTGGGGGGTATATACTTTTGCCATTAGAGGCTGACAAGGCACAGTTAAAACTGGCCAGCAAATTAGGGGGAGAGTGGCATGGAATCTTATGGGGGAACCATAGAAATCATTAGCAAGTAGGTCTAGGAACCAAGATAAGAATAATCCTCAATTTGGGGCGCCTGGGTGGCTTAGTCGGTTAAGCGTCCGACTTTCGTTTAGGTCATGATCTCGTGTTCGTGGGTTCGAGCCCCGCGTCGGGCTCTGTGCTGACTGCTAGCTCAGAGCCTGGAGCTGTTTCAGTCTGTGACTCCCTCTCTCTCTGACCCTCCCCTGCTCACGCTGTCTCTCTCTCTCTCTCTCTCCTAGAAAAAAAAAAAAAAGAATAATCCTCAATTTAATAAAGATAATAAGAATAATCCTGTATTGTCCATAGCAGGTAGGGTCAGCAATACATTCTTATTTGCAACTGGGTATTAGAGTTAGGTTACAAAGAGTCTTTGGAATATTTATGAAAGCACCTGTCATCAGTGGTCTTCAAACTGAGACACATATAATCTGGGAATATAAGAAAAATTTCCAAAGGGTAAGAGAGTTCAGGTGTTTTTAAGGCTCATGTTTCAGATCTTCTATATACAAACTCTTTCCTAAACTTAGTCTGTGATGCTTTCATAATAATCTTTCTTCCTTTTTATTAAAATAAATCATCCCTTCAGATTCCAAATCTAATTAGAACTTTGGACGCCTTTGGATCCTTCTGTGGAAGCTTAATGACTAAAAGCACAAAAAGCCCTTAGGGAATTCCATTTTTCTTCCCTTATACACATTCTCGTAAGCCTGCATTAGAAATCAGGGCATTTGGGTCGGTATGGGATCTAAGTGGGATCTTCTGAGTTCAAGTATTTGCTGGAGTTCCACTCATGGATAATGGCCACGTTTATTCAAAGTTGTTTTTTTCATCCTTTGTCCTATAATGAAAAATACACTACTTTTGAAAGAGATTCTCATGAAAGCATCCCTAAGTAAATATTGGTAAGAAATAATGACCAATAAAAATGTTTTTGCCATGTATATAGAGATAAGCCATTCCTTTTCCCACTATTCTTAATATTCATCCTTGGAAAGACCAATGCAAAATAGACTACTGACATTGACTTTTAAACTCTAACTGAAATATTCTTTTTAAAAAATTTTTTAAAATGTTTTATTTATTTCTGAGAGAGAGACAGAAAGAGAGACAGAAAGAGATACAGAATCTGAAACATGTTCCAGGCTCCGAGCTAACTGTCAGCACAGAGCCCAACGTGGGGCTCAAACCCACAAACTGTGAGATGATGACCTGAGCTGAAGTTGGACACTTAACCGACTGAGCCACCCAGGCACCCCTCTAACTGAAATATTCTTAAGGGCTATGAAAATTTTAATTTTTCATTGGATAAATGTCTAATGCTATGATTTTGTTATGATTTTTGGAGATTAAAAATAAGTCATATTATGAAATATTTATTACAGTTATAGCTAACCCCTACTGTATTTCACCTTACACAATATTGACTATTTTATGCCATGTATAGACATCCTAATATTATTTACTAGCTCAAGAATGGATTCATTTTGATGGTATATGTCTATTTCATTGATTACTTAAAAAAAGGTTTGATCATGATATATATAGTTAATTAAGCTATCTCTGATTTTTATACTTGTTATCTAATTATTCTATAAAGTTAAATGTAGGACTTCAGTACCTGCACATGAACACTGTTTTAAAGAATACCATAATTATCTTCTCTAATACATAACTTTTAAATTTTAGCTTCTTGTAGTATATATTCATTTATATCACTCATTACAAAGTAAAGAGAAATTGTGCTTTCTATTCATTTTCTAAACTTATAACATGGGTAGAATAACTATTTTTTGATCTCTATTAAACTTAATTTTGATGAGACAAACTTTAGTAATCAGTATTACAAAGTGACTTATTTCTCATAGAAGACAAGTCACATTTGGCCAATTAGGTTAGATTGTGGAGATTTTCCATAAATGGACTAATCACAATATGCCAGTTCAAGATTTGTATGGAAATATACTTAAGTGATATGATGAAAATTATGAAAAATATTATATTAGAAAACGCGTATTGAAATGAACTATATTTTTATTTTTTCCAAATATATTCCAGGTGTGATGAAGCTCCCCAAGAGCACTTCTAGTGCTGATGATTTAGGGGAAGCCTCACAGGGTTCCAAATAAAGGTAAAAGAAAAAAAAGGTGGACCCAAGTAAAAGAATTACTGTCATAATTAACAGTCTCTTTTTAAGTTTCTGTAAAGTTTTTCTGGTGTACTTAGACACTGAGACATTAAATTCTAATGTCTAAACAACAAGTACATTTTTATTTTTTTAAAGTGTATTTACTTTGAGAGATAGAATCCACACATGTGAATGTACAAATGGAGGAGAGAAAGAGAGAATCTAAAGCAGGTTCCATGCTCAGCACAGAGTCTGCCACGGGGCTCTGTCCCACGACTCTGGGATCATGACCTGAGCTGAAATCAGGAGTTGGACACTTATCCCACTGAGCCACCCAGAAATCCCCAAGCAACAAATACTTTTGAAGATCATGTGGTTTCAAATTTTCTGCTTTCAATGTAAGTAGACAACAAAATATTTGAGTCGTTAGCTGATGTTATTTTTTTTTTAATTTTTTAATGTTTATTTTTGAGAGAGAGAGAGAGAGACAGAGTGTGAGGGGGGGGAAGGGGAAGAGAGAGAGGGAGACAGAATCCCAAGTAGACTCCAGGCTGTGAGCTGTCAGCACAGGGCCCAATGCGGCGCTTGAACCCACCAACCATGGGATCATGACCAAAGCCAAGGTCAGATGCTTAACTGACGACCCAGGTCCCCCACTGATATGTTATTTTTTGATGACCTATCACATCTATAAACCTTTGTGTTAATTTACCATTCATTGTTCAAACATTTATTCAACTAGTATTAATACCCTATATGCTCCAATTATACTTGTGGTTTGGATAGAAATATTATTCCTACGTCAATGAGCTTGAAGTCTATAGGAAAAACTATTATAATGTAGTAAATAATATGGACGTAGCATGCATGTATGAGAAATCTGGGTTCACTGAATCAGAATGGCTTTCTGGAGGAGTTGGAAGAGAATACGAGAAGAGATGCAGCAAGTTCATATTTGGACTTAAATTTTAAAGACATTTATTTTACTTGCAACCTAAATTTATAAAGGTTAAAATTTCACGTAAAATGCCCTGCAACTGCGGAATGGGTAAGCAAACTGTGGTTCATCCACACAAAGGAATATTACTAAAGAACAAATAGGAGTAGACAGTTGATACAACAAAATGAATGAATCAATCACAAATGTGGTATACTAAGTGCCAGAGGCTACATTTGAAAGAGTGCTTCCATTTATAGGATATTCTGGAAAAGGCAAATGATAGGAACAGGGAACAGATCAGTAGTTGCTAGAAGCTTGAGATAGAAGGGGCTGACAGCAAAAGGCAAGGGGGAGTTTTTGGAGGTGATAGCATTCTTCCGTATCCTGGTGATGGTCAAGTCCACGAAAAAAGATGATGATTTCTCAGTGTACATCATACCTTCATAAAAAAATAAATAGTTCACATGAAGTTAGCTGTGTTCCCACAGGGGCACCCACATATGCCCACTCGCAAAACTGTGGTGACTCATTCCTTGTTCCCCCCTCCCTGTGGAAAGGTTCCCAGCAGAGCTTCTCAACAGATGTGCTATTGGATCTTAGGCAGGATAATTGTTCCATTGCCTGGGACTGCAGTGTGCTTTACAGGATGTTTAGCAACTCTGGCACTCGCCAAATGCCAGGGGCATCCATATGACTTTTCCAAAGTTCCCTAGGGGATATTTCTAGCTGAATGTCACATGCTGGACATTTCCCTAAACTCTTTATGAAGGGGAGTGAATTCTTTAACTCATTGAAGTGTTTTGCTTATCTTTTCTCTTTTTCTGGGTGTGGACTGCCTACCTATAGAGAAAGTACATTCTAGTCTGCTCTATTCCATGAGTAGCAAAGTTGATTTTGCTTCCGGCCACATCTCAGGGTGGCAAAGCGTGAAAGGTAAATTCACATGTGTTAGCAAGCATCTGTGGGCACTCATGCCTTGTGCCCTCCAAGGTATCTTTTAGAAGAGAGCTGACACTTTAGTCTCCAACAGTCTGACTCCTGTGTCTATCTTATCCGACTTGGGAAGGAAAGAGAGGAATTTTCATACAGATAAACTGCACCAAATTTATATAATTGTTATTTATTGGAAGTATCAATTGGTTACTATAAATCTTCCAACTTTTAGTTTCTATTATAAGACTCCCTCTCAGCATATTAACCCAGGCCCTGAAATTCAAAGTAGTACCATAGCACTGTGAGCTTTCTGGAATTAGTGCAGTAGGTGCATATGAAAACCCAGTGCCATTTGCTTCTCATACATAGCACACTACTTGTTTCTCAGTTCTTTCCCCACCTTTGAATGTAACAGGTCAAAGGTACTTTGCAGCACTGACTGCCCTTGAACCCAGTGTCCGGCTCTCTAATTGTGTCACTGACTGATCTACACTAGCTCCTGCACTGCAATTTGTACTCTGCACATAGTACAAATGAAACCATCAGTGTTAGGTGGAGACAAGCTTTTCCTTTGAAGCATGGAACCTTTTTTTTTTTTTTTAAGAGCAAGAAAGTCTTTAGTTTGTGGGATAATGGAAGTGTCATAACATGGAACATTATCAGATCCTTTTTGTCAGTGGCTTCAAAAGCTAGACGCACTATCACATACATCCTGAGGTTGAAAATTCTTGTTTTAAAATAGTATTGATGGCATTCTGAGATGACAGAGGTGTACTAGCCTCTGAGAAAAACAGTAAGTAGGCAATTTATTCTTCTCACCTTATCACAAAGCCCTTCCAGAACTCTTCTGTTAGCATCCTTGTTCTTTGCTATAATCCCCCGGAATGTTTCTAAGTAGTTCCCTAATCTAAAAAAAATATAGAGCTAAACTCTCAGTACATAGTATTTTAATTCTCATTTTCTTCTAAGTGGTTAAATATGTTTTAATATGTAATATCGCCTCTTTCTACTCTTTAACATCTGTCTCCTAAAAAGGACTTCCAATGGTGCATCTAGTCTTTTTTTTATTTATTTTTTATTTTTTTATTTTTTTTTAAACGTTGTTTATTTATTTCTAGGAGAGAGAGAGAGACAGCACGAGCAGGGGAAGGTCAGAGAGAGAGGGAGTCACAGCCTGAAACAGGCTCCAGGCTCTGAGCTGGCAGTCAGCACAGAGCCCGACGCGGGGCTCGAACCCACGAACCGCGAGATTGTGACCTAAGTGAAAGTCGGATGCTTAACCGACTAAGCCACCCAGGCGCCCCAATGGTGCATCTAGTCTTAATGGGTGGGCTTTAGGCACTAGGGCTGATTTTGTAGAAATGATGTGGAGTTCTCAGAGCCCTGCAGAAAACACCGCATAAACAACATCTTGTTTTGTGAATACTAGCCTTGGGAAGAGTTTCTGATCTTCTTATGGTCTTAGAACTTGAATGTTTATCAAATATGAGAATATTTTATGTGATATTACTTGATAAGGGCTGCTATGTATTATTTTATTTTGGAGGGGTATTTAATTCAACAAATTTTTATTAAGCACATATGATGTACTGGGAATAATAATAATAATGTGTATAGTGTAATACTGCCACGCATTCTTCTAAGTATTATGTACATTGATTTATTTTAATCAATAGCATTGCTGGGAAGTAATTACTATTAGTAACATCCCCGTTCTATAGATGGGAAAGCCGAGACTCAGAGGTGTTAATTAAACTTCCCGTGACAGTGGATTTGGGTTTGAATTCTTACATTCAGCTCAAGCCTCTGTCGTTGGGGTTAATATTGGAAGAGACTAATAAAGGTTCCATCTCAAAGATAATTCTGAATCTGTATATAACAAAAAGCCCCCAAACATATGAACTAAATTTCTGCAAAATGGATCTAATTTTATGAGGTGATTACTCTCAAAGTAGTGTTATTTTGTTTACATGTATAGTCTTGTTTTTTTGGGTTCTTTTTGCAAAATTAATTATTCCTCCCTAACTGCCTTCAAAAAATAATGTTAGGTTTGCAAGTAGGTGGAAGCAAGTTTTACAGAAATATAATGTGTAAGTTTATCAAAGGACAGTATAACATTTCTGCATTTTACTTTGTAAATGATTAAAAATCTCCTATTAACAATGGCCTCCTATCTTGGAAAGGAAGTCTTACAAAATAATTAAAAACCTGTCTTCAGAATATGTATGCTATAGACACCGATCAAAACCAGAAACAAAATTTGATACCTTTAGAGTATATTTGTAAGATAATTTTAAACTGTATCATTGAGATTTGTTTGTAAAGAGCCCACCATATACTATGAATTCTTACTTTTAACTTATAGTCACAATGTGCGTATAAACTCTTTTTTTAAATTTTTTAATGTTTTATTTATTTCTAGGAGAGAGAGAGAGAGACAGCGTGAGCAGGGGAGGGTCAGAGAGAGAGGGAGTGACAGACTCTGAAACAGGCTCCAGGCTCTGAGCCGGCAGTCAGCACAGAGCCCGACGTGGGGCTCGAACCCACGAACTGCAAGATCATGACCTAAGCGAAAGTCGGACGCTTATCCGACTAAGCCACCCAGGCGCCCTACAATGTGCGTATAAACTTAAAATGGCTTTTACAAATATGTCAAAACTAGCCAGGCCTAATCCAAAACACAAACCAGAGCCAAACACAATATTCACTGTAATCAATGCCACTGCACAGGGAGAAAGAACTCATTTATAGATCTTATGTTTGCTTATTAGGTTTTGAAAAATATAGCAGTGATCTACCAATGGGAACTAATTTAGGTGCCTGGATTTATGAGACTACCTAGATTTATGAGACTACCAGGTACCTAAATTAATTCTCATCAGTACTATCTTCTGTAGGTATATTACGAATTCAATTATTCTTTCAGTTAATTCATTCTCAATTGACAAACTGCTTAGAAATTAAAGCAGGGAAAATTATTTTTTTGACTCTATCAATGAACAAAGAAGATTAGGGAAGACCATTTTAATAATTTTATGGACTTGAATATGTTTTACATTTTGGTTTTAAAACATGACTTTTTATATTAAACAATCTCCTCAAAGTAGGTGGTTTGCCAGTGACACATGCTCTTTTCCTGGACGGGGCTGATGACATCAGCAACCTTCTGGGAGAAAAGACAGGGTGGCCCGCACTCTTTCATCCCTCAATTTTAATCCAGGCTGATAATGAAAAGGTGAAATTTTCTAGTTAACTAATAAATAATTAACCTCAGTCAACTTTGGTAAATAATCAAACCACTTAAGTTTCTGATAAAATTATCCAAAAAATCAATTATAAAAATCAAAAGGTGGTAAAAGATAAAATATGTATCTCTTTCAAAATCTTGAGGAATATTTATATAACTTTAAAAGAGGAAACATGGTATCAGCAATGGACATGCACTTAACTAGAACTTCGGTGACGTGGGTCTAAGTCCCTGCCTTCCATGAGCCTGCTGAACAGTTCGGTGACATCACTTTCACGATTTGGATTTGATGCCTTTATTTATCAAAGTAAAGGCTGAAATAGGAGAATCATCAACTGTGTCTTTTTGGTCTAATCCTAGGTTACTTTGGTTTCAGAAAGATGCCTTTTCTCCCCTAGGGGGGATAAAGATGAGTCAGGTCTGGAGGCCCTGGAGTATGGGCCAAAGGGACCAGGAAGCCTTTCTAACAGTAACTAGTTCACTGAGCATCTATGACTTTCTTCCCAGACCTGTGGAATTATGAAAAGACAGCAAATGCTTTATCTTTACTCTTTATAGTGACACATCCACAGGTAAGGAATAACATGATCTCATCAGAGCTCATGCTTTTAGAATTTAATGTCTCAACATAAAAAGATATCAGGGAAAGTGAATCAATTCTCTCCTGTGTATTGCTTTTTAGAAAATTCTGCCACTGCTAGTAATTATTTTGTATCACTATCCATTAAAAAACAAACATATTTAATTACAGATATCTTTCAAACACATATCCATTGGCCTGCAATTTATAAAGGAATCCTCTTTCTTTCTTTCTTTCTTTCTTTCTTTCTTTCTTTCTTTCTTTCGTTCTTTCTTTCGTTCTTTCTCTCTCTCTCTCTCTCTCTGTCTCTTTCTTTCTTCCTTCCTTCCTCTCTCTCTCTCTCCCCAACCCTCCCTCTCTTTATCCTTTTTAAATTTTAGAGAGAGAAAGAATCCCCTGAATAAGCAGAGGAGGGGGCAGAGGGGGAGAGAGAGAGAATCTCAGGCAGACTCCATGCCCAGAGTGGAGCCTGACATGGGGCTCAATCCTACCACCCTGGGATCATGACCTGAGCTGAAACCAGTTAGATGCTCAACCAACAGAACCACCCAGGTGTCCCTATCATTTCATATTTTTAAACATTTATTTTCTGACTTAGATTGCCCTGAAGCAGACCCTGAGATGAGGATTTAGGTGAAAGTAATTTATATCAAGATAAATCCAATGGCTCAATCCAGCAAGGCTTATCCGGGGACAGCGTAGGACACACTACAGATTTGTCCCCGACCTAGGAAGAGGGAGCTGAAATAATTATACAAGCACATCACAAGTCATTAATTAGTAGCTGCTGGGTAGAAGTGGAGGTGTGTAAATTTCTATGTACTTCCATCTGGCCACTGGAGGGAATAAGTACAAGTTTAGGAACTGAAAATGAAGGAAACCAGCAAAAAGACGTAGGAGATAGGGACAGAGAGCTGACAAGGTCTGTTGTTTGACCATTCACACTCCACAAACAGCCATAAAGCTGATGAAACATTATCTAATGAAGTAGTTTCCTATAAAGAATAAAAGGGTAGATCTCGATAATGTGTTTTATAGAGAAGTGTTTGTATTAGTGTGATTCCTGCAGGAAACAAACAGCACACCACATTCAGTAATTTGAGGAGTTTAATAAAGGGACTACTTATGGAAGTGAGGGCAGTGAGCAGGGACCCCCTGAAGATGAGTGCAGTACTGGCAATGGGGTCTATTTCCATCCCGAGGCTTGAAGGCATGAGGTGAAGAAACACAGAATAGCAGTGGAAAGAGAAGCTCTGTTCTGGCTTCGGTGTCAGAAAGGTCTGCCCACGGAACTGGTGCTCTGTCTCCACTGCCCACGCTCCTTTCCTTGGCTCCCATCAGCCAAACAAGGAGACAGAGCAGATGCTCTTGCTTTCGTTCCAGTTGGAGCTCACAGAGCTGAGCAGAGTTGAGATGGCGCAGAGGAAACACAAAGGGGCAAATGAAGATTTGTACAGTAAAAGATGAGTTGTTAAATTAATTTAAAGCAATTTAAAGTTAAATTGCCTAAGCACATACTACCAGAATTCCTATCATTTTTTTTTTCTTCCAGCAAGATAATCTAAAATTTTTCTTCAAGATATTTAGGATAAAAAATCTATTCATCAAACTTGAACTTTTCTTTCTACCCCTTACCAGAATGACCTACTTACCATTCTAGAGTTATTAAAAGAGAAACAAAACCTAATCCTCAGGAGTTCTTTCACACTACCTGGAAATTAGGCCTTTTCTCAGTGCTCCAAGATTCGGTCTTTGACTCTACTTTATATTTATCTTTAAGTGCCTGAGTGTCTCTGGCCTTTTCCTCAAGATAAAAATTTTCTCTGGTAATGTACATTTCCTTCTTTTTTTTAATCTCCTTAAATTACAAACGGCTTTATTTCTTACAGTTATATAATATATGCTTATTATAAGTAATATAAACTACCAATTAAAAGATAGCAAAAATTTACCTTTAGCCCACAAACTAGGGATTAATAACTGTTAATGTATTGCCATATATCCATGCACTATTTTTTTAGGTCACATACACATACATGCACATGCATGACTATAGACTTATTCGTAAATGTGAGGTTATCTACAAAATTATTTGGGTTATTTCTTTAAGAACTTACAGAAACTCTCCCACATTTTGGTAGATAGATCTGCACAAATTTATCATTGTGTAGATATTTTTATATGAATGTGAAGTAATTTATAATATTTAATAGTTCCACAATATTGAACATGTAATTTCTAATTTTTTGACATTCTTTGCTTGTCTTGTTTTGACATTCATGGTCTACTTGTACATATATGTTTTTGTATTTATCCCTGATTTCTTTTCTAGATTTAAATCTCTTGCTGAAGCTGTTTTATTAATGGAATTTCTTCCATTTTCTACAACTGGCATTCTTTTGGGAATGCCAGTTCTAGGTGATATCTTCAATTCAGCCTAAATTTTCTTTTATCAACTAAACCATTCATTACTATAACAGGAATATTTCCACCAAATATTTATTGATATTTTTTGGTAGAAATAAATAGAAATTTCTCAAGGCTAGAATAAGAAAAATGGGGCATGCATTTTGATGTTGCTGAGGTGTTTCATGTGACTCAAGGTCAGAGTTATGGTCAGACCTTAAGAACAGGTAGAGGTGATGGAGCACCTGGGTGGCTCAGTCAGTTAAGCATCCGACTTCAGCTCAGGTCATGATCTTGTGGTTTGTGAGTTCAAGCCTGGAATTGGGCTCTGTGCTGAGAGCTCAGAGCCTGGGGCCTACTTCAGATTCTCCTTCTCTCTCTGCCCCTACCCTACTTGTGCTCTGTCTCTCTCTGTCTCTCAAAAATAAATAAATGTAAAAAAATTAAAAAAAAAAAAAAAAAAAGAACAGATAGAGGTGAATAGAGGGCCAGAAGATGACCGGGAAATCTTTTGTGTACATGTGCTTCTTCTTTCCTTTGTCTGTTTGTAAATCTGATTAAAGTCAGTCTTCCTCAGTTTCCCATTCCTTGTATAAACCATTATTTGTTACATGGAAAATAATGTAGACAAGTTCCTGGTCCAATTCCTAATTTCCTTAGGAAATGAGGGTAATTGATAGAACCAGTCTGGGTTTGGATGCTCACTCCTGACCTCTCTCAATCTGTAGATTATGAATGGGACCTAGGAACATTGTACAAACACGGCCACTAAAGCCCCATTCCTATAACCATATGGAGTTCAGGAGTATGATAGATGGTTCAAAGGCAAAAATAGATGGATGAGCAGTCAGGCCAAAAGTCAGAAGTAATGATTATAGACTGCAATATTCAACTTTAAATAACAGAAAAATGAGGCAGAAGATCAACAAGGAAACAAAGGACTTGAACATCCCTATGAACCAACTAGATTTCAGAGATGTATACAGAATGCTCTACCCAACAATGGTAGAATCTACATTCTTCATAAGTACATGTGGAACATTGTCCAGGATAGGACACATGGTAGGCCACATAATAAATGTCAATAAATTTAAAAGGACTGAAATCATACAATGTATGTTCTCTGACTACACTGAAATGAAGTTAGATATAAACCAATAAGGAAATTAGGAAAATTCCCAAATATGTAGAAATTAAACAACGTACTCCTAACTAACCTTTAGGTCAAAGAAGAAATCACAAGAGAAATTAGAAAATACTTTGAAATAAGTAGAAATTAAGATACACACACAAAATATGTGGCATGAAGCTGTAGTAGATACCTATATTAAAACCTCGTGATTGAAAGAAGGAGCCAAGATGGTGGAATAGCATGGAAGGTTTTTTGTGTCTTGTACCCATTAAACAGATCAACACTAACCCATCCTGAACACCTAGAAAATTGATGTGAGGATTAATACAACCATTTGTACAACCTGACCACAGAACTCAGAAGAAATTCACCCCAAAAGAAAGAGCAGAAAGAAATGACAGCCAGGGACTTAGCCAACACAGATACAAGCAAGATGTCTGAACCAGAATCTAGTATCACAATAGTAATAGATTAGAGTCAAAAATAGATTAGAGTCCCTTTCTGCAGAGATAAAAGAAGTAAAACTAGTCAGGATGAAATTAAAAAATGATATAACTGAGCTGGTAACACGCGATAAGGATGGATGGGGCAGAGCAGCAAATCAGTGATATAGAGGACAAACTTACGGAGAATAACGAAGCAGAAAAAAAGAGGGAGACTAACGTAAAAAAGCACAATTTAATAATTAGAGAAATCAGTGGCTCATTAAAAAGGAACAACATCTGAATTATTGGGATCCCAGAAGATGAAGAGAGAGCAAAAAAGATGAATGCGAGCAAATTATCGTGGAAAACATTACTAACCTGTGGAAAGATATCAAAATCCAGGCAGCACAGAGGACTCCCATTAGATTCATTAAAAACTGACCAACAACAAAGCCTATCATTGTCAAATCTGCAAAATAGGCAAGGGAATCATGAACATAGCAAGGGAAAAAATGTACTTAACCTACAAGGGAAGACAGATCAGGTTTGCAGCAGACCCACCCACAGAAACTTGACAGGGCAGAAAGGAGTGGCAGGATATATTCAATGTGCTGAATGAAAAAAAAAAAAATGCAGCCAAGAATTCTTTATCCAGCAAGGCTGTCACTCAAAATAGGAGAGATTAAAAGTTTCCTAGACAGGGGCGCCTGGTTGTCTCAGTCGGGTAAGTGTCTGACTTCGGCTCAGGTCATGATCTCATGGTTCATGGGTATGAGCCCCACATCAGGCTTTGTGCTGACAGCTCGGAGCCTGGAGCCTGCTTTGGATTCTGTGTCTCCCTCTCTCTCTGCTCACACACACACACACTCTCTCTTTCTCAAAAATAAATTAACATTAAAAAAAATTTTTTTAATGTTTCCCAGACAAACAAAAATTAGAGTTTGTGACCACTAAACCAGCCGTGCAAGAAATTTTAAGAGGGACTCTCTGAGGGGAGAAAAATGAAAAAAATAAGTAATAAAAGACCAAAAGCAACAAAGACTAGCAAGGACCAGAGACACTCCAACTCTATACCAGACACTCTAACTCTACAAGAAACACAATGGGAATAAACTCATATCTTTCAGTACTCACTCTAAATGTCAATGGACTAAACATATCAATCAAAAAACATAGGTAAGAGAATGGATAAGAAAATAAGATCCATATATATGCTGTTTATAAGAGACCCACCTTTTACCTAAAGATACCTTCAGACTGAAAGTAAGGGTAGGGAGAACCATCTATCATGCTAATGGTCAGTGAAAGAAAGCCAGAGTAGCCATACTTATATTAGACAATCTAGGCTTTAAAATGAAGACTGTAACAAGAGATGAAGAAGGGCATTATATCATTATTAAGGGGTCTATCCACCAAGAAGACCTTACAATTGTAAACATTTTAGCTCCAAATGTGAAAGAACCCAAATACATAAATCAGTTAATCACAAACATAAAGAAAGTCATTGATAATAGCACCATAATAGTAGAGGACTTCAACAGCCCACTTACAGATGGACAGCAATGGACAGATCATCTAGTCTGAAAATAAACAAGGAAACAATGGCTTTGAATGACATACTGGACCAGATGGACTTACAGATATATTCAGAACATTTCATCCTAAAGCAGCAGAATATACACCCTTCTCCAGTGCACATGGAACATTTTCCAGAATATATCACATACTGGAACACAAATCAGCCCTCAACAGGGACAAAAAGATCAAGATCATACCATGCATATTTTCAAACCACAATGCTATGAAACTCAAAATCAACCACAAGAAAAAATTTGGAAAGGTAACAAATACTCGGAGACTAAAGAACATCCTACTAAAGAATGAATGGGCTAACCAAGAAGTTAAAGAGGAAATTATAAAGTACGTGGAAGCCAATGAAAATGGTAACACAATAGCCCAAAACCTGTGGGACACAGCAAAGGTGGTCATAAGAGGGAAGTATACAGCAATCCAGGCCTTCCTAAAGAAAGGCCTATATACACAACCTAACCTTATACCTTAAAGATCTGGAAAAAGAAAAGTAAATAAAACCCAAAACCAGCAGAAGACAGGAAATAATAAAGATTAGAGCAGAGATCAATGTTATTGAAATAAAAAAACAAAAACAAACAAAAAACAGTAGAAAAGATCGATGAAACCAGAAGCTGGTTCTTTCAAAGAATTAGCAAAATTGATAACCCCCTAGCCAGTTTGGTCAAAAAGAAAAGGACCCAAATAAATAAAATCAAGAATGAAAGAGGAGAGATCTCAACTAACACAGAAATACAAACATTAATAAGAGAATATTATGAGCAATTATACACCAATAAAATGGGTAATCTGGAAGAAATGGGCAAATTCTTAGAAACATATAAACTACCAAAACTGAAACAGGAAGAAACAAAAAATTTTTAACAGACTCGTAACCAGTAAAGAAATTGAATTAGTAATCAAAAATCTCCCAAAAAACAAGAGTCCAGGACAAGATGGCTTTCCAGGGGAATTCCACCAAACATTTAAGGAAGAGTTAACACCTATTCTCTTGAAGCTGTTCCAAAACATAGAAATGGAAGAAAACTTTCAAACTCTTGCTATGAATCCAGTATTACCTTGATTCCAAAACCAGACAAAAACCCCACACTAAAGAACTATAACCAATTTCCTGATGAAAATGGATACAAAAATCCTCAACAAGATATTAGCCAACCAGATCCAACAATACATTAAAAAAATTATTCACCATGACCAAGTGGGATTTATACTTGAGAATCAAGGCTGGTTCAATATCCACAAAACAATAAATGTGATTCATCACATCAATAAAAGAAAGGACAAGAGCTATGTGATCCTCTCAATAGATGCAGAGAAAGCATTTGACAAAATACAACATCCTTTCTTGATGAAAACCCCTCAAGAAAATAGGTGTCAAAGGACATACCTCGAGATTATAAAAGCCATATATAAAAGACCCAATGCTAATTATCATCCTTAATGAGGAAAAACTGAGAGCTTTCTCATTAGGTCAGGAACAAAGCAGGAATTTCCACTTTTGCCACTGTTATTCAACATAGTATTGGAAGACATAGCCTCAGCAACCAAACGACAAAAAGAAATAAAAGTCATCCAAATCAGGCAGGAGGAGGTCAAACTTACACTCTTTGCAGATGATATCATAATCTATATGGAAAACCTGAAACATTCCACCAAAAAACTGCTAGAACTGATCTATGAATTCAGCAAAGTTGCAGGATATAAAAATCAATGCACAAAAACCAGTTGCGTTCCCATATGCCAGCAATGAATCAACAGAAAGAGAAATCAAGGCATCAATCCCAGTTGCAATTGCACCAAAACCCATAAAATATCTAGAAATAAATCTAACCAAAGAGGTGAAAAATCTATACACTGAAAACTATAGAAAGCTTCTGAAAGAAACTGAAGAAGACACACAAAAAAATGGAAAAAATATTCCATGCTCATGGACTAGAAGAAAAAATATTGTTAAAATGTCAATACTACAAAGCAATCTACATATTCAGTGCAATATCTATCAAAATAACACCAGCATTCTTCAGAGAGCTAGAACAAACAATCCTAAAAATTGTATGGAACCAGAAAAGACCCTGAATAGCCAAAGTTATCTTGAAAAAGAAAACCAAAGCAGGAAGCATCACAATCCCAGACTTCAAGCTGTATTACAAAGCTGTAATCATCAAGACAGTATGGTCCTGGCACAAGAACAGACACTCAGATCAACGGAACAGAACTGAGAACCCAGAAATGGGCCCACAAACAGATGGCCAACTCATCTTTGACAAAGCAGGAAAGAATATCCAATGGAATACAGACAGTCTCATCAGCATGTGATACTGGGAAAACAGGACAGTGGTATGCAAAAAAATGAACCTGGACCACTTTCTTCCCCATACACAAAAATAAACTCAAAATGGATGAAAGACCTAAATGTAAGACAGGAAGCCATTAAGTCCTCGAGGAGAAAGCAGGCCAAAACCTCTTTGACCTTGGCCACAGTAACTTCTTAACTCAACACATCACCAGAGGCAAGGGAAACAAAACCAAAATGAACTACTGAGACCTCATCAAAATAAAAAGCTTCTGCACAGTGAAGGAAACAATTGGCAAAACTAAAAGGCAACTGACAGAATGGGAGACGATATTTGCAAATGACATATCAGACAATGGGTTAGTATCCAAAGTATATAAAGAACTTATCAAACTCAACAACCAAAAAATAAATAATCCGGTGAGGAAATGGACAAAAGACATGAATAGATACTTTTTCAAAGAAGACATTCAGAAGGCTAACCGAAAATATGTTCAACATCACTCAACATCAGGGAAATATAAATCAAAACCACTTTACACCCATCAGAATGGCTAGCACTAACAACTCAGGCAACAACAGATATTGGTGAGAATGCAGAGAAAGAATCTCTTTGGCACTGCTGGTGGGAATGCAAACTGGTGCAACCACTCTGGAAAACAGTATGGAGGTTCCTCAAAAAATTAAAAATAAAACTACCCTATGACCCAGCACCTGCACTACTAGGTATTTATCCAAGGGATACAGATATGCTGTTTCCAAGAGGCACATGCACCCCAATGTTTATAACAATGCTATGAACAATAGCCAATGTATGGAAAGAGCCCACATGTCCATCAATGGATGAATGGATAAAGAAAAATATTACTCAGCAATCAAAAAGAATGAAATTGTGCCATTTGCAACTATATGAATGGAACTAGAAGGTATTATGCTAAGTGAAATTAGTCAAAGAAAGACAAATATCATATGACTTCACTCATATGAGCACTTTAAGACAGAACAGATGAACATAAGGGAAGGGAAGCAAAAACAATATAAAAACAGGGAGAGAGACAAAACATAAGAGATTCTTAAATGTGGAGAAAACACAGAGGGTTACTGGAGGGGCTGTGGGAGGGGGATGGGCTAAATGGGTAAGGGGCATTAAGGAATCTACTCCTGAAATCATTTTTGCACTATATGCTAACTAACTGGGATATAAATTAAAAAAGTAAATGAATAAAAATTCATTATCTACATGGAAGCATATTACCTATGCCTAATCCATTTTCCAGAGCCTTGATAAGATATGCAGACATACAAAAATATGGGGGAAAAGGTCCTACTATATGATAAAGATGAGACAGTATAAGTCTTTGAAGGTAGAATTTCCAGCAACTGTATTTCTGGTGAATTATGATGGATTAAGATGTACATTATTGAAAAACATAACTCATATTCTGACCATTAAATCAAAACAGGAGACAGAGCCTGGACAAGGATTTTGGCTAGTTTATTAACCAAATTTTATGATAGTATATAATATTAACCTTATCATCAGTGGATAATTATATAGAAATATACCTTGCCTCCACTGTATACCAATAAAACTTGAGTTTAAAATGTTTTCCATGTTCATTATTAACAAAGCATAAGTGCTAATTTGTATTCTATGCTTGCCACAATGTCACTTTGGTTTGTGTAGTTTTCCAATTATATTATAAAAATAAAGTCTTCATGTTTCATTTACTTGGAAAAGGAATATCATATTTTAAAAAATGTTTATTAGGTGTCAGGAATTTTGTAAGCATTTCTGTACACATTTGCTCAGGTCTTTGTCTCATTATCTTTCCTGAGAATTGCATTATCATCATCACTTCAGAGATTACAGAGATTAAGGAACTGAGGCTGTGCTAAATTAAATGATCTACTCGGAATCATGGCCTATAAATGGTAGAGGTGGATGTAAAGAGGTCTGACATACGCCTGAGCTTCTACTTTTCCCATTACTCCAGGTTACCTGTGATCTCCCCCCACCCACTGCTGCATTTTGCTGAGAGAATTCTGCCTATAGGTCTTTTAGCCTATTTTTTCTTGCAAATTATATCAATGGCAGCTCATAAGAAAAACCCTTGAATTGCTCTTTTTATTACTTCAATTGCTATAGAAATTTTGTATTCAACCCTTACCTTACCAAATTGATCATTAAAGGATCAGTCTGATTGAATTTGAGAAATAAAAGTAATGATGGTTCCTCATATATTATTCTGCCTATTTATATGTGCCAGCTTGAACCTCAACAAGATCTGAGACATTTAATTCACATTTGTGAAGACTTGAAAGTATACCAGGTAATTTTTCATACTCTATTATCCTGAATTTGATTTGACTTGATTCTTCTAGCAGAAACTTTTCTCAATGTGTAACCATCCACACTTATAATAATAAATTTTATTAGCATCTTTCTTCTTTTCCATTTTTAGATCATATAAATTCTTTACTGTCACTATGTGGGTCAAAGCTTAGTTCTACAATTTGACTTATAAATATGTTTATATTAAAACCAAACAAAGTATGTTTGTTTTGTATGTTTGTGGACAATTGATGTTCCTCTAAAAAGTGCCACATGTGATTATGTGTTACTGATGGGCGACATGAACAATACATTCTTTCTTTCCATATTATAAATTTCAGGACTTTTATTGGTTTATGGTTCATTTGAACACAAAGTGAAATTGTCTTGCCTACATGAGTTACTATATATGTTTGTGTGTATATATAAATACATATAGCCCCTCTGCAGATTAAAAGGGAGATTCAAATGAGCCAGATAATAACACTGATTTAAGAGCAAAGGTATTCTTTTTCAGTCTTCAATATCAATAGCAAGTAAGAAACTGTTAAACCTTGTAACTCTTCCTCCCCCACCCCCTTCTCTGTCTCCTTTGGTTCAAGATAAATTTCAATTACATAAACCCTATTTCCTGTTGCTAATCACCTACTCCAGTCAATATTCTTTAAATAGTCATTAAGACTGGGATGAGATCTCTGTCATGTTCTGAAACTAAGAAAATTTGGAGCAGCCCATTAACAGAACAGGAAATTCCCTATGTATAGAAACCCATTACGATTAAATACAAGAGGAACTAACATCCTGGGGATATTTATTAAATAAACTTGCCTAAACACATCTGACAAATACATTATCTTTCCAAAAAGTCTAATTACCAAGATCCATTTATCTAATTAAGTGACCCTCAAATACCTTAATTTTTCTTTTGAAACTCCTCTATGATAATGAATTCACTAATAATGAAACCAGCTTGCTAAAATGGGTACCAAGATAATCAACTCATTTGTGCATCTTTGTATTTCTTATGTTAGATGAAAGCATTCAAAGAAAAGAGCCATAATTCCATTCTCCAACACTAAATAACTTTTTCTAAATAATTTTTCAATGAAAATGAAAAACAAGTTACTTCATTATTATTTATAGCAGTGGCAATAAATGAAGAAAACAAATATTAAATATGAATTATATTTTAAAGGAAAAAATTCAATTTTTCCTTAATGTAGCAAGAAGAATATACCATTATTCCAGACAATCAAACAATAATTACCTCATAAAAGTGAGAGGGCAAACATTAAAGAAAATCTATCCGGGGCACCTGGGTGGCTCAATTGGATAAGCATCCAACTCTTGATTTTGGCTCAGGTCATGATCTCAGGGTTCATGCGTTCAAGTCCCACATCAGGTCCTGAGCTGACAGTGGGGAGCCTGCTTTGGATTCTCTGTCTCCCTTTCTCTCTGCCCTCTCCATTTCTCTCTCTCTCTCTAAATGAACATTAAAAAAGTTGGTTCATAAAATAAAGGATTGCTATTGTACAACTTGCTCTGTATTGGAATTCAACAAAATGGAGGCCCTGCTGGGCTTGACAGGCTCCAGTCAAGGAACATTAGTTTTTAAACTTCTTGAAATGCCTTTTGATGTCAGAATATTTTCCATTTAATTTTTTAATGTTTATTTATATTTGAGAGAGAGAGGGAGGGGGAAAAAGAGAGAGAGGGAGAGAGAATGAGCAGAGAAGGGACAGAGAGACAGAAACAGAATCTGAAGCAGGCTCCAGGCTCTGAGCTGTCAGCATAAAGCCTGACATGGGGCTTAAACTCATGAGCTGTGAGATCATGACCTGAGCAAAAGTCGGACGCTTAACCGATTGAGCCACCCAGGCACCCCTATTCTCCATTAAATCTCTCAGTAATTTCTTCTTTTCTATACAAAACCCCACTTTCCCCCCTATCCAGGCTGGTCTACATACAGAAATTGTCTTCCAAACATTCCTTTCTCTTTGATACTATTTGCTTATGAATTATCCCTGTGTTTAGTATACTTTCTCCTAACTTCTCACTGGCCTATCTAAATCACAAGAGGCAGTTCTAGAGAATAAGAAGACCAAAGATTTTGAAATCTGGGAGAACTGGGTTTGAATTCAGCCTCTGCCTTTTACTAGTGGTGCCACAGTGAGAAACATTGAAAACAAAACAGTAGACTTCAAATGGAGTTGCTTATGCTAAACCCCAGGTCACCAAAATGAGACTAAATTATAGTTTAAGCTATTCCAGAAATGCAGTCTTAAGTCAGTCATCTAGGAATCACCTGATCCACACTAATGATGCCTAAGAGACTCCTGCCATCTGCTAAAGGAAAGTAAACTTGATTGCAAGGTTACAACCAAACTTTTTTTTTTTTTTTTTTGCCAAGTATAACTTCTTTGTTTCTGTTCCTATAAAGTCTTTCATTTTATATAGCTCCTTAAAACTACTTTTTATCTGTTAGACTGGATGCTCCCAATGAATAAACTGTTGTATAAGGCCAATAAGATCTGTAAGTTTACTCAATTGAATTTTGTTTATTTTTATGTATTTTTTTATTTATTCTTTTTAAGTTTATTTATTTATTCTTGAGAGAGAGAGAGCTCAAGTGGGAGAAAGACAGAGACAGGGAGGGAGACATAGAATCTGAAGCAGGCTAGAGGCTCTGTGCTTTCAGTGCAGAGCCCAACATGGGGCTCAAACCCATGATATTATGACCTGTGAGATCGTGACCTGAGCTGAAGTCTTACTCTTAACTGAGTGAGCCACCCAGGAGCTCCTGAATTGTATTTTTTTTTTAAGAAGGAAGCTTTGAAGTTCAATTTTGCCATTTGTAAACCGATAATGTATCATCGATCTCATGGGATTGATCTGAAGGTTTAGTGACCTTAAAAGAAAAAAAAAGTCCATGATGTGGAAAGTTCTCCATAAATCCTACCCTTCCATAGGATTCTGTAGCAATCACAGCCATAGTGATCTCTCCCTTAGACATCCTACAACAAGCTACCACCAATTTGGTGCTTTTCACAGGCCTTGTATAATTACTTTTAAAGTTCACTGAAAGCCAGCCACAGTTGCCATTAGATGCTGGTGAACATAGAAAAAATATCTATAAGAATATTATGATCTATGTTGAATGAGGCTAGTAATCTGGGCTCTACATTGTTGAATAAACCAACTACATCTTACCCTGAATTAATTAAAGTAGTTGTAAAGGGCAGCTCCGAGAAGACTACTTTAGTGGGAATTAAGACTGTGGCCCCAAATTTTGTCCTGTTATGTTTCTGTCAGTAACTAGCAAAGAGCATATTATACAGTTTGCCTTCTTCTGTAAATCCATTCTTTCTACTTCTAAAAGAAGCCACAATTAAGTTGAGAAAAGAGGGAGACTGGAAGGGAAAGAGCCTAGTAAGTAAAAATCTTCAGGTTCAATACTGAAATCTTGCTAATGGATACTAGCAAAAGAATTCTACCATAAGCAAAACAAAAACAAAATCAAAACAAAAATGATCCCATAATCCTGACCTAGAAAAACTTGTAATTATTTCAATTCCTCAGGGACCCAACCCCAACTAGCAGGAAACAGGCTGTAAAAGTGTAGCCCCCTAGAAAGGGCATACTTCCCCTTCTTTCCCACTATTGATGTGACCACAGAAAATAAGAACAAAAAAATCCTAGAAGTAAAATTAAGGGTGTAGGAGTTGGGCTGGCCAGATAGGCTTCTCCAGGTCAGGCACTATACTCCTGTTAGGCTAGACATCTTCCCAACTGCTGTCCAGCAGGAGTTGATAATTCTTATGGACCAGAGATAGCTGTGCATTTTCTATTCTTACCTCTTTTGGAGGAAAGTTCTTATTTATGTTTTAAAATTACTGTTATTTTGCTTGCATGACATCATTGGTGTTGAGTTTGTGAGCATGTGTATGTATATGGTAATGGGGTACATATTGTGTTCCTTTTACTTCATAGTTACTTGATCAGGAGAAATTATATTGGAGCTTATGGTGAAGACTATATCTCAGAGACCCTATGTTTATCTAGGTCTAATAACCAGCTGGAATTTTCTAGCTGTTTTCCTTGGGAGAGGTGAATATATTTCTTTTAAGTAAGGTGCATATAAGGTATTTCGGTGGTCAAGAAACAAGTTTTGGCAAAAAGTAATAACTGTTCCCTGATATGCATTCTCCCCATTTCAATTTTTTTATTAATATTATTTTTGTAATGGAAACTTGGTTTTTATATTTCCCAGCCTCCTTTAATACTAGTAGAAGTGATGTGTGCCATTTAGGTTATGCTCTTAAAAGGAACAGATACACTCATTCCTCTGGGATTATATTTTCCTGTGGGCTAGAATGTAAACAGTGGTGGTGAACCATCTTGGGCTATGTGGATGAAGGAAAAAGTCTTATTTTGATGATGCCAAAGAAGAAAACTTGCCCAACAGTCTTGGACTTATCACGTCAACACTGAATGATTTTACCCCCGAAGAGTTATTAGAGAAGGAGACTACAGGGGGAGGGACAGGGAGAAAGAAGGCTGAGGGAAGGAGGAAAAGAAATGTATCCTTTAAAACTCTTGTCATAGTTTGCATATACAACATGGATTGGTTTAGTTCACTTAGTCAATGACTATCAATAGGAGACGATGCAGACCTCCTGAGAACATTTGGCAAGATCTGGAGACATTTTTGTTTGTCTCGGGGCTGGATGCTACTGTTATCGGGTAGGTAGAAGCACAGGAGAGCCCCCAAGACTAAGAATGAACACACCCAAAATGCCAACAGTGCTGAGTTAGAGAGAACCTGACTTAGGGAAAAGCTTGGAAAAGTTAAGAAGAGGCTCAAAGACTGAAACACAGGATCGCTTTGCCTAGAGCACAGAGCAATGGCAGAAAGGAAACTGGAAAGTCAAGGGAGTCTTAATTGTTCAGGATCTCATGAGCCATGTGAAGAAGTTTAGACTTCATCTAGGGGCAATCAAAAATCATGATTGAAATAGGAACTGAACATGATAGGATTTGCATTTTAATGAAATAAGTTTGGCTTCAGTGTGTAGAGTGAACTGGAATGGGCTGGTCTGGAGGCCAGTTAGCTTACAAATGAGAGACAATGACCTGGGCAAGGGTAATTCAGTAGGAAAAGAGAAAACAGCAGATGGATTCAGACTTTTGGAGGGAGAAGCAAAGTGATATGTTGAAGAGAGAGAGAGGGTTCAGGGCTTTCTGGCTTGGACCAGAGGTACAGAGGACTCACGGAGAAAAGGGTCATTACTTTTCCTTGTATATTGTCTGCAGCAGAGAGGAAATACCAATTATGAGCCAAGGGACTTAATACAATCGTTGAAATCATCACCAATTCCTTTAGGAGTTGGAGAGAGAGACCCTGTTTTTCTCATTTAGTATAACAAGAAAATGGAAGTTATCTCTGAAGAATAGTTTTAAACTAAAGTCCTAGTGAATAAGCCCTGGTAAGCCTTTTTGGGGAAGGTGATAATTTTCTCTTGGAGTAAGTACACGGTCATGTTGAGGGATAACGTCAGACTGAAGTATTTAACTAGAGTTATGTGTTCTTTTCTCCCTTCTTTGTAATTAAAATAGAAGTAGTACTACCAGTGTTTGAACCTGCTTGCACCTGGCTATAGATTTGTGTATATATATAATGCATATATATATTTATATAAAATTTATATGTTAAATATATAGCTAGATATAGATCAGCTCGCTCAAGAAATTCAACATATCAGACCTACTTCCAGGATACATATTGAAAATCTGAAAATTTATATATACCTAAATTGATATAACTAAATTCATTAGGTAGGTATATGTAAAAAATCTTTTCTGTAAGAATGAAAATTTATACTTATGGTCTATAATAAATTTTCAAGCCTTATTAGGATCTCTCAGAATAAATAGTCATTAATTCTTAAGACTATTAACTTATTATTATTAAGACTATGAAAAACTAAAATAGAATTTAAAAAACTCACTAAACCATTTGTGTTTTACAAAATCAAAATTTAAAGCCACTAAAATTATTAAATGATTTGATATTAAATATGAGAAATCATAACCTAAATATGGTGATTTTGAAGCCTAAATAATTAAATTATAATGTTTTAAGGTAAGTTTAATATTATATAATTAATTCATAAACAGCTTATTCCAGAAGATGTAACAATTTTTTTCTGCTGTTTATCTGATATGCTTCTATCCTGTTTTCTTAGAGGCAGGTAAAAAAACAAAACTAAAAAATTCCAGGACAGATTATTGCTGAAAATGCAATATGTGTACTTTAGCATTTCAAGAGCTTAAAGATATTTTTTCTTTGGCTAATATTTTGAATTAAATCATCACAAATAGAGTGCCTCCAGAAAAATAAAAAGCTTAGGACCTACACATATGAATATTTCATCAGCATTTAATATCTGCTATTGAGCTTACTTGAACATATTTTTATTACAAATATATTCTTTAACATAGCCTCTTACTCAAAGTGGTTTATCCAACAGCACATTGGAATTCAGAGTTCTTTTCAGTAGAAATGAAAATACAGAAACTTATTTGCTCCCTCTGCTGGAGAGATGGTTGTTAATTTAAAAAGACAATATGATTTTGAACTCTGGAAAGCAATGTGTACGTTTTATTTCTTACAATCATGAAGTGGCTCAGTAAGCAAATGTAATGGCATCTTGAGAGGCAGAAATAAGGCATATTTAGTAACGTACACTCTGTTTGAAAGACTTAAATGAGATGAGCTTTTGGAAAATGTTAACTTGAGAATGACGATTTACATGTTTGTCTCTGAAGCTTACTTTACTGTTTACTGTATGGGTTCACTCCCCAGAATTACCTATCTATTTATAAAGACGCAATGCCTGTTTTGTGTTCCTTTATGGATGATGTGGGCTCTTGAGTATTATATTTTTATAACATTGATACCCAAGCAAATAAAACAACAGATCTCATATGATTTTTAGCATTTGGAACTTTTTGACTTTGATTTTTCTCTTCTCAAATAATCTTTCCTCAAATAATCTTTGACTACATTTTTGGGTACAATTATTATGATAGTGTACTATCAAGTCTGACAGTATACACCAGCTTATGAATATAACATCATTTGTGATTCTTAACATTTTTTTTTTTTTGCATTAAGAGTTAGGAATTCTGCTAAATTCTTATGTGAAGATTATGTGAATAATCTTATTTAATGATTTCTCAAATACATGAGGGTTGGTATTAAAACTAGGCCCATTCTACAGATGAAGAAACTGAGACCTAATAAATAAGTAACTTGTCTACTTGTCTAAGGGGCCAGGCCAGGATTTTAATCCAGGCTGTCTGACTCCAGACTTCAGCCTACTCATCTGAATGATGTCTATAGTAAAATGACACATGCAAATTATATGATTGTTTTTAAACCAATAAAAACTTATACATGTTACTGCAAAGCTGCCTTTCTTCCTCTCAGACATTATATTAATGTAAGTTGCCCAGGAAATGTAAGCTTGCAGGAGACTTACTGTTCTTTCAGACTAGGGCAGTGAGGACAACCTGATGAGGCTTTATGGGGAAATGCATGTCAAATTGGACTTCCTGGTTAAGAAGTTTACATTTGTGTGCTAATGCTCTGGGTCAAAAGGTCAAAGTTTTTGCAGATTTTTTCCATCTTTGAAATGGATATGCCTCTTGCAGGAAGTCATAATAATAAATTTGAAAAGATCTGCATGATGCACTAAGTCTTACAAAATGGGATAATATGCTCTGTAAATACTCAGTGAAAATCCTATCAGCCCAAAAGCCAAGTTGATGTGTAGCTATGCTCTTGTGCATCACATATGGTAATGGGATAGAAAATTACCTGGAACAAAATCTTTTACAGTGTAAGAAGATTCAAGTCAATGCCCGAAAGCTGAAGAACTTTCAATTAGAGTGTTAACACCTTATTTAATGATTTGAATACTGACTTCTCACCAATTTAAAGGAAATGTAATAATGCATCTGCTGCTTTTTCATGAAATAGTCAAGCTTAATGCAGGACCATTGAGTCTATTGCTACTTGAATGAGTCAATATTTAAGAAATATTTTTGTTGAGGATTACTGATTGATTGATTTGAGAGATTATGTATCTGATTATGAACAACTCATGGCCATGCCATATTGAGTAAATACAGCGGTATAGAAATTTTAATTATAACCATGCAACACATAGTTTAAGATATAGAAATTATGATAATTAAACTGATTAACTGGTTAAGCATAAACCATTTCAGCTCTATAGTTTTAAAATCAGCTGGCTACCAAAAAGTTGTACACTGACTTTGGTACTCCACAGACACATCCTTAAAAACATAAAACCAATTCCTCAACCAGAAAACAGTAATTCTATTTATAATACCAAAAAATTCTTCAACACAGCATGATCACATTGCACACACACAAAAATTCTCTTTAGGAGAAATTGCATTAGTGGTATAGAGATTCTCTTGAAGGAATCAATGGACATCAGATATTCTGTCACATCACCTCAGGAAACTAAAGCTAGAAAAGGAGAGAAAACCAGTCCCTGCCACATTACTGAAAAGAAGGCTGTATTAATAGACATAAGAGGCAGGCACAGGGGTGCCTGGGTGGCTCAGTTGGTTAAGCGTCCGACTTCGGCTCAGGTCATGATCTCATGGTTTGTGGGTTCGAGCCCCGCATTGGACTCTGTGCTGACAGCCAGCTCAGAACCTGGAGCCTGTTTCAGATTCTATGTCTCCCTCTCTCTCTGACCCTCCTCTGCTCATGCTGTCTCTCTCTCTCTCTCTCTCTCACAAATAAATAAAAAACATTAAAAAAAAAAGAGGCATGCATAGAGCCATTGAGAAAAATATATGTAAGGATTATTTCAGGGGGTTCATAATAGAGGCTGCTGTTAAAGGTAAAACGGCCTGTATTACTAGTAATATGAATCTGTTTTTGTTTTATAACTAGTATGGGCTGAGAAAATACAAGTGTATTTGTACATATTACATTGCATATGACAAATGAGGCCCAAGGAGGTTGTAGCTTTTTCAACCATATTACCACTTTTACTAAGGAAAATAAACTGTAAATGTTATATTAGAAAAAAATTCCTTAAGAGTAAATATCACAGTTGAAAAAGGTATGGAGTTGTACATGTTAGTCAATTCAAACAGGCTATGTTTGTGAACAAAGAATGGACTAGAGCTGATTAAATAAGTTCTGGTATATCCATACAATTTAACTCTATGAAGCTGTTAAAAGGAATGTGGCAGGGACATTAAAAAACACTACAGATAAAGTGGAATTCTAAACTATGTTCAAAGAAGCCTTAAGAAGGCAGGAAAAAGAAAACAGAGTAAACAAACAGAAAACAAGAAAACAAAACTGTAGGCTTAACCCTAATAAATCAATAATTTCACTAACTACAAATGGTATAAATATGCCAATCAAAAACAGTTTGACATAGTGAATAAAAATTATTAACCTATATTCTGTTTATAAAAAATCCACTTCAAATATAATGATACAGGTAGACTCAATGTATATCTATCATGCAAACATTAATGAAAAAAAGCAAGAGTGGTTATGTTAATAGCAGATAAAACAGACTTCACAGCAAAGAAGATGACCAGACAGAAAGGAACTTTACATAATGATAAAAAGGTCAATTCCCCGAAAAGGTGTAGCAATGATACATGAACATGCACCAAACAAGAAGCTTCATATTCTAAAAACTTGTTTGATAGTAATGCTTTTTGTACAATTGAAGAGATCAGCTATTTACAATATCCTAATGATCATTAATTCTCTATAATATCAATTTTATGTTTTCTTTGGCCTTTTAATGTTTTCAATATTGACATTTTTTCATTACAGAACAATTTTACCAATACTTCTCTGGTATAGTCACTAGTTGGGCAGACAAAAACTATCAGTAATAAAATTGTTAAGAGGTTTAACTTATTAACACACATAAGTGAAGGTACCTAGTGTATTTTGAGATGCTAAATGCAACAGAGAACAACTTTTCTTTCTAACACCTTTGTTCAGTGTATACATTAGCTATTCACCATTAACACCATGTAACAAACTACTGCAACATTTGATGACTAAAACAGTTCTCAATTATTTGCAAAGATCTGTGGTTCAGTAGCCTTGACTGCTTTAGACTGGCTCAGGTGACCAGTTTTTCTTCAGGCTGGGCCAGCTTGAGCAATTTTGCTTCCAATCACAGATCTGTAGGTTGACTGGGGTGGCTCTAGTCATGTGCCCTTCATCCTCCTTAGACCAACTGGCTAGACGGTGCACGTCCTCCACATGGAAATGATAGAGGCACAAGAGAACATAAGAAAAGATCGTAGGTAGCTTAAGGTCTAGTCTTGGAACCAGCACATTGTCCCTTGTGCTCATATGCCATTGGGCAAAACAAGTAACATGGCCAAGCCTGAATGTGAGGGACAGGTAAATATAAAATTCTTTTAGAGGAGCTGGAAATTCTCTGATCAAAGGGTGTAAATAAAGGGAAGAGTTCAAAAACTAGGACTAATTGTAAGACTGTTACCAGTGCTATTAATCTCTCTCCCCAAACAACATGGTGCCTGTGCAAGTGCAGACACACAAACCCACACACACAGCTGACTGAGGTCTTCCTACTGAGATTGGCTGGATTTTTGGTTTTTAAAAAGTTTATGTTACTTCACATGACCTTGAAACAGATCTATATTTAGATCTAGATCTAGATATATATTTTTCAGGTAAATTCTAAGCCCAATATGGGGCCTGAATTCATGACTCTAGGATCAAGAGTCATATGCTCTATCAATTAAGCCAGCCAGGCACACCATATTTTATTTTTAAATCAAAATCATGAAGGATAATGGCAATGAACTCCTCTACTATTTTTTGTTTGCTGCATACCTCAGGGAGACAGGCAAACTCAGGAAAGGGTGAGCAGAGGTAGAAGCTATGCTATCCAGCTTTGTTATCTAGTAGCAAATGAAATTTTATACTATATGCCTGGAATTTCTCTTCTCTACTTGATGAATGAGTGTGTATTATACTTCCTCATTTTTCTTTCTTTTTTGAGTCTGTCATAAAATGTTTAAGCTATAAGAATCCAGATACTTTAAAAGCAATCCAATCCAGAAATATTTAATCTATGACCTTTATAACTCTTGGATTATAATGCAGGAGGACAGATATTTGAGGAAACTTCCCCCTACTTAATAAAAAGAGATTTATTTTAGCTCTTTTATCTCTTGACCTCTCATGTAATGTTTCATTACATAAAATAGTTGGAGTATCATTGACCTTACTAAAATCGCCCCCTTTCTTTTAACAGATGAGGAAATTAAAGCTCTGAGATGTGAAGTGACTTATTTCTACAAGGTATGATGGCTTAAAACATTTTAAAAATACATAAGCCAGAACTTGAGTTTCCTGGTTTCAATACTGTATTAGTTTTGCTGCATAACAAATTGCCACAGACTTGGTGGCTTAAAGCAATATCCACTAACTCCAGTGTCTGGGAGGAGAAGTCCAGGAATGGCTTTGCTGGTCCTCTGCAAGGCTGCATTCTCTCTGGAGGCTCAACTGAAGAAAAGTTAGCTCCCAAGTTCACTCAGGTTATGGCAAAATTCATTTCTTAATAGCAGTAGGATTCAAGTCAGCTTGCTTCTTCAAAGCCAAAGACAGACAGAGACCCTAGCAAGATGGGTGTTATACTCTTACATAATTGTGTATATCCCATCACTTTTCCCACATTCCAGTTTCTGTGAAAACACTCAGGGAAGAGGATTACACCAAGGCATAAAGATGTAATGGTGAAATCAAGGAGGCCATCTTAAAATCTGTCTACCATGAGTACAATATTGTGTTACCTGTCAAAATATCAGTAGGTGAGAAGGACAGTGCAGTCATTTTTTAATATGTTATTTAAATTTTTTACATTCTTCCCTTCATCTCCAATCCCCCTTGAAACTGAACTTGACTTAGTGATTCATTCCTAACAAATAGAATATGGTGGAAGTAATGGTGTATGACTTCTGAGACAAAAGGTGTTGTGATCTTCTCTATGCTCTCTTTTTTGGATTACTCACTCTAGGGGAAACGATTTGCCTTGTCGGGAGGATATTAAAAGCACTCCATGTGGCAAAGAACTGAGGGCTCCCGTCAAAAGTCAGCAAGGGTTTCTGCCAACAATTGTGTGAGTGTTGACCTTCTGCCCATAGTTGCATAAGTCAGCATATTTAGAAGAGGATTCTTGAACTCCAGTCAAACCACTAGCTCTCCATAGCCCCATCCAATATCATCTCATGAGAAAACCTGAGTCAGACCATTCAGCTAAGCCACTAGCTAATTCCTGACCCACCAAAACTATAAGGTTTATGAATTTTTATCACGTTAAGTCACTAAGTTTGAAGGTAATTTGTTACTCAATAATAGATAAGTAATATAGACACAAAGTGCTTTATTTTCTGGTTTAACATTCATCAAAGAACCTCTCATTCAAAGAAATCCCTGTTGTAGGTTACAGGAAACTGTTTATAATAGATCGTGTTTTTATATTTGTGAAAATCCTTTAACATTTTGTTTTATGTTTCCCCTTAAAATGGCACCAATCCAAGTTACAAATGTCCACTTATGTTTGAATCTAAGAAGGCTTTGTAAGAAAAACATGTCCTAAAGCTTTGATTAGAGGAATAATTTCCCTTAGAAAGGCTGTGCTTTACTTAACATTTAAATCTCAGAGCTGACTTGAATATCCACTCCATATTCTAAAGGGAATACACTATACATTTTCTGCAGAGAAATGTTCCAAAGATAAAGTAAGAAAGATGAGAACATTGTTCTTGGACAGTTTCAGGTGAGTGAAACCTCAGTGCCAATGCAAATGAATTTGCTCAAAGGCTTTACTCAGAGAAAACAGTCAAAAGATTAAATCTTCATAGGGAACTATAACCTTAACAAAATTCAAAGAAGTGAGGCTCCAATTGACGAAGAACCTGTGGACTGTCCCCCCCCAGCTGTGAGCCTGGGAGCAAAGCAATAGAAAAGTTCAACAAATTAGATTGGTTTTCTTAATGGGACTGAAATAATCTGGTCTAAGTGAAAAAAAAAAAAAAACTTTGTTAGGGCGAAAGTTAAAAGGGCAGTTATTTGTGGTTATCAATATAATTGTTTTACAATTGGATGTTAGCACCATGTAGCAATTATTCTTTACGTTTTTACTACTCTCATTCTCATTTTCCTTTTTAACTTCCAGGCAATCCACTTTTATAGTTAAGAGCTGAATAAGCCATGATAGAATATTTTCACTTTTCTATTTCAAAAATTATCCTAGAATACTCTTTTCCCAAACACATCTGTTTCACAAATAACCTTATTATTTTTCCTTCAGTACTATCATTTCAGTAGTCAAATTGAACTCAAGTAATGTATATTCCATGGTGGAAGAACCAAAATGTCTATTAGTTAAATTTAACCCACATTAGACTGTAGTACTTGTGCTCAAATGGGTAAATTTAACAAGGCCTGGCTTTAATTTATCAAGTATACTGAAGGAGGTAAATATCAGCATGGAGCCTGATACATCAGAGTTGGAAGTATAATGAGATCAGTAGGTAAACCCTCCATAAAATTACTTGGGGCGTAGAAGAATCCAGACATAGCAATTATACTTAGCAAGAAGAAGCAGTCCTAGAGAGTGTAAAGCAATTAGTCAGATTTACAATCTCAAAGGAGAGAAGGGAAAATTACTTAACTTAAACCAAGAAGCGTCCTAAATCATCATTACACTGTATTGATCTCAGTTGAAAGTGACTGACTAGAAATGCTTGGTTTATCTTTACTATTAAATATTTCCATAGTGTTTGACTAGCACCAAGAATATACAGCCCAGCATTTGAGCTATAGTAAATTATAAGCACACAGCCTTTTTGCAATGTGTGCATGTCCTTTTGAAGAAGACTCTCAGAACATTCAGGAGAGTTGATGTTGATCTATATGCTAGTTGTATTTTTTTTTTTTTAACATTTCTGCCAATATACCAAAGTAAAGGGTGTAAAGGGTGGGCAAATACATTTAAAGAGGATGAAGAAGTGTACATGGCAGTGATTTTAAATGACAAATAGGTTGTAGTATTTTAACTGTTTGGCTTTCTATCAAAACGTGTCATTGTTTATTTACTCAGTGAATGGTCCTGATTTCTGACCTACTTCATTTTTCAGAAAGATTTAATGTCCCTGAAAAAATATAAAAGAGATTTTGAAATATGCATTGCTATGTAGAAATATCTGGGGAATCTCTTCTGATTTGTAAGAATATACTCTTCAAATGTAAAACTGTTCATGTTGGAGGCATTTGACCCATCCAATTAAAATTTTGGATTGGGGAGAGGAACACAGAATCATTCCTATTTGCCAGTAAAATCTACCCTTGAATTTGTCTCTGCAATACTTGGAAAAATTACATGCTCATATGTCATCTGCACAAGGAAAGAAACTGACTTATTATTATCTCTACTAATTGTTTATTAAGCATATTTCTTGAAGAAAAAAAAAGAAATGGGATGGTCTAATAATATCGCTGGACAGATGGGGTGGTGTGTATGTGTTTGCTCACATGCACTTTTATTCTTAAAGATCTTAGTTATTAGAATTAGTCAAGTATATACACATACACAGAAAGGCCAGAATGAATAATGCTATAGACTCCCTGAATTTCTCTGTTTAGAATTAACCACTGAAATTTTTCTATAAAAGAAAAATGGAGCTACTTAGGCTGTACTAGAGGCTGTGATGGTAGCTTTTTACATATCAACTAATTTAATCCTTTTACATATCAACTAATTTAATCCTAAATTTAGGAGCAATTCCTAAATTATAACTTTGAGCTCCTATTTACCAACACAATAAGCCCTTCTAATGCTGATGTTTTGAGAATACAGCAGAGTAAAAGAAAGGGCAATGTTTATTGGCCCTAATATGGCCCAAAAAACTACCTATTCTAACAGGCCTACAATACAAGTATAAGGAGAAAGATTTAAAAAAGCAAACAAACAAAACAGCCTGTGGTCCCTAAAGAATCTCTCCCCTTACCTTTCCTTTAATACAATGGTTGGTAGATAGGGAAAGCCTAGGTTTGAAAAGCTTCCAAGGTTTCGTTCTTTGTATTGTGAAAGGTGGACACTAGGGTTTTCACCTTTTTAGTTTGGTATTTTTTGTATTCATGTTTGGGAAACAATTTAATGAGTCCTTGTTTATACAAATAGAAGGTATCAGGTACAATAAGAAAAATGTAGAGGCATCTTTCTTATGCATATTAATGTAAAAATCCTCAAAGTTAACCACTAGCATCCAGCAGCACATGAAAATATAATGCATCATTACCAAGTAAACTTTTTTTGGGAAATCTAAGAATAGTGCAATTTTAGGCAGCTTTTACCATAATAGACCAAATGTGAACTCAAAAGATCATTGTCCATGGATGTTGAGATAGCTTTATGTAGAACTCAACACTCATTTCTCATGGTGTGCTGAATATATTGCATTTGCTCCTCTAGATCATTCTTTAGCCTACTCTATGCCCCCAGGAAACTGTCCTGTATGGACACAATCAAAAGACTGTTATAACTGTTATAACCTCTGTTGGCCTACCTGGCTTCAGCCAATGAAGATGCCTGCCCTCTAGAAGTAGATCACAGAGAAGAGAATGAGGTCAGAATATTTAGTTCTTGTTTCCTCTCTGAAGCATTGCTTCTGGTTTACCATAAAAAAAAAAAATGCAACCAGCATTTAACTAGCTAAATGTAATACTTAATATTTTACCTGGTGATCACTTTGCCAAGTCAGTTTTATTAGGTACCCTTTCCTTGTTACCACAAGAGTCATTTTGCCAATCATTTTGCCAGTACAGAATATGGGTTGCCATTTCCTCACCTTCCCAGAACAGTTTAAGCTTCCTATAACAGTGTCTTCATCATTTTCTTAGCCTCTGCCCCAAACTTCATCTCACACGCTACATATTTTAGATTTTACGATGGCAGCTCCAACTAAAAAGTTTTAGATCTGCCATTACTGGCTAGTTTGAATTCTACTCTGTGTCTATTAAGTTCCGATAAAGGCATCTGAAAATTGCTGAGCCAGTGCTGAACCTAATGGTGATTTGATGCATTAATTAAAATGTGATGCTCAATATGTTTTAAAGATTAAATATGTTTATCTTTATCTAGTATAATTTTTGGGGTAAAGATTTATTTTTTAGGGTATTTTTGGTTCAGAAAATGATTCAGGGGGGCACCTGCTTGGCTCAGTCAGTTGAGAACCTAACTTTGGTTCAGGTCACAATGTCATGGTTAATGAACTGGAGGCCCACATCAGGCTTGCTGTTGTCATCATAGAGCCCTCTTTGGATCCTTTGCTCCCCTCTCTCTGTCCTTCCCCTTCTTGAGTGCATTCTCTCTCTCTCTCTCTTAAAAATAAGTAAACATTTAAAAAAAGAAAAAGATTGAGAAGAAGATGCAGAAATTTTCCATATACCCCTTGCCCCCACTCTTACACAGCATCCCTCATTGTCAACATTTACCACTGAATTGGCACATTTGTTACACCAGCTGAACCTATATTGATAAATGTAATCACAAAAATTCCATAATTTACCTTAGGGTTCACCCTTGCTATTGTGTATTTTGTGGGTTGAGACAAATGATGTATCTATCATTACAATATTATACAGGGTGTTTTCATTGCCCTAAAAATCCTCTGTGCTTTGCCTATCCATCCTCCCCCCAACACCAAACCCTGGAAATCACTATTTTTTTTTTAACTATTCCTTAGTTTTGCCTTTTCCAGAATGTCATATGTCATATAGTTGGAATCATAAAGTATGTAAAAGTATGTAGCCTTTTCACATTGGCTTCTTTCACTTAGTAATAGGCATTTAGCCTCCCTCATGTCTTTTCATGGCTTGATAGCACACATATAAATTTTAGAATGAGCTTGTTGATATTCACAAACTAACTTACTGGAATTCTGATTGGGATGGCATTGAATCTATAGACCAAGTTGGAGGAGTCTTCCTATCCATGAACATGGAATATCTTTTCATTTTAGTTTTTCATTGATTTAATTCATTTTGTACTTTTATTTATATAGATTTTATACATATTTTGTTAGATTTATATCTAAGTATTTCACTTTTTTGGATGTAATATAAATGGTATATAAAAATTAGTTGGTGTGTAGTTGACATTCAATATTATATTAGTTTCAGGTATATGACATAGTGATTTGATGCTTATATACAGTACAAAATGCTTACCATGGTAAGTATAATTACCATCTGTCAATGTGATTGTGTTTTCAATTTCAAATTCCACTTGTTCATTCCTGGTACCTGGGGAAGTAATTGGCTTTTGTATATTTATCCTGTATTCTAGAAACTTGTTATAATTGCTTATTAGTTACAGGAGTACTTTGATTAATTCTTTTAAATTTTCTACATAGACAATCATGTCACCCGTGACTAAAGCCAGTTTTATTTCTCCCTTCCCACTCTGTCTCTTTTATTTATTTTACTTATCTTATTGCAGAAGCTTAGAAACAATATAAAGAAGGAGTCATAAAAGGGAACATCTTTGCTTTGTATCTGATCTTTGTGGGAAGGCTTTGAGTTTCTTATTGTTAAGAAACTTATTGTTAAGAATGTTAGTTGTATTTTTTTTGTAGATATTCTTTATCAAAATGAGGAGGTTACCCCTCTATTCCTAGTTTTCTGAGAATCTGCTGGATTTTGCCAAATGCTTTTTCATCTACTGATATAATCATGTGATTTTTTTTTAGCCTATTAATGTAGTGGATTACCTTAATGGATTACTGATTGTTAAATAAGCCTTGCATACTTGAGATAAATCCCCCTTGGTTGTGGTGTATAATTCATTGGATTAGATACGCTAATATTTTGTTGAGGATTTTATTAGAGATATTGATCTATACTTTATTATTTTCATAAGTGTCATTATCTGGTTTTGGTAGTAGGGTAATGCTGGCCTTATAGGATGAGTTAGGGAGTATAACCTCTGCTTCTATCCTTCGAAGGAGATTTTAGAAAATCGGTATATTTTCTTTTTTAAATAGTTAATAAAATTCACTATTGAACCCTTCTGAACTGGTGCTTTCTGTTTAGGGAGATTATTATTATTGATTAAATTTCTTTAATACATATAGACCTATTCAGACTGTCTTGTGCAAATTTTGGAAGATTGTGTCCTTTAAGGAGTTGGTAAATTTCATCTAACTAACCAAATCTGTGGGTACAGAGTTGTTCATACTATTTCTTTATTATTTTCTTAGTGTCCATGGGATCTGTACTGATGTCAGCTCTTTCTTATATTAGTAATCTGTGCTGTGCCTTATTTTTTTTTTTTTTTTTTTTTTTAGCTAGCCTGGCTAGGGTTTTGTCAGTTTTATTGATATTTTCAAAGAACCAGCTTTTAATTTCATTCTTTGATGTTTTTCTACTGATTTCCTATTTTCAATTTTATTGATTTCTGCTCTGATTATTGTTTATTCTCTTCACTTAGTTTGCATAATTTGCTCCTATTTTTCTAGTTTCTTAAAGTGTTCTATATTGGGTTTAAAGCATCTAAGTTTTCAATGCAGAGATGGAAAGAAGTCCATATCCTAATTATATGAGTCTTAGGACTGGGACAGAAATGGTATAATGAATTAATGAGAATGCTAATCTTTTGGTTTTAGGAATCTGGCACTTCCTTCACTTGTTCAATTCATACAGACATTTTAGATAAAGGGAAATTAGATCTCTTCTAAGTACTGTCCCTAAGGGAAGATTCTTGGTATTTAGCTTGTTCTTGCCTGGAGGTTGCTCCTGTGCAATTATGGCAGTTGGTGGTGTAAGTTATCTGACCTGCTGAGGACTGCTGCTGAGTGTTTTATGTAATCAAAAGAGACTCAACAGGATTGAGAATAGCAAACTGATTTTGTAATGTTGTTGAATATTTCAAACATTTTAAGTTGTGTGACTGTTTGACAATTGTCAGAATAATTGTTACTTTGCTAATTTGTTAACATTTTAAAAATTTATTGTATATTTGTGTAAATATTTAATATTATTGAGTGCCTTGTTTTTGTTAATACTATAAATAGCCTCTGAAAACCCTCAAGAAAGAAGTCTTGAACTGTACTAGATCTGTCAAGCAGTTAGACCCATTCAGTAATGAAGTAGTGACATGGATAGCTAGTCAAGATAATGCAGTAAATAAAGACCATGAATGGTCTTTTCAATGTGTAAATTCTGACACCATAAATTATTATTGTATAGCATTAGATAAACTTTCTAAACCTCAATTTCTTCATCTTTAAAAAAACTGTTACAAAGTGGTATAAACTTTTTTGTGGGGTGAAATGAAGTGTTTATAAAATCCAAAGCACTGAGTAGGCTCCATAGCAAATGCTCAAGAGATGTCAGCTCCTTCCCTTCCTTCAATTACCTGCATTTACTGAGACCTGAGTTTTATTTATAGATAAAGATTACTCTTTAATACAACATGTTTCACATATTAGGTTCCTTTATATATAAAGTCTCAAATTATGGAAAATTATTTTTATTATGTTTAACCTATATGAGAAACTAAGAAGTAATTTTCTTAAAGTAAATATGGGTAGAAAGAAATGTATTGTTAAAATTCCCTTACTGTAAGTTAAATGTATTCTCCAAAAGCTATTAGTATTACTTTTCAATCTGAGAAATATATTTACAGGATTTCTACATTTATGGGATGAAAAAAATTGTTATGAATTCACTCAGATATAATGCTTCTCAAATTATAGAATTTAGGCTTTTTTCGTGGTTGTCATCAGTATCAAGTCTCTCTTTTTTGCTACTAGCAAAATGGTCTATATGATTGTACCTGAATATGTATAGTTATAACCTAACAGCCGCTGGCAGGGCAAACAGTGGTGAATACTTCTCAAGAATCATATTTTCCAGATTAGATGTGCTAATTACCAAGGTCAGTCCTTGACAAAGATGCAAAAACTGTCTCGGTTAGTGTCTTCATGGTTCATTTTGCACTTTATTTTTTGGTATCAAATCCTTCTATTTTTTCTACCAGCTTCATTTTGCTTTATTCTTACTTTCATTGTGAGGTAAACACGTTAATTCTAAACTATACATCTACAAGACAATGTATACAAAGATATATTAATTTCTTTCCCATGTAAATTTTTTTGGCAAAATATAACTACTTCAGTAATTTTGGCCATGTAGGTAAAGTATGGCATTGTTCTATCTTCTAGAATGGAAATAGATGCACATATTCTCCATAGTAAATTTTTATACTGAGTTCAATGAAATCAACTGCTTTATATTTCTGTTTAGTACTCTGGAATTTTAAAACAGCTTATATGTTTCATTTTCTTAATAATTGTGTGAGACAGACAAGGTAGGTGGCCCCGTTGCTATTGTATAGATAAAGAAGTAGCAAATCAAAGATTCTAAATGATATACGCAGAATCTAGTAGCTGGAGGGTAGACTGAAAATCCAATCTTGATTTTCTGCTAACCCACCATCCCTCTCTCAAATAAACATAATCTGACTGTTTATGGCAGTAAGTTTGAAGTATGTGGTAATTTGTATTAATTCTGACATGTTAAATCATATTGTGTGCTTTTTCTACCAAAAATTTTAGTGAATTGTGTGAGAAGTGAGTTTATAATTCTACCTTTTGCTATCACATAGTTATTGATTGATAACTGTTAACTTTTAGTCAGGTACTCTGCTTAGAATTATTTATCTGATGAGTCAGTTTGTCCTGGGCCATGCTGTGCAGTGCCAGGCAATGCAAGATGACAAGATATGAATGCATCAGAATTCTGTAATTAGTTTGTTCTAAACAAACAAAAACTGAAGGAAACAAAGTTGAAATATTCTCTGCTCTATTTTATGAACACTTTTTAAAAATGTTTAGTTGTTTTTGAGAGAGTGAATGCAAGCAGGGAAGAGTGAGAGAGAGAGAGAGAGAGAGAATCTCAAACAGACGTGAGGCTGTTAGTGCAAAGCCCAATGCAGGGCTCCATCTCACAAACTGTAAGATCACGACCTGAGCCAAAATCAAGAGTTGGATACTTAACTGAGCCACTCAGGTGCCCCTGTTATCTGCCTTACTGATAAAGTATTCTAGTCTCAAGAATATAAGTCAGAATCTAGAAGAAATACTTCTTTCAAATAAAAGCATGTTGATCCAACTCATTTCTCGTCAAACTTTTGTGGTATAGGTAATCAGCAAAAAAAAAAAAAAAAAAAAGGAATTACAATTCAATGAACAACTCCATGCACTTGTTTTTTTACATGACCAGCTTTTTCAAGCCTGTTGAATCTCCAAAATATATACTATTGCTCAATTTTCCAGATGAAAAAATTGAGGCTCCCAGAGACTAATTGCTAACTGCCAATATCGACAGAGTTCAAATTTGATGAAAGTGCTCCCAAACCAAAGTTCATACTTTTTCTACTCTGCCACTAATACTCTCTCAAAAAAAACAAAGATCTACAATTTTTATAATATCAAAATATTTATATTTTGTACAAATATAAACTCTGTTTATATTTTGTACAAACATTGATATTGTATTTCTACAAATTTTATTCTAAACAGATAGTCAATTCTTGTTTTTTTTAATGTTTTTTTTATTTATTTCTAGGAGAGAGAGAGAGAGAGAGTAGGGGAGGGTCAGAGACAGAGGGAGTCACAGACTGAAACAGGCTCCAGGCTCTGAGCTGGCAGTCAGCACAGAGCCCAACGCGGGGCCCGAACCCACGAACCGCGAGATCATGACCTAAGCGAAAGTCGGCCGCTTAACCGACTAAGCCACCCAGGCGCCCCACAGATAGTCAATTCTTATGAAAATTAGGCAACATTTTTATTTGCCTGAATCACCTAAAGAGTGTAAGAAAGCAGGGAGACTAGAATTACAGTATGTTCAGTAAATTAAACTATTGAGATTATACCCAAATAAAAAGCTTTTGCATAGTGAGGAAAATCATTAACAAAATAAAAAGGCAACCTACTGAACGGGAAAAAATATTTGCAATGATATGGAGGTAAATTTCTAAAGTATATATAAAACTTATATAACTCAACGCCAACAAATAATCCAATTTAAAAATGGGCAGAGGACCTATATAGACATTTTCCAAAGAAGACATACACATGGCCAACAGACACATGAGAAAGGTGCTCAGTATCACTAGTCATTACAGGAACAAAAATCAAGACCACTAGATTTCACTTTACACCTATCAGAATGGCTAAAATCAGAAACACAAGAAACAGGAAGTGTTGGTGAGGATGTGGACAAAAGGAACTCTCATGTACTAACTGGTGGGAATGCAAACTGGTACAACCACTGTGGAAAGAGTAGGGAGGTTCTTCAAAAATTTGAAAATAGAATTACCACATGATCCAGTAATTCCACTACTGAATATTTACCCAAAGAAAACCAAAATACTAATTCCAAAAGTTATATACACCCCCATGTTTATTGTAGCATAATTTACAATAGCTAAGATATGAAAGCAGTCCACATATCCATCAACAGATTAATGGATAAAGAAGATGTGAGATTTTACACACACACACACACACACACACTGAAATATTATTCAGCCACGAGAAAGAATGAGATCTTGCTATTTGTAACAATGGCAAGACCTAAGTGAAATAAGTCTGTCTGAGAAAGACAAGTACCATATGATTTCACTCAGATGTAGAACTGAAGAAATAAAATAAATGAACAAAGAAAATAGTAGCAAAAAACCAATCTCCTAAATACAGAGAACAAACTAGTGTTTGCCAGAGGGGAGTCTGGTAGTGGGAAGGGTGAAATAGATATAGGAGATTAAGAGTGCATTTATCTTTTTTTAAAGTCATTTTTAAGTTTTAATTTATTTATTCTGAGAGAGAGGTGGTGATGGAGAGAAAGCACGAATCAGGGAGGGGTAGAAAAAGAGAGAGAGAGAGAGAGAGAGAGAGAGATAGAGAGAGAGAATCTCAATCCCATGCTGTCAGCATAGAGCCTGACATGGGGCTCTACCTCTTGAACTGTGAGATCATGACCTGAGCAGAAATCAAGAGTCAGACACTTAACTGACTGAACCACCCAGGTGCTCCTAGAGTGCGCTTATCTTGATGACCACTGAGGCATGAATAGAATTGTTGAATCATTAGACTGTACACTTGAAACTAATATAACACTATATATTAATTACACTTGGATGAAAACATTTTCATTAAACTGTTTTCGTAATTTTGGACTATATTAAATTATTATATATAATTTAAACCTCATGTTTAATATAAATTTGATTTGGAGCTAAGGCATGCCTCTGATATGCTGCAGGTGTTGTGCCTGAAGTATAAAAATTATTTTGTACAGAAGAGGAAGCTCAGCATGGTTAGTAAAAATTTGCCAGCATAAAAATTTAGAAAGCGTTGACCTGTGTAGCTACATGTGAAATAGACAGATTTAATATTCAAATGATTTGTGTGTCCTTACGAATTTAAATTTTAATTACCACACCTCTTGATAAAAAGGCTCCTTAATATTATATTTTTAAAAACTAGATAGTTTTGTTTTCCCAGAAAAAAATTCTTTATGATTAATTGCAGGCAACACACCTAAGAGATCCTCAGTACTTTGCTTTAGCAAAGTTTCTGTTAAAAATATATACGTAATAACTCATTAAGGATTCATTTGAATACTGTTTTGCATTTTAAATACTGTTTGGTAAATTCTATTTTTAACAGCAGTGAAATGATTTAGTTTGGAGTGGGCTCTTGGCTATGCTGAAGGACTGTAATAAATCAGCTCCGTGTAAAAAAATTGGTGTGTACGTCACTATATTAGCTCTAGGCCATTCAAAGTCAGCTAAGCCTTTGTTTTACCTCAGAAAAGAACGTTTAATTCATTAGAACAGGTAGAAAAACATGTTTATGCCTTTTCTTGGTATTTTACTTGAAGATTAATCTTTTGTTCACCACTGGATCTATACAAAATAAATTTATTTTAAAGGAATTAACTGTCACGCAGTGTGTGGGTCTTAGTTTTCTTAAAGTGAATAGGAAATGGCTGGGCCTAAACAGTATTTCAGTTTGAGGGTAATGTGTTTTCTGGTTCCTACCTTGTCAGATTCTCACCCTGGTCTCCAGGGAGGCGAGAAGAGATTGCCTATTTGACATATTTTGCCTAAAGCAAGTCCTGAAACTAGGATTTATATTATTCATTCGACTGAGTGCTGATTTCCATAGATTTGCCATGGATGAGAATACAATCCATTTTCGTAAAAAGCTTAACACCTTTGTTTTATAAATGAAGTTGTATTTTTACAAAATAATGAGGGAAGAAAAGAATTGGGGAATGTTTAAAACAATTTTTTTTGTATGTTAAACTAGGTAAACTCAGACTTTTAATACTTCTGATCTTTTAAACTTATTTATTTTAAGAGGTATAGGCAAATTCAGGAGTCTGAACTTCCTTTTTTGCCACAGATTAAAAAAAACACACAAATATAGAGAAAAGTAAATTAGAAATCCTGAGGGCTTCTCTTTTTTATCTGCATAACAGCAGTAAAATATGAACTTGGTCAGATAAAATAAATGATATATGACTTACTGCTTTGGCCCCTGATGTTAGTTTTCACTGATAAAAACTCATAAGTTGCTGACTGATCTGGTAGAGACGCATTATCCATGGACTCAGATAATAAAGATTAATGATGATATTAAAATTTTCAGAGATTAATAAAAGCTCCTAATCATATTTTGCTATATGGAGAAGGTTTTTAAAAATAGGGAATAACCCATAATTATATTCGAACATAAAATTATATTTTTTATATATAATTATATTCCAAACATAAAGTTTTTGTTGTAGTTTTTGTTCTTTAAATCCAGGGATAAAACAGAAAATCCTATGAGATCAGGAGAAAGTTTTCACTCTAGAATTACGTGAAAAAGACGAAATAAGTACCCTAAACCATGACCTATCTGTGGTATAGAGAATTAACTTTACACCATTCATTTTCTGAGGACTAATCACTATCTAAAATTTTTTCTATTTAATGACTACAATTCTAATTAGTCTTTACAATGAGGAACACCTCTATCATAATCTCTCCAAACACCTTCCAAACTAGTGTGTTGACCTGAATTCCCCATTAATATCAGTAACAGATGAACCAGGCTTGACATCCTAGAATATCTCTAACAGAAATTCTTATGTTTTATCTCTATTTTCTATAAAATGCAAATTTATAAATATTACACATTCATAATGCCTTCTTAATCTACCTTGTTTTCCATAGTTTCATTGCCATTGTTCATACAAAGCAGGATAAGTTAATTCAGACTTTTCTAATAGGGAAAATAAATTTCTTCCACCTTTCAAAATTTAAATATCTCATTTTCACTATACCCATACACCTAAATATCAACTAAGTTAAAGAATTAATCCTTTGGGGCACCTGGGTGGCTTAGTCGGTTAGGCGTCCGACTTTCGCTTAGGTCGTGATCTCGCAGTTCGTGGGTTCGAGCCCCGCGTCGGGCTCTGTGCTGACTGCCAGCTCAGAGCTTGGAGCCTGTTTCAGTCTGTGACTCCCTCTCTCTCTGACCCTCCCCTGCTCACGCTGTCTCTCTCTCTCCTAGAAATAAATAAAAATATTTTTTTAAAAAAAAAGAATTAATCCTTTACTGGGGTACATGGGAGGCTCAGTTGGTTAAGCATCCAACTCCTGATTTGGTTTAGGCCATGATCTTACAGTCTGTGCTACAGCATGAAGCCTGCTTGGGATTCTCTCTCTCTCCCTCCCTCCGTTCCCCTCCCCCGCCTCCCCCACTTGCATGCACACACTCTCTCAAAATAAATACACTTAAAAAAGAGAGAATTAAACCTTTCCTGCTGCACAGCAAAAATAGTTATTTGCTAAACTGGTTTTAATGGACTATCAGAGTCCATTGAGAACTAATTACTGGAAAAGAATTTTGCACAGCACTTAGAAGGGAGAAAAAAAAGTGTGTGAAGAAGCAAGAAGGAAGGGAAAATATTTGAGTGCAGAAGTCATGTCATCGCCAAAAAAGGAGATTAGAAGATGAGGGAGGAGAAAGAAAAGACTCAGGATTTTCAAGAAGGGAAAGGGCTAAGATTTCCCTGTTAGACAGACTTGGAAGAGGACTGCTGTGAGGGGCCCTTCTGACCTATCCAGGTACAAGATCTGGCCTCGCATACTCTGCCTTTCTTTGCCTTATCCAGGTTTTATGCTAGTATTTTTACTGGATAGGGTTCTCCCTTCATCCAGCCCCTGGGTAACTATCCTTTTGGAGTGATGCTACTCTGTGTCACTGGATTTTGTTTGGTCTTCATCTCATAACACCCAGAGCACTGTTAAGGTCATTAAAGGGCTGAGTTTCCTGCCTAGTCTCTAATTTCCATACATACTTGGGGAGTAGCTGAAGTTAATCAACTAGAGACACTCAGAGCTCAATAGTGTTTAATGATACATTGAGACATTCGTGGTTCTTAGAGACAGCTTTGCTCATCTCTGATTTATTATATCTTTCTTTCCCCATTGTTTAAAGGATAAATTTATTTAAAAAGCCAAATCTTGGGACCACCTGGGTAGCTCAGCTGGTTAAGCATTCGACTCTTGGTTTTGGCTTGGTCATGATCTCATGGTTTGTGAATCTGAGCCCTGCATTCAGCTCTGTGCTGACAGCATGAAGCCTGATCGGGATCCCTCCTCCCCCTTGGCCCTTCGGCTACTTACATCCTCTCTCTCTCACAAGATAAATAAAAACTTTAAAAAAGGTCAAATCTTGACTTTTATAAAAAACATAAAATGAACACATGTCAAAGATTTAGCTCCTGAATTTAGGATGTACTCAGATGTTAACACCAGTTCAAAAGATGATTCAAAGCACATAGACATTTAGGCCATATGATGATTTTACAGATTAGAGTCAAATGGACTTTTCCACAGGGATGGGGGAAACAGGGTTAGGGAGGAGAAATAAAATGTCGCTCCATCAGACGGAATTTATTTGCATGCTAACAGGCAAGAGTTATTTGCAGTACTATCAGCTATCTATAACTTGTAGACTTGTAAAATACCTCAAAATACCATGAAAAATGCCAATCTCTTAGCTTCAGAAGCTAGGAGGATGGATGTTCTTTAGACTAGAGGTTGGCAAACTTTTTCTGTGAAGGACCAGATATTAGACTTTATAGGCCACACATACTCTTCATCATTTTTTTAGCCCAGTTTGGTTTTGTTTCATTTTACAACCTTTTACAACTGCAAAAACATTCATAGCTCTAATGCTATACAAAAATTGATCACTGTCCCAATCTGGCCCATGGATCCTAGTCATCTAGTAATTTGGTGGGTCCATTTCAAAGTCTTTCACAATTTTTTTTGATAGCAGCTGGATCCATCCTTCATTTTGTTGCAAAATAATTATTTTAAGATTCTAATTTGGTCTTTTTTTTTTTTTTAAGTTTATTTATTTGAGAGGCAGAGATAGCATGAGCAGGGGAAGGGCAGAGAGAGAGAGGGAGAATCTCAAGCAGGCTCGGAGCTGTCAGCAGAGAGCCTGATGTAGGGCCCGATCTCATGAAACATGAGATCATGACCTGAGTGGAAACCAAGTCAGAAGCTTAACTGACTGAATCACCTAGGCACCTTAATACTAATTTGGTCTTATTTAGAAGCTCCTCTTTCTCAAACAATTTCAATAGGTCCTTGAAGAATTAGTTAAGTGCAAACTTCCTGGGACCTGGTTTCAGGACTCCAATCACACATTTGACCGCTGCAGACTATTACCCCAGATCTTTCCATGTATGAACCACTTATTCTTACTTAAATATGCCCTATTTTCTCACTTATGTATATTTTCTCATGTTTGGACTCTTACACAAAATTCCTCCCCATTTGAAATCCTAGGCTTCCTTACAAGGTCTATTTCAAAAGCTGTCTATTCAATAATGTCCCCTTCAACCTTTATCCAGGGAGAATATTCTTCATTGAGCCCTCCTAACATTAGCATCATTATTTATATCCTTCACATCAATCTTTATATTAATTCATTTTTACCTATATTATTTCCGGTCTCTATTGTGCTGCTATAACAAAGCTACTGTAGAATAGGTGGCTTATAAATAACACAATTTCTTTTCTTACAGTTCTGAAGGATGAAAAGTCCAAGATTAAGGTAGCAGACAGATTTGGTGTCTGGTAAGGTCCCACTTCCTGGTTCACAGACAGCTGATTTTTCATTAAAATGTCACATAGAGGAAAGGGCAAAGGAGCTCCCTGTGGTCTCTTTTATAAGGATACAAATCCCATTATGAGGGCTCTAACCTCATGACCTCACCGAAGGCCCACCTCCAAATACTATCGCACTGGGGTTTAGATTTCAACATATGAATTTTAGGGGGATGCAAACATTCAGTCTATAACAGTTCCCATTTAGTATTGTTGTGGAAATCTGGTCTGGATCACTGGTGGAATAACCAAGCAGCACTTGGAGATCTTGGAAGGGAGGAGATTTATTTTACATGGGTGGGCTCAGAGGAGATCATTCTCCAGAGGTTTGAGCCCAGAGCATCAGCAGAGGGAGTAATTTATAGCCTGTTACTTCCACATTCCTCATTAATGCATGAGGAAAGCAGTGTGGAAAGAAGAACCTGGAAGAGAGAGCCTTTGATAAGTGATAGGTATTTCCTTATCAGTCCTGTGGCCATCTTAAAACAGATTTTTCCCTATTGATATTATTTTTTTTTATTTACCTAATATAGGCCTTTTCAAAGATTAGGTGTTCAGTAAACTTTTGCTGCATCCGATCACTTGTTTCTTTTGTTCTTGCATAATTTTTAATTTACTGTGATGAGACTTTTGGTTGACTTACTGAAATAACAGTGTTTATTCCCTTTATACCATTAGTCAGTCTGATATCTATTGGATATCACTTACCATTCTTGTTTTAATTACCAATTGCTGCTTACCAAAGTTCCCTAAAACTTATTAGGTTAGAATTAAAAGCACATTTATGATTTAAATGGTTTCCATGCATGAAACATCTGTGTGTAACATAGCTGGGTTCTTTGGTTCACTGTCCTTCACAGTACTTTAAGCAAGATGATTCTAGAGCTAAGTCACTTCAAAGTTTTTTATGGGGAAAGATCCCCTATAAAGTTTACTCACATGCTTTTGGCTGGATTCAGGTTCCATGGTTTGCTGGACTGAGGGCCTCACTGTCTTACTGGCTGTTGGTCAGAGGCATTCTTTCATTCCTTGTGGCTTCTCCATAGGTCAGCTCACAATATGGTGGCTGCTTCATTAGAATGAGCCAATAAGAAGAGCCAGAGGAAGAAAGAGAGGGAGACAGAAAGAAAGAAGTCAAGTCTTTTATAACTCAGTCTCACACGTGACATTCCATTCTTCTGTTGTATGCTATTTTTAGAGGCATCTAGGTCTAGCCCATAGTCAAAAGGAGAGAATTACCCAAGGGCATGAATATCATTGGAGGCCATCTTGAGTCAGCCTGCTATAATTCTCTCAGCTTCAGTTTTCAAACCATTCAGATGATGGTAATAATGTTGAATCTACCAACTTCAGAGAATTGTAAGATTAAAATGCTATTATAAATTAAAAATGCAGTGGAATGTTAACAGTGGTCTCTAAATGTAAGAAAACCATGGGAAAACTCTCAAATAAAGAAGACATTTTCAGACTGATCATATTTAAGGGAAAATTCAGAATTAATCTTTAGGAAAAATTACTGTTTAGTGAAAAGTGATTAAGTTGATTTTCCCCTCTATTATCTAAGCATCCACATTCTGGGAGTCAACACTTTCTTCTCCTGTCTCATTATAATGTTGCACATTTAAGACAGACATACTTGCATTTTAAAGGAGCCTTTAGAAAGAGAAAGGAATCTTATGATAAAGGAAAGGTTTCAGGTATCCATGAAGTTCTCCAATTTTGGAAGATCTTTTCCCAACAATTCTTAAAAGTGAATGTTTACTCTTCTCAGAGCCCTGAGAAATTATCTTTAAAATGTATGCTTGACCTGGTTTAATCACCATTGTTTCCCATCTTACTGCTGCAGAAATTATTGCCACTGCAATATATCCCTGTTCCAGTAGATGGCAAAAGCATGCTATGCACCAAATGGAAGTAAGTTTGAAAACGTGTAGATTAAAGGCATTAATAAATGGTCTCAACCTGTTTTAAAAATCTGCCTTTGTTGTGTTTGGGATACCATGAATGTAAAGGGAATTGTAGCATTCCATCACAGACACCTCTGATTCAGACAGGTTTTGCTGATATTCTACAGAATTAAAAAAAAAACAAAAACAGTTCATAGAAATGAGTGATCTCATGCAGAATTAAGTTATGCCTGTGTGTTAATCTCACACTCCATTCAATCAGGCTCTTTTTTTCTTTTTTCTTTTTGGTTTTATTTTAATAAAACAGAACAGATATAATATGGAAATGATTTTAATTAAAAGAAAGGCATATGGCACTTTGTAATTATAAACCATGAAGATCAGTTGTTTAGATAGTCGTGTTCTGCAAGAGGAGTTAAAAGGCACAGAAAGACATAAGATATTTATATTCAATTGCCATTTTTCAGTTATATGATACCCGCATTTCCCAAAGAATGTACATATTATCGCACATATTGTAATTTAGAAAGTATATGCTTAACGATTTCATTGCTATTCTTGCCTATTTATGTTCTTGCTAATTTGACAATACTGCAATTTAAACCAAGAATATTCTGCAGTGATGCAATGTAATTGCTCAAAAATAAGGATGGTAACATCTATATTCATGCAACAAAAACATAAATTAGGCAAAATTCAGCTTTTTTTTCCTGGCATTGATGCTATATAGAGAGGATGTACAGAAGCAAATTTCAGCAAGGTAAATCTTAATTTTCCTTTTGTCTTCATTACATAAAATGAAACGTATTTCGAGTAAAAACAAATTCCTATAATACATGTTGATAATAATGCCCATTGCTCCATTGCTTTATTTGTCCTTGTGACCTCTGCAGGACATTATGTCCAGCCCTTCCTGTGAGATACCCTATACCTGGTAGGGGGCTGCCCTTAGAGAAAAGCCACATCTAGCCAAAATAGATATGAGGAAATTCGCTGGTGATGCTTTGCAGTGGGCAGATGGGCAGGATTTTAGCTGGAGCTAGCTCAGGTTGTCAAATCTGAATGCTGAAGCACTACCATAAATGTAAATGAATACTTGGGTTCATTGCTGGAAAATTCAAGCAAGACTGGATGAACTGAGAGATTGATTTGGGCAGTTCAGGAATTAGTTTTTGAATAAAGGCTGTATGCCTGGGTCCTTTTTCAGTGTGGTGTTTTGGAAGACTTTCTGATTGGGAAGACCAATTAGATTGTAAATGGGATTTGGATTACTTTTTGCTTAATACATTATCTTACAGATGCGTATAGTAAAGCTTTGCTGGCTTTTTCTACTCGCTGTAGACATCTTTCAGGACAACCCATTTGACTGGGCATTTTATTATCTGAAAGTGCTTGGTTCTGAAATAACATTTTAGAGAATTTATTGTGTCTTTTCCTCTACATTAGTTAAAACAAATCTATTTTTGCACTAGTCCTTGTAATACCTCATTGTTCACCTTTTATTCTCTAGAACAAATGCTGATTTCCCTTTATAGATTTTAAACTATGATTTTTTATTTATCCAGTTTTTAATTCCACTGAGATTTTAAAGTAGCCATGAAAATAGTTTTATCAACGTTTTCTTAATAACATAAAGTATGAACATCCACCCATTTCTTTTTTATATGCATGTTTTCTTTTATTCTAGATACTCTATTAAATCAATTTGACAAGCATATAACTGTATATCACAACACAAACTGACTTAATGTATCTTGAGCATTAGAATCCTGAAAAATTCAACAAAAGGGAAAATCAGGTTTGAAGCCCTGATGACCTGGTCGTGAAAATAGTATTAGAGAACTTACCTGTATAACTTTCCCATCTGACATCATTAGAAAAGAGAGCTCCATCATTAATTTTGATTTACCAAATTTGATATAGAAGAAACCGTTAAGGTCTCTATCCATGTCAATGTCAATGAAATATTTATAATTTGTTTCCTTTGTTGAAGACAGCATTCAGGCAGAGAAGCTCTTTGATGCTTGTTTCTGTCTCTTGGCCTCAATATAACTGTGAATAGTTTTTGATCTTGTTTTTTAGAGCCACTGACAAGTGTTCTGATACTGGTTCTTTCCTCCACACCCTTTTGTCCTTTTTTCTTTTTTTTTTTTTTCAGTTTTTCTAGTGATACAACCACTTGGATATTTGACTTTTAAAAGCTTTGGGTCGCCTTTTTTTTTTTTTAACTTACTAACATGTTTTCCATTTTTCCCCCAATTCTCAGGGTTTTATGGTCTTGGTTCTGCTCTATGTCAAAATATATGCTGTATCCCATCTTACTTATTACTTAGCTTCCTCCTGTCTCAGAGATACAAATACTACCAACATGTAATTCCAAAACACAGCATTATAGCCTTTTACCTTTGTTTGTTCCTAAAGGATTTATGGAAAATAATTTCTCTGCTCCTCCTTGTAGCTTCTATTTGAATTTCGAATGCTAGGCTCCTCTTTCTTTAAATATTTTAAGAGAGTTTTACTCAATAATTTTACAAGTATTTACTGAATATCTACCCTGTGAATATAGCAGTAAACAGAGCTGATAAAACCCATACCCTCATCAAACTTCTAAGGTAAAAGAGAAGACAGACATTAAAGACATAGTGAAAAGTAAGCGGAGATGTCTATGACAGTAGGACCTAGTTGTCAAGGAAGAAGCAGGGGAGATAGATAGATATAGCCTCCAGTCACTAGGCACAACAATCTTCACATTTAGTGCACCAAACAAGCACTATTATGCTTACAGATTCAGTGAGTCAAGCATTCAAAAAGAGTACCGTGTGATGACTGGTTTTTCCCCTTTGATATCTGAGGATTCAGCTGGAGAACTCAGAGCACAGAGGCCGGAATTATCTGAAGAACATTCATTGGCCTGTGTGGTGCTCAGTGCTGGCTGTTAGCTAAGATCTTAGTTGGTCCAGCTGGCCAGAACACCTACCTGCAGCCTCTGCATGTGCTTGGGCTTCCTCAAAGCATCATGCATGAGTTCCAAAGGCAACCCAAGAAAGTACTAGGCAGAAGCTGCATCTCTTTAATGGCTTAGTCTCTGAAGTCACACTGTTGCCACACTGACTGGAGAAGCCACAGCCAGCCAAGTTTGAAGAGGAGGGGAAAGAGACTCCAACTCATGATGGACAAGAGAAAGCTTCCGGAAAAACATACAAAATGACAATATTGCTATTCTATGCCCCTCCCCACCCCACCCCACCCCCCGGGAAGAAAATACAACCTGACACAAAAGCTTTGAGAAAGTGATATTTAAGTTGAAGCTGATTGAAAGGGAATGAATATGAAAAGGCATTCTAGTCAGAGTTAGCAGTCGGAGTTAAGATGCTAAGGTGGGGCACCCATTCAGCTTAACTGACCAAATGAGGACCAGTTTGGCTAGGTCACAGAGAGTGCAGAGCTGGCAGGCAGGAGATAAAACCAGAGAGGGAAGGCCTTCTAGGCCTTGGAAAAGAGATAAGATTTTAAGCAAGGTCTTATGGATCATGGTAAAAATATACAACCTCGTTGTAAAGGCATAGGACACCATGGGCAGGTTACAATTTTGGACTGACATGACTGGATTTGTGGTTATAGATATCTAGGCAGGCTGCTGGCTTGCAAGATTCAAGTGCGGGAAGTGGGGCCATTTAAGTGGCGACTGCAGTAATGCAGGTCAGAGATAAAAGTGGTGGTGGTGGAGGAGATAGAGTCAAGTAGATAGATTTGAAATATAGTTAGTTAGGATGAGGAAGATTTGGGAAATGGTTTGGCTATAAAGGGTAATAAGGCAACCAGACTTTGAATTACAAACCATATATGGAAAGACTTGAGTAGCAGGAATGGGTTTTGAGAAAGAAAATTATAAATTAAGTTATAGGGATATGGAAGTGTTTTTGAAAGCTACATTGAGATATCCAGTGGCACATGAATTGTATGGGCCTGGAACTCAGGAGGGATGATGTATACATTTGTGAATCATCAGCATCTAGGTGGTACCTACAGCCATGGGCTTAGTAAGAAGAGGGCATCAATAAAATGGGAGGCAGTTCCACAAATTTGGCTACTTAAAGAAAAAGCAGAATTTTCATCAGGCTTGAGAAAAGGAATTTGGCTTTTCTTACATTTTATTTACAGGGTCATTTAATTACAGGATGAACTTAAATATAATTAGAGATAGGATAGGTAGGATTTTGGAAAGAGTTTAGCAACAAAAGATCCTTTTGCCAGGGTCATTTTCTTTCTTCTTTTTTTTAATGTTTATTTTTGAGACAGAGAGAGAGAGAGAGAGGGAGGGAGGGAGGGAGGGAGGGAAACACAGAATCCAAAGCAGGCTTCACGCTCTGAGCTGTTAGCACAGAGCCTGATGTGAAGCTTGAACCCATGAACCACGAGGTCATGATCTGAGCCAAAGTCAGATGCTTAACCAAATGAGCCACCCAGGTGCCCATGCAGGTACCATTTTCTATAGCACATGAATAAGTCATAGATATGACTCTGAAAAATATTTGTATTCATCAATAGTAAAGAATAATATAACTGGAAAAAAATGCATTGTTTTGCATAGGTTTTATTTTATATGTTGTGAAATAAGAAAGATGCTCTCCAGATATTAAAAAAGTAAAATTGGTGTTTAGAGTGAGAGTGAATAATCAGAATTAGTTATACAAATATGTGAGACTGCATTCTGAAGTTATGCTCAATGAAATTCTGTAGATCAAAGAATTTTCTATGCTAGTGAATATTTTCTATATTCTGCAATATAGAAGGGTGGTTTTGAAAAGAGTGTATCCAGGCCTTTGAAGCCCCTTTCTATTCCTTCAAGTATGAATAGTTGGGAAGACAGGAAGAGTCAGAGTATTGTGTCTTTTTAGTAAGTATAGTGGTTGTTGTTCTTGGTCTCATTTAACCAAGGAGCTGGTGGAGCTGGTGTGAACATTTTCACTTAAACCTAAAATAAATACACGGCCATCTAGGTGTCTGTAGCTTACCTATCTTATTTCTTAGTGACTTAACAACATCACCCATAAAGTTATACTTCTGTGAATAGGTGATGTTTTTCTTTTTAAAAAAATTTTTATGTCTTTATTTTATTTTGATAGAGACAGAAAGCGAGTGAGGGAGGGGCAGAGAGAGAGGGAGACACAGAATCTGAAGCAGGCTCCAGGCTCTGAGCTGTCAGCACAGAGCCCAACGTGGGGCTCGAACCCACGGACTATGAGATCATGACCTGAGCCGAAGTCGGATGCTTAAGAGACTGAGCCACCCAGGTGCCCCATAGGTGTTGTTTTTCAACTCTTGGCTTAATACTTTTACGTAGCTGATTGTCTTGAAGAGAATGGGCATAATTATGATAATCTTGTTCGTAAACACTTTTAATCCCTAGAACTACAGGATGTTGTATTTTCTCAGCAAAGGGCGACTGAACAGTTTGATAGTAAGCACTATCTAATGTGAATGGGTTTAAAACTTTTCAGCTTGCATCGGAGGACGGGATTCTGAAGATGGAACTTATTCCCGAAGGGTTTATCTATAAACCTCAGAACTAGGTAATTGTCAATGGAAAGTTGATTTTCTATAGGGCTCATTCACTCATTCCTTCATTTAATATATAGTGGATATCTACCACAGACTACTTATAGTTCTGGGCTTTTGAGGTCTAATAAATGAGCACAGTAGTTGCCATTAAGGAGCACACAATGAAAGAAAGGAGAAAGTCTAGAAAATGTCCTAATGCAATTTAGGATGTTATGGAGCAAAAGAATTGTAACCTAAATCAGAGTCTTTCCCTGATGCCCCTGTTCTCAACTGAAGTTGAAATGAATTCTGCATAAGACAATAGGTATTTCCATTTCTAGTTTGTTCGTTTAGAAACAGAGACAGAGAGAGTGTAAGCAAGGAAGGGGCAGAGAGAGGGAGAATCGCAAGCATGTTCTGCTGTCAGTGCAGAGCCTGACGCGGGCCTTGAACCTATGAACCCTAAGATCATGACATGAGCCAAAGTCAAGAGTCAGAAGCTTAACCATCTAAACCACGCAGGCTAGTATTTTTTTTTTTTTTAATATTGAAAAGATCCCAGAAAGGAGTAATATGGTTTGCTAGTGTAGACAGGCTAATACCTACCTTTCTGAGATTTAGGGCAGCGGGACACTGTATGTTATAAACGTGCTGAAAGCAGCACAAGATAGGTCTCCCATTGACCTCATTTTCTCTGCCGGAGCCTAGGCTCTGCCAGGCATCGTGCGTGGTGCCTGAATGTGATTCATCATTAGTGGCTCTCAAAACCATCCGTCGGTATATGAAGCACCAAGAGGACTCTTTAAAGCAGAGTCTTGGGCTCAGGGTCTGGGCTCAGGCCCGAGAATTTGCATTTCAAGTCATTTCCCGGGTAACACGGCTGCTGGTGGTCCTGAACCACACTTTGGACACAACTACATTAGATTGATCCTTGTCCTCAAAGAGTTTACACTTACAGGGGAGGAAGGTAGTAAGTGAGCAGACACAAAAAATACAGGGTAGGGGCGCCGGGGTGGCTGTCAGTTAAGCACCCCACTCTTGGCTTTGGCTCAGGTCATAATTTCAGGGTTCGTGAGTTCAAGCTCCAGAGCCTGCTTGGGATTCTCTGTCTCCCTCTCTCTCTGCCCCCTCCCCTGCTGGCTCTCTCTCTCTCAAAATAAATAAATAAATAAATAAACAAAGAAACATTTTTTTTTTAATGCTAAAGAAGCCTGATGTGTCCTGAACTCTTTAAAAAAAAAAATAATACAGGGTAGTAAATACAAAGGGATATTTGAGTTGACATTGCTCAGAATCGCCAACAATCAGATTCATGTCACATGGTGACTTAATGATTTGTAGACAGGCCAAGTGGAGTAAGCATTTGATGTAATAATTAAGATACTTTGTCCCCAAAGCCCAGCAGGATAAACCTTTTTCTCAAGGAAGAAAAAGTGACAATGCTGCCTTGATTGCTTGTCTACGCTGATTGGTTTCACCAGTTAAGTGCTTCCCTTTACAATTCACCTCATCTTTGTAGATTTAACCTCACATCATTTGGGAACTGCATTTCTCTCCAATGTCATCAGATAAATAGTGGCTGTGTTTGTGTTTCTTGACAGCCATATAAAAGTGCATTTATAAGTCTGGGTTTCATCATTCATGTATGGTTGCAAATAAAATGAATTATGTCAGAGCCTGAATAAAAGCCCTTTCTTTTTCTTTCCCTTTTTTTTTTTTTGGCAAGGTTTATCTTCTGACCCAATTTAAGCACTATCAAGTGAGAGATTATCTTATACAATGAAAGGAAGAGAAAAACCCTAAACTTTTGAAAGTAGGCTTAATCAGTACAGAGTAACTATGTACTTGTTTTACTTGTGAATTTTCAGAGAAGAAAACCAGTTATTTCTTTCAAATTTCATTTTAGTGAGAGAGTAAAGTTTCAAAAAAGAAAAAAAGTATAGGCGTTTCCCTCAGATATCAGATATTTAGAACTGTCCCAAAGGAGAGAACAACACTTGCTAAAAGTATACTTTGGAGACTAATGAATGCAGCTTCTGCCTCTCCTATCTTCTGAACTGCTTTAATATTAGTTTCTTGTTCCTTCAACTCTCTCCTCCAAGCTCCTGCCCCTTTGCTTTCTGCCACACTTTTCATAGGAAAAACAGGAGTTTCTTGCCAGTTAATATATCTGGACTATTTATGAGGTTTAATCCTGTATCCTTCTCATCTCATGCTCCTCTTCTACACCCCATGTTTTGACCTACTTTTCCAGATGTCACTTAATCTTTCCTGTGACTTTGTTCTCTTCTCTAGGACTCTGTGGGATAGAACATTTATTCTGAACTCTGATTTCTTTTTTAAAAAGCACTTAACTCCACTTTTATTTGTAAACAATTTACTTATAATAATTATAAGAAAACACATAGAAGTTAATGAATTTAACAAACGAAGAGAAGAAGGCTTAGTGTGGTCTCTTTGTAGCTATGCCAGCTTTGTAATTTCAACCAGATTTGCTTTTTTATTTTTAGGTTTTTTAATTACGTTTATTTATTTTGAGAGAAAGAGACAGAGCACAAGCAGGGGAGGGGCAGAGATTGACAGAGAGAGAAAATCCCAAGCAGGCTCCGCACTGCCAGCACAGAACCCGTTGCAGGGCTCGATCTTATGAACTGTGAGATCAGGACCTGCGCTGAAACCAAGAGTGCGATGCTTAATCGAATGAGCTACCCAGGCGCCCCTGCACCAGACTTGCTTTTTAAATGTCTTTTCCCTGACTCTTGGATCCATTTGACTCCCTGAGTCCCTAAATCCCTGATTCTTCTGGGAATCTTTAACAGATATTATCCCCACAGGACAAAACACCACACTCTGGCCAAATTCATACCATAGAGAATCTTTATCTTGCTATGGTATCATAGGTACTAATTTCTATTCTAGACACAGATCATTAATTGAGAGGAACTGAAACCTGTTGAGTCCTCAAACAAAAGAGAAGTGTATTACAGAGGTTTGGATAAACACAATCAGGTCTTTTGGGGACTGTCATTGGAAACAAGGCTTCTGTCTGCAACCAGGCTTACTGTTTCAGGATCCTTTGGGCAAAATGGTCTCCTTCATGCCTTTATTTATAAGTGTGGTCTGTTTTGCTTTTTTAACTTGGCTTTTGTTCATGCTCTTGGCTCCCCAGAGCTCATTGGCTCCGTATCTCAGTGTCTTTTTGATTACATTCAAGAGATGGATAGAAATTCCTGATCCATATGCTGTCATTCATGTTGGAGCTACAGGAGAAAGTCGGCTACACTTTCACCTACTAAAAAGGTTTCTTCACATTTATGATTTTTTTTATCAGAGTCATCTTTAATGAAAGGTTAGATTAAGTTAAACCACTTTTAGAAAAAATTAAATGAAAATTCTGCATGTAGATATTACAAAAAATAGACTATTTTAAAACTATCTCAAAAGTAGAGCGTTGACACTGTAAGTAAATATATATGTTTAATACATAGCAGAAAAGTACTTTGACAATTGCAGTTCCTCTTTTTATATCTAGAATGAATTCATGTACTCAGTTGAGGAAAAAATCTATTAATAAATAATGACAGAGACCTAAGTTAGTGCAGAGTATCTGCCAACCAAAATAATAATCAACGACTATCAACAAACTTAAAGGGAGAAAATAAACTTTGTAGTAATTGCTTTTTAAAGCAAGCTTGAACTACAATTTGATCTGACTTGTGAAAACATCCTGTAGATGCTGTTTTCTGAGTTGCGAAGGTAGAGAACGTGTGATAAGATTAGCACCTTCATTAAAAAAAAAAAAGACAGCAGAAAGCTGATTGGTTCACTTCCCATGCACATGCAAAAAGAAACATTTATGTGAGAATGCAGTGAAAAGACAGCTAAGTACAAACAAGGAAAAGGGCTCTCATCAGGTCCTGAATTGGCTAGCACTCTGATTAGGACTTTCTAGACTCCAGCACTGTGAGAAATAAATTTCTGTCCTTTAAGCCACGCAGTTAATGGGATTTGGCCATGGCAGCCTGAGCTGATTAAGATACTATCCATTTTATCTTTGACAGCTATCACCTTGCAGGGAATGCTCAACTTAACAACATTAGTGTATTCGACTGCAATAATTTTCAGAGCAACAAGGTACCCCTTCACCCAAACAGATTTGAATAAAAAACAGCATATAACCAGAAATACTTGATTTACTGTTGAGAGGAGAGCAAGGGAAATTTCTGGTACCTGGTGGGATAAGCTTGAATTAAAGTGAAGTTAGCCAGGAGTTTATTCCCCAAAGTCTAGTTACCTGGTTCTAAGGCCAAGATCTACACAGAGTGACCTTTGCTAAGGATTGTTAATTCAGAGGTTTCTAGATAAGTCTTTCACTCACAATGTAGGTTTCACACTTTTACTTCCTATACTAAGGGAGGGGTTGGCAAACATTTTCTCTAAAGGACCACAGGGTCTCTGGCAATCAATAAGCTCTACCTTGCTGCAACAACAGATGATATGTAAATAAATGGGCATGGTTATGTTCCAATTCCATTTTCTTTAAAAAAAAAACAGTCACACTCCACAGGTAGGGTTTCGTTCACTGGCTACAGTTTGCTGACCTGCTGCCTCTTTTGTTCTTAGCCCTCAAGCCATCATGTATCAATCTTAGGGTCTTAGGAAAAGGATGCATTCCTGGGCAAAAGTTAAGCTTTTTCACTCCCCTGTCACATGGGAATGTAATACCTGATGAATCACCCCACCAAATAGTTCCAGTCTATTTATCTGGCAGTAGGGTTTGCTTTTCCTGTGGAAGCACTTGCTTCTTTCCTTCCAGCTCTCTCAGAATACAGGCTCTGGTCACTGGGATAATTTCCACTATTCTTTTCACAGCTTGAGCAGACATGGTTTAATATAGCCACATATTGAAGGCTTATATTTAATTATGTTTTCCCTCAATCATTTGAACTAGTATTCTTCTTCTAAATTCAGGAATCGATTGAACATTCGACTTCTACTTTGAGGCGAACATGGTGAAAATAAATATGATGCTATTCCTGTTTTCTACTGATGCTTCATGATCCAGAATCTTCAATGAAAGAGGTGTTCCTTATGACTGATTTCCCAATGACAGAAGCTCATTGTTTCAAGCAGCAAGACTTTAGTTTATTAAAACTATTTAAGTTTAAGTTTGAACAACGTACACACTTTCTTGTTATTTTAAACAGTCTACTGACCAGAAGTGTGCCTTTTTAATGCTTTAGGATTATGGAATGAATCAATTTTAATACAGTGAGCTGTAATTCAGTTATACTCTTAGGAGATGTTGAGCTATATAAGGTATTTTCTTTTAGACTAAATGACTCAAGAGAATTATGGCATGATTTCTGCCCCTCAAATCATTCATTCCCCAGCTCAGCTCCGCATGACATTATGCCCAACTTTGAATATATGGAAAGTTATTATGTGTAAAAAATAAACAAGCCCTATGAACCTATATAATGAATAATTTTCATTCAAAATCTCTGTGAAAGACTCAAGGAAGCAGTTTTATCACACTATTATCTCAGTGTGGTAAGAAGGTGAGTCAAAGACCTTTTCTCCCTTCAGAAAAAAAATTTTTGACAGAGTCATTGATTCCTCTTTTGTGGGAATCCACCCTGCCAGCATCAGCTGCAGTCTGACTGGTTTTGAAGGCCTCAGTACCCGCCTGCTGGCCAGTGCCAGTACCGGCACTACATTTTTGCATTTGGTGCAGAATGTCTTGACCCAGTGGAAGAACGATGAATGCAACATAATACTCGCACAGTGTTTCTTCCTACACAAGGAGAAAGCAATAGGACAATGGTAGCAGCAGCAAATGCTATCACGGAGTATTGAAGCCACAGGAAGGGCGTAAGTAGAATCACTGGCACAGCATGACTGTGAAAGTGCTGGGCCCAAGGTATGTGTGTGACAGATCTGACTGCACATTTCTGGGAAAGTGCGCTAAGGGCCCCAGGTACTATCATGAGAGATTTACTGTTAATGCATGAAATTGTGACTTTATTTTTACTTCCTAATTGGGATTTCATTGTTTTCCAGCACCGGTTTCCAAATCTGCAGAAAGGGATAAACAAATTTGCTCTATGTGTTTTTAATGAAGGTTAAATGAGGTTCACAAATGACTCAGTAGAGCACACGTGTAATTCTCAATGCATGTGTAATGCAAGTATCTGCCTTCCCTATTTGTTAATTTCTTGGAGGTCCTCGTCCCCCAGTGTACAAGAGGGAATTGGAATTTCTTCCTGTGTGTATTTCCAGAGCTGCCTGCTTGATTGTTAATTCTCAGTGTGTTGTGTTCCTTCTCGCGGTGGAGCTTCGAGTCCCTCCAAGGGCTGCTCCACATTTAGGGCTCTGGACAGGAAACTGCAGTCTCCCTCCACAAGGCAAGTCAGAGAGAGACAGAAGTAGGCCACATTTGCCTTTTCCACCTTGTCCTTTTAATCATCTTCCCACCATTGCTACCAAGGATGGACAGATGGATAGCAGATGGATAGGATTTTATTCCCTATGGAGTTGGTGTTTTTATTTGTTTTTAACTTTTTTAATGTTTTTAAAATTTCTTTATTTTTTTAAATTTATTTCTGAGAGAGAGAGAGACAGCATGAGCAGAGGAGGGTCAGAGACAGAGGGAGATACAGAATCTGAAGCAGGCTCCAGGCTCTGAGCTGGCTGTCAGCACAGAACCAGACGAGGGGCTCAAACCCACGAACTTTGAGATCATGACCTGAAGTCAGACACTTAACCAACTGAGTCACACAGGTGCCCCTGAGTTGGTGTTTTTCAAATGGGATTACAACCATTAAATAAAATTAAAACAAAAAGATAAAACCATGTGAAATTAATTAAACAAAGAGGTTATTGGACTGATGTGCTGTAATGCCACGGAGACATCTATAAACAAAAACCATTTAAATCCTTAAAATGCCTCAAAATTATGAAATAAGAGCCTAAGAATAACCAATCACAAACAACCCAAAAGACTGAAAGCTACAGCTAATCAATCATTTCCTTGCTTTATTTCCACCTTTCATCTAGAGTCTCTTCTTAGCTGTTGGTGAAGAGCTCCCAAACACTTGTGGTTCGGCACTGCTGGTTCAAGCAGATTCTTGCTCAAATAAACTCTCAAAATTTTAATATACCTCAGTTATTCTTTTAGCAACCATGACAATTATAAAAATGTAAACTGAATGCAGGTCAAAATGTATTTTTCAATCTCACTGGTTAATTAGAGAAGACTCCAGTTAGATGCTATAATTAGTTCAAAGGAAAATATTAAGTGCCATACATCTCTATGTTAATCATGAATGCCAAAATGGATTTACAAAGAGATACAAAACTTTTTTTTTTTAATGGGAGGGTAGAAGTGGTAGGAGGTGGCAGTAGAATAATCAGTTGTCCTTCCTCTAGACAGAAGTGATTTGCATATATATGGACAACAGACATTTGCATTGGTATCAGCAATCTAGTTATCTACACTTTACAGAGCTGTGAATTGCTTTTTCTTTTGCATTTTTATGTGATTGTATACATCTGCTATACTACCCATCAGTGTCCAAGAGGCAGATATCTTCTCTGATAGGTTCAAGACTTACGCTTTCATGAATGACCTAAGAATAGTCGTTCTAACCTAAGAAACCAAGGATTCTTATATGCATTCATGTACACATACACACACACATACACACACACACACACTTCAGAAAGCAAAGCATCATCTCTTTGTGCTCTGTAACTTAATGGTAATAATGGGGCCACCAGGCATCTGTGGAGCACCAGAAAGTCCTGAAGGCACTTGAGAAGGATTATTGGGAGGGGGTACAGTTCTGGTGTGGAATACCACTCTGCAGGGGCAGGCCACTGTCGGAGGCCGGCTCCGGCAGGTCCAGGGGTCCCTGAAGGATGGACGGTGTCGGAGAGAGAGAGAAAGTGAGAGAGCCCCGAGATCCCTTCTGGTCACCAGGCAGGCATCTCCATCCTGTCGGTTTTGGTGTCTTTATTTATAGGTGAAATGTTAACATGGCATCAGGAAATGGAATTTTTACAATGGATAGCTCTTTGTCATACGATGTATTTGGAAAATGTACAGAAACAGGTTTTACAGAGGTCTTCTTGCAGAACTGCCCCAATTATAGTGAGGTTGAGTAGCTAAGAAAATAACAAGGTGTTCACATTTTAAGAACACTAAGATTAAATCATAGGTTTGTAGATCCTCTTATCCATCTTCATCACAGCTGCCAGGGTAAGGGAAGGTGTTTGTGCAATGTAGGCCTTAGGGAAGGGGCTGCTATACACCATCAGTTAGCAAAGGTGTATGTACTAACTTATCTTCTGTCCTTCTCTCTAGGTTAGGCTCTTTGTCTCCAGGCAAGACTTGATTTTCCAGTTATATTCTTTACAGCACCGGAGAGCCAACCACACCTTTAAAGAGTTTAGCTTATTTCCAATAGATAGAATAGCCTCTTCGAGTGCATTTACCTTTGTGTCTACTTTTATGATCTCTAGAATAGCTAGGGCATGAAAGACATTTTTGGTTAGTTGATTGAGCTGTATGAACCTCTTGGACTAATGCAATGGTAGAAAGAGAATTGTACATGTAAAGGTCAATCTTTTATGAGTAGGGGGTCATTAGCCTGTTCATAACTCAAGGGAAAGTATGGAAGGAAACAGGACCTTCTGGAGACACGATGTCTGTTCCCATAATCAAAAGAATAAGTTCCCACAATAAGTTCCTTCACAAGGTGCAATCATCATACCAGGCCCAGAATAAGGGTACAAGTCACTCCCGATATTGATCAACAAGGTACCCTAGGGGTCAGTGCTCAAGCAGAAATAACTGAGTGGGGGTGGATATCGGTCATCATCATCTGATTGGCAAGAGACCGTGCAAACTTGCTTTAACCTCACCAGGATTTTCTCGACTAGTGGGCTCAGAATGGCTCCCAACAGGCCACGGTGCTGGGGATCCCCAGACTCCTGGTGGAGCGGGGCTCAGTGGAACGGTGCTTGCTGCCCCTGGTACTTGCGGAGGCCCCGGAAGACGGGTCTGGCCCATGAGAGGAGGGCTCTGCCCTCTCATTCCTGGTGCCCCGAGTCCAGAAGACATGGATCGCCATGGACCTACAGGACCTACAGCTGCGGCTGGATCTGGGGGTAAACCATATGGTGTCAAAGGCACGGGAAGGGACAAATTTGGTGCAGCACTTTTGGGGCTAGCTAAGGACTGGCAGGGACGCGGACACAAATTTTAAAAGCTGCCTATTTTCTGTCAACCTTATTTCCAGTTTTGTTTAAGAGTCTGTGTTAGAACAGGTTGGGGCCACCTCCATGGGGGTTCTTACCTACTGGGTGGCCAGAGGCGGAGACGCAGGCCAGTCCTCCGCATGCTCGCATCTTCCGTCAGGAACCACTCCGCAGGCGTGGAGGGCACCTGAGCGCCTTCGGACGTGTCTGTGACCTCGGGCTCAATGGCAGTAAACTTGGGAGGAAGCGCTGGCCACTCACCCTGAAACCCCTGCTTAGGCTTGGCCGTTTCAGCTGGGGACAGCTTTTTCCTTTTCAGTCTCCTCGGGAGTTGTTCAGAAGCGGTGATCAGGCCGAGCCCGCGGGGGTGCGCACGCGGGAAGGTGCTGAGCGCGCGCAGAAGTGCCCCGGGGCGTCGACCGCAGCAGCCTGCCGCCTGCACTTGGTAGCTGGTTGCCCAGGAAGGCTCCTGCAAGTCACACAGAGCAAGGACGGGCAGGTTAGCAAAAGATGGCTCTGTTTTATGAAACGCACAGCAGCCTCGTATCGTCAGGTAATCCTGAAGCAAATAAACCGTACTCCGCCACTGAAAACGCGGCTAATCATTTTGTATTTAAGTCTTTCATATTTATTCCTAAACAACAAAGAAAAGAGTTCAAGCTGTGTAGGAAATATGATTTGTCCAGCTTGGGAAGCAGTCACCTAAGAAGTCATAGGCAAATTCCTAATTATTATGCTTGAGTCCACTTTTTTCCCCTTTTTCTGTTTCCAGCTATCAAAGATATTCCTACTTTTTTTTTTTTTTTTTTTTTTTTTTTTTTTTTTTTTTTTTTTTTTAGGTAGATTCCCCACCCATCCTTCACGGTGTTCAACATTATTTAACCAGTGAATTTACTGAAGGATCCAGTCCCCTCTTCTTACATATTTCTCCAGGCAGTCACTTAAACTGGGTTAATTCCATAAGCCTTTAGCCAAATCATTGATATTGGCTGTAAACATCCCGAGGTCCACAGACCAGACCAGGGAGAGGGGTCACTGTGACCTGTGCATTCTAATCAGATCAGGTCTTTGTGGCTTTGTATCCACCTTCATCAACTTCAGCTTGTCAGTTTCTGTTCTCACACTTTCAAAGAGTAAAGATCAGAATTGTTGGACACGTTCACACATCCGTGCCAAGAATAAAACTAATTAACACAGACAGTAGGCTAAGTCTATATTGAGAAGAAAAACAAATGTTTTCCAAACTGCTTCATAATTTTCAAGGTACTAGCCTTTTCATAGAGTCAGTCAGTTACCTTATCACGTGTGATAATGTTTAGCGCTTTTCCTAATTGCCTTGGATATCTTTTAAGCTATTCAGGGATTTAGAAAGGAAGCCATATACTTCTTTAGAGCTGTATCCTTAGTTTCAAAACTGAAAGTTTGAAGTAATTGTTCTAGTGAGAACTCAATTAAGCTCTTAGCCAAGGGCCATTGTTATACTCCATGTCTGCTACAGAGGAGGGGAGGAAGAAAGGTTAATGCTTTCATTTACAAATGTTTGTTCACTTCTCTTTTACTGATTCAATCTGGGAGAATAAATAATACCACTCCTTAGAGCTGTATGTAAAATAGAAGTATACAGATGCCAAGAGAAATTCTAAGATAGGAGTTGGTGATGTTTTTCTGTAGAGTCAGGTAGTGTTTTATGTTCTGGGGCCATACATTCTCCCTTGTAGTTACTCAGCCCAACCACAGTAGCATGAAAATAGTCATAGACCACACTTAAATAAGTAGCCAATAAAATTTTATCTACAACAACAGCTGGTGGGCTATTGTTTGGCCCATCAGCAATAGTTTGTCTAAACATTGGGTAAGAGGGATTTTTGTTGTTATTGTTTGCTTTTGGCCAATGAAGTGGTTGCATTTGTATTTGTAATGAAATATGTTTATCTATTTAGGCTATTCTGAGGACTTTTTTCCTTCTGTTTCAGGTAAGACATGTTGGTATGTCAATATTATTTGGAAAAATGAGGATTTTTAATTAGAGAAAGACATAAAACAATTATGAAAACATTGATTTAAAGCTGTCAGTTGTTCACCGCAGAGTATTATAATATCAGCATCCATGCCTTCAATGGATTTTGTCTATATATCTTTGCCTGTGTTCATTTTATTTCTCATCACATTTTCATCTAAAGGTATTGGTGTTTTAGAAAGAAAGCTTTCACTGACAAAGAAAGCTTTTCACTGGCCAACTTTCTAAATGTTTTTGTGACTATTTGGCAAATACTGAGGCAAGAATATGTGTGTGTGTGTGTGTGTGTGAGCACGTGCACACGCATGTATGTATGAATTTTGCTATGTTCAAATTCCTGGTCTTGGGTTTCCCTGCTCCATCAACACATGAGACTGATTCTACCTGCTTCTCTCTTCATGGTACTGAAAGCCTCAGGACCACTGTGCTCTGAACTTAAGTGGAAGTTAGAGCCTGATGTCTAGTATCAGATTAAAAATCTTCTTTTAATCTGGCTCCTGAAATCTTCTAACAACTTCCTTCAGACACTATGGCATATGAGAAGATTAAAATGTGATGGAAAGGCATGAAATAAATAAGAGCACTGTCTTATCATCTTTGAGGAATCTGTTAGAAAATTCAAAGAAACTTCAAGCGAATCTGAACCTGGGAATTACCCATCTCTTGGTCACTCTTCACATGTACTTTGAATATCATGTAAGAAATGAAAATGAGTTTTTCACAAGAATCATAAAGCTCCCATCATACTTGATCAAAAAGTATGGTAGTTAACCTCTGCCCTTATAAATATCTGAGGCCAGAGTGACAGGAATTCCAAATTCCACCCAACATTCAAAATTTTCTTCTATGGAGAAGTCTTCCTTCATAATTACAGTGCATGGGAGTATTTTCCTACTTTCAACTTTAAACATGTTTATTGTTTTTGTTTTTTCACTTTGCTACTTGTATACTTCTCATCATTTTCAGGTACCTCCTCTTTCTACCCCTTAAATATTGAAGTATTTTCAGACTCAATCCTAGATTTTTTTTCTTTTCTGTAAGTATATTTCTTGCTGATTCCTTCCAACTCCATGATTTTAAATACCATCTCTAATTTGGTACCCCTCCACATTTTCATCACTAGCCCCAATCCCTTTGTTGAACTTCAGACTTCTATATCTGTCTCCCTGTATTTCCGCTCTAATGTCTAACGTTGCTCCCCAATGTCTCAACCTAATAATTTCACAATAGAACTTAGCTCTGCTCCTCCTCTTTTCTCCCTACTCAATATTTTCCATCTTAAGTACCTACCATTCACCTACTTACAAAGGCCAAGATGTAGAAGTCATTCTGATCTTTTTCCCTTACCACTTACATTTAATCCATCATACATCCTACAGATTGAAACATTAGACTAGAACCCAAATCTGGCCACTTCCCACAGCTTCCACTTCTACCACGCTAATCTAAGCTACCTTCACCCATCCTGAAGCCTTCAGCAATGGCTTCCTCACCGACCGGGCTTCTTCCCCCACCCATTTACAGTCCAGTCTCCACACAGATGTAAAAGTGCTATTTAAAAATGCACACCAGATCATATAAATCTCCCAATAAGAAGCACCCAAAGACCTCTCATTTTATATAGGATAGTAGCTGAAGTCCTTGTCTGGTCCAGAAGGCTGTAAGCAATCTGGTCCTTGCCTCTACATCTCTGATGTTTCCTTCCATTCTTTTCTTTGCTCATGGAATGTAGTCACACTAGTCATCTTTTTGCTTCTTGGTTATGCCACTCCTGTTCTTTCCTCCAAACCTTTGTTGCTCCTCTGCCTACAGTGGTCTGTCTCGGGTATTTTTATGGCTGGATCATCATTATCATTCATGTTTTGACTTCAGTGTTTTCTTCTTTCTTATCTAAGAGACGCAGCTCATTGACTACTTAGCCTTTTAACTGCTCTCTATTTCTTATTTTCTTCATAGCACTTAAAACTTTGCGAATTTATATCATTTATTTGTTTACCTGTTATTAGTCTTATCTTTTAGAATGTAGGATTTATGGGGGCAGGAACTTGTATGATTTGTTATCACTTCCCTAGGATAAAGAATGCCTAACATATAGTATATACTCAATATATATTTATTGAATAAATGAGTGTTTTCTACTTGATTGACAATTGCACTTAGGTTAAATTTCATTAAAATTTTCTCAATATTACATTGAAAGCAGTATTTCATTTTAATTTGGGTTCCTTTATTTGTGAGGATAAGCATTGATTTATATGTTTATCGACAATTTGTATTTATTCTTCTGGGAAAAACCTGTTTAAATAATCTTATTTCCTCTCACAAAGGGAAAGATCCTGGTAATCATAATAATGTAACAGCAAGCCAACAGTTGTTAATTTAAATAAAGTTGGTACAGCCACTTCCCTCACCAATCTTTATTCATGACGATAATTCAATTTCTTCCTTTTTAATAATTCAATTTCTTTATAATCTACAAAGAGAACACTTATAAGGAAGCAAAAATGTCCTCTGAAGGATCAACTTTTTTTTAAAGCAATTTACAAATCTTGATATTTTTCTTGAACAAATTTTTTCTTGCCAACTTCTAAGTAGATGTTCACCTTACATGGCAATAATCTATTCTTAAATGATAACATAATTATTTACATAAATTGAAGTAGTGTAAAAGAAACATTACACTAACTAAGTAGAACAAACTGTACTTTTCAAAATAAATGTGGCAAAACAGGGTGCCTGGGTGGCTCGATCGGTTGAGTGTTTGACTTCAGCTCAGGTCATGATCTACCAGTCTGTGGATTCTCCCATGTCAGGCTCTGTGCTGACAGCTCAGAGCCTGAAGCCTGCATTGGATTCAGTATTTCCCTCTCTTCCTGTCCCTCCCTGCTCACACTGTGTCTCTCTCTCTCAAAAATAAATAGACATTTTTTAAAATTCTAAAAAAAATAAATGTGGCAAAACAAAATTTGAATGTGATATAGTTAAACTTTTTAAATGGCCATCAATTTTAATTCTAATACTCCAAATAAGTTTCTCAAATTCCTCATGCCTTTTGCAATGGGCAGCTCACATTACTACAGGTAATAGACTCACACTGCACAATATTTGACAGTGCACACCTATTCCAGAGACCTCAACTTTTTGGTATATAAATGGTCTTTAAGCAAACACTTAGGCTCTGCATACAACAAAACTATTACTTACTCTATATTTATTCTTTGATATTTCATTTTATTTTATCTTATTTTAGAAATTCAATCCTCTGTGTCAAGTGCTATCATAGACACACCACTGGTCTTCCTGGGCAGTGATTTTCAAGTCATTTTCTTGGTGTCCTTGGATTTGCTGAAGAACGTGGATTGAGGGTGAACAACAGTGTGGGGAGGTCAAATGAAAACAGGTGGGAGTTTAACATAAATGCAATGTGGATTTCTGGTCTTTTTTGTGATAATATAACATACCATTATCAATGCGCAGATACAGCCAAAGATGACCCCACTGACTGAAGGGCCAAGGAAAGATGTGAACAGAATTGAATCTTGAGAGCACTGCAGAACTCTGCTGTTCTTTAAACGAACTTACCCTCATCTAGAATAAAGTAAGATGGTAGATTTGAATGCATATCCTTTCGTCTGTCTTGTGGGCCAGGGCTATCAGAATTTATTTCCACCAATCAAAAATTTAGAACTGATATTTGATGTTTTCTCATCACATTATAAAAAACAGAATTCACATTAATGTTGTTTTATTTGCACAATTTGGATCTCCCTTCCTTTCTTCCTCCTTGTTTCCTTTCTTGCTTTATCACTGTTTACTTTCGTAACTATGATACCCATTTTTTCTATGGAAAACAAGATAGTCACTTAAAATATATACATTTTTATGTTCTAGGCAAACATCAATTTCCTATGCAAAAAAATAATGTGGGATTTTTTGCCATTTAAAAAGTTATATTTATTTTAAATCAGGAGTTCACATATTTAAGTCAGGATTCTTCTTAAGAATCCTTAAAATCACTATTGCTAACAGGTAAAATAGACTATTGACTAGCAAAATTCTAAGAAGGACACTTTTAGATATAGAGATGCTTGGAATTAGAGGTCCAAATGCTGCCAGGAATCTGGCTCCTCCCATATCTCATCTAGTGCCTGAAGAATGTATTCATCTTGGTCAAGCCGCATACACTTAACCAGACAACTCCAGACTTTACAGTCTCATAAGCAACAGCCCCCACTATCTGTTTCCATTAGAGTAATAATAGGACAAAACACTTGTTTGAACCATGCTGGGCCACATGGCCATCATGGCATCAATCCCTGTGGCTTAGAGAGTCGGGGGCTGGACACATTCATCTGCCCTTACCAGTCTTCCTTGAATAGAGAGAAAGAAAAGCAGATTCCCCAAAGTGGGCCCTACTATCTTGTTTGATTAAGCTATGATATCAATCAAAAACACTTTCAATGAGAGTCTGTGCCCTAAATACAGCTATACCAAATGCCGCCTTAATGTATCAGAAATAATGCAAAGGTAGAATATTACAAAGAAGTATGTCAAATGGTATAGTAGCAAAAAGGGAGTCTTGGACTTCTCCGCTTACAAACTCCATTGCTTTTGGCTAGTCACTGAAATGCTCTGATCCTCTTTGTCTCCAGCTGAAGTAAGGATAATCACATTAGGGGTTGGTTTTAAAGATTGGAAACTAGAAAACAGGTCTGTATACGCCGCCAGGGTCTATGATACAGTCAGCACTCAGGCAGCAGTAACCATTGTTGTTTGTTGTTGCTGCAGAATTTTGCAGCGAAAGCACTTTTTCTGAGGTTTCTTGTAGAAACACGTGTTCCTTCTGACCATTCTGTGGAGACTGTGGAAGCTCTTTTATCCACCCTGTACCACACACACACACACACACACACACACACACACACACAGAATGTTTCACGAGGTGCAAAATACACACTTCTTCTGCTTCTTTTGCTTTTGTCTTCTTTCCTCTTCAGAGTCTTACTTCTGCTTTCTTTTAATTCCTATTCTCTCATCTTTATTTTGAAGTTTTCATTTTTCCATCTATCTTGCATCTCTGCTCAGTGCTGATTCCCTGCCCGCCCACAGACTTTGATGCCCCTTCAAACTTGTGGGCACAGTTCATCAGAGAATTAGGCTTCCACCTCCATGACCAGATCACAGAGAACAAAGGTTTAATCCTGGCAATCTGCTTCTCTGTGATGGGAGAGGAAAATGGTGGTTGCTCATATGGAAAACAGTTGTATACTGCATTTGACTGCTTCCTTCGACAGGCACACTGACAGGGTTGCTATAGATGGAATTTAGAGCAAGTAGTTTCAAAGGGAAGGCATTAGTGTGTTCTATAAGAAAAGTCCTTGTGAAAGGGGAGTAGATTCAAGATAAAATTCTGTGTGTGTGTGTGTGTGTGTGTGTGTGTGTGTGTGTGTGTGGTGACAGATCAAATCCTATGTGTCTCTCATATCTGGATGGCATTAGCATATATCTAAAGCATCTTCCTTTTCAATAAGCAGTCTGTGTTCTGGAAATGCCAACTCATATTAAAATATAATTAGGAAAGTAATCCTCTTCTCATAATAATAGCGTGTTTCAAATTCAATATACATATTTTAGTATGTGTACCATGTTTCCAGTCATTAGTGTGTATAAGCCATTCTATTTTCTGGTCCTACACATCGGTGGACAAGGTCAGTACAGAACATGAACTCAATACACTAGCATTCACCTGTGATATCATACTCATATCTGTAGGACTAAATATAGGTTGTCACCATTGAACTTCACTACAATTTCACCTCATCAACAAAAACATGTCACTTTCTGTTTCAAAATACACTCACCTCTGCTTCACTCTCCAACCTCCTTCTGATTTTGTACCTTATTTTATGCAGTTCTTAAGCCTTTTCTCCGTATATTTACAAATGTATTATTGCTTTCAATATGGAAACTCTCCTTACTAAAGGCATTTATGCAATTCTCTTAGTGTAACTTAAGTACTTTTTTGATGATGATGGTGTTAGTATAAAAATACTCCATGTTATGTAATTGAGAGTGTCTGACAGTGATTTATGCATCTGTAACACCTTAAGACTCTGCCATTAACAGGTGTCACCCACGTCAAAACATAAAAAGGTAATTACTTTGTGGAAAGAGATGGTACCCAAGTAATTCCTTAGAAGTGTATGCTACTTCAAGTAGAACTGAAATTTCATGCCATTGCCAATGAGAGCATTTCTGAAGTCATCAATGCATAATCTTAATCTTAATGAGGTCCCAATCACATTTGGCTGTCATAGGCTTTTAAATATATCCTAAGTCTATTACTTGGTTCCATTAATTAGTATGTATATTTTCAGGAGCCTAAAATAGATATCAGATTAAGCAGAAAATTTAGAGATGTGTTCTTGACATCCTGTTTGGTTTTTACACTATTCATAGGATAAAGAGGCTTAAATGTTAGTGGAACAGCTTTCTCTATTTTCAGATAGAGGCCCTATGTTATAAACATTCAGTAATTTTTTAAGAAGGCCCTATTAACAGTTTATTTTTTCCTCAATGGCTTTAATGAAAAGGAAAAAAAAATAGTTGTTAAAGACCTGTTATATCCATTTTGGATAAGGACTAATTAGGGGTGGAGAGACTGCTACAGCCATTAATGAATTCTACCAATCCTCTGGGTGAGGTGTCACAATTGAGAACCAGCTTTGCTACGGACTAAATTGTACCACACCTAAAATTCATGTGTTAGAGCTTTAACTCCCAACGTGGTGATATTTGGAGATGGAGTCTTCGGAAGTATTTAGGTCATGAGGGTGAGCTCTCTCATTGTCTCTCTTTCTCTCTCTGTCTCTCCACCATGAGGTGACACAGTAAGGAGTCAGAAAGAGAGACCTCACAAGAAATAGAATCAGCCAGCACCTTGATCTTGGACCTTTGGTCTCCAGAACTGAGAAATAAATGTCTGTTCTTGAGGCCACCATGTCTATGGTATTTTTTTTTAATAGCAATCCAAGTAATTAATTCAAGTTTTATAATCTGTATCAATAGTAGTATGCTAATTCCATTAGTAGAGTCATTAGCTATTTGGTAGGCAGTGATAAAAAGAATTATTTCTAGTTGATTTTGCAGGAAAGATGCCCTGGAAAATAGAACCAGCTCACCTTGAATGGTTCATAGTTTAAGAGTCTGACTCAGAGTCTTTATGCTCCAATGACATATTTCACTTTTAAATTTGGCTGAGCATAAAGCATATGAGTGACAAATATGTGTTGGAGACATGTCACTATAGGTCTTGTCTCAATGGTGTTTTTCAAGAGCTGGTAAATGTAATAGAGCTTTGTACATTTTCTGAGGCATTCAAGTGACTATAATAACTTTTCTACTGTTCCATCTCAGTCTTATAACATGTTGCAAATATTAAAATCATCTTATCTTTATTTAAAACAAAAGTCAGTGTTTCTGTGATGTGCTTCAAATGCCTGTCAAATATTAACTTTGTGCTGTATATTTCAACATTTATAAATAGCACTCTAAATAAATCATGGCTCTCAAATAGTGCCACATTAACATCTTCTATCAAGGTTCCATATAAATATATGGCTGATGAAAAAACAATTATTGTAACAATTATGGAGTGATATTATTCGATGATAGTGATAATTCTTTCTACAAATATATTTTTGGCCAAAACTCTACATGATACATAATAAGGTTCCAGAATGTACAATTTAAAAATAGTAACTGTTTCAGCCTCCTGGATATTCATTCCTCTATATTGTGCAATTTTTATTTTAAACAAAACTGCATTTTCTACAACAATACTATGAGGCAATGTGTCTGAGTACGACTAACAGCATCAACTAGTAAAAAGAGCTCCCCACACAGTGCAAATTTGTATTCTTTTTAGAATCAAAAAAACATTTCTTCATTTTAGTGGTTTATGGATTTATGGATTTAGAGACTGAAATAGAAAAGTTTTATAAATGTAGTCTAGTCTATTAGAGAGGCTGAACTCAGAACTATATTTAATGAAATAAAAAATATTAAAGCAGTTCATAAGCTGTAAAATGCTGAACAAACCCGCCTAACAATAAACAGTTTGAATCTTCTCCGTCCGAGTTCAGGGATCCTTCTATTAGAGCAAACAACATAAAGCAGAGCAGCCTGTAAAACCTTCTTCCCTGTGCCGGAAACTTAAATAGGAAAGCAAGAATCTCAGCTGATTCCTTTCCAGTCCAGGATATTTAGTTATTTTAGCCATCATTTGGGAATCCTAAAGGAGTCCATCTCAAATAATATTCCATGAAGCATTCCACAACAACAAAATCCACAATGCTCACTTAAGTTTAGACAATTAAAATCAAGAGTTTGTGCTTCAATTCAAGGATTTAGTTGGACATAAAGTTCACTTTTCAAGTGATTAAAATTAGAATGACATTGTAATAATGGTAGCCTTAACTGTGGTTGCCAAGTACATAAACTTGGTTTAATGATACAAATACCTCTTGTTCATGGCTGGGTCTTATTGGACCTGAACAAAGGTGGCCCATGAGACAGTGTTGATTCCTCTGGGAATGATCAATACTTTTAATACATATTAAACCATTAAAAGTATGAATGGAGCTCTTTGGGAAAAGTAAGTTAGCATAAATATTTTTATTGCCAATTGCTACTTGCGTTCATGTGCTTGCGGTACTAAACAAAATGTTCTCTTACTGGGGAAAAATTAAACTGAGAATAAAGATAAAAGGCTTTAATATAAACAGTATCCAATATAAACAGAGGTTTATAAGTTGGTTTACTATAACTTGAAGAGTTTTCTTTTTTTAAATTTTTATAATTTTTTTTTAATTTATTTCTGTGAGAGAGATAGAGACAGTGTGAATAGGGGAGGGTCATAGAGAGAGGGAGACACAGAATCCAAAGCAGCTCCAGGCTCTGAGCTGTCAGCACAGAGCCCAACAAGGGGCTCGAACCTACGAACCGGGAGATCATGACGCAAGCGAAAGTGGACGCTTAACCGACTAAGCCACCCAGGCGCCCCATAACTAATGTACTTTTAAATCATGTTTTAAAATCTTTTGGAATGCACTAAAATAGCTCTCGATTATATGAAAATCATTTCGCAATTTGTCAATAAAAATAATTATGTGCTTTTTCATATTTATAAATAGTATGTGAAGTAATATCAACTCTTTTTTAGATTATTATTCAGTGTTGCCATTTTTGACATTAAGCACCACGATTAACCCCAAAATAGTTTTCCTTAGAGGTGATCTACTCAAATATGTGTTAACATTACCATATAAATGATGATGGTTAAAGTTATTATTAGTAAATGGAAATCCTACTTTTGCACGTACTTATTATTTCTCTCACAATCTGATCTACTTTAAATGTATTCTTTAACATAATTATATAAAGACAAATTTAATCTTAATATGTCAGAAAGTATTATCGTCTTGCAAGCAGTACTCCAAGGTTAATAATGTCTGGGAATATAAAGTGTTTTTGACTGTAAGATTAGTCTTCTTATTTGAAAAAGGCTTTAAATTTCATTTCAAAGGAGATTTCACGCCCCATGAAATTTAAACTATGACATTTAGAAAACATTCACTTTATTATAATGCACTGAAAAATTATAGTGCAAATGCTTCTTGTTCCTATCCATCAAAACTGTTGTTAGAAATGTAAAGGGAGTATTTTCTTAGGTAAAAATTATGTGATATGCTGAGAAAAAAAAGTGAATGCCTCCTACTGTTCATCCTGAAGTCAGGTAATTACTGCTTCAATTATGCTACAGAATGCTTTAAAATTAGGTCCTGAAGTTGTTTTCAGTAGAATTGATGTTTAGATAACCTTTTGTTCATTGAGTTTTCCATTTATCCAAACTTTTATGAAGTGCTCCATGCACTTTAAAGAATAACTTTTGAGGAAATTCTTTTATGTACTCTTAGTACATCGATATCACAAATACTGAGATTATAAGACACAAAAATGTGGCATATTTACTATTTCTTTTCGTTTTGTTTTTTGGGGGGGAGTGGAGAGTAAAGTCGGGGTGGGGGGGGGCAGAGGGAGAGAAAAAGAATCCCAAGCAGTTTCCACTCTCAGCATGGGGCCCAGCATGGGGCTCCATTCCATGGCCCTGGCATCATTTCCTGCACCGATATCGATATCAAGAATTAGAAGCTCAACCAAGTAAGCTACCTAGGCACCCCAAAAATGTGGCACTTTTAAATATGAATGTGAAGATTTCATTGTTCATCACACAGTATTTTCAGACATTCCTATTAGAGCTCAACTTGATTTGAGCAACTTCTCAATTTTTTTTTCCTGTTAAAACAAAATATTTTTTTAACAATATCAAAAAATTCTAATAAATGCATATTAGCTTCCTACAAAATTTTGGATCTTTTATTCTTTGCCTTATTTGATAATATATTTATTCTTGAGATTTAGATCACATTCACCATGACCTAAAATTACACTTTACTATCCATTTTGACTTAAAAAAAAATTGAAGCTGACATAATCACTCAGTATTTCTAAAGAGTTCCTCGGTGATAAAAGGTAAACTTTGAGTAGCAATAGCAGATAGCAGACATTCAATATACATTAGGTTGGATGAGTATGTGGATGGTGTTAATATAAGGCAGAAATGATGTGATCTATACCTATTTTAGTGTCAAATAATAGTGACTAAATCATATCATGAAAAGAAGATGTTTAGATGTATTTCACATCTAAAATGTCATTCTCAGGGTGCATGGTGGCTCAGTTCGTTAAGCATCAGACTCTTGATTTTGGCTAAGGTCAAGATGTCACAGTTAATAGTGAGACAGTGCACACATTGGCCTCATATGGGGTTCTGTGCTGACAGTGTGGAGGCTGATTGGGATTCTCTCTCTCTCTCTCTCTCTCTCTCTCCCCCTCCCTTCCTCCCCTGTGCTGTCTCTCTCTCTCTCTCTCTCAAATAAATACATTAAACAAAAAAATAAAATGCCATTCTCTTAAGTAAGGACAGCTCATTTAAAAAACAGAGAAACCACACAAAAGTGGAAGTATATACTGTCTTTACTAAAATAAGAAAAGCTAAGAGATCAAAATGTCATCTTTTGTTGACAGATGCCATCACCTGTTGCAGCCAATTGGTCCATGGTCAGAAGTGTTTGCCAATGTTTGCTATTTCAGAATGATTTATCCAAAGGTTTCAGGAAGACTTGAACAACAATAAGACCCCATGCCCAGGACTATGAACTTACAAATATGATGTCTTTGTGCTCAGCAGGTCAGGGGGTGAAAATTAGTCCATATGAGTCAATCACAATTAGATGATTCTCATGCAGTTTTGCAGCAGAAATTCACATAGGCTGGGTCATTGTTCAAAAGTCCTGGAGTAGGGCCACAAAGTTATCTTGAAAAAGACCCAGACTTTGTAGCTCCCCTGTTTTGGGCCAAAACAAACAGAAATTTTATCTGAAAAATATCATTTCTGTTCTAAGTATTAAAGATTCCTCAAACATAATTTTTAAAGCACATTAAGCAGCACTAGTCAAAAATAAACATACATACAGGTACAGGAAGACAACTGGCAGAAAAGAATTGAAAACTGAAATATACCCCAAAACACTCAATATATTGGAAACATATCAACCACAGATTAGGAAACAGCTATTCTTTTTATGTTCAAAGAAGTGAAAGACAAACTTCAACTATATACATATATATACATATATATATATATGCATATATATACATATATATATATATAGTTGAAGAGAAGTATTAAGAACTGACCAACAGATTTGCAAAGCATGAAATAAAACTTCTAGAAATAAAAGTTACAACAACAAATATTGAAGACTTGATAAATGGGTTTAACAACTGATTACATATAGCTAAAAGAGAATTAGGTAAAAGAAAAGATCAGAAGAAATTACTCAGAGCATACTTTGCAGAGATAGAAGTTATGTAGTTTGGGAGACTTTGTTGGCTCATGAAGGAACAATGATGTGAAGAACAATAAAGGTAGATGAATTAATATATTTCATTTCATTCGTTTTTCCATGTTTTCCGTCTAACAGTTTAAAAGTTGTGTACTTCATTCCTTTTATCAGTTTACTTATAAATTGTTCATCTTTAATTTTTCTAATATTAATCAATAAAATTTCTCTCCTGGATAGTTTAAGGACTTTATACTTATTCAGCATTGGTGTTTTTTAATTCTTACTAGTTTAATCCATATGATATCATTATTATTCTTCCTTCCAAAAGAAGAAACGATAGGACAGAATTGAAAAAGAAACATTTAAGAAGAAGGGTGATTAGCTTAAAATAAGCTTCTAGACTTTATGAATAAATCAGTAATTATATTAAATGTAAATTGTCTAATTGACCCAATTTAGACAAAAAGATTGTTAATTAAAATCATCTGAATGAAAATCATTATGGAAGACACATCTAAACTATAAGGCTATATAAAAAATTTAAAGCAAAAGGGTGAAAAAGGCAAATACAATCTCAAACAAAGCTAGAAAATCTATCTGAATATCACGAAAAATAGAATTTAAGATCCACAGCATTACTAGAGATAAAGATAGTCACTTTATAGGGCACTAACAGTTTCAATGTCTTAGAAGTATAAAATGATTTTAAAATTATATTGTGTATCTAAAAATAAAAGTTATTTTAATGTGGATGTTGTGTATACACAAAGGTATGTATATTTTCATTGTAAAATACTAATTGAATTTTTTTGTGTTTGTGTTGATTGTTTAAGATATTTGTAGAGTCAGCATGAAGTTAAAGAAGAACAAAGACAAAGCCAGGGAATGACATTTAAACCTCAATGATGCATTTATTGGACTTGTGTCTTTTCTATCACACTGGATTAAATAAATTTGTTAAAAGTAAAATTTAGAGAGATACCCATATACCTGAAGAAAATACAAAAAAGAAGGGAACATTGAGAAATCCACAATCGTAGTAGAATTTAACACATATCTTCAAAAATTGATAGAATGCAAACAAAATTAGCTAAGCATATAGAATATATTGGTAAGATGTGACTAACAAATCGCAAATTAGGTCATTAATGGATACAAATAGAGCACCCCAACACATAAGCATAAAATACACCTTTTCAGACACACATAGGACATTTACCAAAGTCAACCATACAGAATTTGACCATAATACAAGTTTTCACATGTTTTGAGGGATGGCTATCATGATCCATATGTGATTAGCCTAGAATTCAATTAGCAATTAATAATGAAATTAAGTAGAGTATTTCTATATCTTTGGAAATTAAAAGATTAAAAAAATCATGTGTTAAGAAATAAGTTGTCACAGGTAAAATGAAAAAATAAAGAAATTTATAAGGAAAATACTATATGTCTTAAACTATTAGAAAACAGCTAAGACACTATTTAGAAATAAGAAGTTGGAAATTAATGATCAACACATCAATTTCATAAGTTAAAAGAAGATATCCCAAAAAAATCCAAGTAAAAGAGGAACCTAATAATATAGATAAAAGCAGAAGTAATATTATAGAAATAAATACCAAGAAGCTTGAATAAAGCCAACTGGTTGTTCTTTGAAAAATTAATTTAAAAAAAGCAAAATTTGAGCAATGATACTGACCAATAAAGTATAAGGCACAAATGCAGATATCACAGAGATTTTAAAAAGGTAACGTGAAGAAATTATGAACAACTGTTAGCTCGACACGTGTGAAATTTAGGTAAAACGGGCAAGGTCTTAGAAAAGAGACAACTTAACAAATCAAAGAAAAAGGGAGCCTGAACTAGTAGCCAAAAATCTTCCCCCAAAGAAAATTCCAGGCTCAATAGACTTCAATGTGTTACTATTATGGAAAAATATAATAGTGGCAAAACAGAATAAAAATGATAAACTGCAAATTAAGACACTTAAAAACAGTTCCCATGCTTTCAGATGGTATAATCAGATTGCCATGAAGTTCCAGGGCCTTGGGCTGTGAAGAAGCAGATGCTTGCTGTATTCACCACCATCTCACCGAAGCATGAACGTCTCCATTCTCTGCATCTTAATCCTCAATAGTTCTTCTTTGTCACAGCATTAAAGAACTAAATGTCAGGCCATATGCATATCGGCACGTTTGCCTCTCTTTGAACCTTTATAAGATACAAAGGATGAAAAAAATAGTGATGTGTCACACTTAGTATTCAAGCCTGGCACTGTGTGGACATTTGGACTACAAAAGGAATAAAATCAGCAGATTAGAAGGAACGTTGGGTTTTTCTAATCTTTGAATTTTAAAACCACATGAATGATCCTGGTGAATCAATTTAATTTTTAGTGTGTCTGCCTCCAACAAGTTTGATCTTATGAAGAAAAGGTAACAAACAGCAGCTCTCTGGAATGTGGAAGTGAGTATATTAGACACCTTTCTATGGATCTTACTTTGTTTTAAGTTTTTATTTAAATTCCAGTTGGTTAACATACAGTGTGATATTACTTTCTGATGTACAATATAGTGATCCAGCACTTCCTGATGACACCCGGTGCTCATCACAAGTGCCCTCCTTAATCCCCTGCACCTATTTCACCCACCTCCCCATCTACATGCACTCTGGTAACTATCAGTTTGTTTTCTATGGTTATAAGTCTGTTTCTTGTTTGCCTCTCTCTCTTTCTCTCTCTCTTTACTCTTTGCTTCTTTGTTTCATAAATTCTATGGGTCTTACTTTTTAAAATACATAGAAGTTAGCAAATGTAGCCATAAGCTTTCAATGTTTTTTTTTCTTTACCTTGAACTTAAATGTAATCTAAGCATTTTATTGAACTTGAACTATTTAAGCATATTATTCCTTGATCCTGTTTCATAATGACACAATAATAGTAAAATATAGTGACCCTCAATTCTGGCACGTATCAATAATCACCTATAGGGCTTGTTAAAACACAAATTGCTGGACCCACCCGGAATAGGACTGGAGTGACGTCTAAGAATTTGCTCTTATACTAGGCTCTCAGATGACGCTGTTGCAGCTGCACGCGGACGGTACCTAGAGAACCACTGTTACAGAACCTGAGCTCTAAAGCACTCTGTTGTTAAGTACTCCCTGGATCGTCTTATTTAATCCAGTCAACAACTCATAGATATATATACTAGCATAATCTCCGTTTCTAGATAGGAAAATTGAGAATGAAGATTAAATACATTCCTCAATTGCAAACTTCTAGAAGAGTCAGAATTTGAACTTATGCCGGTCTGTCCCCATCCAGTTTCTTTCGGAACGTGTGTGTGGGCGCATGTGTGTTCACTTTAAAATAGTTTTACCTACATTTAAAATTCAACATTAATCGAGTCCATGTTTGTCTGTGAAACTCTATCCAATGGTTTCTTAGAACACGGTTTACAAAGCGCCATAGAGTCCAAAATCTTAACTACCATTTCTAGCATAAGTTAAAAATAACCATGACTAGGGGCGCCTGGGTGGCTTAGTCGGTTAGGCATCCGACTTTCGCTTAGGTCATGATCTCGCGGTTCGTGGGTTCGAGCCCCGCGTCGGGCTCTGTGCTGACTGCCGGCTCAGAGCCTGGAGCCTATTTCAGAGTCTGTGTCTCCCTCTCTCTCTGACCCTCCCCTGCTCACGCTGTCTCCCTCTCTCTCTCCTAGAAATAAAATAAAAATATAAAAAAAAAAATAACCATGACTAATTTATATGTTCCTAGCAATCACTTAAAGACAAATCAACTAAAAACTTTGGTCTTTATTTCTGTTAATTTTGGTTGAGGATATCTAGTGCTGTTTATAACACCCACCATGTTCTGAGGGTACTGTTATTTTGAATAATCCCTTATTAAAATAAATGTTTTTGATTCAGAATTAATAATTGATTAACGGTGGTAGAAGAAAATTCTCTCTCCAAATTAGGATATAATATTCTCTAGTTTAATGACAATTCCAAACAATTTACTAAATTGTAAGAGTTACCAAATTAACTTAAAAATCCACAGTTGGTAAATTTAAAAAAAAAATAATAAAAATAAAAAGTTCGCAGCTGGGAACAGGATATCACACAATTATTGAGTTTGAGGAGCCTAGAAACCTAAATTCTTGCCTATTTCTCTCTCATGAAATACTTGCACCCTAGTTCCCATTTTTTGGATACCCCAAAGGGGCTAATTCACAAGATCAAAGTCTTCCACAGTGACCATTGCTGCTGCCTATCCTCTTCAATTTTTTAAAGTGCAGCATTACTTTTAGATCAAAGCCTTTTTGAGGGTCGTCTTCTTGTTTAAGAGGAGGAGATGGGTATGATGGGAGAGAATTTTAAAATCCAAGGGACGTTCCATCTAGACAAATGTAGCTCCAGCAGAGACCGAGAGAAGAAGGAAAATCTGCATCTTAGAGTTCACAATTGCAGTGCTCATCTTGATATTTGAAGAAGTCAGAAAACAACTTTGGCATTAATAGTACATAGTTTGCTTAAATGTATTAATTCATATTTTGAAGAATTTCCTTTGTAAATCTTGCCAAAAGGTCATTGTCTTACCTTTACTTTTTAGGTACAGAAAGCTTTAGGCCTTAAGCTCTGGGTTAGCTCGGGGATACAGCAATGTGTTTGCCTGCCTTCTTCCATTTTCTTTTTTCATGGAAGCAACGTTAAAAATGAGTTTATTTCAGGGAGAAGCAAACATTACACTGTATTATTAATATTTGAGTGCTATTTAAATATTTATTAGAGTATTTTTCTTTCTATGTCTAGGTTTAAAAGGTTTTGGTTTTCTTAACTGATTTAACTACAGGCTCAATTTAAAATCTATGTGATTAATATTTTTAATGGGGAATATTATAATTCATCTCAGCAATTCTTAATTCTAGGTAAATCTACTTTATTTGGTGAGGATGGTGAGTGTCTTTGGGACTCCTTGGTGAAGTACTTCTTAGAGTTCCATGAAGCATCACAGCTTTTTCCCTTTCTCCATATCAACTTGCCAGAAGTCTGTTATACAAGCAACATAAATGTGTCACTGTGCCATTTCTGGCACCATCATTAATAGGGTCCTGAGGCTTATTCTTACGGCAGAAAGAAAATACTTTATTCTTCCGTGAATTTTCTAAGAAAAAATTACAAGTCAGAACAGGAATAGACACTCCTTGGCTTTGAGAATTTTTGATCTAACTTTCCTTGATTTATTTTTCCTGGTAAATGTTTTCCCAAGCTATTAGTAAACCCTTCTCAGTGTCTCTACCACCATAAATGCTTTGAGTGTTGATAACGATGAAGGATCAATTGTCCCATAGCTACCTTGCTTTTAGTGACCAAATAGATTTGTCACTGGGATTTTTTCCCTCAATTTTGAGCTCATGCCTCATTTTAAAGCCCTTTTAACTGCATCTCTACTTTAATAATAAAGCTAGTGCTTATTTTCTATAATGTAAAAATGATTTCCTTACTTTTATCTCACTATTGAAATTTCTTTTCTAAACCTTTTGAAGTTTTCCTATTGCCATAGTCTCTTTTCTATTTTCTGATTCTATTTCTTTTTTATAAATTTTTTTAAAATGTTTTGTTTATTGCTGAGAGAGAGAGAAACAGCATAAGCAGGGGAGGGTCAGAGAGAGAGAGGGAGATACAGAATCTGAACCAGGCTCCAGGCTCTGAGCTAGCCATCAGCGCAGAGCACGATGCGGGGCTCAAACCCACGAAACTGTGTGATCATGACTTGCACCAAAGTTGGATGCTTAACTGACTGAGCCACCCAGGTGCCCCTGATTCTGTTTCTGTATTTTCTACATTTTCTATTTTCTTTTAGTTTTGTGTGGTCAAGTTACAAGTATTTACTCTTTTCAATCATCCTTCATAAATCATTTCTAGTTCTACTGGCCTTTTTATTGGTCCCTCTTAAATTTTCACATAATATGCTGATTACAAAACTATATAACTTCAATACATTTTGGAAGTGTAATACATTTCTGATAAGACTAAGTATACTTCTGTGCATTTTATTTAAAAAGGAGCTGTCATGGCACTCTTCTTGTCTGCATGCATCAATGTGGCACCAATAAATATGGAATTTTTTTTACAAAATTCACTTGAACCTCTGGGTACCGTGTGGTTATTTGGTTAATGTCTATCCTACAAAACTAAACAGCATTAAGGAAGGAACTATGTCTCTAGTTAGACATTAAAGGAAAATTACTAAATGGAAATTAATGATTGAATTTTTATTTGAAAAGTCTATCGTGTTATGGCTTAAAGCAAAAAAAAAAAATCTAGAATTATTTTAGCAGTGGGCTCACAGAAGTGTTTGAGTCAAAACAATTGAATTATCTGCTCCGGCCCTGATATTACAATACTGTTTTATCTGTAGGGGGGAAAAAAGCCAATCTTTAAGCAAAATAATTTTGAGATTGACTGGAACACGTTAACATTTTTGAAATTTTGGCAGATTGTACTAGTCTGCTGCCGTTACAGAATAACATAGACTGTTAGCTTAAACAAAGAGAATTTTCCCACAGTTCTGGAGGTTAAAAGTCTTAAATCAGGTGGGTGGCAAATTTGGTTTGGTTTCTGGCAAGAGTCCTTTTCCTGCCTTGCAGACAACAACTCTCTTGCTATTTTCTCATATGGCCTTTCCTCTGGGTGCACAGAGAGGGAGAGACATGAAAGCTGTCTCTCTTATAAGGAGTCAGACCTATTGGATTAGGAACCTACCCTTATGACCTCACTTATTCTTAATTACCCTCCTAAAGTCATGATTTCCAAACACAGTCACATTGGAGGTTAGGGCTTCAACATATTAATTTTAGAGGGATACATATAATTTTAGAGTCCATAACAAAATTACTTTCCACCTCAAGTAATACTCAAGTTTTATTGGAGCTCCATTTATTGATGTTGAAACATACATTTTTGGGGATAGAATTGGGGGGAGGGTGCAGAGGCAATACAGCAAAGGATGATGAAGGCAGCTTAGTTTAGATTTTTCCAAATCACCGTGTTCTAAGGTGTTTTTTTATGACACTGACAACCAGTTCTCTGATTCTCCAGACACCAACTGCCACCCAAGGAACTCAACTCAATTTTGACACTAACTACCTGGAATTAGCTCCATAGGTTAAGAACTGTTTCACAAGATGCCTCCACTTCAGACGCCCATCACAAGTTCTGTGCAACCTCTGACAATTGGCTAAAAAGCAGGGGTTCTTACAAACACCTCACATAACTCAGGAACAAACTTTACTTATGTGTACTGATTTATTATAAAGGGTACAATGCAAGAACAACTAATTAAAGAGACGTGCAGTCGAAGGTATTGGGGGGTAGGTGTGTGGAGCTTCCCTTCTCTGGGGAAACAACTCTTTCTCTTAGCACTTTAATGTATTTACCAACCTAGAAGCTCTCTGAAGAATCTTATTATTCAGTTTTTATAGAGGTCAATCTCCAGTCCCCTTCGCCTCCTTCTCCCAGGAGATCAGGGGTAGAGCTGATCAAGATTCCAACTTGTTAATCACTTAGTCTTTCTGATGACTGTTCCTCATTCCAAGGCTGAAGAGGGACTATACTTAAGTCACCTCATTATCATAAACTCAAATGTGATACAAGAGAGCTAGTTATGAATTCAAAGGACATTCCTTTTACTCAGGAAATTTCAAGGGGTTTTGGAGGTCTACACCAGAAACTAAGGACAAAGACCAAATATATTTTTGTATTATGCCATACCATTTTTAAAGTGCACAGCAGAAAGAGTCATGAAAGTCAGACTTTCATTTGTAAGGATCAGACTCAAGAGAAAAACACTCTGAATTCCAAAGTCCATTCTATAAATATCAAGATCCAAAATCTAGAGGTCTCAAGAGCTTTAGGATGTATGCAGGAATCGATGTGAAAGCAGTTTTTCAGAATGAAATGAAGTAATGGTTTAACCAGTTAGCTTCAAGGGGAAGAAATGGAGAGGAGAGAAGGAATTAAAAATAAGCATTTTTCAGAGGTTCTTGGCCTTGGACTCTTCTGAAATTGAATCTCCGGGGAGCTGGGCACTGTCATTTCTCTCAATGATCTTTAAGATCCATGAGCAAAAAAAGAACTGTCTTCCAATGTCTATCTAGACCTCAGGGGGTGATTATTCTTATAAAATTTTCTAAACTATGACAGGGATTTGGAAAATTTTTTCTTCCCAATTCTGTGTGGAATTTCATGACTGCAATTAAACTTAATTATGTGCTTATTCAATTTCTAAATAGATGAGTGTATTTCTTTATTAAATATATTAGAGAAGACCTGAGTTAGGGTGAGTCTTCTGGATTTTTGTAGTTTTCTTGTGCCTCCAGAAACAGTATATGGTAGTCCCACTGATCTCCAGTTTTGCTTTCTCTGGTCTTAGTTACCCAAGGTCAACTGTGGTCCAGAAGCAGATGATCCTCCTTCTGACATATCGTCAGGAGATCAGTGGTAGCCTAACACTACATCTAATGCCCATGTTATTCACCTCACTTCATTTCATCAAGTAGTGATTTTATCATCTCACATTATCATAAGATGGGTGGGTACAGTACAATAAGATCTATTGAGAGAGAGAGAGAGAGAAAGCGTATACACATACTTTCATTACAGTATGTTATAATTTTTCTGTTATTATTAGTTATACTTGTTAATCTCTCAGCTAATTTATAAATTAAACTTACCAGAGGTATTTATGTATAGGAAAAAAAAAACATAGTATATATAGGATTCAGTACTATCTGTAGTTTCAGTCATCCACTGAGAATCTTAGAATATATCCCCTATGGACAAGGGGACACTACTATATTTTGGGCCACTTATCTGAATAGTAGATTGCTAATTTCTTGGTAATAGTAACTACAGATAATAACAAAGATAATGAACTGAGAAGAGGCAGACTGTCTTTCTAAATGGTTTTGGAACCCTTGAAACTTTCACCATGACAGAATTATAATGAATCTCTAATTCCAAACAAATTAAATGCCAGATTATGTCTTATACTCAGTGGAACTTCAGAGATGATGAGGTAATTCAATACTGAGTTGAGTCAAACATATCAGTTTTTAGAGCCATAACCTAACAAAATGGAAACCACAGAAAATGTCTTCTGAATAATGTTAAAAATATTAAATAAAGGAAAATCCATGACTCATGGAGTCAAGAATTATTTTTTTCTGATATCTGTAATCAACCCTTTTTATAATATGCATAGTCTTTCTGTATATATATATTATCCACACTGTAATCTTAAATTTTAAGGTTCTTAAAGCTTTGAAAGTTCAAAGCGAGTTAAGTACCACTGCTCTGAATAGGTTCTAGAGAAACTCTGTAGCATCTCTTAGGGGAATACAGTTTTTAAAATGTTTGAAAAACATTAATTAAAAACAAGTTATGAAAATTTATTAAAATTGTGCTTTGCTGGTTATAAAAAAGAACCTTCTCTCTCAAATTTCAGAAAGATATTTTATACTTTTACCTTTTTACCCAGTGTTGTCCATATTATTTTAAATATTAATATCCATTAATAATTGCTGCATCACTTTTTAAAAAATATTTTAATTAAAAAAATTTTTTTTGATCATAAGCCAGGTAAGAGCAGAGACAGAGGGGAGAGAGAGAATCACAGGCAAGCTCCACACTTTCAGTGCATAGCCTGATGTGGGACTTGAGGGGCTCAAATTCATGAATTGTGAGATCATAACCAGAGCTGAAGCCAAGAGTTGGACACTTAACTGACTAAGCCACTCTGGCACCTCTCGCTTCACTCTTTAATTCAATCATATGGTTGAGGGGAAAAACTGAGAGCTTTCCCCCTAAAATCAGGAACACGGCAGGGATGTCCACTCTCACCACTGTTGTCTAACATAGTGCTGGAAGTCCTAGCATCAGCCATCAGACAACAAAAGGAAATCAAAGGCATCAGAATTAATAAAGAAGTCAAACTTTGACTTTTCACAGACATGATACTTTACATAGAAAACCCAAAAAATTCCACCAGCAGCCTGCTAGAACTGATCCATGAATTCAGCAAAGTTTCAGGGTACAAAATCAATGTAGAGAAACCGGTTGCATTTTTATCAACAATGAAGCAACAGAAAGAGAAATCAAGAAACCGATCCCATTCACAATTGTACAAAAAACCATAAAATACCTAGGAATAAACCTAACCAGTGATATAAAAGATCTGTATGATGAAAACTATAGGAAACTTATGATGGCATTGAAGAAGACACAAAGAAATGGGAAAAAAAATTCCATGCTCATGAACCAGAAGAATAAATACTGTTAAAATGTCATTACTACACAAAGCAGTTTACACATTCCATGCAATCCCAGTTAAAACTGCACCAGCATTCTTCTCAAAGCCAGAAGAAACTAACCTAAAATTTGTATGGAACCACAAAAGACCCTGAATAGCCAAAGTAATGTTGAAGAAGAAAACCAAAACGGGAGGCATCACCATCCCAGACTTTAGCCTCTACTACAAAGCTGTCATCATCAAGACAGTATGGTATTGGCACAAAAATAGACACATAGACCAATGGAACAGAATTGAGAACTCAGATTTGGACCCAAAAGTGTACAGCCAACTAATCTTTGACAAAGCAGGAAAGAGTATCCAATGGAAAAAAGACAGCCTCTTTAACAGATGGTGCTGGGAGAACTGGACAGCAACATGCAGAAGAATGAAACTAGATCATTTTCTCACACCATGCACAAAAATAAACTAAAATGGATAAAGGACCTGAACGTGAGACAGGAAACTATCAACACCCTAGAGGAGAAAGCAGGAAACAACCTCCTTGACCTCCACGCAGCAACTTCTTACTTGACACATCCCCAAAAGCAAGGGAATCAAGAGCAAAAATAAACTGATTGGGACCTCATCAAGATTAAAATCTTCTGCACGGCAAAGGAAACAATCCACAAAACTAATAGGCAACCAACGGAATGGGAAAAGATAGTTGCAAATGACATATCAGATAAAGGGTTAATATCCAAAATCTATAAGGAACTCATCAAACTCCACACCCGAAAAACAAACAACCCAGTGAAGAAATGGGCAGAAGATATGAACAGACACTTCTCCAAAGAGCACATCCAGATGGCCAACAGACACATGAAACGATGCTCAGCATCCCTCCTCATCAGGGAAATACAAATCAAAACCACACTGAGATACCAACTCACGCCAGTCAGAGTGGCTAAAATGAGCCAATCAGAGAACTCTAGATGCTGGCGAGGATGTGGAGAAACGGGCACCCTCCTACACTGTTGGTGGGAATGTAAACTGGTGCAGCCCTTCTGGAAAACAGTGTGGAGGTTCCTCAGGAAACTAACAATAGAACTCCCCTATGACCCAGCAATAGCACTGCTAGGAATTTACCCAAGGGATACAGGGGTGCTGATGCATAGGAGCACATGTACCCCAATGTTCATAGCAGCACTCTCAACAATAGCTAAAACATGGAAAGAGCCTAAGTGTCCATCAACAGATGAATGGATCAAGAAGATGTGGTTTATCTATACCATGGAATATTACATGGCAATGAGAAACAATGAAATCTGGCCATGTGTAGCAACATGGATGGACCTTGAGGGTGTTATGCTGAGCGAAATAAGTCAGGCAGAGAAAGACAAATATCATATGTGTGCACGTATAGGAGGATTAGGAGGAACTTGACGAGGACCAAGGGGGAGAAGAAGGGGGGAAATGGTGGGGGAAAGGGAGAGAGGCAAACCACGAGAGACTCTTGAATGCTGAGAACAAACTGAGGGCTGATGGGGGGTGGGGGAGAGGGGAAGGGAGTGATGGGCATGGAGGAGGGCACTTGTGGGGATGAGCACTGGGTGTTATATGGAAACCAACTTGACAATAAACTATGAAAGAAAAAAAAATAAAAAACATAAGTAGGATCAAAAAAAATAAAAAAATAAATAATGGTATAGTTGAATTTCAGATTTTAAAAGGTATTGATAGTGACCAAAAATTATAATCTTTATTGAAGCTTTCAAAATGAGGCAGAATAGCCATATCAGCTTTGAATTCGCATAGTAGAATTACTTTTTGGTAAAATCACCCACAAGGAGATCATTATGGTAACTAAACAGCTTAGTTATGAGGTCTGAGATAGAATTTCCATAATCAGAATTCTTATAGTGACTTTTCAAGGTACTTTTGCACATATCAGTGATTTTCTGCATGGGCTTCCCTGCCCAGGCTCACGATAAACATGGAATCAGGCCTAAGTGTCTTCCTTTACAGGGCAGCACCAGGAAACGATATTTGCTGTCAAATTTGTTCTGTCTTGCCAACTGCTGAGCGTGTCAACCAAGCTGGTTATACAGCAATTTATGTCTTTGGCAGATTCTCGTGCCATTTGAGTAAAGGGTGAAGGTAATGTTCTCTTGGAAACCACCTTGGCTAATATGTCTGAAGAGCTCAAAAGCAATCTTGTGGCAGCTTGGATGTGGAGGTTCAGAGATGAAATCTTGCTTGGGACATGCTCCCTGAAAACAGTGATTGTCAACAGTGTGGCTAACTACAGCTGTGGTCAATTTATTGTCCCTTGTATGTAATTAAGTGGAGGCCCTAAACTATCCTATAATAAGGAAAAAGATTACACATGTCATAGATCTTTATATGTTATCAGGGTTTTACTGTCAGATATGAGTGAATACTAAAACATTTTCTCAGAGAGATGATGATAATTACAGATTGGGAATATGAAATTAAATCTACTTCAGTTTTCATGGTAGTAATGAGTAGAGGAAAGAAAGTTTGCAGGAACATACTTTTCAGGAAAGTGGCTAAATAATTTAGCACACCCTCAACGTTTTCTCTGTATTAAGTAAAATGTGTTAACTCTTAGAGTATACTTTTCAATTCCTCTCTGAATGACAGGAAGAAGCATATTATAAACATTTTTATGCTGAGTCACAATACAAAGAAAGGTGTTTAAGAAGCAGTCACAATTTATTCATCTTTTTAAATTGAAATGGAAGACAGATGAACTTCCTTAGTAAATCTAAATGGCATATAATGATAATGTTAAAATCAGCAAAAACATAATACGTATTATGGGCCAGGTTCTGGTCTAAGCATTGTACGTATGTTAACACATGTAATCTTTCCATCAGCATCATGAGGTCATTGGTGTTATTAACCCCATTTTACAGAAATAAGAAACAAAGTCATGAAGGTGTTAGGTTACCTAAGATGTGAAGCTGGGAAGTGGTTAATTGAAGATTCCAATCCATACAGCCTACCACTAGTTTCTTGCTGATGCAGAATACACGACCACTAAAGTAATCATCAAACTGGCATTTCTCTCCGACCTTCCCCACTCTAGACACTGCTAACGCAATTTGTTCCCACAGAAATTGTATGGGATATGTGCTATGACCATCCATATTTCTGAGACCCAGAGGAGAAAAGTGGCTGGTTAAGGTCACAGCTAGTTAACAACGGAGTTGTGATTCAGACTCCGAGTATCCAGTTTAGAATCTGCTATTAACTATTTTGCTGTTTACCTAAAATTTTTAATAGGCAAGTAAGTTGGCTGTGTCCCAGAATAATAATAATCAGAATTTAGTGGCTTGTGAAGTTGCTCCTTTTTAGAATTTTACATAATTCCTAAGGCTTGAACCAATGAGAAAATGTTATGCTACTCAGGGAGTGTATGGAAATTGGTGGATGGATATCTACTTTGTTACGGATTTTCTCAGTTGGTCCACTGGGATGATCAATTTTACTGGATTGTTAAATTTTTTTCTTCTTCCTAACTTTAATGTAAGTATAGTCATAATCTGCATTCATTGGTGGCTGCATATACTGCTAAATTATTAAGACATACTACAGTCAAGTGTAGTATACTACAATAATTAAGACATTATTAAGAGCATCAGCCCTGGAGCCAAACTGTCGGGGTTTGAATTTTCCACTGAATAGCTGTGGGATTCTGAGGAAGTTACCAAACTACCTATGCCTCACTTTACTCACCTATAAAATGGGAATAGTAGCAGCCATTATATCCTAGGATTTCTGTGAAGACTAAATGAGTGTTTTTCTGTAAAATAATTAGAGTACTGCTTTGCATATTGTAACTGCTCTCTATGCCTGGTAGGACAACTCTCCAACTCACCAGATAGAATTCCACCTTAGGGCCTTTGCATGTAATCCATTTTCTACCTGGATCACTCCACTCTATCCCACAGATAAGTGCAGGACTCTTTCTTTTAAGTTTTTAATCTAATAGTATCCTTTGTGGGGCACCTGGGTGGCTCAGTGGATAAAGCCTCTGAGGCATCGGCTCAGGTCATGATCTCACAGTTTGTGAGTTCGAGCCCAAGTCAGGCTCTGTGCTGAAGCTCAGAGCCTGGAGCTTGCTTTGCATTCTATGCCTCCTTCTCTCTCTGCCTCTCCCCCATTCACGCTCTGTCTGTCTCTCTCTCAAAACCAAATCAATGTTAACAAAAATTTTAAATGCTATCTTTTATGTCAGCCTTCACTGGACACACTCTCCAAAATTGTAATGCCCTTCTCAACTTTCCCATATTCTAATCCCTTCCCTGGCTTTTATCATTTATGTATCACTTAATGTTTTCTGAGTGTTTTGTTTTCCTAATTTGTCCCGTTTAGAATCTCCCTCTCCTCACTAGACTATGAGCTCCGTGAGAACAGAGACTTCTTTCTGTTTGGCTCTGGGCTGTATCTACTAAACCTAGAAGAGCACTGTCTCACACTAGCCGCTTAATGGATATTTAGTCCATACATCATGCATGTACGCATTCACGAGTATTTCCTCTTAATGTAAAGGGGTATCACACGCCATGTAATGTTATGTATTGTCTCTCGTTTTGTATCAGGAGCCATGCGGACAGTGGAGTTACTATAGAACTATCAAATCTGCTGCTCGCCTTGGTGTAAATTAGAAAAAAATGCTTTCTCCAGGATGTGGCCCTGAGCTAGGACATGTGGGCTGACTAGGGAAACACAAGATAGATCTCAGGCTGTCACCTTTGTCCCTGCTAGAAGAGCAAATTTCTTTTCATTGAGAGGATCAACTGATACAAGAATATGAGAAACTAAGATATATTTTTTTAAATTAAAAATTGATTAGTAAATATCTACCTACCTAAGTATCTAGGTGTATATATATGTATTAGATATATATATATTAATATATATATTAGATATATATATTAATGTATATATATCAGATATATATCTAATATATATTAGATATATATAAATATATATTAGATACATATATATCTAATATATACATATTAGATATATATATATCTAATCAACATATGACTATCAAACATAGGGTTCAAATTTTTTCTTCATCTGTTCTGATGAGGTTGATATTTTTGTTTTTGACAGAAGTTTCATTTACACCTTCTACTTTTATTCTAAAATATTATAAAGAATATTCTTAACAGAGATCATCACATTTAAAATCAATGAAAATTTGCTTCAGATTTTCTTTTTACATGCAAGATTTTTGCCTGGGTGAATCAGAGTTGGGATTTTGGTGTTTTAATTCAAAATTGCCCCATTAGAGCCATTTTTAAATTTTTACTTTATATTTTGAATCACTGAGGACAAATTGGACATATCTATAATAGGATGAAGGCTTTTCTACCTAGAAAAGTTTAAGAGCAATGTTTTCGGTCCCCAGCCTAGAAATACAAGGTAGAACCTGATTCTGTTTTGAAATTTGTATACATTAGAACACCTAAATTACATCAGTAATTAAAGTATCCCATATTATTTTTCTGTCCATTTTTTCTATACCAGTGTACAAACATATTTTTCTTTTTCTTTTATCTGATCATTTGCACTTAATTCCTTCACCTAGAGAATATTTTCTCCACAGTTAGAGAAAAAAAATCATAAATTCACATAAAACACAGAATGTGTATAAAGTGCACTGGAATGCCAGTGGTCTCTGAGAGCTTTTTCTCCATTCTTGGCTGGGGGTTAAATGCCTTGTGAAAGCAGCCGATGGCTATCATCCACTGCTTTGGATCTCTGCAAGCTCACTCTACCTGTGCGCACTCAATATTTCTCTGATTCAACACTGAAATTTCTATCCAGTTGTCTTATACCTACACTCTCCCTGCAGTCATTTCAGTTGTACATTTTTCTGGAGTTCAGTAGCACTTTCTTTCCTAGACTCTCTCTCTTGGATTAACATGGGTGTTGCAAATTGCAGTTTAGGGGTCAGTCCAACCTGAGCTAGACCTATCTTTACCTTAGAATTTCAGCACCGTGTGGAATTCACACCCTTGGACACATGTGCATCTAGTCTTCCAGGCAGTTAGAGAACTTTCAAATAAGTGATATGTTAAAAATACCTCATTTCCTAGACCTATTCCATGCATCTCTTAATTTACTGTGATGAGATGCTTTCAAATAAGTGATATGTTAAAAATATTTCGTTTCCTAATCCTATTCTATACATCTCTTAATTTATTGTGATGTCTTTAATTTCTCATAACAAGTTTTTGTAGATTTCCTGCAGTGTTCTTAGAAATACGTCATCAGATTTATTACATCTAATAATTTTGTTTCTACTATAAATGGTATCGAAAATTGTTATTGTTTTCTGGTAGTGCAACACAACACACAAAAGTTAATTCATGCTGGATAGAAGACGCAAGGGTGAAAGGAAAAGCCAAAAAGCTTCGAGAAGATAACATAGGATAATATTTGTATTATCTCAGGCTAAGGAAATGTGTTTTTTTTTTTTAATGAGGCATAAAAATTGTAAACAATGAAGAAAAAAATAGATAAGTATGCCTATATTAAAATTAACTTTTTAGTGTTAAATACACACAGAAAAAGTGGGAAGACCGGCAAATACTACACAGGGGCCACTCTGCGCGCTGCTCTGCGGAACAGAGCGGAACTTATCCCTGTAAGGGGAGGAGACAGTCAGTCATTCTCACAGCCGGTAACTGGCTTGTCACTTAACCAAGTTCCTAACCTGTACTAAGTAAAAGCATGCTGCTGCCCATTAAAATGTAGCATTAGTGAATAACTAAAATAGATTTGAACCATGAAATAAATCATGACATTACATATGGAAGAAAAAGAGCATTCAAAGGGGACACGTGTTAAGAGTGGAAAGATGAGTAAGTGTAAATAAATGAGAATAAGGAAGGCCACATAAAGCAGGGGAGGCAGAGGAAACATTGTATGCTTAGGTATTTCAGAGATGCGAGGTTGTAGGCTGTGGTGTAAGTGGGGAAGAATACTGAAGGAAAAGAACATTCTAGGAGGTATCACATTAGGCATTTAGGCTTAATTTAAGTTTTAGGCTGCTGACTAGCATTACTCACTCTAATATAGCCACCCAGAAGCTTATTAAGATTGAATGGAGGATAAAAATCTGGTAATGCGTTTAGAACTAATTATAAAGTGCCAAAGTTTACACATAATTTGCTTTAAGAAATATAAACTGCAATCACATTAAGATTATATATGCAGAAAACATCAATTTCACTTGTATTCTATCTAGTTTGCCTGAGGTAGGGATTTGCAGTCAGTGGCCAGGTCATTATATCTCTCTCTTAAAATGCCCACAGGGGTAGGTGACTTTTATTAGCATCATTTATCACAAGTAAGGTGAGGTTGAGATTCTCCTAAGAAGACAGTAAGAAAGACGGCATTTGATTGGTTGGTTGGGACCTGATTTTGAAAGTCCTGGAATGACATGTGGAGGAAAGCATTTGAATGGAATTGGAGACTTAGTTTAGTTCACATCTCTCTTGCTGGAAGAAATTAAGCTTTCTTGTGAGGACAAAAGATGAACCCAGGAGACCAGCTACGAGGAGGTTGCAAAGTGACCATGGCCTGAGTTCAGATCATATCAGGAAGATGGGCAAAGATGGATTAATAGGAACTTGCAGACTTAGAGCAGCAGGAATTTAAAAAATGACTCCCTGGGGGTCGTATAATTGGAAAGATGATGGCACTGAATACGGTAGAACTCTCAGAGATGAATCGAGTATTGGGGGGAAATAATGAATTCAGCTTTGGACAACTGTGTATTTAAGGTATTCATCGGACACCTGTGTGGCTAGGCTTAATGATGATAAGTAAAATAAATATAATATTTACCAACTGCTTACTTGGTGCCGGGCACTGGGGTGGGCTGCGTCCATTTTTCTAAGGAAGATGGAAGTGAGGCTTATTGAAGATGTAATCCGGCCTATGTGTGGTGGCTGGGAGTTGAGCACAGACACGCTGACTCCAAAGCCTGGATATACCTCCTTAGCCACTGCACCAAACAGCCCCCAGGGCTTAGAAGGGATGCCAGGGATAGAGATGGGGATTTGTGAGCTATTAATTTATAAGTGATCCCTGCGGTTGTGAAAGGAGATGAGTTTTCCTAGGGAGAGATTAGAGAGGGAGAATGCTGGCGGAACACATCTATACAACTTAAGCAGAATAAAGTGATTATAGACATTTAATGTCATGCAATGTTGTAAGACTGCTTTACATTGATTTCCTGTTGCAAGCAAATGGCTTTCTGAGTGTAGTGATGTCCCTTTGTTCAATGCAGTTCATTTCTCATTTATTCTTTGGAAATGAAGCCAGTTTAACAATATGGATGACTAATTCTTTTCTTAAGAAATAGAGTTGAAGAGGTGGCCCTCTGCATTGCCTTCTGACAGCAGGTTAAAAGGAAAGGATTGGGGTGAGATGAACTGTCTCTATTTCCCTGTAAGGCTATGATTATTTGCTTCTTTATTTCACTTGGGATAGCTGGACTTATTCACTATCGATTGGGATGAATGATTGGGAAAGAAAACCCATAGGAAATTATTGCATGCAAAAACATGTTTTTGATGTAACTCTATACGCTGATTTAGAGTTATTATTGCTAGCGCAATATCAAGAAATAAAGATGCTACCTTGTTTAATAGTGCACCTCAGCCCTATTTTTCAAAATTTTCTTAAGTTCTTTTCCAGTCATTTCACTTACTCATAATAAAAGTGACAATGGATTTTAAAGGATCCAGAAGCCTCTAATGTAAATTGTCACTACCCCTAGTTTCCAGTACATTCCCTAGTACGAATAATCGGCCACTGGGCATTATTTTTTAGAAGGCCAAGACTTTTTTTGGTCATTCAGGATGCAGAAACCCTCATTAAAATGAAAAGAGCTCTGGAAGGAGTAACAGTTTAGATCTGAGCTTCTCCACCTTGGTTCTGTAGCAGCGTTACTACCTTGGGGGCTTCAAACAACAGCAGTGCCAAGACTTCACTTCTAGAAGGTATTGATTTAATTGGATTGGGTGGATTTGAACATTGTTTTTTTTGTTTTGTTTTTCTTTTTATTTCTTGGCTTACAACAGAAGTTGGTCTCATAGTTCTGGAGGATGCCAGAAGTCCAAACTTAAGGTGTCAGCAGGCTGTGCCACCTCTGGCGGCTCTAAGGGAGAAGCCAGCCTTGCATGTCCCAGCTTTTGTTGGCTACAGGTTATTCCTTGGCTTGAGGCTATACAACTCCGATCCCTGCCTGTGTGTTTGCACGGTCTTTTCCTCTGTGTGCATAATCTCCCTCTGCCTTTCTCTTCTGAAACACCTTTCACTGGACTTAGGGTCCACGTGCATAATCCAAGATCAAGATCCTTAATATCTGCAAAGAACTTTTAATCTATATAAGGTCACATTCAAAGGTACTGTGGACTGAATCATGCCCTCTCAAAATTCATATATTGAAGCCCTGCTCTCTAATGTGATGGTATTTAGAGGTGGGGCCTATGGGAGTTAATTAGGCTTAGATGAAGTAATGAGGGTGGAGTCCTCCCAATGGGTTTAGTATTCTTATGAGAAGGGGCACCAGTGAGCTCTCTCTGTCTCTGTCTATCTGCTCTCTCTCCCACTCCCCTATGAAGACAAAGCAAGAAGGCAGCCATCGGCAAGCCAGAGAAAGCGTTCTTACTAGGAACTGAATCTCCTGGCATGTTCGTTAAGGGTTTCTAGCTTCTAGGACTGTGAGAAAATAAATGTTGTCTGAGCTACCAGTCTACGGTAATTTGTTTGGCAGCCAGAGCTTATGAAGACAATAGGTTCAGGAGTGAGTGAGGAGGTAGACGCATCTCTTGGGGGGCTACTATTCCATCGGCTCCTTTTGATGTTACCTGAAGCTCTTAGGAATCACCTACAATTGGTATCACCTGAATGCAGGGCCAGGCTTATATTATAGAAAACCAAACTTCGGACTCTTTTTCCTTCCTCCTACAATTCTTGGACACTGTATTTTTAAAACTACACATGGGATTCTAATTCACGGCTGAGTGAACACACATGATTGGAGAGTCGAATCAGATTTTCATAAATCAGAGATCCTACTCATTATCCAGTTTTACTAAATAATATCAAAGAGAACAGGCCAGCAGGAGGTGTAGATGGAGCAGAGAGAGGTGTGGGGACTTATGGGTGGATCCTCAGGTCCTATATTGCTTTAGAGGATATGCACTTTTTACCCAAATAATAGATACTTGCATGTGATTTTGCAGGAATCGCCTCCCATGATGGGGTGTTCAAACTATTAAGCAGACCAATTTCATATGTGATCTAGCACATGTAACATTATATATGGCTTATAGATGCTAGGTTTTCTTTTTTTACTGCCAGCAGTTGTTAACCAGGGATAGCCTGCTAAGGGCATTTCAGAGAAAGAGTGTGTTTCTCCTATTAAATATTATTGGTCTATTTCTCTGGAGGTCCAATTGACATGAGGATTAAACAACGTCACCTATTTTTTTTTCATCCCCTCCAGTGTGCCCCTTCATTCATTCATCACCCTGCCTGGCCATGGATCTGAAGTTGGCTGCATTAATTTTTCTCTCACAACCACCAAGGTTGAGATCCAGCGATTTAGTGGGAATTGATAGCTTGACTGAAGAGGTGCTAGATAGTAGCAGAAATGGAGGCGGAAAAAATGATACTATGAGAAACACTGCCTGTTATCAGTCTTGTTTAGGGCTGTCATTTATGGAACAGACATTCACTGATCACCCATCACATGCTAGCCACTGGAATGTTGGGGCAAAAAAGTCACAGTCCCTTATGGGCAGACAACTAATTAAGCATGTAAGGAAATTAACTGTGATAAGAGCTAAAGAGGAATTAAGAGGGCAGTGAAAGAAATAAACTCGAGAAATTCTTCTATGGTGCGGTCAGGGGAGGCTTCTCCAGGGTGGTGTTCCTTGAGCTGAGAACTATAGCAGGAGAATGAGCCTTTTACCTGAAGGGCTGAAAGGAAAGTTCTCTGGACAGAGAAGGGAAAGGGATTAGCATGTTCTTTCAGCAACAGAAAGGAGGCCAGGGTGGCCAGCACATGGAGATCGTGCAAAGTGGAAGAGCAGGGGCCAGTATTCAGTCCAGGCAAGGACTGTGCAGCCAGGGATCGAGACTCAGAGTTTGTTCTCCTAGCAACGGGAAGCTGGTGAGGCTTATGAGGCATCTTGAAATGGAGGAGTGAAAGCAGTTTTGGATCCGTTTTCTGTTTAATAACTTCAAATATTAACTGGGGGTGCTTATCCTTTGACAGAGGGCACTTATCAGAGACGATTTTGGAGAAAACCAACAGTTCCTTAACCAGTGGCTGTGTCTGCTGCCCAAAAACCTTTGCTGGCCAGGAAAACACAAATTCCTCTGAGGGGGGTTCTAGAGACACTTCTGCACGTGGTAGGGAAGGAGTTTGCATGCCGATTGGTAAACGTGGGGTAAATAATAGAGATAGAAATACTTGGTGTCAGTGTCGGGTTAGAATTTTCTGCATGAAGCCTGAAAATGGGAAAATATTTTGACCCATATCTCATAACTTAGAATCACGTTATAACTAACTGCACAAAGAAATGAAACGCAGGCAGGAATTGAAACATATCTATCATTTCATATTTAATGCAATACTTTAAGTTCTTTGTTGTAGTAAAAGGAAAAAAAAGATATAGTAGACAAGCCAAAATAATTTACATAAAACACAATGGAAAGTGGCTGAGAAGAGGACAATTTTGGAAAATGATCTCTCCAGGAATGTTGCCAAGGTAAGTGGCAGTAGATATTGATTATATAGACCTGTCATGGATTGGTCTAACCAGTCATTCTGAAAATTGAATCGGATTTTTCTTCCTGAAATGATGTTTTTGAAGCTGTGCCAAATGTAATCTCTCTTCCCACCCATTCTGGTTTGTGTCCGCTTTTCAGACTTAATAATGCTCAGACATTTATAATGTTGGTCACAGGAAACTCTGTCTGTGTGCCCGGAGCAAACTGATTGTTACATCATTCTACATGATACTTTCCCTCACTTTAAAAATATTATATATTTTGCAATAGTGGGTGTATAACATACAAGGCAGTGTGGGAAGAAGTGAAGCACAGAGAGGAAGGTAAAGCAACAAAGCATGTGATCTGTATAAATAAGATGAATGTACAATCTATCCTCCAAGCCTGGAAATTTTTTCTTTTTAGAGAGAGATCATGAGCAGGGGGAAGGGGCAAAGGGGGAGACGGAGAGAGAGAGAGAGATCTTTTTTAAAAATGTTTATTTATTTTTGAGAGACAGAGCACATGCAGGGGAGGGGGGGAGAGAGGGAGACACAGAATCTGAAGCAGGCTTTAGCCTTAGAGCTGTCAGTGTAGAGCCCAATGTGGGGCTCAAATCCACAAACCATGAAATCATGCCTGAGCCAAAGTCAGACACTCAACCCAGAGACACAAACATCCTGAGAGAGGGAGAGAGAGGAAGAGAGAGACGGAGACAGGGAGAGAGAGAGAGAGAGAGAGAGAGAGAGAGAGAGAATGAATCTTAAGCAGGCTCCACATTCAGTGCAGAGTCCAAATTAGGGCTCCATCCCAAGACCTGGAATCATGACCTGAGCTGAAATCAAGAGTCAGATGCGCAATCAGCTGAGCCACCCAGGTGCCCCAGGTCTGGAAACTTTTTAGAGTAAAAGAGAATGCTATAATTTCACTTGTATGACAGGCTTAAAATGGAGATGTTCTGGACAAACTGGTTTGTGTGTTTACCCTATAAAGAAGAGGAGATACAAAAAACTGGGTGAAAGCAAAATGTTGGTGATAGGTAGGTATTTATTTTAGAGACAAAAGTCAAAATGAGGCTTCACAACAGGCTGAGTGAAATGGTGGTTTGTGGAATGGGCTACAATGAAAGTTGGACACCAGTAAGAAGCCTGGTAACATCATGCTTAGGGGGAAATTTCCCGAGCCTATTGAAGATGTTGATCAAGTCCAATCTTCAACTCTACACGCAATAGCAAATATATAAGTAAAAGATGATTGGATCCATACTGTCCTGTGATATGGGAGAAATTCAAAAATATAAACAATTTTACTAAGAGGTAAATGACTACCATGAAGCTTACAGATAGAGCCAGGTCTGGTTCAGGAGTCTGTACAGTTGATATACTATTCAGGCAGGCCTGAGAAGGTGGATAGGTATTAGAAAAACAAAACATAACAAAACATAAAGATGATGGATATTCCAGACATAGAGCATGGTAAGATACAAATGTATATAAATATAATAATCTGGCTCAAATAGTACATGAATGGGAGCTTCAGGAAATAGTGAGTTTTGAAAGACAGACTTACCAACTCTTAGAATGGCCCTGAGATTCAAAATATGCCACCCACGAACTGGGGAATATCTCACTAGAAGTTACACTTGCTAACAATGCAAACTGAATTTTGGAGAATCATCAACTGAACCTGAAAGTTAAGTTCTTGACGCTAATAATCTGGTTGGGAATGCAAAATTCCTACCATTACAGTCAGCTTTATTACACTAATGTTCTTCCACTTACTGTGAGCCCACTGTGTAATCATTAAGTAGGTTAAGGTTACCCCATGATTTGAGTTGTGAAGAAGATTGCATCAAACCTCCTGTCACACCTCATACAGGAATGCTAGTGCTTCTCAAGATCCTGGCTTGGAGTCCCAGCTTCTCTTATCGCAGCTCGCCGGCAGCTGTTGGCCAGTTCCCATCCCCAATGGCTGGAGGCTGGCATGGCTGTAGACACATAGCCGCATGTGGGCTGGGTTGTCAGGATGAGCAGGCTTCCGTGGCATGTGAGGAGGCTCCGGGGAGAATGCCCCAAGATGGGGGTGCAAGCCTGCAGGTGGCTCTGGTTAGCATGCTTTGGCTTGCTGGAGCTGGCTCCACGCACGTGCTGGAAAGTGGAGGCGGGCTGATGAAGTACAGTCAAAGCAGCAGGCGTGTTCCCAGAAGGCACTTTGACAAAATGGATCTATGCTGGTTGCAGAGAAGGTTTGCATTGCAGACCTAATTTCTATTAATTATTATATTAATAGTATACATTTATTATATATTATGTTGCTAAAAGGCTTTTTACTATCCCACATTTCTCATAGGACATTTTATTTTCTAGGCTCCAGACAGTTCAAAAATTGATCTTCCCAACCTGCTGCCTCATCCCTCAACACACTTCACATGTTTCTCTTTCGGGTACCCTCCACTGGGGCTTTTCGGTGTAATTAAGTATCCTGATATTATCAGCCAGAACAATTTAACTTTCTACTTCTAATGGGAATCTGGAGTCACACTTGTCTCTCCCCAAAAGCAGTGATGTTCTTGTTGAAGACACGGTCATCTACTGTTGGTATTGCCTGGGAACACCAGAGAACTGGTCAAAATTTTAAAGGTCCTTATCCCATTCTCTCTCAGCCCTAGGTAGGTTGAATGAAGAAGTTTTTAGATTTATTTTCCCTCTACTATGAATGATGCCTCCTATGCCCAGCCTGACAACTTCCTAATGGCAAAAGGGAAAATACGCCGTTTTGACTTTGAATGGTTTCTCCAACACCCCTAGCAAAGTTCAGAGAAGTTAAGTAACTTCTTGCTCATGTAAATAATGACTGTCAGAGTTGGGGTTCAGATCTTATGTTTCTCTGACAACAAAGCCCCGTACCAAATATGTCACTTAACACCATATCGCCTTCTTAAAACTAGTGTCATACTGACATTTAATGCATACATTTGCAATTAATTATTAGCTCTTTCATCCCTAGCTAGGACTGCTGGAAAGCCTCTCATCAAAAACAGAAAATTATAATTCTCGATTAATCCAGTCTAGCTAATTATCAAATTCAATACTTTGAGACCGAGGAAAACTTTGCTTTTCATAGTTGATTTGTCAATTGCTTTTACATCATCTTAGTATGAAATTCAGCTGGATTTTGCTTTTTAATGAATTTGGACAAATGGGATAAAGAAAACCAATAAGTTTCCTAAACTACAAAGAAGTCAGATCAAGGGTCTGTGTATTTAGGTCAAGTATGCTCCGTGCCAAAAATAACGTGGGAAGGAAAGGATTGACATTATGTGTGGGTCCTTAGCATAATTTGTCTTGAACTTCCTGTAATAAAAGTCAGGATAACATTTTTCTGGTTTCCCTTTCTCAATTGATTTTATATATTGAACCTCACAGTTAATGTATATGCATACATATATATTCACATATTTATACATAAAAGGAGTCATATATTGACTGACTTTATATTTCTTTGGATATGTTTTCTGTTATCCAAAAACTGTTTCCACGACAAAGAAACACAAAATTTTAAACTATTTAGAAATTTGTATATTTTATTTTGGTATCACTGCATTTTAAATATTAAAACAATTTTTTAAATGTTTGTTTACTTTTAAGAGAGAGAGAGAGCACAAGAAGAGAGAGGAAGAGAGAGAGACACACACACAGGATCGGAAGCAGGCTTTAAGCTCTGAGCTGTCAGTACAGAGCCCAACACGGGGCTCCAATCCATGAATTGCAAGATCATGACCTGAGCTGAAGTCAGGTGCATAACTGACTGAGCTACCCAGGGATCCCTTGGCATCACTGCATTTTAGCATATAAGTTCACTGATGAGAAGAAAAAAAAATAATAACATACATAACACAGAATATTGAGTTATGTCCAAAAACATAGATGTTAAGGAAAATAAAATGTAATATTATTATATAATTAAGGATTTCAGAATTGCTTTGACTTGTTTCATCACATAGCATGTGCTTATCACAGAACTTAAAAAGAAAGGAATTGTTTACACATAGAGCTGTTAATGTGAAGCTTCCTATCTTTTGGCTGTGTTTGTTCATATAATGTATCTTTGATTATTAGTATATTTAGCTAGTAAACCTAGCTCTATAAATAAGCAAGCACCTTTTCATTCATGTGTGTGTGTGTGTCTGTGTGTCTGTAGTTCCTGGGAGAATTCTTCAAAATGCTCCAAATGAGAGTCCTTGAAATTAAGTCCCGAGGAAAAAATATTTCCAGACTCTGACACTGTAAAGTCAACATTTTTTTCTTCCAAAGCAAAGTAATTGTGTTGATATTGAGGTATCAATGGAAAAAAATAGGTTTGGTCTCCTAGAAATACAGTTAATAATTGCCATTCCTGTTATTAAAGGAACAATAATAGGCTTAGTTTTTCCTCCAAAAACACCAAGGACACTGCTACATTTATTGCAAGTGGCACTTCGAAACTACACAAAATGATACATGTTCTTTTGAAGGCACCTTATCAATGACTATTGATTCAACTCAGAAACTGGATTTAATAATGACTGCTTTGCTAAGTACATGTCACAGTAAAGTCCCTGAACCAGCAATCTTCAAATGAGTAGGCTGTACCTGCACTGACACCCTTTTTAAAGATTTCTATGTAAGGCTTTCAGCTTATCAAAATAATGTTTACTTAAATTGGCTAAAGGTAAATTGTGTTATCTCTAAAATTCATAGTTGGCATATCCTTGAATTTCTACCATTATGATGGTGAACATGAGTTTAATGAGCATTGGCTTTTTCTTAGGTTTTAGATTGGAATGTGTATTATTGGTCTGTGAAAAAAATGTGTGTTTGATTTCCAAATCATGTAGTTAAGACATTAATCGTTTAAAAAATTAAAAAGTTTGGAGTAAATGTATCATCTCACTGATATTTTTTTGTATTTTTATCTTTAATGTTTTATATTAATTGAATAAAACTCTTTAATAACTGATATTTCCTATGCAGACCATTTATTTTAGGAAATAATGCCAACATATTAGAGCAACTGAAAATTATTGAGTGTTTATTTCCTAGGTCATGCTTTTGTTAAAACAACTGAATGATCTAGTACTGTCCAGTTTATCCTAACCCCCAAACAAATTTTGGCTTTTCTGCTCTGGAATAGAGTTGACAGCCAAATAAAGAAGGTTTTAAGAGGAACCGAATCAAGAACTGTGAAGTTTCACATTTTTAGCGAACTTGCAGGCTAGTCAGGTAAACTGCAGCAGTTACTTGTTTGGTGGCAGATGCCACAAGATTCCTGTGACAGAGACAGAAAACTTTCCTACTGCCAGCAGAATGGTAGTTCAAGTATCACCATTTCCTACAATTCTCCACATCTCCAAGTTTCTTCACCATCGCCCTGATCCTACATGGTGACACGGAGAGGGCGAGGTATTATCTGCGACTACAATGAACTGTGTTACCAGAGAGGACCCCCGAGTTTGGAACCTGCATCTGTTCTTATGGGCAGTTAGCTAACCCACCCTTTGCTGCAGAGAGACACTATATCTTCCCAGGCTATTCATGGTCCAAATGTGACCAAAGGACAGGAGTGCTCTTTCTGCAGTATGTGGAGAAACCTGGGATACTTCTGCAGCACTGGCTCCGGGGAAGCCAGTTCGTGTATGAAATTCTGGATCCCAATAAATTGTGAAGATACTTTTGTCAAGTAGGAGAATCCTGCAAAAGTATGGATCAAGTGAGAAATGGATGTACCAACCTTCCAGGCAGAATTTTCATCAGCAGATACTATACTGGGATGGCATTTGTTCTCTATTGTCTACATTTTGTTATGATGAATTATCATGAATCATCACAGCTGACTTCAGCCACTCTGAGTTCAATTGGGCTCAATTTATATACTTTAACCTGTGATTGATGGTTAAAAAACATGATTCAGAGCTATAATAAGTGATTTTTTCAGTTAAAATATTTTTGAGAGAGAAAGAGAGCAGGGAAAGGAGGGAGGGAGGGAGGGAGAGAGAGACAGAGAGAGAGAGAATCCCAAGCAGGCTCCACGCTGTCAGCACAGAGCCTGATATGAGGCTGGAACTTACAAACTGTGAGAGCAAACACTTTCTTTTTAAATTAAAAAAGTGGGGGAGGGGGGCTCCTGGGTGGCTCAGTCAGTTAAGTGTCCTACTTTGGCTCAGGTCATGATCTCGCAGTTCGTGGGTTCCAGCCCTGCATCAGACTCTGTGCTGACAGCTCAGAGTACATGTATACATGTATACACACATATATAGTACGTATATATCTATTTGTATCTGACATCTTTAGCATACTTGTTAGATTCTTCCCCACTGTTGCATGTGTCAGGACATTTTCCTTTTGATTTCTGAGGACTACTCCAATGTATGGATGACTAACATATGTTTCTTCATTGAACTGTTCATGTGTATTTTTGTTGCTGCTATATTTTGGTTATTCTGAATAAAGTGGCTATGAACGTTTGTATATGTCTTGTGCAAATATTTACTTTCATTTCTTGAATAATAGGAGGCTACACTGGTTTTCAAAGTGATTATACTATTGTACATTCTTCTTACGAGCAATGCATGATGGTTGCCATTTTTCCATCCCTTTGCCAACATGGGTATTGTCAGTCTTTTTGATTTTAGCCATTATAGTGTGTGCGTGTAGTGGTATCTCTTTGTATTTTTATTTTGCATTTTCCTAAGTACTAGTAATGTTAAGTTTCTTCTCATGTGCACATTTTCATTTATATATATTTCCTTTGGTGAACTGTCTATTCAGGTCTTTTGACATGGTCTAAATTGGATTGTCTTCATCTTACTGAGTTGTAAGAGTTCTTCATATATTCTGGAAAAACATCCCTTATCAGACATAATGTTTTGCACATACTTTCACCTAGTCTGTGGCTTGTCTTTGTGTTTTTAATGTTAACTTTTGTAGAGCAAAAGCTATCAATTTTGAGGCATCCAATTCCGTAATTTTTACTTTTCCTTTCATTTTCATTTTTGGGATCAAAATATTTAAAATCCATTGGCTACTATCACCTACATTCACCTCTATCACTGGATCTACGGTATTTCAAGCCTCCTTCTGCTATGTAATGAGGCCATAGGCATTCATAACATTTGCCTCAGTATTTCCACCAGCATCCACGACTAACAAGCAGTCCTCTGACTGACACAGTGTTTATGTTGTTAACTGTGTAGAATTCTATTCTCCTGCAACCTTGATACATCTTTCCATTGACTCATAAAGTGCAAACTATTTTTTTTTAATTTTTACATACTTGGTGAAGCCACCTCACAGCTCCTAAAAAATTACAATTTTAATTATTGGTTACATTATACATAGTTAAGGACACATTCTCCTGGTCTTAGCCACCAACTTTTCAAAGAAAGCTACATTACTGAGACTCATTGAAATGCATTTCAACAAGAGAACTGCTTAGAGGCTATATTTATTTGATGCCATGATTAATTAAAATACTGTTAATTGGACAAAGTGATATCATCCAACCACAATGGGTAGTAATTCAATAATTCATGCTTAATGTTTCAATAAAAATGGTATTTTATCTTTAGGAATCACTAGCTTTGCTTTTTTTTTTTAAATTGCTTAAAGCCTAACTCACAGTTGACATTCTGCTTTTATTGTAGGAATAATGGTAATGAGAACGATTAAATACATGTTAGCAAACTGATACACTTAAGCATAATATACCGTCTGCTTTAGAGGGTTTGTTGTTCAAATTTTCTAAGTCTTTAATGGCTGACACATGTGTACATTGCAAAGAAAAGTAAATAGCCTCTGAGGCTCAAGGATAGTTCTACAGAGTATTAAGTGCATCAAAAAGCATGAAAGTTAATAACTCTTATCTCCTAATGCAGAAATGTGAATGAAATGTTTTTTAATGCCCCACTTATCTACCAAGGGACCTTTCTATTCTTGTCAAGGTTTCTTTCCCTATGAATAACAACTAGAAAGTTATTATAAGTCTACATTATTTTCCCATAATTACTTAGCTTTTAACATTTGGTTACAAGCATTTTAATGAACTTTCAATCTTACATACATTCTCTTCATCTTTCACCCTCACAAAAACCTATAGAGGGTAAAGAGAATAAGATTACAGGGAAAAAGATGCAAATACTAAACTTAACAGTATTTATTTATTTATTTATTTTTTAATGTTTTATTTATGTTTAGGAGAGAGAGAGAGAGAGACAGCATGAGCAGGGGAGGGTCAGAGAGAGAGGGAGTCACAGACTGAAACAGGCTCCAGGCTCTGAGCCGGCAGTCAGCACAGAGCCCGACGCGGGGCTCGAACCCACGAACCGCGAGATCATGACCCAAGTGAAAGTCGGACGCTTAACCGACTAAGCCACCCAGGCGCCCCTAAACTTAACAGTATTTAATAAGTAGATAAAAACAAATAAAAATGTCCTTTAAAAACAATAATTTAAAATTTAACTCTTTCTAACATCTACAACAGAAAAGAGAACTTGTGGCTAACGCTGATATTTCCAGTTATACACAGAATTAATATATGTTCAATGTATTTTCTAGACTACTATCTATATGTTTAAAATAGTAATATTTGTTAGGCTGATTTTTTAATTTGATATATATCAATGTTAACCTACCGACTGCTAGATAAAATCTAAGTTGACCCTCCACATGTAATCTTTAATTATTTGTCCGCTTCTTACTCATTTTTCCCCTTATTTGCTACCCATCATCTCCTGACCAGCTACTTATGGTTGTTTGTTTTTTTTTTTTTTTCAACAAAGATTTGTTGCCAGTCCACAGTGTGGTAGGTCCTGGGCCCTGGAGATAACAAGATCACTAAGGTGTACTTCAAGTCTCTCAAAGATTCAAAGATCTCATAGTCTAGTGTGGATATATCATCATCCCCATCTTTATCCTCATAAATCATCATGATAACTATTCTTTCTTGTTTACACAGTACAGATGCTGTGCTTTGGGCTTGACAGGCATGAACTCACCGAAGCTTTAGTGTAACCTATCAGGGAAGCACGCTTTGTGCTACTTTAAAGATGAAGAGGGGGCGCCTGGGTGGCTTAGTCGGTTAAGCGTCCGACTTTCGCTTAGGTCATGATCTCGCGGTTCATGGGTTCAAGCCCTGCATCGGGCTCTGTGCTGACTGCCAGCTCAGAGCCTGGGCCTGTTTCAGTCTGTGACTCCCTCTCTCTCTGACCCTCCCCTGCTCACGCTCTCTCTCTCTTTCTCTCTTAGAAATAAATAAAAATATTAAAAAAAAAAAAAGATGAAGAAACTGGGGCACCTGGGTGGCTCAGTTGGTTGAGCATCTGACTACTGATCTCAGCTCAGGTTTTGATTTCAGGGTCTTGGTCTCAGGGTCAGAGGTGCAAGCCCCATATTGGGCCTTGTGCTGGGTGTGGAGCCTGCTTAAAAAAGTAATAAATACATAAATAAATAAGGGTGGCTCAGTCGGTTAAGCATCTGACTTTGGCTTGGGTCCTCATCTTGTGGTTTGTGGGTTCAAGCCCCATGTTGGGTTCTGTGCTAAACGTTCAGAGTCTGGTGTCTTCTTTGGATTCTGTGTCCCTCTCTCTCTCTGCCCTTCCCCAACTCGGACTCTGTTTCTCTCTCTCTCAAAAATAAACATTAAAATAAAGACAGATAGAAAGAAGAAATTGAAGCTCAGGAGAGTCAATTTGATTAAAGTCACACAGCTAATAAACTCATAAGTCATATATCCAGAATTTAAAATGATAGCCATTTTTGCAATTTTCTCTATATTGCTTCTCCTATAACAAATTTCAGTAAACTATGGGAAATGCCACAGGAGTACAGGAAATTATGAAAAGATGATTGAGAGTGGTCATAATCCCACCCATTGTGGTGAAGGGTTTTGCTTTCTAGAGGAGGAAGCAATTCAGCTGAATCTTGAGAGTGCCTGTGATCTTATCAAGTGGATACAGAGTATGAAATAGCATATCACAGTTACCAACATGAAAAGCACAGCACTAGAAGAACAAGGAAGGAGTGTTGGAAAAGCACAAGTGGCATGGTACAGTCTGTAATTTCTGTGGTGTGTGTGTATGTGTTTGTGTAGCAGTGTATCTTAAGATGCAACATAGTGTATGATTTATCAGCATGAAACGTTTCTGAGATTTCAGCCATCAGTTTTTTAGCAAGACATTTAATTAAACAATCTTTTCAAATAAAAGACAGTGTTGGCAACATAATCAGATGTGAAAGCAGGCTACACTTTTTTAATACAATCTTTTGGTACAACACAGAAATTATTAGAATTATTAAAAATGGTATCATGTATCCAAATATAACAATGAGCACGGGATTTTTTTAGAATTCTGCTTTTGATTCTTGTTGGGAGTCTATGTCTTAACCCTAGGGAATGCTTTTGTCTAAATACCAACTGTTACAGTTTTCAAACTAGTTTGTACGTACTCCTTCCATTCTCTGTGCCAACAGTTGCTGTAGGGTTGTTTTCCTAATGATTTCAATTCTTCCTAATAGCAATTTTTGTTTCCATATATGTTTCAAGTCTCTTCTGAATAATAGTTGGATACGTAAAATCTACAGAAGCTTAAATCTTTTGACCTAAGTACTATTGTTACTGTATGGTAGATGCTCCATATATGTGCTTTCTTTTCATACTTGAAGTGAAGGTCACTGCTTTGTTTTGTATAGTCAGTGTCAATGTGGAGGAAAGGATTCCTTCCATAGGGTAATTTGGAATGAAAAGAATGATAGAGTCCAGGTATTGAATTTCGAGAGAGGAGAAAAACCACATTACTCTAAAAATGAGTCATCATCTAGAATAACAGAGATCATCAAGAATACCAATTAGTTTAGAAATCATTGTGTAATCGAAGAGAAACTAAAAGATTTTGTTATTAATTGGTAGCCATTTAGTATTTATTTTTTCTTCACCTCTGATATTAGGCTGGTTATTTTCTAACATAATCATTATGATAAGTGTACCATTGAGTAGTAGGGTAGAAATATAGCATATCTAGTAAAATCACTTGTTAGCATTCTTAGGGATTTCAAAACAAAACTTTAAAAAAATCTTGGGTTGGTATTTACAGAAAACAATAATCTACTAGTAGAATAAAAAAAAATGAAGGCCTTACTTTACTTAAGAGAAGCTCTACTAATGAGCTGTTCCAGTTTAAGAGAGGACCCAGGAATTTGAAGTTCGAAGTGGGAAGCTCTAGGTAGATTCATGACAATGATCAAGGTATTTATTTATTTATTTATTTTTAAAATATTTTTATTTATTTCTAGGAGAGAGAGAGAGACAGTGTGAGCAGGGGAGGGTCAGAGAGAGAGGGAGTCACAGAATGAAACAGGCTCCAGGCTCTGAGCTGGCAGTCAGCACAGAGCCCGACGCGGGGCCCGAACCCACGAACCGCGAGATCATGACCTAAGCGAAAGTCGGACGCTTAACCGACTAAGCCACCCAGGCGCCCCAATGATCAAGGTATTTAATCTGAAATGTATCTATCTTTAAAATGTTTTTAATAAAGATATTCCATAACTCAATATAAAAAAATTGTCCAAATGTTTTATTGAGGCTAAAATGAGGAAACTGTTTCTTATGCTGTAACCAAAACCCACTTTTCTGCTTCATATTCATGAGCTGTAGTCCTTAATTTAGATGCCAGTGAAAATGCTGATGGTCACAACCCTTTGTTGCCACCCTCCCAAAGCGTTTTACATTTGGCTATGTCTGTAGTTCAGTGTTTCCAACTGTATCCCTTTATTTAAATCATTTCACTAGGACATATTTCTTGATTTTAATTTTTTAAAATTTTAATCTTTTCCACTATAGACACAATCAATTTTTATTATTTAAATATAAACTTAGGTTTCTGGTAGACAGTAGAAATTCATATTCAGGGTGTTTTCCGATTCTTATGTTGGACTTCAGAAACGAAAACCTGAATACTGGAGACCAGTATTATCTGCCAAAACTAAATCATTTGTTTGGAAGGGATGAAGAGATCTGTCACTCATAAATATTCTTTATGCTCATGATATTTCTAAGCTGCAATTCTGAAAATGGTTATTTAAAACTGAGTCAACTTAGAGCAACATATTTTGAACTTCATCAACTGTTATTTATTGGCTGTCCACTGACCCACTGGCTTGTAATTAGTATATTTCACAGGTTATCATGGGAAGATTTACCAGTTGATCTCTTGGTTTAGATGATTAAAACTTCAGTTGTGACTTTTGAATTTCTAACTCCACTTTTATATCTGGGAGAAATTTTATTTGAAATAATGCTGAAAAAGGCAATCTTGGTGGGTCTGTTTTTGTGGGTTTTTTTTTTTTCTTTTGGAGGAATGATGATAGTAGATACTTTCAAATAAATGAGAAGAGTCCTTACTTGGCATTTTTGAAATCTTCATAATATAAAGAGAATGCAATAAAATGGAAATAAATGCAGAACTATTTTAATATTGCTTTAAATTTTTGAGCCTGCAAACCATAGAAATGTTTATAGATTAATGATTTTACAACTGGACACTTTAGTGATTATCAACGTCTCCAGGAAGCTTTTAGACAGGAGGAGCTATCTCAACCTTAAATTTTTAAAGCTCCTCTTCCTTGGAAATGCTAAGTGGTTGAGGTCTACTGGTCTGCATCACATGTTTTGCTGAGACAGTAAGACATTTGCAGAAATGAGATGGGTAAGCAAACACAACATCAGAATCAATGCAGAAATCTACATAAAAATGTGAATGACAGGTGAAATAAAGATTTTTTTCTCTCTAGAGAAATTAAAAATAGGAGTAATCAAAGTTATTTGGAAACTGTAAGTTTAACTTTACCAAAGAGTGTATCTCTGATTCTTCAGAATCTAGGTGGAATTAGGCAATTTATGAGGCATAGGTAACTCACTAGACACTTTCAAAGTTAATTCCAAAACTCAGGTCATGCTGCTCTTTTCTATCCATGCAACATGAATCTATGTTTTTAAGGAAAGACCTCAAAATAACCTCTTTTTTTTCTGAACTTCTGTACCTGTTCTTTATTCTATCCCTTGCTTAGGTTTTTTGTTTCTTTGTTTTTTGGTTTTGTATTAGGTTTTTTGTTTTTGTTTTTGTTTTTTGAGAGGGAGAAAAAGAAAGTGGGAGAAGGGCAGATGAAGAGAAAGAATCATAAACTGACTCCACAGCCAGAATGGAGCCCAACATGGGGCTTAATCTCATGGCTGTAAGATCATGACCTGAGTCAAAATCAGAGTCGGGTGTTTAACCAACCAAGCCACCCAGGTGCCCCTCTCTTTGCTTAGGTTTGGCTAAAAATGAGCCTCTGACTTTGAGATTCCTTCTAAAATAGAAATGAAGATCACGAAAGGCTAAATTTTGCCAAGATGGATGTACTAGAGAATGTAGAGAAACATGACAGAGCATCATGTCTGGTGATGTTTGTAACCACCTTGTTCTGAGTCACATTTTCTTTTTTTTTTTTTAATTTTTTTTAAATGTTTTATTTATTTCTAGGAGAGAGAGAGACAGCATGAGCAGGGGAGGGTCAGAGAGAGAGGGAGTCACAGACTGAAACAGGCTCCAGGCTCTGAGCTGGCAGTCAACACAGAGCCCGACGCGGGGCTCGAACCCACAAACTGCGAGATCATGACCTAAGCGAAAGTCAGACGCTTAACCGACTAAGCCACCCAGGCGCCCCTCTGAGTCACATTTTCTTGCTATTCATCAGCTGAAGGTCCAAAGATGAACGTCCATGCAAGAACGCCTGAGGCAATTTTTGGAGGGGGTGTTGGAGTGGTGAGAAGTAGCTTATGGATGTGAATACATATTGAGATCCAAAAATAAAGGAGAATAAAGAGACAGGAGTGGAACCAAATAGAAAACGAAAGAAGGGGCAGCTGGGTGGCTCAGTCAGTTTAAGCACCTGACTTTGGGTCAGGTCATGATCTCATGGCTCAGGAGTTTGAGCCCCGGCTCTCTGCTGTTAGCATAGAGCCGGCTTTGGACACTCTATCCCCTCTCTCTTTCTGCCCTTCCTCAGCTTGTGTTCTCACTCTTTCCCTCAAAAATAAGTAAACATTTAACAAAAGACAAAGAGAGGCACCTGGGTACTTCAGGTGGTTGAGCGACTGAGTTCCGCTCAGGTCTTGATCTCACGGTTTGTGGGTTTGAGCCCCACGTCGGGCTCTGTGCTGACAGCTCAGAGCCTGGAGCCTGCTTCAGATTCTGTGTCTCCCTCTCTCTCTGCTCCTCCCCGGCTCGTGGTCTGTCTCTCTCTCTGTCACCTGCTCTTTCAAAAATACATTCAAAAAAGAAAGAAAAGAAAGGAAGAAATTGCCTTTAAATAATATTTCCAATCCTTGTAATTTTTATGGAACAAACTTGTAGGTGTTCTGGAAAAGAAGAAGTCAAACTAAGTTTCATGACCAACGTATGACAAGAACAAGGTTAAATAGACACGTGAAGGGTGAATGGGCTCATTTGGCAAATATCCTTCTTTAGTGAGACTTAGGAGGGAACTGAGACAGTTATTTATACAGACCACACATGTGAAAACAGAGGAAAATAAAACTTTGAAGTTAAGTTATCCCTGGCCCTGCATTACAAAATGAGTTATAGAGTCAAAACCAAAGCTGCGCCTACATTAAACATAAGGTGTGTTTGTTAGAAGCAAGCATTCACGTGTCATTTCTGAATTTTGATTAAATTCATGTCAGGAGATTATAAGTAGTCTCTTGAATCTAAAGACCCTCTCACAGCTGGCAAGATTTACTACTTCTGAGGGCAACATAATGGTAGACAAGTTGGTAATGCTATTGATGGCAGTCGGTGTGTGCTGGGAAAATAAACATCAATCTACTAAGTAGGATGACAGCATGAGGTACCAGAAGACTGTAACAACAGTCTTAACAGTAAGAAAATGCAATTTCCCCTGCTGTGTTTTATACCTAGTTTTATATGACTACTGCATTATACAAATTAATATTTAATGCAATTCAACATCATGCTTGTCAAACAATAGTGCAGGATATAAACCGTTGCGAAATCATTTTCTGTGTTTGACAGAGGGTAATATCATACTTTTTCTGTTTTTCAGTGCAGCTGCTTCACGCTCTGGATTTGTCTCACCAACCAAGAGTCCCCATATTGCAAGCACACTGTTATGTAAATCATACTGACCCATCACAAGCGAAAGGAAAGTACACTTTGTTTTTAAGTGTTTTGAGAAATAATACCATGGATTATTTGAGAGTACTCTGTATATGAAAGGATTGAGATAACACTGAAATTAAAACACTGGCTCTTATCCTTGACTCTTACTCAACTTTACATTAAGAAATATGACTTCAGAGGATTGAGTGTGGAATGAAAGAGTTTCCTGAGTTTCTCTTCTCTCCTTTGACATGCTTGTAGCTTGGTCAGGGGACAGACTGGTGGACAGGCAGGTCAAGGAAAGATTTAATAAGCTCTTTTGACCTAAAGGGGAAAGATATCCGTCATGGACTCATGGGCCACTGTGTCATGGTTTGCAACAGCCTGTGATCATATCTTAAGATCATATCTCTTACGAGGTGGGTGGTCGCCCCACCTGCTGTTAGGCTCACAGGGGAAACTGAGACACTTTCAGTATTTTTTTCAATTGAAGCCAACTTAATTATTTTTCTTGTACTGGAAATGGGTCGGTGCTCAGTTAAACTTATCTGACATATCAGGGCAGCCATGGGTTTCTCACTGATTATGACCAGTCTTAGGCCAACTAATGAAGCCGACAAATTTATTACACCCATACACTTCTTCCTTTAGTTCTCTTCCTATTTCAGCCCCCTTTCAGGGGATGCAGGTATGTTTTTGCATATATACCCTAACCAGACCAGTTTTTTTTTTTCTATTGATAGGAACTTATTATACAGAAATTTACGTAAGGGTCACTGAATAACACAATAGACAATATGATATAGTGCATGAAAAGTGATTTATATAACCTCATAACATCTACATGGACAGAATAAACAAAATAGAGATGTATATATTAACAAATTCATGCAAGAATGTTCATGAACTGAATTAATCATGAGCTTTATTTCTAAAATTTTTAAGCCACGGTAGGCTATATATTTTTTTCCTATTTATCTTTATAATTCAGCTATTAGTACAACATCAGTTTTATTGGTAGCAAGTTCTAAATTACTCATCTAAATGACTGATATTTTGATCATGAATGTTAGATCTAACCAGACCAGTTTTCATGTGGAAGTACACACCCAGTACACTTTTTCTCTCCATTAAAATACCCATTTCCTTCTACTCAATATTAAAGGAATATTATTGTGGAAAATTTTAATCTAGTTTACTCTATTTTTGAAGATATTGGTCATGATTAAAAAGATGCCCAGGATTTCTAGGAACTGATGAGGGAGAGTGAGGCAAGCTGAAGACACATTACAGGCTAACAGCATCCCCATCACCCCAAGGTGGAATGTGTGTAATGTTCCTCCACAATCCTGGCTGCCCAAGAACAGGGGAAAGAAAGAAAGCACATGGTTGACTGATAGAGATCACAGGCATGCAGGAGGCGACTCCTTCAGTTTACTGATAATTTAGTAAACTGCAAGAAAAAGGCATTCTTATGCATAGCATAATCATTCTTATGCATATAGACTCTATTTCCTGGAGCCCTAATATCACTTTTATTGAGATGTTAAGGGTGTTTAAGTGCTTTTCATGGTGATGTGGGAAACAAAGGCAAATGAAAAAATTATGTTATTCCTACAGTCCATTGGTGAGTCCTTGAAACAGTCAGAGTGAGCTTCCTCCGGGAGACTCATCAGCCTTGATGATGACAGTTTGCTGGGGGCAAAAGGGAATCTTGACTAAACATTATCCTGACCCCCCACCACCCCGTGAGTCTCCTTACACTGATAAAAGTTCCTTTGCAAACCTCCTTTATCTTTAACCCCCAAGTATATGACAGCAATTATACACCAAACATAAGGCTCTTGATATACATCTGAAGGGTCTCATGACTGAGGTTTTACTAAACAGTAATAAATGACATTTTCCTAACAACAGCTAGCCCCTCAAAGTCCTGGAAATCTTGCTTCCAAAATTCCTTAGTGACTTACACTGTCCTTAACCCCCTCCCAGCCTGGGAGTCACTCTTCACAATCCCAGTACAGCTCTTTTTCCTCTGTCCCCATGCTTTAATCAAATCACCTTTTGGCACTAAAGACATCTGCAAGAAATCCTTCTCGGTCATCAGTTCCGAATCCCACCATTACCCCCAAATCCCATCAGCACTATACACAGTTAGTGAGGAAATAATTTGGTCAGGAAGGACCTTCCCAGTACCCTCATGATTATTACATACAAATAAAGAGATGATGTAACCATAGCGAGGAAGGGCTTTTGTCTGTATATGTGATAACTCCATTCTCCAAGTTTCTCAAGCAGGAATTCTTGGAATCATCCCTGACTCCTCTCTTTCCCTCACGCCTCACATCCAATCGCTGGCAAATCCTGTAATTGCTGACTTCACATCCCAAATCTGCCATTTGTCACCACGGTAGGTGCCATTCGTCTTTCAAGTGGTCTTTCACTTTGGTCTCCGGACTCTGTGATTCCCAATGTAGGTAATGCCCCTCCCCCCCACCCCCTCGAAGCATGTGCATAACTTGCAGAACTGCATTTATCAGTCAGTTCAGTTCAAGAAGGTGTTAGGTCTTTAATGGGCAGAGGCCAGAGATGCCAATGCCCTTCAGTGCCTAGGACAGTCGTTTCCCACTCCCAAATCTTTATCGTCTGTCCTGCTTCACTTTAAATGCTCTACATTCATAGTCATTTCTGAGCCTATAATCTGATTTCATTTTACTCATAAACACAGAGTAGGTTTTTGTTTTTTATGTAAATGGAATTTTCAAGGAATCAACCTACGGTATAAACTGAAGACAGGTTATGCTCGGTGTTGTTTGAAACAGGACTTTCTCACCATTTTGGAAAATAACACTGGCTGTGCTGGTTTTGGTCTCTGAGCCGTTGGTATAAAATACCTGTACTGGCTGGCTCTCTGAGCTTCACATCTACCATGGGCATATGCATGGGTGTCAAAATCAGACCAGTAGTCATTTCTGACCAGTAATTTTCTAATGTATTCTTGCAGAAAAAGACATTTGTTCAAACATGTGGCTTTTAAAATAAATTATTTTGCTTTTGTTGCTATTTGGTATTATAAATTGGGCTTTTGAACTTTTAATTATTCTAAATGTTGACTTATTTTGGTAATCAATTGTATAGATATTCCAGATTTATTTAGAGTAGTAATGACTGTGTTTTTGTTTTTAATTCAAAAAAATGTAAGTATGCCTGGGTGGCTCAGTTGGTTAAGCATCCGGCTCTTGATTTCAGCTCAGGTCATGATCTCATGGGTGAGTTCAAATCCTGCACTGGGCTCCATGCTGACAGTGCAGAGCCCGCTTGGGATTCTCTCTCTTCCTACTCTCTCTGCCTCTCTCTCTTTCGAAATAAATAAATAGACTTGAAAAAAGAAAGCACTTTAAAAATTGTGATGGGTGGGATAGGGTTGACAGCACTCCTAGCTTGTCTCTTATTTTTTTTTAATATTTTTTATTTATTTCTAGGAGAGAGAGAGACAGCGTGAGCAGGGGAGGGTCAGAGAGAGAGGGAGTCACAGACTGAAACAGGCTCCAGGCTCTGAGCTGGCAGTCAGCACAGAGCCCGACGCGGGGCTCGAACCCACGAACCGCAAGATCATGACCTAAGCGAAAGTCGGACGCTTAACCGACTAAGCCACCCAGGCGCCCCTTAACTTGCCTCTTTTTAAAAAACATTTCTTTATGTTTTATTTATTTCTGAGACAGAGAGACAGTGTGAGCAGGGGAGGGGCAGAGAGAGAGGGAGACATCTGAAAAAGGCTCCAGACTCTGAGTTAGCTGTCAGCATGAGCCCGACACAGGGCTCAAACCTACGAACCGTGAGATCATGACCTGAGCCCAAGTCGGACGCTTAACCGACTGAGCCACCCAGGCGCCCCCTCACTTGTCTCTTTATTGCTTCCCTACCATCAACTTTTCCTACAGCTGACTTATCCTATTAACACCGGAGCACAGCCTGTCACCTCTCCTGACACAGTTGTTAAATGGCTTCCTGTTTCACTTTGAATAAAATTCCAAATGAAGCAGCCACGTGCTTTCCCTGATAACTTCTCTGCTTCACCTCCTACCTCCCCGCCTCTGGCAACACTCTCAACTCCTTCTACTCCGGCCAGTGCTCACCTCCTTACAGTTTTGCTCACACATCTACCAAACACTGACTGAGAATCTTTTTCTTTTGCAAGAAATCTCCTTCATCCAGATATCCTGATGGTAGTGCTGAACTTGATTTAGATCTCTGCTCAAATGCCTTCCGTTTCTATTAAAAAAAAAAAACAAAACAGTGGTAGGTTCCCTGCCTACATGATCTTTTCCTTCACCTGTCTTTTCACATTTTCATTGTGTCCATTAGCCCCCAATATAGTAGATAGTTACATATGTTTATTGTCTCTTCTTTTAAGTAGAATATAAACTGTATGAGAGCACAGGCATGGTCTGCCCTGTTTGCTATTTATCGGTGATGCCTAAAATGCTCTGGTACATAATGGTCACTCAATTATATTGAATGCATGAGTCTCTATTTTTAGATTTCAAGTTTGAATACTGGCCACATCACTCATTAAGCACAAGATCATGGGTAATTCAGCTTTAAGACTCAATTTTCATGTCTCACCTAAGATACCTGTTTCACAGGATTCCTATAAAGGTTAAGAAAGATAATTTATATAAAAACCTTATTATAGCACATAGAATATACAGACATTCAATTAAAGTATCTACCTAGGTACTTCTCTATCTATCCATCCACCTATCTACCTACCTGCCTGTCTGTGTACTCCTCCATTTGTTATTCAACTATGCCCTTATCCACATATTCTCTCAGATTCCCCACTTATTCTGACAATTCACAGAGTAGGGAGAGGAGACACAGTGTATCTTTGGTCATGCAGCTCTTGAGATTTGTGTATCTTGTGGATATGCATAATATTATTTTATGATTATTAGTCTATTCTAGAAAATGCTTTCACCCAGATTTTACTGGATCTGAACTTTTCTCCTATGTCTGCAATTATCATGGAATTTAATTCATGGAAATGTGTTAAAGTTAATTGCCAGATAGGGAGGAATTGACCATGATGTTGCTACAGATTTATAATAGGTACTTTTATAAAATTATCATAACTGGAGAAGTTGAATTTCAGTAGAAACAATAATTAACATCCCATTTATAACAAATTTAATTAAAGGATGCTGGTCCATTAGAGACCTAGAAATCAATCATATAACTGCTTTCTTCTGTACTTTCACTCTCTGCCCTTCCTTTTTGTACAGGCCATTCAGGGATTTTGGCCTTATTTCAGTTATTAAAGAAAAGAGTGATGCTTGCGGGTCTCATATTGGCTATAATATGCAGTCAAACTCCTGGGTACTAAGCAACCAATATTTTACTCTTCTTACATGTGTTTTGGCAAAAAAGTTTGCCCTTTTGGAATATGCATGAATTAAACAGAAAAATACAGTTATTTCATACATAAAATGATTCTTTAGAAGCAATTTCAAAATCAACTGCAGCATTGTTTGAGAGAGCCAAACAACAACATCAACAACATCAACAACAACACTAGAAACCATCCAATTCACAAGGAAATTGGTTAAGGGGGAAAAATGACATAGCTTTATATACATGCAATATTTTATAAATTCAAACATACACATTTATCTAGAAGAATGTACATCAATTTGTTAAGAGTGGTATTTGCTTTGGAATCAGGGTTTTGAAGTAATTTCACCTACTAGGTATTTCGACTTGATGGAATTTGATCATCATCTAATAATAATAAGGCAATACCGATTAAGATCCTGTGATATATCTAGATAGTCTTTCTGGAAAAAAATATTTCTGGTATTAATTATATTTTTCTGTAACTTATGAATCAGAAGAGCTTAAATATTCAGTTCAGGGCCTCTCGAAAGAATATGACTTGTAACTCACATGAACAGCACTTGGACAAGTTACTTAACCTTTCTAAGCCTGTGTCCTCACTTGTAAAATGCAGATAATAAGAATAACTACCTCCAAGATAGTAAAATTGAATGGGAGAATTACTACCCATACTAAATGCCATGTCAAAGGAAAGTACTGGCCTGACTTATAAATCAGAGCAAGAAAACCTTTCCAGAAGAATACAGGATAAAGGAAACACTGATTATTTCTGGTTGCCTTTGTCTCCCCACCAGAAATTCATGTCTTTTTTTTCTTTCACATATTCAAATAGAAATCCTTATTCTATAGCACCTTTTATTGGGCCATTTTCCTGAGCCCACTGGGAAAGAATATTTTATCTTTGGAAGCTAAAGGAATTTGTCTAATTTTTCTGCAGAAATTTAGCAAAGATTCAAGATTATATTTCCAGTTTATACCATCAAAACTTGGTCCCAAATGTATAAAAAGGAAAGTATGCCTAATATCAGAGAGAGAGAGAGAGAGAAAGAAATTGAACTAAGTCCATAAGTGGGTAACTCACATCTCTACAGATACGGAGTTACATGATTAACAAAGGATACTTATATTAAAATTAATGTTGCTGGATCATTATCTCCCATCTGAATAAAAGTAGGACATTAGCTGGTACTTTTTCTGAAGCTTCCAATTATTTATGAAAGTCTCTGGGGTTTTCTGTACACTTATGGCCAGAACTTCATGTTCTTCTACTTCAGACAACCTGCCGCTAGTTCCTGCATAAGTAGCTACTTGAGGCAAACGTATTGCTGTGGCTTTTGTTACAAGGATGCTCCATGAGGCTTCAGGTTTCTTCTAGGGTCCTGCTTCCTGATGCTACCCAAGATGTAAAAGCTTTTGGTTTCCAAACGCTGCCAATTCCTTTATTTCTTGCTGTGTTGGAACCAATATCAGTAGCAGTATAGAAAATATATCTTTTCCCAAATAGGAGTGTGTGAGGACCCCAAAGCTTTATGAAGTATTTGTTCCTTGAATGTTGCATATTTCCCAAAGCCACCCTTTTCATTTCAGTTCCTAGCCTCTCTCCAAATGAATCAAATCTCCCTCCATCCAGGCATAGAGACCATATTGAGGTTTTTTCCTCCTCATCAATTTCCATGTTTCTCAGAAGAACATTTCTAGGTTTTTCAGAAAAACTAGGTTCTTCACAAGAACTTTTTATTTATCAGGTAGGGACAGAGTCCCATTAATTCAGTAGATAAAACTAGATTTTTTTTTTAATTTTTTATTTATTTCTAGGAGAGAGAGAGAGAGAGAGACAGCGTGAGCAGGGGAGGGTCAGAGAGAGAGGGAGTGACAGACTGAAACAGGCTCTGAGCTGGCAGTCAGCACAGAGCCCGACGCGGGGCTCTAACCCACGCGAACCGCGAGATCATGACCTAAACGAAAGTCGGACACTTAACCGACTAAGCCACCCAGGTGCCCCTATAAAACTAGATTCTTAAGATTCGAGTATAAGTTCATGTGGGGACCAGGATATATGTGGTTGTGATGGAAAGGTAGCTAGTATTTTTGAGGTCCTGTTACATGTTTCATCTCATTTCATGTTTACAGTAGCCCCGTGAATTAGCATCTTTATACTTATTGCAAGACCTAGAAGTCTTGGAACTTTATTCCCTAGACTCTGACTCTCTCACTCCAAGGTTTTGCTGTGGTATGAGTTTAATCATTGAGAATTACTTCTAGAAGATTTGAAAGATGAAATGACACAAGTGAGTTTTCCTCCTTCTATGGTGCTAGCAGACAGGTGGATTCCCACAGACTTGGATGTTGCAGCAACTGAACTCAGTGTTGTACTGCCTGGTTCCCAGATATGGCGCTGTGGACAGAGGGGAAGTTGGTGGCTGTGTCAGGGGAGTTTCTCATCTCTGGGAAATAGGAGCTGTGTTCTGATCTTTCGCTACTGTAGTAGTTAAACTTGAAATCCAATAGCAGCCCTATTTCATTTGTTTATCCAAACCATCTAATGATTTTGCAACTATCAGATTCCCTGTAATAAATATCTTTCTATATGGAAATACTTAGAGGAATTTCTATTTCCCTCTAATTCTAAAAAATTCTAAAATTCTAAAAAACATTGTGTTATTTTCATGCTGTTACATATGAGAATGTGATCAAACTAGTAAATCACAGAGACATAGTCACTGAATTTTTTAAAAAGTTATAGTATTGGGGCACTTGAGTGGCTCAGTTAAGTGTCCGACTTCAGCTCAGGTCATGATCTCAGGGTTTGTGGGTTCGGGCCCCACGTCAGGCTCTGTGCTGACAGCTAGCTCAGAGCCTGTTTCAGATTCTGTGTCTCCCTCTCTCTCTGACCCTCCCCTTCTCATGCTGTCTCTAAGAAATAAAACATTTTTTTAAAAAAAAGTTATAGTATTATATTGCCTGCTCACACCACCTACCAGTGACTAGAATATATTAGATGCTCAAGAAATGATAGTTTTAATATGAGAAAATTCATCTCTACTTGATGAAAAATTACACTATTGGTCTTACTTCTTTGGTTTTTCTTTATTCATATGCTTCATGTATTCTAGATTTTTTTTTCATTTGTGAGCTTAGTTTATAAGAATTTTTTAAAGTTTATTTTGAAAGAGGCAGAGACAGCATGAGTGAGGGAGGGGCAGAGAGAGAGGGAGAGAGAGAATCCTAAGCAGGCTTCTCACTGCCAGCACAGAACCCAGTGCAGGGCTTGAATTCACAAGACCCTGAGATCATGACCTGAGCCGAAACCAAGAGTCAGATGCTTAACCATTTGAGCCCCCCAGGTGCCTATTTATAAGAATATTTTTAACAACTCCCTATTTATTTGTACCTCTATTTACCTGGCAACCACAACTCTATGCTTCTGTGCAGTGGAGCATTTTAGATACCTCTTAAAAGTGGAATCATGAGGTGTTTGTGTTTTTAATGCTGACTTTTCTCACTCAGCGTAAAATCTTCCAGATGCATCTATGTCATTACAAATGGTAGGGATGATTTTTAAAGGCTGAATAATATTCCATTATATGTCTGTACCACATTTTATTTATCCATTCCTCCGTTAATGGACATTTGGGTTGTCTCTATATCTTTCCTATTGTAAACAATGCTGCAATGAACATGGGGACACAGATCATCTCTTTGAGATCCTGACTTCAAGTTTTCTTTAATGTTTACCTATCTTTGAGAGACACAGAGAGAGAGAGCGTGAGCACATGCAAGTAGAGGAGGGGCAGAGAGATTGGGAGACACATAATCTGAAGCAGTTTCCAGGCTCTGAGCTGTCAGCATAAAGCCTGATGTGGGGCTCAAACTCACAAGTAGTGAGCTTGTGACCTGAGCCAAAGTTGGACGCTTAACTGACTGAACCACCCAAGTGCCCCCTGACTTCAAGTTTTTGGGCATACATCTAGGAGTAACATTAGTGGATCATATGGTAATTCTGTTTTTAAGTTTTTGAGGAACCCCTATACTGTTTTCCATAGTGTCTGCACCAAATTTATTTCCACCAATAGAGCACAAGAGTTCTCTTTTCTCCACACCCTCACCAACATGTATTATTTCTTGTTTTCTTAATGACAGCCATTTTTTTTTATTTTTTTAAATTTTTATTTCTTTCTAGGAGAGAGAGAGAGAGACAGCATGAAGAGGGGAGGGTCAGAGAGAGGGAGACACAGACTCGGAAATAGGCCCCAGGCTCTGAGCTGGCAGTCAGCACAGAGCCCACGCGGGGCTCGAACCCACTACGGCGAGATCATGACCTAAGCAAAAGTCGGATGCCTAACTAAGCCACCCAGGCGCCCCAATGACAGCCATTCTAATACATGTGTGGGGATATCTGATTCATTTGCATTTCCCTGATGATCAGTGATGTTGAGCATCTTTTCAGATACCTGTTTACTGTTTATCTTCTTTTGAGAAATTCTGTCCTAGTTCTTTGCCTCTTTTGGAATAGGGTTAATCATTTTCTTTTTCTTTTTGCTATTATAATGTCGGAGTTCCTTATATATTTTAGAGATAAATCCCTTATCAGATACATGGTTTGCAAATATCTTTTCCCATTCTACAGGTTGCCTTTTCACTGTTAATTGTTTCCTTTGCTTTCAGTTTTTAGCTTAGTTTACAAGAAATATTTTTGAGGAAACTATTTCATTTGTCTATCTACAGAGAAACTAAATTTAATCTTTCATGAATATGTATAATGTACATTCATTAAGCTAATATTAACACTAATATTAGTTACTGAGGTTTTATATGCCAGTAGATAGCATCAATGTCACTGATTTACATTATTATTTTTAACATAATTGTGCTATTCTTCTAGTGCTCTTTCCTCTTGAGATGGGTCACATTTTTCTATCTCTTTCCTATGTTGAGTAAGTTTAGATTGTACTCTGAACAGTTTGAATGTTATGTCATGGAGGCTCTGGGTTCTGTTATACTCTTCCAAAGAATATTAATTTTTGCTCAGCAATTTACTTTAGACAAAATTATCTCTTGAGTGGTAGTTCAGGTTTCTGCTCAGTTATTTTATCTTTGTCTGGACTGCTTTGAGTTTATCATATGCAGGGATACTTCAAGGGTCGGAGATTTTTACACACAATTTGTGGTTCCCTATCTCTGTTTCTCTTTCCCTCTTCCAAGGTTTTTCTATTACTTTCCAGAATTCTGCATTCTGCTTTATTCCAGGCTAGAAAAATGGGCATTTTCTATGGGGACTTTAGCTACCATGTACCATATAAACTCTGTTTGTCTCATGCTGGTTTCTTCTTCAGTAGTTGACTCCCTTGCAGAATATGACAGGTTTTGTTCACCCTCTAGGATCTTTAGGTAATTGTTATATTTTGTTGGAAGTTTATAGTTGTTATCTGTGGAAAGGCTGGTCTGGCAGAAGCTTAGTCAGTCATATCATATGTGCAAATTCTTTTGTTATTCACAAACACCAGAAATTTTTTAATGTTCACATGAAGTCTGATATAGTGATTCCTAATAATCACCCACTTATATGGTTATTCCATGTCTCACTTCATTTATCTTGTGATTCTGTTCTTCTCTGGAGCAGTAAGTGGAGAAAGAGTATGGAGCACCACACAGAGGAGCCTTCTACCTTCAGGTTGGGAAGTAGCACACATCATTTCCATTCATATTCTATTTCTATTGAAGAGAAGTCAATCACATGACCATGTATAATTTTGATGGAGCCTGAAGAATGTAGTATAGCTCTGTCCACAGAAGAGGAAGAAATAAGTTTTCTAATCAATTGGCAGCCTCTGACAATAGGGTTTTATTCATGAATATTTTTATCAAGATTACTACAAATTGCATTTTCTGAAGAAAATTCAATATGCTCACAGTATCTTCCTTCAATATCCATTAACAGTTCCCTGAACTGAAAAAAATACCTTCTCATTATCTTCATCTCATGACATTATCTGAAATACACTTCTGCAGAAATATTATTCATGTTGAGATATGACTGCCATATATACCTATGACTTCATTAAAAAACATTATTGAAAACCTTCTACATCCAAGATTTCTGAGAAATAGTCATGATTGCAGAAAAGCTCTTCATGGTCATTAACTCAGGAAAAGAAGAATACCAAAAATCAGTTCTGCCAAATTACGATCATAGTACAATTTACTTTGTATTTTTTATACTTAGTAATGTGTGGTCATGATTCATTTCTAACAGACAAAAAAAGTATCTTGCTTTCATTTCCTTTTATGAATATGAAGAACATTAATATGGCAAATAATATGGAATAAGAAGAAAGAGGTCACTAACGTATTAGGAATCAAAAGAGCAAGTCCCACATTGGAACATGATGCTAGGGATAAAAAAATAACAAAAATTCATTTATATCTGTCTTTTATAAATGAAGGAACTGGACTCTCTACTTCAGCAGCTTTATTTCTGAGACAGATTCAGGCTTTTGGGGGGTAACAGACACAGTAGATTGTTTCCTATAATATTCTCCTGCCCTCATCTTCTCAAATTGGTGTGTTTTTGTTTCTATTAGAGAAATGGCGAAGTAGTGTTGTTCCTGGATATTTACACCATCAGTACCCTGAAGTAAGTCTGAGATGTGCCAGCAGGTGAGCCAAGGTCAATGAGACTGTCATTTTCTCTCTAAAGAAAGGAAGAAACTATACTTGCCTATATCATGGTTTTCCTTTCTTTGTAGTAGTTTGAGCATAGCAGTTGGGAAACTAGGAGGGGAGTGGTAATTGTGGTACATCATCCTCTCTTTTTATTTCTTCTTTTTTTCCCAAGACTATGGTCTCACAATTTATTTCAAGGAAAATTGGCTTTCACAGAGGTGAGGAATAAAACACATGTGTCCACATGAATTTTATTTGTATTTTGAGCACAAAAAATACAAATGTGTTGGCAATTTCTAAGACACATGGAGCTAATCACCATGTGATTTTATAACTCTACAATAAAGTGATCATATTTTCAATCAACTTAGGATGTGGGATAAACCCCAGGTATCAGGCATCAGGAAGAGAAATGATGTTAATATGATTTTCTTATCACCTTTTCTGACAACCCAGAATAGTTATGAAATAAGATATGGACCTATACACTCTCTGAGCTTGTGGGATTCCATGCTTGCTGGGGCTGTGGTCTATCCTCCCAATTTCAGAGACCCATACTCTATTCATACTGTTCCATTGTGATTTGCTTTACCATATTGTAACTCACAACAAGCCCATTGAGGTGGGCTTTTTTATCAGCTGTCATTGTGAACCATAAAACAAACAATTCCTATTTTATCTGCATGCCATGCAAGGGAACTGTCGCTTTGAAGCAATATGTAGAACAGAATTTTCCTGGGGTTTCTGGTTGGCTGCTTAAAACTATGGAGATCAGGCATGAGACCAATAAAGCATAATGAGTGTTTCTAAAAGAGGCAGGGGACATACCAGTGTAAAACTAATCTAGCAGGTCTTGAATTACAGAACTAAGGTACATGTTGACTAGCCATGCTGTCTCATATTAGTTATGAAATACATTGCAGTTCCCAGAGAAGCCTACGGGCAGGATTTGGAGATGTTTCTATTTCTTTGTGTGCAATAGAATCAAATACCTGCTAGGTATAAGAAAACACTGTTTTCCAACTAAATATCCAGTGTATGTGGGGGCACCTGGGGGGCTCAGTCAGTTAAGCATCTGACTTCGGCACAGGTCATAATCTCATGGTGTGTGAGTTCGAGCCCCTCAATGGGCTCTGTGCTGACAGCTCAGAGCCTGAAGCCTGCTTTGGATTCTGTGTCTCCCCTCTCTCTCTGCCCCTCCCCTGCTCATTCTGTGTCTCAAAACTGAGTAAATGTTAAAAATTTTTGAAAAAAATAAATATCCACTGTACTTGTAATTATTGTTTTTTTTAAAATATTTGTTGGCTGTATGTTAAAAATATTTATTATTTAAGAAAAGTACATTTTAACTACCTTAATCATATATATTCTTGTAATGTATGATGACGACAGACTCTAGAGTACTGCCTAGATTACTGTATGTAATACATATTTCTAAGTTTTTTAATTTCATACTATGACACCAAAGATATTTGCAGACTGTTGGCAATTGTGGCTAAATCACATGATTTAGTGAATGACACTGAATCACCCAGAGAAGATTTTTATTGGAATTTAGATTCCAATGTTCATTTCCTTTTCTTAGGACATTTTCATTTCTTTTTTTTTTTTTTAATATTTTATTTATTTCCAGGAGAGAGAGAGAGATAGCGTGAGCAGGGGAGGGTCAGAGAGAGAGGGAGTCACAGACTGAAACAGGCTCCAGGCTCTGAGCTGGCAGTCAGCACAGAGCCCGACGCGGGCTCGAACCCACGAACCGCGAGATCATGACCTAAGCGAAAGTCGGACGCTTAACCGACTAAGCCACCCAGGCGCCCCAGGACATTTTCATTTCTTAAATAATCCTTTTCAAAGTGAAGGACTTCTTTTCATTAAATTTAATGTGTTTTGTGTTAAAAGACAGAAGGAAAGTCTTTTCTTTTTTTTCTTTTCATTTTTCTTTCAATTTAAAATTCAATTTACAATTTAAAATTGTAAGAATCTTTTCTTCATGGAAAGAAATTAAATAATAGTTCTATCCCCAATTTAAGGCCGGCCAGTTCCTTCACCCTCACCATGCTGCTTACAGGCTGCCAAGACCACAACACATTAGTACCACTATATCTTTAGTCTTTTGCTGACCTAGTAAAGAAAAAGATGTGTGTTTAGGAACTGTTTCAAGACACTGAATAAAACGTTTTTGTTTACAAGTAGAGTTTTGTGTGGGAGTGTTTTTTTTCTTTTCCCAGAAACTGAGAGGGAGGATAAATGTGAGTCTAAAAAAACATAGCGAAAGCAAACAAACAAGCTAGTATACACATATCCTGGGGGTTTTTCTAGAAATCATTCATCCAAATTGTGGTTGAACTGTACAGGCCTTTCCACGGTGCCGTGCCGTCACAGAGCTAAGTGGTTAGAATTATAGTTACTAAGAATCTTCCTTCCTTTTTCTCTTAACCACACAATTACTCTCTCTACACCAGCATGCTTGCATCTCCATCCAGCCCCAGCTGGAGGAAGTCTTGTATTCAGTGACTGTGGCCATTTGGTGATGGTCATTAGAGCTGTGTCACAAATAGTTAAGATGTTCCTTCCACTTCTGTAAGAGGACTGTACTTTGTTTCCCCTTAGAGTCACATGAATTGCTTTGGTTCATGAAATGCTGGTAGAGATAATGTGTTTTTGGGTAGAATATTTAGGAGCAACTGTGCAATTTATCATTTATCTCTTCTTTTTTTCACGTAGTGGCTACTCTATCAGTGTAAATCCCAGAGAGAAAAGACATGGAGCAAATGTCCAAACAACTTTGTAAAAAATGACGTGTGAAATAGGCAGGGGGTGGGAGACAGACAGACAGACAAAGACTGGTTATAGGGTATGAGGATTTTGGCGCCATTAGCATGTCCTAACCTATACTGTGTGATATACCACCAATGTAGAGAATGAGGTGTTTCAGGCGTCTCCACCTGAAATTCATAATAAATTTTCCCAGAGTAATGTTTATTGTTTTTGTATTTGTATTTGTATTTGTATTTGTATTGTATTATAAACTCTCTCCATTCCCCCAAATTAGCTAACTCTAGGAAGGGTAATCTTTCCCTCATCAAAAAAGGTTAAGATGTCAAAACATCATAATATGTACAACATATGTACAATACACGGTGATCTCAGTGCCGACGAGGCAGAGATGCATGTGTTTCCTTCAGGAGGCCCTGAAGAGTTATATAGCATTAGGTAGGGCTGTACAATCCACACAGAGAGAAAGGGAGCAAATACTTGGAAACAAGAATATAATCTATCACCAGATATACAGGCAATTCACAAGAGCATAAGAATGACAAGCGACATATACTTATTCAACTCAAATAATAAAAATGCACATTAATAATACAATGGTAATTCCAGGTCCAGATGGGAAAATTTCTTATTTTAACTTCTCTGATGATTATTTCACTTTAATATCAGGGCTTTTCCTGCTAGCATTACATCTTGATCAAAATCTAAAAATATAATACAATAAAATAAAAATATTACTACAAGGACATTCATGACAGAATGGTTCATAAAAGCATCACACTGGATATTTTCTCAATATACCATGGAGTTGTTGGGAACCATTAAAATAAATTATAGTTCCCTATGTTATAAAACACTATGATGCCATTAAAATTACATTATGAAATTCTGTCATGTTATAAATAAAGTCGATTGAGTCTCTCAGGCCATTTTGTGAAGTCACACACCTCAATGAATTCGACATGCCCATTATATTATCTGTGATTATTTCTAATTATTTGACTAATAGACTTCTCCTTTGAGCCAGTTTGCATTTTTCTAATTATTTTACAAGGAACAGACATTGCATGTAATTGAAATAAATTTTAAAAAAATGGACTGAGGGCAAGCACATAAGTTTTAGTAGACATTGCATACACAGGACACAACATTTTGTCTCTGTTCGGATCTAAAGGAAAAACAAGTTAAAAACAGTTATCAAAGCTGGCTACTCTGGATAACCTCTTCTAAGGCTTTGTCAAGTGAAGCATTTTTAGACATTTCAGACACACACACACTGGGCATCATTCACTTGCTCTCTGTCAGAGCCTTCTGTGTCCTATAATTTTAAACTCTAAAAATACTCAGTGGTGAAATATTGATTTCCTCTCTAATTTCTGCTCAGACTTTAGTTGGATGCCTGGTAAGGATTCTACTCTGAGAAGATCAGTACTTGACCTTGCGCTTTGTTCTTTAGTGAAGAAACATATTGTATTTTTATATTCTCACCTCAGGTAGTCTTTTTCTTGGTATTTGTGCTGTTATAGGATATCAAAAAGAGAATCACTATCTTACTTTAAAATCAGCTAACGATAAAATATCCAAAGTGTTTACAGGGTTTCTATGAAGGCATATATATGTTAACAATAAAGAAGTAACTATATTTATTATTTATTTATTTGTAAGGAAACTGCCATGGTTTAAATGAAGCAATGTTTATAAATTTGTAAAATTTCATCTGACATTAATTGTAATAAGTAACTAAATTGTGGTCTTCTGGAAAGCAGATAGATTTATTGACTCAATTTTTTTTGATTCATACTTAGTATTTAGTTTATAGATGGGGAGTCATAGAAGTAAATGGAAAGATCTGGTAGCAAACAGATGTCAGGTTCTAGTATAAAATTCAATCATTTATTCACTTATTTTCTCAACAAATATTTAATTATGAAATATTAACCAAAATTATTTAATAACTTAATTTATTAAATATTTTAGTGGAAGACTGAGATGTCAATACTTTGAATCAGTGGAAAGAAATTATGAAAGAATAAATGATGCTGGGACTGTATGGATAAGCAAAACCCAATGTCAATACAAACATACATATGCTTTCTGGAGGGGGTCCTGGAAAGTCATATGGCATTGGGTGACACAAATTAGGGCACAATACATTTCTAATGGATTAAAGCTTTAAAAGCTTTTGCAGAATAACTATGTTCTAACACATCTGACTACAGGTCAGATTATATAAAGAAAATCCCCATTTTATTTAGAAACCTTCCAAGATAGCATGAAAACTTTTTTGAATTATAAGAGAGATTCAAAGTACCTGTTTCAAGGCATGAGGTCCCAAGATTGTGAACACAAACCACATGATACCTGCTCGAGTTTATATTCTGCTGGCACTTTTCTTTGACATCGTTGAATGTTTTGCTCTTTGCAGTTATAGCTTGGCAATCAATAAATATGAAATTATCCATCCCACTTCTTTCTGCTAGGGACATACTGAAAATTCTAGTGGATCAAGATTTTTTTTTAATTTATTTCTAGGAGAGAGAGAGACAGTGTGAGCAGGGGAGGGTCAGAGAGAGAGGGAGTCACAGACTGAAACAGGGTCCAGGCTCTGAGCTGGCAGTCAGCACAGAGCCCGACGCGGGGCTCGAACCCACGAACCGCGAGATCATGACCCAAGCGAAAGTCGGCCGCTTAACCGACTAAGCCACCCAGGCGCCCCTCAAGATATTTTTTTTGATTCCCACAAATGGTTTGGTTTTGCATTTGTAACTAAAATTTTCATCATTTCCTTTTTGAACTGAATTTTTATAATGTAGACTAGAGATGGATTGACATTTGCCACATATTAGTTGTTTACTATGTCTCATGGGGATTTAGAGAAAAATAGAAGGATTTGAGACAGAGGGAGATACAGAATCTGAAGCAGCTCCAGGCTTTGGACTACCTGTCAGCACAGAGCCAGACCCAGGGCTTGAACCCACAAACTGCGAGATCATGACCTGAGTAGAAGTCGGATGTTTGACTGACTAAGCCCCCAGGCGCCCCTTATTATACCAAACTTTAATTTCTAAAATAAATTCTTCTGCAGCATCAATGCTTTCTATTCTGATGGATTCAGTTTACTATAATGTTGGATGGAGTTTTTGCTTCTATAATCATAGAGGAGTTTGTCATGTAATTTTCCTTTCTTATAAAGGCCACGTCATGTTTTGATATTTTGTTTGAAATGATTTCATGGGGCATATTGATCCTCCCTTGAAAGGAGATTTTTATGGAAAGATTTAAAAAATATTTTAAGAATATAGGGGTGCCTGGCTGATTCAGTCAGTAAAGCATGCAACCCTTGATCTTGGGTCTGTAAGTTTGAGCCCCATGTTGGGTACAGAGATTATATAAAAAATATTCTTAAAAAAGAAAACTTTAAAATTTATTAGTTAGATCTATTTTCATTCTTGTTAGTCTTTAATTTTATGTTGTCAAGAAATTTGTACATTTATATTATTGTTCAAATGTATTGGGATGAATTTGTTTGCAATATACTTTTATTACCTTTTTAGTATCTGTAGGGCCTGTAGTGTATCTTCTTTCCATTTAAATATTTTTACATTTATTTATTTATTTTAAGAGAGAAACTGAGAGATGAGCAGGGGATGGGCGGGGGGAAGAGAGAGAAACCTAAGCAGGCTGAACGTGCTGTCAGCACAGAGCTACATGCAGGGCTCAGACTCACTAATTTGAGTTCATAATCTGAGCCAAAACCAAAAAGTTGGGCATAGAACCAACTGAATCACCCAGGCTCCCCTTCACTTGTTGATTATTAGTAATTATTCTCTTTTCTTGATAGGTATTTGTAGGAGTTTATCAATTGTATGAGTCATTTAAAAAAATTACCCAGCTTTAGCTTTGCTCAATTTCTCTATTATATATTTCTTTTCAATTCCATTGATATTTGCTATTATTATCTTCCTTTTACTTTATCTTATTTTGGTTTAATTTTAAATAGTTTTATTGAGATATAATTCACATGTGGTGCTTTGCTCATTTTTGTTGTTTATTTGCTGTTAATCTTTTTTTTCTTATTTTAGTACAGTTGACATACAATGTATACTAATTTCAGGCACACAAGGTAATGAATCAATGACTCTATACATTAAGCAATGCTCACAATGATAAGTATATTTGCCATCTGTCATACACAGTGGAATATTACTCAGCCAGAAGAAAGAAATCTGGCCATTTGCAACAAAATGGATGGACTTAGAGAGTTTTATGCTAAGTGGAATAAGCTAGACATAGACAAATACCATATGTATTTCACTCATATGTAGAATCCAAAAAACAACAGCAAAAACAGAATACACAACAACAACGAGAGAAACCAACCCATAGATACAGAGAATAAACTGGAGGTTGCCAAAAGGTAGGGGGTTATGAGAGGATGGGTGAAATGGGTAAACAAGATTAAGAGGTACTTTATCTTATTTTAATTTACTCTTCCTTCTCTAGCTTCTTGAAATGCATAGATTATGGGTTTCCTGCTTATTACATGTACTCACTGTTGTAAATTTTGTTCTAAGCACTATTTTATCTGTATCTCAAATATTTTAATGTGTTTCCATTACCACTGTAGTACAAAATAATGTCTCGTTCCCTTTTTCAAATTTCTTTAAAATTTATTTTTGAGAGACAGAACACGAGCAGAGAGAGGGAGACACAGAATATGAAGCAGGCTCCAGGCTCTGAGCTGTCAGCACGGAGCTGGACACAGGACTCAAACTCACAAACCGCGAGATCATGACCTGAGCCGAAGTTGGATGCTTAACCAACTGAGCCACCAGGCGCCTCAGATAATGTCTAATTTCTATTTTGGATTGCTTAGAAGTATGTCACTTAATTTCCAAATATTTGAGTTTTTTTTAAATTATTTTATTATTGATTTTTATTTGTGCTGGTCAAATTCATATCTTTCTGGGTCTTTTTGCATTTTTCTATCAGCCTAAGAGATGTATGCTAACATTTCTAAGTAACTATGTATACATATCTATTAATACTATTTCTGTCCATTTTTTGCTTCATTTATTTTTAGCTTATGTGATTATATTTATACCAATTTAAAACTGTGATATCTTCCTTCTGAACTGTTTCAACCTTATGAAATATTCCTCTTAAATCATAACTTTTATTTTAGGGCTCATTTACATTCTGAAGTGTCACTGCTGAAATATCAATATAGATCCTTACGTATAGACTCTGGTTTCTCCACATTGCATATGATTACGTATAGAGCAGAGGAGAGTACATACTGTGTTTTAAATAAAATATTTGTTCTCATTTTTTAAGTTATGGTCTTCACTGTGCCTATATTATCTTGCTTCGATATGGGCCAATATATATTACTGAAATGTCTGAAAATTGCCTTCATAACTTAACTTTGGTAACAGTGAGAGGATATTTTTATTCTAAGGTAGAAATGGATATAGAGTGGTGAAGCAGAGACTTTAAGACAAAATAGGTGAAAAGCCCCAACCTTTCTCTGTCCCATTAACAGTGAGTTTTGGATGTGTAGTTAACTCTATGGATAATGATGAGAGTAGAGTAAGGAACTGGTGTTGGAAGAAGTAGAATTAAGGGGAGATCATAGAAATGCTCTGTCATGAATTTGCTTAAGAGATCAGGAGCGAACTGCAGACTTTTTTTGGAAGTTCTCGGCAGGATCACTCATTTTCCCTTGATTACTTATGCAGTTCTATTTAGTAAACCCAGTTGGCCCTAAATGTGTTCTAATATTTCTAAGTGCTTAAGTCCAAAGACAAATAAAATATAGTTGCAGTTCTTGAGACAGTTGTCATCAGATGGATGGAAGAAACACAAACGAATGTTTCAAAGTGAAATAATAAAGAATGTGGAGTCAGACAATTGCCAGACAGAGAAACACCTGTGACATAGCCAAACTCGTAATACAGTTGACAGCATGCAAGGGGAGGTAAAAGGTAGGTAGTAAATGGAGGGAAGAATATTAAAAGTCTAATTAAAATCTTGCTTACTGGGTTTTTAAAATACTGGAGATTTCTGCTTACTGTTTAATTTTCACTTGCAATCCAGAATATTAGTACAATTTTGCTTGCTACATTTGGAAGGTGTTGTGTTTGCATAACAACATATTAAGGACTACTTTTGTAATTATTACTATGTACACTAAGGCCCTACAGAATATGTTCATCTTGCTTCTTAAACTCAATACTCCAGCATCTTGTGGCAGGCACTTATTTGCTCAAAGTTACATGTAGATAAAATTCATTGACCTTTCCTTCTTTATAAGTAGCATTTTGATGAGAAAAGGTGTACAGCAAGAATCTCCTGTTTATATAAAGGAAATGAGAGCTTTTAGATTTCTAATGCTAATGGAGGAAAAATTGAGTGAAACATATTGAAAATTCAACCTTGACAGCTGGAAAAGATAAATGAAACTCAATTTTGCTTCTTGAGTCATTGTTTAAGTATCTACTTAGGGTTAAGATAAATCTTGATGACATCACCTCCTTTGGACCACCTTTCTTGCTCTTAGATGCTTCTATACACACTGGGCAAACTTGCCCCAACACAGATAATTTATAGATTACAGGTGACAGTGTTTTTGTCTATGGGGTAGATGTCACTAGAATATTCCAGCAATTTATAGAAGCAATGAATTTAGAAAAAAATAAGTATATGAATGATTTTAGAATCTCTAGAAGTTAATAATAGTTCAGTTCCAATGGGAACATTACAAAATTGAAAGCCCTAAATATAACTTCTTGAACAACTGCTCAGAAATCTGACTTTTAAAAATTGTTGTAAGAGGAGAAGACTGGAATAGGAGTCATATGATGATGCATATGCCAAAAGAATAAGAAAATTATGTAATTTTCTTCTTTTGGATTGAACACCAGAGAGGTTGGAGTCTTGGATTCTTATATAAATGTGTGAAACTCATTGTAATGGCTATATATGAAGTAAATCACTCTATTAATGGTCTCCATTGAATTAAATATGATAATAGACCTTTTATTTCAAGGTATGAATCATAATCTATCTTAATTGAATACATTCCTACTATGTGCCAGGAACTAAGGAAAATTAATAGATATGAAATGCACAAGATCTGCTGCTCTCAAGGAATTTTAATCTAGTGCTAGACAGAAAGCAGAGACTCATGAAAAGATGGAACATATTCCACACAGTAAATTACAGACCTTCAATGAGTAATAAAATCATGTTAAGGTACTCAGAGAACAGAGTATTTCCAGCTCTGTTAGTCAGGGGGCTTTTAATGGAGGTCATGAAAGCAATTATATTTGAACTGTCTTTTGAAGAGTAAGATTTGAATAGATATAAATTATGAGAAACTGTTCCACAGAGAAGTATTAGTAAACATGTAAGTAAGAAAACACAATTAAGTTGACTGGGTAGCGTGCAGATGATGATTCATGAAAGACAGTTATGAGAAAAACTGTTAAGGGAGGTTGGGACCCTGTTTGTAATGGGCACTGAAACCTGTGCCAAGAATGTAGATTCTAATCATCATTGATGGGTCTTCTTTTATAATTAGCAGGGGAGTTGTAGGATTGAAGCAGGGCTCTAATAGTTCTACAAAGACTGCAGAGGGGTGCAGTGAAGCCAGAAGGCCATAAAGATGCTGTTAAGTGTCTAGGCACCACATCTCAAGATTAGGGAAATGGGGGCACGGGATTTTTTAGTTAGGTCCACTTGTATTAAAAAAATGAATAAAATTTGTTGAGTGATTAGATATTGTTCATCTTAGGAATAATACAAAGAAAAATTAGTAACTCCATGAATGAAAATATGTAGTCTGGAGAGAGAAATGAAATGGGCAATACAAATGGGAACACCCACCATATTGTTTCTTATAAAGAAAGAAACTTTGGAGTATATCATTGATATAGAAAAGTATCTATGTATTTCTAGATCTACGCATAGCATATCAATGAAGATTGAAGACAAGAGGGTGGGCAGGCTTCCTTTGGAGAGGATACAAGATGAGAAGAGTCACACAGCAAAGACTATGCTTAGGACATGCCCACAATTAATCTTATAAAGAATTCAGTAAAGGACAGGGGAACAAGTCTTCATATAATTAAAAGGACTAAAGGAAGTGGACTATAATGGAAGCCAATAAAATTTAAAATGAGAAGTTGGTAATTACAGGAGCTGCAATAGAGAGATGGAGAAGAGTAAAGACTGATGTTCGTCATTCCAATGTATAATCATGATGTACCTGGGGGATTTCAGGGGGTACATGTTGAATTCAGGTATGACAGGCTGTCAATTTTGGTTTTTCTCCATTCAGTCATTCACAACATATCTGTGAAGCACCTCCATTGAATTCTAGCTATTGAGGATATATCAGTGAATGTAGCATATTCATTTTTTCTTGGTTCTTACATTCGAATGGGGAAATGAGTCAATAAATACGTACTAAGTGGTCAAGAAGAAAAATAAGAAAATGTGGAGATAGCTAGCGCGTTCATAGTCCTCAACTTAAAAGGAGATGCTTTTTCTTTACTCTTATTGATGTTCTATCTTTGAGTCAGACTCATGAATGACCACCAGCTTATCTCATGAATTTATTAAATTTCAAAATGTCATTGGGGAATGGATAGAGTCTTTCCCTGGTCTTTCTCTTTCTTATAGAACACACCTCATAGAATGTATAGGAGTCTGTTCATCTAGTCAACATGGAAGGAACAGCCCTTTCTGCACAAAAATTAACTCTGTAGATGCTGTGGGTAGATAAATACAACTGAGGGAATACCATGACAGTCCCAAGGCATTTTTCTCCCTGTATCTGTCTTAAACAGATCTGGAAGAAACCAAGTTACTTCAAGAAATTGATTGCCTTAAATATGGTAAGGGCAATATTATTACAACATGCATGTGCTTCGTAGCAACATGGCTTGAGCATATTTTCACCTAAAGTCAGTGAACATGAAATCTTCTATAATAATGTTTGGTTTCATGTTGGAAGAATCCTAGCTTTCAGTGTGCACCAACAAGAAATGCATAGGCAAGTTTTGGTTAAACACTTTTGCAAGGTCAGGTTTTTTTTATTGACTAAGGCATCCAGGTTTCAAGCAGGGCAGAAATCAATGCTGAGCACTGGGGAGAAGGCCCTTTCACCACCTCACATACCTTTGAACTACTTTCTAAAAAATATCTGTAAACATTTCTATCGATAGCAAAAATATCTATAAAAAAATTCACTCTTCCCTAAACAAAAGGTAAACAAAATTACCTTATGTTTCTAATTTGTGTAGATTATGTGATGATATATTCTGCCTTCATTTATAACCACTGTTGGTATCAAACGCTGTTTTACGTAAAAAGTAATGTAGCAGAATAACTTTTATTGGAGGTGTTAATTTATGAAAAATGGAGCCAGTGGAACTGGGGTCAAACTTTTTCCACAAGCTCTGTTTACTTTCATATTGCTCACTATTTACCACCTTTGTTACTAGCACTAGTCACAATCTGAGCTGGCATTCTGTCTGCTTATGGTTTTTTTTAAGTGTTTTGTATTTTATTCTCATACAGCATTGGAGCTAATTATAGCCACTCACTCTTCTGTTTCAACCCTCAATGCTCTCCATTTTCCCTGGATTTTGCTTTCACTCACAGTTATATTTTTTCCATTTTGTGTCTGATCCTCTTTCATATACATAGCCAGGAGAGGTACACCCTATGCCATAGAGAATGAAAAGGCTTTTAGAACTAATTTTCATTTTGTATGCAATGCCCAGGGCATTCTCAGAGTGTGTGATGTGTTATCATCAGGCTTTGATTATGCAGTTGAAATGCAAAAAGTTTAAAAGCTCAGCTTTATTGGCCTTATCAGCAGTTTGCACTCTCTCCAAAACTCTGTTAGAACAATTACTTGATCACTTTTGGCCTAAGAATACTATAAGAAAAGGAACCTCATAGACCCTGCTTAGAGAGGAATTGAGGTTCAACTGAGGTTTTGAAATTCTATACTATATTTTTATACCAATTTTATTAAGCTTTTGTGACAAAAATTGTCTTATTTGAATATGATTGAAATTTTTAAGAAGTCCACCAGTGTGTCTTATCTCTCAATTTGCCGGCAACGACGTGGGAGGATAGTGGGTTATAAAAATATTCTACATAGAAGGAAATGTAGTAAAAAACTGGATACTCTTTTTCTTTGATTGTACTTCACCAGTCTTGCACTTGAAGTCATTCTAAACTGGAATGGACCTTGGATTAGTGTAAAGAACAAAACAATCTGGCATACCTCAGGAAGAACCAAAATGTGCGTGTGTGTGTGTGTGTGCATGCATATAATTCCAATCAAGGAAAGACTTCAATAAACATGCAGAACCAGAGAAACTTCTACCAGTTTTTACCAGTCCTGTAGCTGCATCCTTGAGAGCAGACTAGAATTACAAAATGAGTTGTGTAGTGGGGAATATGATGTGCTATATTTTCTCTTTCCTCATTGACTCGGATATTGCTCAGGGCTTGTAGAAGCTGATACAAGAAAAAAAGACTGGATTATAAGAAACTAAGCGATGGTTTTATTTCATTCAATTTTTGAGGCTTTGATATTCACATTAAAACAATTCTGTGGGCGTTTCAGAAATAGGAGAGTAAACGCTGAATTCCAGGATTATTATTTAGCTTGTATTCCTATGACATCATGTCCAACCTTAGATCTTAGAATAACTCATATCACAACTGTATCGGACAGATTAAGCACGCTTGGAAATGACAGTGATCAAGTTAACTTCCATAAAGCATGAATATGAATCGCTGTATTAGTTTAGCAATGTGGACCTCACTATACTACATTCTACTCATGAAAATGAGATCCGTATGTGACAATGTACTAGGACCAGAGAAACCTGGGAGAGAAAATGAACTTCAGATTCCTTACAGAACCAGAGATCAAAAGATCTGTTCCATTAAACTTTAAACCAGAGAAATTCATCTGTCCGCCCCAGTGCCTTTGTGTCAATCAATGACTCAGCTTTAGTTGGATTATGGTTAAGCCTGAATGGTCATGCAAGAGAGAATTTCAGACAATCAGTCTCCAAAGAGATTGCTATTCTAAGACTCAACATGAAGGAGAAATATGCTTAGGTTTTGCTATAGAGCAAAGAAATTCTATTCACCTTTAAAGATATAGTAAAAGTACTATATTCCATATTTGTCATACTCACACATGACAATAGTGTAAACATTAGCTATCTGATACAAATAGATATTTCATTTCTTAATTTGCGTAATAAAATTTAAGCCAAGATTCACATTGGCTATGGTGATAAGCAAACTGGTGAGAATCTAAACTCTCATTGGATATCTACAGTTTATGTAATTATAACCAGGAAGAATTTCTACTCAGTGGGATATAAAGAGGAAACAGGGCTTTTTTTTTTTTCAGTCACCTATCCTTGCTTTCTTGAAACCCTCCTTTCCTCCAAAGAAATTAGTCAATTTCTTCACAACAACTTAGTCAAATCCTGACATTCTCCAGTTATATCAATTGTTAGAAAAGTCTCATTTTTGTTATTAAAATCCAGTCCTGTTCATTATGAATGTTCAGTATCATATCAGTTTCATTTTTATGATTCACTTTTTTAAATGCAGGATCAGTAAATCAAACTCAGATTCATGTATGTTTAATGGCATCAATTGAGTAGTTGATCAGGTGGCACAAGTTGAAAATTACTGGTAAGATTTGGATTTTAAAATATTCTAACTTTAATCTTAACATGAAACCAATGAATTAGATAGGTTAATTCCACATACATCCTGTTGGTTAGCTGGAATTTGTTTTTTCACTTTTTTTTTTTTTATCAGAAGAGCAATTTAATTTAGAAGATATACTCCCAAGAAGGGAACTTTCAAGATTTGTGACTCCTGTGGCCATAATTACATATGAAATCCTTGCAGCATGATTAAAATTACTTTCTTGAAGAAGAGTATGGGAGGGTTTAAATTGGTACCTTTTTGGAAAACAATTTTATAATAAATGGGAATGAAATATCAGCCTTTAGGTATGATTCGATTTTACTACAAGCACATGGTATAGCAAAATATTAAAATGCAGAAATGTTTGAAAATCTGGGTATCTTTCTTTTCACTTATTTGCAAATAATGGAAATAATTATTTTCTAACAGAAGGCTGGTCAAATATTAAACTTTTCATCTGAACTGCCAAAAACAGCCATGAGATGCAAAACGTGTTGATCTAAGCTCTGGATCGTGAGTTAGAAAAGAAAAATAGATGAAGGATAACTAGAGATCCTGGTGAGATTGAAGCGCCATCTGTGAATCTCCCCAGCTTCTGTCATCACGACACCTGGGCATGACAGGGAAATATGCACGTGGGCCTCCACAGGGCAGCTTTGAGGCTCAGAGCCCTGCTGACCTCAAAGACCTCAGAACTTGAAGCAGTTTCACGGATTTCCCTGTCCAGTCTTTGGCTCCGCTTCTAATAGAATTCATTAGCAAAGAGGAATCAAATAATAGTTTTCGCTTTGGTGCTTCTAATAAAATGACCTCTCCACTTCATAGCCTCTCTACTCAAAGACAAAAAGCGCTAAATGACAAAGTAGAAACAGCTCCTGTTCATTGCCTTTTTGCACGGAAGGAATGAAATGGTGGCTGATGTTTACAGTTAAGCTTTTTTTTTTTTATGAAATAATGTCATTCCTTGAGCACTGGAATAATTTGAAAGGAAACTTGTGTTCATTAAAGAATACCGCCCCCTTTTCTTCTAAACATTCTCATGCTCTCATCTAAAGGAAAAGATGTTCCTTGGTAACCCTACCACCTTCGTCTGATTCAGCACTCTAGTTATTTTTACTTGAATGGAAAAAATGCTGATAACTAATTCATAAATAAATGCTGGTTAAAACAGCTCATTTATCAGTACCTCTTTATAATCAGTTCAGTTGGGTTATAATTTAGGGTATAATGCCTGAGCATGCTAACGTCCTTAAGGGGACTGCAGTCATTAGGAAGGACTTGTGTTTGTATCGTGACCTTCCTTCCAAAAAAATTCGTATCACCTTCAAAAACAGTACACTAATTAAAGTATATATGACATTTGTTTGAACACTGTACTGCAGGAAAATCTACTGTCTGACATGATAGTGGGCTGGAATAAGATATAAATACAAAACATAATTGCCAAGTTAAAATCTGTTTTTGCAGAATACCTGTTTTGAAAGAGATGCAGCAAATACTGCCTAATACATGAGTTAAGAAACTTTCTTAAGAACTCATTCTGCATGTACATGCATGCAGGTTAAAAAAAAAAAGGAGATAAAGAAGTGAATTGTACACAGGAAAGGATCACCTTGTCCACTGATACACAGAGTGGATCAAGCCTGGTTTAGCAGGACAGCGTATGGGGCCTCACTACACCAGACTTGTTCAGCTTATTCCTGAATCCTATTTTCTTGCCATCATCTTCATTTCTCCAAAAATTGTTTTTCAGTTCATTTCTTAATACTACTTTTTAAATGCCTGTAGTCTTCACAGCAGTGGGCTACTTTTACAAAACTGATGTGAATGACTGTTATGAGAATTATATGAAAGCATTTCCTACACAACGCCTAATTCATAGCTCTTAATTATCTTTGTGTCTCTTTTCCCCATCTTGAGACACAGAGACATAGTTGAACACATTTAATTGAGCACCTCATATGGTGAAGATGCTCTGGAAAGTACTGCAGGGGATATCAAGATGAGCAGGGCCCTGTCAAGTCTGTGGGGAAGGTGGACATGGAAAAACCTTCTTGAGGAGAGAGAAGGTGTCTTTTTTTGGTGCCACCTGTGAACCTAGCACAGCACCTGCACAACATTTAGTGCTCATGATATTGAATCAATGTTTGTTTTTTTTTTTAAGTTCAATGATTTCAGTTAGGAAGAAATAAATACGTTGAATCATAAGTAACACACTGTAAACTCTAAGATGCTACATTACAGAAGATGTTGAAGAGGGTGGCATTTATTTTAGGGTCTTAACATATGGCTAAATTTTAGGGAGGGGAAAGGGCATTCTAGGCTTGGGCAAGCGTGTGAAGGAAACATATACATGATAGTGTTGCTGTAGTTCTGTACCAGCAGTAGCTGGAGTTGGTGTCACTGAAGTGGAGTGTGTGAGAAGAGACTGTGAGAGATGCATCAGGAATGACTTTATATTTAGCACTTAAAGACCTCAACCCCACCTCATAGTCCATGTCTGTGCTTGATAGGAGAATAGCGGGCCAGACGCATGTGCTCTCTGAACTGGACTCCTGCTCTACCTATTAAACGTGGGTTTGTTTTGTACTTTGTGACACTTTTGTGCTTGTCTTCACTTTTATGCAAATAGGAATTGTTTCCCATTTATCTCCAGTGGATAGAAAAAATATTTGGTTAAAAGCATGAACTCAATAACTATTTCTCTAATTACTGAATATTTAAATGATTCCACACAGTTCTATATGAAATTGTCACCTACTACAAATTTGTGAGTGGAGAAAAATCTTATCTAGGTTTTATGTCATGAAAACAACCCTAAGGGTTGGCATGGACACATCTACCCATCTGCTGGCATTTGTGTTCATATACTCATGTGCCAGTTACTGTGAAGGACTGAAAGGTTTCTTACCTAAGTTCAATCTTTCCATTTCCAATCTGTCTTTACAAGGGCATTTCTCTAGAAATATTTTCTAATAATTTCCTGAATTATCAATTTCTTTCCTCCTCTTGGACCCTTTCCACTGGCATGCAAGCACGCTGTTATTTTTCCCTCTGAAACAACATAAAATATAACTGTCTTGACTCTATTTCATCTATAACTACTTTACCTTTTCTCTATTTTTATGTATGCTTATTGAGGTTGCTGTTTATACTTACTAGATTCAATTCCTCTACTTCATTCTCATGTAAACTGATTTCAATCAAGCTTTTCCCCCATAATTTCCCCCCAAAGAGCTCTTGCAGTCACTAGGGATAGCCGCTTTAATAAATCCAATGGCTAATTATCAGGTCTCCTTTTATGTCAACTTTCAGCAGCATTTAGTACAGCTGGTGACTATGTTTTAAAAATAATTTTCTCCTTTGTTTTTAGAGCATTATATTCTCTTTTATTGGTTGTTTCTCAATTTCTTTTTCTGGCTCCTCCCTAGCCTGCTGATACATTAGTATTGGAATGCTTCACGGTTCGGTTCTTGTGCCACTTCTTGACACTATTAACATGCATCCCTTTGGTGAGCGTGTCCCATCTTTTAAAAAATTTTAATGTTTTATTTCTTTCTGATAGAGAGACACAGCATGAGCAGGGGAGGGTCAGAGAGAGAGGGAGATGCAAAATCGGAAGCAGCCCCAGGCTCGGAGCTAGCTGTCAGCACAGAGCCCGTTGCGGGGCTCGAACCCATGAACTGCGAGATCATGACCTGGGCTGAAGTTGAGCGCTTAACCGACTGAGCCACCCAGGCACCCCTAGCCTGTCCCATCTTAAGGCTTTTAATATCATCCATACATTAATGACTCCCAAATTTGCATGCAGCCCGAAACTTATCTGAAATTTAGACTTGTATGGTGGATAGCCTTTGCAACACCTCTTTACTGATGTCTTGCAGGCATTTCTAGTATTTCCAATTCAATATAACCCAAAGTGAAACCTGTTATTTCTTCTAACCCTTCCTGTCTTAGTAAAAGTTAATGACTTAGTTCTAGTTGATCAAGTTGAATGAAGACTTTAGAATCATTCCTGACTTTTGACACCTCTCATCTAATCCATGAACAAATAATGCTAGCTCTACTTTCTAGAATATTTCTTATCACTCTTCTACTATCTGGTCCAAGTTACTCTTCTTTTTAAACAGATGATTGGTGTAGCCTCATAATTTGTATTCCTTCATTCACCTTTACTTTTCTTCCTGACATTATTGTCACTTCTACAACCAAAATGAACCTTAAGAAATAAAATCAAACCCCTCCACTTCTCTGCCAAACTCTTTCACTGAATTCCAGTCTCACTCAGAGATATAACCAAAATCTCTACACAATCTAGGATCCATCATTTCTTCATTCTTACTGTCACCTACTCACCCTCTAATCCATTCTGGTTTCCCCACACCCTTAATTCTTAACATGACCTGAGCTTGCTTTTTCCTTTGGCCTTTACACTGGCTATTTTCTTCTCCTGAAATTCTCTTTCTCAGGTATCCTCATGGCTCCTGCTTCACCTACTTCAAGTTTTGGCTCAGCCTCCCTTCCCACCTACTTAATACTCTATTCCCTCTCTCCATGCATGTTTTTTTTCCCCCCATATAATCTATCATCACTTGACTCACTATAGAATTTATTTCTTTATTGTTATTTCCCCTTAATAGAACGTGGGCTCTATGAAAAACTATTTTGATGGTGTTTTCTGCTGCTGTGTGCATTCTTGGTCATATAATAAGTACTTAACAAATATTTGCTCCATGAATCAGGTGAATGAACATCTTCTGTCCACCTGTAGACAACTGACAAAGAGCAATGGAATGGCAATGATTTAATAGGCCAATCAGCATTCCTCCTTGAGGGCTGGGTCTTATTACTATCAGCACAAAGTTGGGATTCTGTTAATAAGAAAGGTGGGTGGCCATGTAGTTGATAATCAATAGCAAATGCTACCAAGAGGAGGGAGAGCAAGGAGTGGTATATGAAGGGCTTAAATGTGTTTTTATTTAAAAAAAATGAAAAAGTTAGAACATGAAAATTTGTTTCGGTACATATGAAAAGGTTTTGTTGTCTTGTGTGATTTTTTTTTTAGAAAGCAAGTCAAATCTTTGAAATATCAAGGATTCTAATTCTAGGAGCCTTATATTATCAAAACCCCTTTAACTGTATAAGGATGGAGTTTCATTATTGTTACTGTTTTCTTCAAAAGCTCCTTTCTTCTGCATGCTGATGATGCTAACAGAAGCTTTATCTGAACTTGCATGCTTTAAGTTAATTACAGATGCTTGAAGTGAGGGTCAGATATAAAAGAGAAGGAAGACAGAAGATGAATTCAGGGAAAAATGCACAATCTGTTGTTATCTTATGATTACACAAGTTTTTTGTCTATGTTACATCTCTTTAGTTCTCTTAAGCCCCAACTGGATGGTAAGGTGAGTAATGCATCATGAATATATATGTGTGCACATGATCTAAAGCTTTGGATTTTTGTCATTTAAATACCTGATTTGTTGTCACAATCGTAGCAAAAAAAAATCTATGTAGGTTTTATTTGAATATATGTAACAGTTTACATATGAATATATAAAGGGACGATGTACAAAGGTACAAAAATGATGTTAAAATTCTCATATTAAGATATAAATTAGGGGAGCACCTGGGTGGCTCAGTCAGTTAAGCCTTCAACTTTGGCTCAGGTCATAATCTCACTGTTCGTGGGTTCAAGCCCCATGTCAGGCTCTGTGCTGACAGCCAGTTCAGAGCCTGGAGCCGGTTTCAGGTTCTGTATCTCCCTCTCTCTCTGGCTCTCTCCTGCTCATGCTGTCTCTCTCTCTCAGAAATAAATGAAACATTAAAAAAAGATAGAAATTAGGAGTTTTAGTGTAATTACATTGGAAATATTAATAAGAAAGGCTTCCACTATTAATTAAATGTTATCTTAAAGGCCATGAATTAGTCGATATGTGTGACAATCGCCTTTTAACTTCCACGCTTTAGAAAACAATGACTTACATCCCCCAAAAACAAAATAAAAGAAAAACTAAAAAATCTCTTGACAGATCTTAGTCTTCAAGAGATACACTGACTTAGCACTACCAAGAAGATTTTAATGTTCAAATATCAATACATTTTATAGCTTGCAGTTGTCTTAAATCCTTATTGCAAAAAGATTGTGGTGTCATGGAAAGGAAAGAAAAGATTCCCATGGAATGGGGAAGTCATTGACAAAAACAATAGACACTTGCATAACACAAAATCTGAACTCTAGAGAGAGAAACAGAAGGGATTCTAACCACATCAACAAATCTATTGACTAGAAAATATTAACACTTTACTTTGAAATTCCAATATATATATAATTTGGAAATGTATCTCAAATTTATACAAGCATGCTTGAATAAAAAATAAAATAAAAACAAAATCCTGTGGGATTTCAATGGTAATAGGTAGTGATAAAGGAAATCTGTTTCTTGCCTTAGGGTTTTTTATCTCCATCATACGGATAGGTAGTGCCTATGTGTGTGCGTGCACATGTGCATTTTGTATACATATAGGCGTAATACATATGTATATACACATATACGCATATACATACACGCCTGTGTGTTTGTGTGTGTGTGTGTGTATTGTTTTCCATCTAAATGTACCCTCAGGAGACTGGAAGACCACAGGAAGAGTCAGGAATCTTCTATTCACCACCTGTTGGAAAACTAACCTCATAAGAGATCTACCTCATAGTGCCCAACTGCACTCCCTTTTACTAGGCAGCCCCCAGGTTTTATTTTTTCTGCTAAAACCTGTGGTATCTTATTCTAGGCACACTAACTCAGACTTTTGAGAAATGTACCACTGTGAATTATTGTGTTCTTTGTATTTACCCGGATGAATAAAATTAACACCTGTGAGATAAGAATGGACTTTTCTTTAAAAAGGTGAAAGGTTTGCAAAATGAGATGTTGAGAACCACTCCGAGAAGAGGGTAGAGAGATGGAAAGATGAACCTTGCAACAAGGAAGGAAGAATGATAAACAGATCACATGAGGTTTATATACGATGGGGAAAATTTAAAAACGACCACAACAAAAAAAAACCCACAAAAAACTCCCCACAACTTTACACTCTGAGAGCTGCACTATTTTACTCCATTTTAAATTTGTTTGGCCTTATATTGTAATTCCCTCTTGCTCCAGTCTCCAGTGAAGTCTTGCTGTGCTCACAATTCTGTGGTAGGGAAGTAAAAGAAGTATGAGCTTTTTTTTTTTTTTTTTTTAATTTTTAATGCTTTATTTCTAGGAGAGAGAGAGAGAGACAGCGCGAGCAGGGGAGGGTCAGAGAGGGAGTCACAGACTGAAACAGGCTCCAGGCTCCGAGCTGGCAGTCAGCACAGAGCCCGACGCGGGGCTCGAACCCACCAACCGCGAGATCATGACCCGAGCGAAAGTCGGACGCTTAACCGACTAAGCCACCCAGGCGCCCCAGAAGTATGAGCTTTCTTGCATCTGACTTTGCAGAGTCACTGTAGTTGTATTGCATTTAAGTGGGAGAAAGGTGCCAGTATCCCAGAGAATGGGCCTCAGTGAGACAAGCTGAGGTTCGGGGCAGCTCTGAGAGCGGTGGGTAGTGGCCGGTCAGAGCAGAGAACACAGCTCCATTATGCACTCATTCAGCAGAAGACAGGAGACAAGACACCCTTCAAATATGCTATGAGCCTTTAAACAAGATGTCAGGCAACTAGACTTTATCATATGTATATATCTATATTATACATACTTATCAGTGTCTCTCACCCCTAAAGCTGAAGAGCTAATGCACTTTTTCAGGAATTCCACCTACAAAAATGAACGGTTTGGGATTTACAGAAAATCTGTTTTATTTTCAACATTTATCAGAGGAGCAGAGAAAGACTGTGAGTAATAGAAGAATTATAGGAACAGACCATAAGCAGTCGTGGGTATTTGTCAAACAGTCTATTAGAGACTGTGGTTTCTACTTCCGGGGTTCTGAAGTTGACAGAATGGGCAGCTGGGAAGGAAAGATGGATGAGAAATGGGAAAGCAATGGCAAACTGGACCCATGACGAGGTCTCCCATTGTCTCTGTCCTTAGTGAGGCAGGTGCCTACAACAGGGCACTGCATTCACATCTGGTCCAGCTGCTGGAGAAGCTGAAAGAAAAGTTCTGGAAGGAGCGAAAGGAGTTTGGGACCTGGCTCTTCCTGCAACAGCGGGCCAACGAGCAGGTTAGCGACAATGTTTGTGAGTCATAATAGCTTCCAAACCTCACACTCCCCTTTTCAGGATAAACATGGGTGCAGCCGGCCTGCCAGCTTTCAATTCCTATGTGAATTTCTCTCATAGTCTGTCATAACCTGGTATCTACCATATTTGTCTTTATGGAAAATAAAGTTCCAGCTCAGCTAACTTAACACAACACAAAAACATCATATTTCATTTAGTTTTTGCAGGGTTGATATAATTATATGTTGAACTGTGAATTTGGATGGATATAAAATTTTAGAAAAATGTGGCATCTTGTCTCAAGATTTTGAATAAATCTTAGCACTTCACTAGGATTATTATATTCTATATGGTAACATTATATAGTGCTTATTGTAAAATGTATAGTAATTCTGAATATTTTTGTCTTCATGAAAGACGGAATTATATTTTCAAGTATCATTACTGATCATTTTCTGTACCAGCTAAGACGATTTCAATAATAATTGCAACTAAAATGTTGATGTCTGGAGTGGGAAGTTCAGTTAAACAAAAGACGACCTCACTTAAGCAAAACATTAGGTGAAAAAAAGATGTCTTTCCAGGACTGTGTATAGAGCTTTATTTTAGGTTAAAAGAAAGATGGTTCTATTTTCTGAGTTTAAGCTGCAAATACAATATTAAATACAACAAGCAGATACCTTCCCAACATAATGCCTGATACACAGTAAGGTCTCCACTAAAAACAGAAGCAAAAATGATGCTGAGGTCTGATGAACAGGAAGGAGACTGAATTATGATAGTGATTGATGTAAGGTCACAAAGTATTGTAATAAATAAAGGAAATCTATCAACCACTGTTTTCAAGGCATTAATGCCCAGAAGTTCTTATAGAAAACCAGAAAATAATACTTAATTGGCACTTCTAATGACCCACTCAACTTTTTGTACCCTCAAAGGTAGGATTTACTTTCTGAATGTCTCTTATAATTTCCAACCCATAAGTAACTCCTGTGTGAGGTTAACATACCTCTTCATTAGCTAACCTATCATGTTACTGACCTCTACACAATTAAGGGATAATCTGGCTTTTAGGGTTGCATAGCAAAAAGCATGACATCTCTGGGTAGAAAGAAGCATCTTTATTCTAGAAAGATCTAGAGAAATGACAAGCATTTTGGTCTGATGGACTATATGGTATAGGTTTGTATTATCTGGATAAACTGTATGTAACTCTTGGTGCAAGTGATTTTAAAGAGGAACTTTTTTGAAATAGTGAGAAAGGCAAGGATTTTCAAGGCTATGATTCAGAGCTGGTTTGTTTTAAAGGTGGGAAACCAGCCTAATACATAAATTCTGATGAATTTGATCTTGATTTTGACTTTTTAAAAGATCTTTTTTTAAGTAAACTCTACATCTAATGTGGGGCTCGAACTTATAACCCTGAGATCAAAAGTTGCATGCTCTACCAACTGAGCCAGCCAGGTACTCCTAATCAATTTGATTTTTAAACTACAAAATGTTATTTTCCTCTCCACTCCTCAGAGAGGCATCTACTTCTGTTATAGCTTTTCTCCTTCGAGGTGCATGGTTGAATTGTCTTTCTTCACTCTCTTCCCCAACCTAACCCCCACATGCTTAAATTAGGCATGGCCATTGACCTGCTGTAACCAATGAGATCTGAGCAAAAGTGAAGTTTGTCAGTTTCTGGTAGGCAAATTTAATTGTAGGTATTTGGTTTTAAGCTGCTTCTCCCAGGTGGTTATTGAGGTAGTAGGCACTGGGATGGAGCCTTTATGAGCCTGGGGCTTTGAGTGACTTCAGTGAGCTGAACCTTATGCCGCTTTTGGAGCCTTAGAGCGAGTGACATATAAACATTCGTGTTATGCCACTAAGAAGTGGGTGGTGTTTGTTACCGCAGCCTGACCTAACCCATCCTGTCTAGTAGCAATGGTGATGTGGAGTCTTTCTGTATTAAAAAAATAAACTTTCAGAATGCACATTACAAAGTCACTCAGTCTGTTATGTTAAAATCCATACAGTGAGGAACAGACCACAGATCCACAGATGGTGGGTGGGCCAAACTCCTGGGTTCATGTTGGGAGAACAAGTGTTAAGCTCAGGGGGAATGTGTGGGCAGCCATCTGTCTTTGGCCAGGTGAACGTGCTTATGTTCCAGGTCTTTAGGCAAAAGCAAGAAAAAGATGACAGCTTTCTGCTCAACAGATAATCTCAAGATGCCAATTTGGTTTTTTTGTTGTTGTTGTTTTTTTCCTCTATGCCTTATTTTTCTAAAAAGTACCAGATCTCTAGTACTGAATCATCAACAGACAAATATATGTAAGGATAAATTTATTTCTATCTTATCTCTTGCGGTAAATCATTTTGAGGTAATTGATTAGCTAGGTCATGCATGTATTTGAAACATTTACACTGTTAAGACATTTATACAAAACGTTTAACACACTCAATTCATTTCATGCTAAACAAAGAAATATTTTGAGAACTATGCTAAAACTGCTCAGTATGAACATGGATATTATATACATTTTAAATATGCTCATTTTCTTTATTGTGAATAGTATCATTTTAATTAATTTTTAACATTTTTGAGAGTGAGCAAAAACATGAGCAGGGAAGGGGCAGAGAGAGAGGGAGACACAGAATCCGAAGCAGGTTCCAGGCTCTGAGCTGTCAGCACAGAGCCCGATGTGAGGCTCGAACCCCCAAATTGAGAGATCATGACCTGAGTCAAAGTCAGCCACTTAACTGACTGAGCCACCGAGGCACCCTTAAAAACAATTGAATGGAAACTCTTAGTAACTAGTACTTCCCAGTCATTGATGAGAGTTGAAATGTGTGTTAATTCCATAACAGCATAGCCTTGAGGATGTCTTTTAGCTTTTTCAGACTGAAGTAATGTGTCATATGTAAAGTAGTGTAATAGAATCAGTAGTCCTGGTCCATGGTCATGCTAACCAGCCGCTTCCTGTTATCTGTATTATCTTGTTTCCCCACTGCACATTCTTGGCTCCTTTTTCATAGATTAACTGATCATGTTAAGTATGGGTTGATTTCTGGACTCTATTCTGTTATTTTGATCTATAGATCTATTTTTGTGCAAGTAACATACTGTTTTGATCATTACAACTATGTAGAATATTTTGAAATTTGAAATTATGATACCTCCAGCCTTGTTCTTTTTTCTCAAGATTGCTTTGGCTATATGGGGCCCTTTTGGGCTCTATATACATTTTGGTATTGTTTGTGCTAGTTCTGCAAAAAAAATGCTATTGCTATTTTGATAGGGATTGAATTGAATCTGTAGATTCATTCAGGTAGCATAGTCAGTCTTGTCAGTAAATGGTTTTGGAAAAATTGGATAGCCTTATGCAAAAGAATGAAATTAGATGACATTCTAACACCATACACAAAAATAAACCCTAAATGGATTAAAGACCTAAATGTGAGACATGAAATCATAAAAATCCTAGAAGAGAACACAGGCAATAAATTCTTTGACACTGGCCATGCCGTTTTTTTTTTTTTTTCTTTTCCTAGAAATAAAAGCAACAATAAACCATTGGGACCAACATTAAAAAAAAAAAAAAAAAAGACTTGCACAGTGAAGAAAACCATTATCAGAACAATAAGACAACCAAGTTATTTGCAAATTATATATACAAATAAGGGTTTAATATCCTTAAAATATATAAAGAACTTATATTGCTCAATGCCAAAAAAACAAACAATCCAATTAAAAGAATGCGCAGAGGACCTGGATAAACATCTCTCCAAAGACATACAGATGGCCAACAGAACATGAAAAGATGTTCAACATCACTCATCATCAGGGAAATTCAAATCAAAGCCACAATGAAATATCACATCACACCTGTCATAATGGAAAAAATAAAATAGAAAAGAAATAACAAGTGTTGGTGAGGATGTGGAGAAAAAGAAATCCTCATGGACTGTTGGTGGGAATGTAAATTGGTACAGCCACTGTGGAGAACAATATGGAGCTTCCTCAAAAAAGTAAAAATAGAAATACCACATGGTCTGGTGATTTCACTACCCAAAGAATGAAGACACTAATTAAAAAATGATATATGCATCCTATGTTTTGCTGTATTATTTATAATATTTACTGCAGTATTATTTACAACAGCCAAGATATGGAAGTAACCCCAGTGTCCATTGAAAGAGAAATAGACAAGGAAGATGTGGTACACACACAGAGAGGAATATTACACAGCCATGAAAAAAATTAAAGATCTTGCCATTTGTGATAGCTAGACAGACCTAAAGGGTATTATTAAGTAAAATAGGTCAGACTGAGAAAGAAAAATACCATATGACTTCACCTGTATCTGGAATCTAAAAAATAAATGAATACATGTAGAGCAGAATCAGACCAATAAATATAGAGAAGTGATGGTTGCCAGAGGGGAGCGGAGTGGGGAATCAGCAAAATGGGAGAAGGGGAGTGGGAGACATGGGCTTCCAGTGGTGAAATGAATAAGACAAAGGAGTAAACGTACAGCACAGAGAACATAGTCAATGATGCTGTAATACACTGTATAGTGACAGATGATAGCTACCCTCTGATGAGCATAGCATAGTGATAGAGCAGTTGAATCGCTATAGTGTACACCTGAAACTAATGTAACATTATATGTCACCTACACTCAAAAAATAAATTTAAAGTTTAAAAATAAATAATATTATCTGAATTATTCTTAGGAAAAAGGCCTTTTCAATTTCTCAAAGGGTGCTATGAAATCTCTCATAATTTATTCAAATACTTATATCTAAATATAAATATTATGAGCACATGTTCAGTGCTAAAGGCAAAGATAGATACTAAAAAGTACAACGAGGATCTATTTTAATGTACTTTATACTCTATTTTAAGACCCATATTAAGCAAATAATTACACAGATAGTTTGTTATGGTCTGATAAGTGTTACAAAGAGGGATTTTCAAGCTATTGTAAAAGAAGATAATGGGAAAAGATGATCTTATCTGGAGTTCAGGTAGACTTTTCTAGAAGAAAAAAGTCTAAGCTAAGAGGGAAACATGAAATATAGATAGGAAACCGGCAGAGGAACAGGGGAAGATTCTTCCAGATAGTGGAATCGGCTTTGCAAAAGGTAGGGAAACAGCAAGTGTTGTGATTCACTCAAGGGAAAAAAATAAATCTGTAAGAAAAAGATCAGGGATAACAATAGAAACAGACTGGAGCACACTGATTTTGGAAATAGACCTATGTGAGTTGTTGACATATACAAAGATACATATATTATAATATATATTATATGTATATGTATGATGTGCGTATATATGATGATATATATGTGATAAGTGAATGAACTTGCTGCCTAGGGACAGCATTTAGAAGGAGAGAAAAGGACCTTCTTCAGGACTTCAAACTGAATTGTGAGGAATTGTTACATTTAAAACTGAAAGAGGGTGGGGGAGTCTGGGTGTCTCAGTCAGTTAAGCATCTGACTCTTGATTTCAGCTCAGGCAATGATCTCATGGCTTGTGAGTTTAAGCCTCTCATTATGCTTTGTGCGGACAGCGTGGAGCCTGCTTGGGATCCTCTGTCTTTGTTTCTCTGCCTCTCTCTGCCCTTCCCCCACTCTCAAATAAAGAGATACATTAACAAAAATTCCTTCTGAAAAAATGAAAGAGGAGGACAATGATGGGGAAGGAACTGTCAGTAAATCAGGAGGAAAACAAAGGAAGTACGGTGTTACAGAAAGCAAAGAAAGAGACTTTTAAGAAACTGGAGTAATGGCCAGTCCCCAGCTCAAGCTGATTGTTTTTTCATAGAGACCCTGTGTTGTGAGATCTTCTGATTTTATGAAAAAAACCAGCAATCTAGATTATGTAAAATGGAGAGAGAGAGAGAGGGAGAGAGAGAAGGAGAGAGGGAGAGGGAGAGGGAGAGAGAGAGGGAGAGGGAGAGAGAGAGAGATTGAGAATCTTAAGTAGGCTCCATGCTCGGCACAGAGCCCAAAGCAGGCCACCATCCCACAACCCTGGGATCATGACCTGAGCCAAAATCAAGAGCTGGATGCCCAACCTACTATGCCACTCAGGTGCCCCAAATCCTTCATTTTTAAATCAAGACTGGAGTGTTGAAATTGTATAAGCTCTCTCAATGGTCTAGAAATAACGCCATTTACAAACTTTTTTTGTAAACAATCTTGTAGCAAGATTTGTAACCAATACAGACAGCTATTTGGTTTAATTGGGCATCTAGGAAATTAGCAAAATATTGGCCATAATTCTTAATTTATCAGGCATTGAAATGTTGTACAGCCAGAAACAAGGATATATTGAAAAGAGAAAATCCATCAACATTTTACAACCAGAAGTGTTCAGTTCAATTGACACTCATTGTTCAAGGACCTCTTCTCTATTTGAGAGCATCAAATGTAGTCTAGTCTTAAAACCAGGGAAAGATTTGGATAGGAGTAAGAACAAGCCCTATTACATGTCATTTTACTGCTTAATCTACCATATGCATATGAAGAAATCTTCCTTCATCTTCTGATTCTAGTTTCACCAGACATAGCCCTAAGTACAAGAAAATGTGTTAACTTTTTGATAACATCATGTTATCTCCTTAATGCGATAGAGCCAGTATGCATAGCTTGCATCTCTACAAGGATGTACTCCAGGGAATGCTCTATCAACCTACGGTCATATCCAAGGCTGCAGTGTTTATAATGCCCACTAGGACTGTGCAGTGTCTTCATCAGAGCATAACTTCTTGGGACTGGAAGCTCCACATATTCCTTTTTTTACATGACACTAGACTGGTGGCTTAGTGTATACAAGGGCTCTTTTCTCTTTCCTCCTGCTAATACCTGAAATGTACATAAAAGTATAAATTAAGCCTGCCCATGTATACTCAGATTAGACCTTGGAGGAGGTTGACAAAGGAAAAATTCAAATAGGAAACCTGTTCAAGTTCAAAATAATGTCTCCTCTTCTAAACCTAGATTCTAATATCTTTTGATGCTTCTAACAGCCGCAAACAAATTGTTCATTATAATTAGGACTCTAGAAATTGTAACCTTTTTGGATTTAAAATTACTTGACATGTACTACCATCACAGGAGACAGTGATGATAAGTGAACTTGAATGGATATTTGATCCTTTTGTTATATATGACTTGCTCCATGAAATTATACACTATAATTTTATGAATACATCTTTTACTTTTTAATATTATTTCCTAGTATGTATGGAAATAGTAATAACTGTGGTTACCAGTCTTCATTTCCATGAAATACTAGTCTTTAAACAAGTTTTGACATTAAAATAAGATTTCTAATATCTACATTTCAATTATTTCCACATTTATGAAATTCAAAATAACTTCAGTAAAGTGAATGGTAGATAAATTGAATTTGCTGACAAGTCTAAAAGGTAGTGATGTATCGAGTAAAGTCAGTAAAGAATAGATTATTTTTCATGCATCATGTATAATTAAACAGATGTTACATTATTATGTCATTAAATATGAAATATAGCCCTTATTCCTAAAAAATGAAATGTCCAATGACAGAGGGATGTGACTGGAATATCTAAGCCCCAGGAATGGTCAGTGGTGTTTTGACCATTAAAAGGGCATCCTATTTCTTTCCTCGTGACTCCTTCCTGGTCAGATATATTTTTTCTGAAAATCATGGTTTGGACAAAGAAGGGAACCTTTCCTAATAAGCAGTGATGCTATGAAGTAACTTCATGCTGGATACATTTACCTAAATACAATCTGGCTGAATATAAACTACCACCCAACTTACCAACAAAAAATTCCCAGGTGTTTTGGGACATGGCATCTCTATCAGGCAGGGTCTCAAGTAGAGGAATTCAATTCAGGTGGCTTGAATGAAGGAGCTATTTGAAAGCTTCTTACGTGCATTAATGAAAGGCATTCATTAATTAATGAACTTAAAAGACCGTAACGGGTACTTAGTGAGTCATCCAGAAGAAGCATTTTAGGAAGCCCTTATCTCCTTCCAGGCTAAAGAGGCACAGGGGGAAGACACTGTCACTCCTGCAGCCCAGAGCAGCTGAAAAGTGGCCACCCGGTAGGAACCGTAGTGGTAGATGGATAGGACCTTGTAGAGATGGCTGGGAGAGTAAGAAACCTGGCCTCCCCTCCCAGTCCCTGCTCTCCTGCTGGTATCTAGTAATTGTAAACTCAACAGATCCCAACAAGCAAGCAAGGGACTCAGCGGGTGCAGTCAGCCAAACTCTGAGCAGCACAGAGAAGGTTCATGAAAGCGTCTGAGAGAGAGGCCACAAATGGAGCAAACTCAGCACTGATCTAAATCAAGCGAGGCTGAGCAGGTCTCCAAGACAAGTTGCACCATGTGTTCAGGATTCGGCTCAGGAAGCTTTGCAAGTAACTGGTTGAAGAGGGAATGTTCTGAAACTGACGATGCCCGCTGGCCTCAAATACGGTTGTACAAGCATGATATTGGTCCGTTTAAATGCTTTTGTCTCATTTTCTATTGACAACACCCACCTGTGAGAGAAGTCATTGCTCCTGTTTATGGATGAAAAAGAAAACAACAAAAAAAATCCCGATTTCTGAGAGCTTAAATAACTGGTAAGTAGAGAGATGGATATTCACCCTCCATTCTTTACCCGATGCTTCCTCTTGACATTTGAAAGCATTTACTTAACTCAGACGAAAATAGGCAGCAAAAGTCCTTGATCTTCCTTCTGGTGGTAACAGGGACTTCTGTCAGCAGGGTCATCACTGGGGCCCTTTGCTTCAGACCTCTAACTCGGTTATTTTTTCAGATCTGGCTTCACCCCAGGCCTAGTCACCACTTTTACTTTCCTACCATCTGGTTCACTTCATTCCTTTCTGGCTCCAGTCCTTACACTCTAGTCAATTACTTCCTTAAAAAAGAAGGAAAGAAAGAAAAGTGTCTTCTTAGGTTAGGAAGAAATATGGAAGCAAAGGTGAAGAACATGAAGGAAACATTTGGAAGAATTTGGAAGAAAGCAAAGCAAAGGACAGAAACAGGAAGAGCTGGCACTTGTTCTGAATTGGGTGGACGGCGTGCAAGCTGCCTGGGTAACCGTGCTGCTTCCTGAAGCTCTGGGCACACAGCAAGCCATGCCGAGAGCACGTGTCTGCTCTCATTCCTCGTTCGGAGTTTAAATCTCAAAAAGAACTGGAAGGGAGCAGAACAGGGATGAACGGAAGTCAAACTGGGAAGTGTTACACTTCTTCAATCACTTCTGCCTATCAGCTGGTTGTTCTTCTGCTGGGCATTTTTCTGAGAAAATGGGAAAGACCTAGCAGGACCTTACTTGCTAAAAAAAAGTCAGTCATAGAAAAGGTACTTTTCTAATTCAGAATGCCCCTGATATATGGACACTTTGCTTTATTTTAAAAAATTTTTTGAACTCTAAACTCTGCTGAAACAAATAGTGAGAGGAATTTATTTTGTTAATGTTTATTTTATTTTTGAGAGAAAGACAGAGTGGGAGTGCTGGAGGAGCAGAAAGGGAAAGACAGAATCTGAAGCAGGCTCTAGGCTCTGAGCTGTCAGTACAGAGCCTGACATGGGGCTTGAACACAACAGCCATGATATCATGACCTGAGCTGAAGTCTTGTGAGATTGTGACCTGAGCCAAAGTTGGACACTCAACTAACTGAACCACCCAGGCACCCTGGACACTCTGCTTTATACTTGAATCTATTAATGTTACATTTTTGCATGGCAAGCATATCATGAATAATGGCCTCTCCTGGATGAGGCTCCACCCTCTCCCTTTTCGGCTGGACCAAAGGAAGGTTGATTTTTCAGGGTCCATTACTTGTCTGGGCTCCTTCCAGAACCTTATGTCTAATTTTGTATTGTAATTCTGTATTATTTTCCCTGAAAAGAGCCCCTCAAATTTTATAAGCTTCAGGCTCCACATAGCCCGGTTGCTAGAGGTGGGCTGGGGTTCGAGATCAAGCCTCTGGAAAGGACAAGCTGTGACAAAGAATACAAATCCTTTCAGGACCACTTGTCAGATTCTCCACTCCTTGGTCGAAATAGTGTCAGAATTGTCACTTTAGACTTTACTCCATGACTCCTCTCAAAAAGAGTTAATCAGTGACAAATTCGTATGCGATAAATTGCCTCCAAGATCTTTTTCACAACACTGAGGCCAAGTAAACCTGAGAGGTTTAATGCATGCATGAATTAAGTGCTGCAGGCCTTCAAGGAAGCTTTCAAAGCAGTGAAATCTAAATGGTGTGGAAAGGAAAATGAAGAGTGAGTGATCGCATCTGACGCATTATTGCTCTTTAAAAATATTATTCATCAGTCTCTTTGGAATAATACTTTCTTCACTTTATTTTTCCTATGGTTTTGCTTTGTACTTAGGCTACATCTATAAGCACAAACATGCATTAATGAGGAAGCAATATATAACTGGGGTCTGCAAACTTTTTCTGAAATACTTCCAGTTTTACAGGCCATACAATCTCTATTATAACTTCTCAACTCATGCTATAGCATGAACACAGCCACAGATAACACTTAAACGGATGGATGCAATTGGGTTTCAATAAATCTTCATTTCCACACTTTTTCTTTTGAATTTCATATAGTTTCTATTGGTCAAGAAATACTATTTTTCTTTTGTATTTAAAAAATCATTTAAAAATATAAAATCATTCTTCACTTACGAGCCATACAAAAACAGGAGGCAGGCTAGATTTGGTTTGTGAGTCGTCATTTGCAAACCCCTGATGTATAGAATAGCAGGGAGAGTATAAAATTGAGAGTATTTAGACTTGATTTTCTATCTTGATTCCATTGCTATTAAGTAAATGAATGTATGCATCTCTTCACCACTCCCCAGGGCCCTTGGGTTCCCATCTATAAAAATAGGGTTATGATGCTATCTCAGAGGGCTGTTGGCTAAGGTTACATGAGGCACTGCACTTCAAAAAAAAAAAAAAAGAAAGAAAGAAAGAAAAAAACTAACCTAGTCTCCAGAGAGTAAAAGTTAATATATTTACATTCCTTTCTGTTTACTTTTTACCTTTTGGAATTTTTTTTTGGAGAGGCTAGTTTATTTGAGGTATAACTGACATATACATTATACTAATTTCAGGTATACAACATATGGATTCAATATACTGATTCAACATTTGTGTACATTGTGAGAGGATCACAACTAATCTTGCTCACACCCATCACCTTACATAATTGCAATTTTTTACTTGTGATGACAACTTGTAAGGTTTACTCTTAGCAACTTTCGAATAGGCAATAGAGTATTATTAACTACAATTACCATGCTATACATTACATCTTCCTGTTTACTTGATTTACTGGACTAGTAAAAGTGTGTTGAAGAATTTTTACAGACATAAAAACTGAAAAATAGTTTTGATATTAAACACTAAAGAAGTTAAAATTTCAAGTAAGTAAATGAATGGAACGATGTGACGAAAGTCTTATTTGTATTCAAAATCAAATGGGCATTGTCTCTATTTTAATCTTGCTCTTTGGAGTCATATAGTTTTCTGTGCCTTATGAACATGTTTATTTTCAAATGAAAATATTTTTATATTTTGAATTTGATATAATTAGTATTATGATCACTTGGTGCTTCTCCTGTGAGGTCTTACTATATCTGCTCCAATGGGCTTACCCTATATAATTTATGGCCAAGCCAACACTGACAGATGACAATGCTACATGCCACCCTAATAAAATGTGTTTCTATGCCAATGTGCATACCAGAGATAGACTTCTACTACTATACAGTGAAATATACATTGTTGACCAAGGTCACAATGATCCTTGGGGGAAAAAGGATTATTTCTAGGTAATATGCATTTAATTAATTCTCCATATGACTTTTTCACAAAGCCAAAATTCTAGAGCAGTAATCCTAAACAAAAGGAAGAAATGATTAATTATTATAGAATCGTCCAGGGACATTTTTCCAAAATATACATATTCTGATTCTTCACCACCCATTCTCTCAAAATACAAAAAACTCTACATTGGCGAGTGGTTCATTTATTTGTATTTTAAAAATGAAAAGCTCCTCGGGTGACTCTGACACTCTACAAACACACATACGCAAAGGAACAGCATGTTTGAAGGTCAATGGCAGTATTTTTCTATCTGTTTGGATTCCTCCTCATGAGAAAGCTATTTTGCTTCAAAACCTACTCTGGATGTGGAGGATTATTACCAGGGAGTTACATTCAGTTTTCTCCAGGGCAGCAGTCTGAATTTTGATAATTTTTTTTTCTTCAGTCTTTGATGCCAGAAACAGTTATTGAGCATTCGCTAAGGGCAAGACACTGCCTCACACTGTGAGGTATAAAAAAAGATGAACGCTCTTTCTCATCTTTTAGGAGGTACGATATAATAGAGCAGTTATGACAGCTACACACCTAAGTACCTATCACAACAGTAAGTGAGAGGTATGCAAAAGAAATACATGTCCTGTTGGAAATTAGAAGTTTGTGAGATCATTTATGATTCAGGGAACAAGAAAGGCCTCATATATAATTGAAATTGCTATTTTTAAATGTTACCAGTTTCTAGCAAATTAGGTGAAATTTCTTTGTAATGCGACGTTATTCATAAATTTAAGATTTGATCTGTGGTATTGTAGCATTAGGTACAACTTGATGAAAAAATATTTGAATCAAGCTCTTAGGAGTGGCATCCATAAACAGTTTATTGCATTTGTAGCTGACAGTCTTCCCAAGATAGTTCCTCATTATGTAAGAGCACATAGCTATACAATCTAAAATTTCTTTGACGTAACAGTTCATAATTCCAATGAAAATTCTCCAAAGGGATAAAGCCACATCAATCATACCTAGATTTTTTAAAAGGTATTTTAAGGGTTTTTTCCCCCCATTTTTGTTCATTTTTGAGAGAGAGAGACAGAGACAGAGACAGAGAGAGACAGAGCATAAGCAGGGGAGGGGAAGAGAGGGAGTCATAGAATCCAAAGCGGGCTCCAGGCTGTCAGTGAAAAGCCCAACGCGAGGCTCGAATCCACCAACTGGGAGATCGTAACCTGAACCGAAGTTGGATGCTTAACTAACTAAACCACCCAGGTGCCCCAATCACATTTGTCTTTATTTATCCCCAAATGAAATATTTCTTCATGGTACATTCTGGTTTTTTTAGACTTCTTCATTAAACAGAGAAGACAATTTTTAAGCTTTTCTTTTATAAAATCTACCTTATCTGTAATATATGAAATAAAATAAGTAATTTTCAAAATGCTAACAAGGCATGTGGACATAAATGGATGATTTGCAACAGTTTTTGTTAAACTCTATAGCCCTTAGGCAAGAATGGCCTTCTGGACTACAAAGAATGCACTTGAAAACTACATTTTTTATCAACAGTATTTATATTAGGAGAGGTGGACACCAAATGGGGATTTTCAATTTAATGCTAAACTTATTTATCAATTTTTTACTTTCGGTTTCTATCCCTTCAAATTCTTTGCGAAGGAATTTTGTTAAATTTTTGTTAAATTTGTTAAAGTCTAGTTTGTTTGATTACACATGAAGATTAGATAAGGTTTAGTTCAATGTAGCCAAGAGCAGCTCATGAAATATTTAATTCATAATAAAATGAGTTTGTCTCTCTCTAGATCCTCATTGCAAATTTCACTTGAGGGACTTTAGTCTTAGAGATATAATGAGTAGAAATCTAAATTAGCATTGGGAAATGGTTCAGTAGGGCCAGGATTTTTAGAAGGTAAATATTTGAGCAATGTATATAGAGCTTGATTTCATCAACTACTTGAATGTTAAGGGATAAGTAAGGCAAATGATGAAGCAAATTACAGGGTATTTTTTCTTATTTTGTGACCTTAAATTTTTCCTATTCTTATAATATTTTTTCTAATTAATTAAGAAGGCCACAATTTATGAGATGATATATTTGGGCAACTTGCTTATCAAATAAACAAATGTTTCTTATCTTAATTTGCCTCCCTCTCCCACAGTTTGGAGGATATCTTCATCTGGACCATTGTCTCATAACTTAGAAAGGGCACATACATCAAAATATCACCCCGGGCATCCCAGTGACTTGAGAACACTGAGAACCATTACTGTTTTTGACAAGAATGAAATAATAAAATGGAAATTCCAGAAAGGGGATATCTTTAAACCTGAATATTAATATTACTGTTACAGAGCTATTAGTAATTTAATTAAGCATGGATTTCAGACTATGTTTATTAAACTTAAAGGGATGGGCAATTTTATTTGTTGTATAAATCAGTGGGTCCTAGATAATAGAGAAATGCAATGTAGGTAATGGATATGCCTATAATACTGTCATTTTCTCAGCATTGATTTGTGTAAAAATTATCATTTTGAGTCTCTCTTAATCTTACATTGGTAGCATGTTTAATATATGAAGTGAATTACTACTCCTAAATTCTTTTAGTAATTCATTTACCTACCCATTTATTTATTTTTTAGAAAGCTTTAGGTCATTTTATACAATGTATGTTATGGTAGTGTCAAGTGAAGTTCCAGACTATCAAAAATTAAGTGTCCAGAGTATAAAACTGCAAAGCCTAGTTATTTAAAATGCATAATTCTGTCTTTCTTGATTTGCAATCTACCCATAATGATCTGAGAAAGGTTTCTGTAGTGCAAGATTTAAAACAAAAACAAAAACATTAAATTGAAACTCATCACCATCTATGAAATACACCTACATACACACACCTTGGCAGCAGCTAAATCTAAGTGCTCACACATTCTTCAAGTGCTGCCTAATATACAGTCATTATAAGAGTGTGGTTCTAGTATTGACTACCAATGTCATCATACAGTAGGCTAGAAATAGGAGTGTATGTATGTCCTTATCATATTTGCTTCTTCACTCCTTTTTGAATCTTTTCTTTTTCGCTTTTGTAGTCCTTCAATAGTTTGTACCCTTGTGCCTTAATCAAAAAGTTCTTTCTTGGGATGCCTGGGTGGCTTAGTCAGTTAAGCGTCTGACTTTTGCTTAGGTCATGATCTCGCGGTTCGTGGGTTCGAGCCCCGCATCGGGCTCTGTGCTGACTGCCAGCTCAGAGCCTGGAGCCTGTTTCAGCCTGTGACTCCCTCTCTCTCTGACCCTCCCCTGCTCACGCTGTCTCTCTCTCTCTCTCCTAAAAATAAATAAAACATTAAAAAAAAATTTTAAAAAAAGTTCTTTTTTAGTAAAAAAATTCAGTCCTTCTAGAATAGGCTGCCTTTTATGCACACACACACACACACACACACTTAGAGCGGTCTTATTTATTTCTACTTCTACTCCTAACCACTATTAAACAACTCACATAATGCTACAGGAAGTAAACGCTCAAGAGTGACTTTATACAAGTGCCCTAGAACGTCTGCAAATACCTACGAAAGCTTATGCAGTTCCCTTGAGCAACTTAAAAAAAAAAAAGCAAAAAAACCACCCTGATGTCAGACAGGAAAAAGTGATATCTTCCCGGCTAAGTAACTCTCTTCCATTACTCAAGCACTTTTTCTTTCTCTTATGGCTGTTCCTTGCCCGTCTGCAGTTATAATGGATGGGGAGAAATTTCTGATTCCAACCTTCTGGCTACAGGGCTGCTGTTTAACTCCTTTCTGCCCTTTCATACTGAGTTACATGCTACCGTAAGAGGAAGAATTTCTACATGAGCAGATAGCAAACAGGTCAGAAAAAAATTATGTGAACTATCCAACCTGTGGGCCCAGGTTCTATTTTTTTAGTATAAGTTAGTCACGTAGCATATATAGTACCTTCTGAATACATAAATTGAACAATGTAATTGTAATTATTTACCCAGTTCTGTCTAACTCTGTCCTATTACCATTTGGAATAGGTCTGACCTAAAGACATTGACAAGATTCTAATTATTGGAGAAAGATATCAGATTACCTGTATTATTAACTCCATTACGACATATCACCACTGTTGCTATTGATTTTAGTAATTAGTCCCTTAAAAACATTTAATATGTTCTTATTTAATCCTCATGATAGCTCTGACAGAATAGACAATATTATGACCTTATTTTTAGAGATTAAGTATGTAAAACCCAGAGACATTAATGTGGACAATGTCAGACAATGACAACAATGGGGACAGGTTTCCAACTGAGACAGTCTGGCCTCTGGAGTCCATGCCTTAATACTCACATTCCATTGTATATTTACTTTGTATTCACTCAACATTCAATGAAAGCACATGTATTAACCATCAACACTGACACAGGCGCACACACACACACAGTTATAACAATGAGTACGAAGGATCTCTAGGGCACCTTTATGCATAGTAATAACAGGTACAAAAGACAGCAAATGCAGCAAAAACTAGTTTGGTAAAAATATGCATGGGATACAATGGGAACATAAAGAACAGACACCTTACTGAACATCTGTGAGAGAGTAAAAACCAGAAAAGTCTTCACAGAGGGCAAGGATTTGTGAACTGTGTCTTAAGAGTACATTAGTGTGTGTATCAAGAGGTTAGGAGAGAAGAATGGTCCAGAATGGAGCTGCCACTTGAGTAAAAGCATAATAAAGTGAAGGCCAAAGAACTTATAAGAGGTTTCCAATGGCTGTATAGTGGAGTGTACGGGCTGAGGGCAGTGAGAAGTGGCTCTAGAGAATGATGAAGGAGTCTTGGAGGACTATGCATAGCATATCCAAGTTTCTAATAGAAACTGGATGCTCACCAAGAGTTTTAAGCCAAAAAAAAGATATGGGTTTGAACATTGGGCCCAATAACATGCACATTTATGGGCAAGTCCCTGGATCTCAAGAAGTTTCAGTTCTCTCATTTGTGAAGTGTGTTATTAATATTTAACCTCATTGCTTTGAGCAGTCAAACAATGACATGTAATATACCCCTGATCCCTTACCGGGAGAGAAAGGAGAAGCAAAAAGACAGCATGTCTGTATGTGGGTATGGAGTACTGGTGGTTTTAGTAGCTGTGGGGGTGATTGCATATGACAATTGATAAGGCTGTCCAAAATATTTGATTTTCACACCTCTTAGTGGTTATGGCAGGATTGCACTTTCTCACCCTGCTAGAACTTCAACATGGCCATGACAGGTGTGTCCTATGAGGTGTTTGCAGAAGCAATGTGTGTAGCTGTAGAAGGGCACATTTCATTACAGCTGTAATGAATGTAATGTAATGTTCGGGAAGCTTAAATGTAGGTAGAACTTTGGTATCCTGCTGGGTCCTTTAGTGGTTATCAGCCCTATTACCAACTCCTGCTGGGACTGTGCTATGTGACAAAAAATAATTCTTGTTGAGCTAAGCCACTGAGAATTTAGAAGTTGTTACCAAACCATAACCTACCTCATCCCAACTAATATGTGGGTCAAACAGGGTCTAGGTTGCTGGTGGGGTTTCATGGAGTTGGCACTGGAGTAGGGAGTCTCTCATGTGGGGCTATGGGTGACCTGGGGCTCGTGATCACTACAAGATGGGTGGAAAATTGAGATTCAATAACTCCCAAACTCAAGGGGCCAATTCAAAGTCTGGAACCCTTGTTGCAAAAGAAAAGTCACCATAATCATAAGTTAGGGGCCAATCTGAGCAACCTGAGCCAACCACTGGCAATCTGTGCTCTCCCCCTGGTAGGGCTGACATATTTGTCTGGGGACCATCCAATCGTAATAATCTTGTTTTAAAATTCAGGGATGGGGCCAGCATGGTGTCTGGTGTAATACTTACGCACGACAGATTATTTGCCTTCTGCATCTTCACTTTCCTTCTTCCTTTACAAGATCCTGTGTTTGCTATTTATTTACCAAATAACTGGGATTGTTTGACCTGGATAGCTTCAAACATGCTACCTCTTTAATGATTTACTTCTGTATTTCAGTGCACCTATAATTAAATACTTCACACTTAAGCATAAATGTGTTCAGAATGGGGGCGCCTGGGTGGCTTAGTCGGTTAGGCGTCCGACTTTCGCTTGGGTCACGATCTCGCAGTTCGTGGGTTCGAGCCCCGCGTCGGGCTCTGTGCTGACTGCCAGCTCAGAGCCTGGAGCCTGTTTCAATCTTTGACTCCCTCTCTCTCTGACCCTCCCCTGATCACGCTGTCTCTCCCTCTCTCCTAGAAATAAATAAAACATTTAAAAAAAAAATGTGTTCAGAATGATTCTCTTGCCTTCATTCCTTATTCAGTAGTAAGACATGACCTCATAATTTTTAGATTAGAATGGTAAATGTAGCAAACATTTTCTTCATCCCGTTAAGTTTTATTCCTTTGTTGTACTTGTATGGATATCTACAGAATGATTTTAATCAAAGCATTTCATTTGGTGACTAAATGGAGGCAGACAGTTTGTTAAGATAAAGATAAGGTTGAGATATTTAACATCTCGTTTTGATGACTATAGTCAGTGAATTGCTGCATAAGGAAAAGTCAGTTCATCTGATTAAAATGTGTGGTTGTGGCAGTTTTTGTGTACTATATAATCATAGGTTAGAAAATTTCTAGGCGATTTTAGAATCAAATTCTGTAGGATAACATCAAGTACTTGGGGATGGGTAATGAGAAAAGGAATCACAAGGCATGACAGGTACAGAAATACATGTAAGTGTGCAGCAGAAAGTGTTGAAAACTGTAGCTTTGTCACTCACTTGCCCCACGATCAAGATAAAAATGCAATTCACCAGTAACTGGCACCAGAGACTCATGAAAAGTCTTTGATTTTCTATTAAAAATTTTTTAAATATTTATTTTTGAAAGAAAGAGAGGCAGAGAGAGACTGAATGAATAGGGGAGAGGCCGAAAGAGAGATAAACACAGAATCTGCAGCAGGGTCCAGACTCTGAGCTGTCAGCACAAAGCTTGACATGGGGTTCAAACTCACAAACCAGGAGATTATGACCTGAAGTCGGATGCGTAACTGAGTGAGCCTCTCAGATGCCCCTGACTTTCCATTGTGTGTGTGTGTGTTTCTGGAAAGGGACCGACAAGACCAACATTTCTAAGTGTCTTTCTACCCAGTGCCCCACTAGGCATAAAAAGATGAATTAGACAAGATCCAGGGGTTCACAGAGTTTAAGCATGACAGTTACATTAATATATAAAATTACCCTAGCATGGAGTTTTAGATAGAAAGCAAAGGTTGAACTGAGTACTAACAGTTCCAGTTTAAATTAAGTTAATGAGAAGCAATCATAACATCATACTGTTAGTAGCAACCTTAGCATTCACCTAATTCAATCTTTCAGCCAATCAAGAATTTTTTGTACAAGGTCAAACAGCCTTAATTTGAACATTTCCAAATGCTGACTTGAGAATAAATCATATCCAAACTTTGTAATATGCTTCCCAGGCAATTTATTAGTCATAAATCTATTTAATAATCTTCTTTTTGACATGGAAAAGGTTCTGGATACTTTAATTGGACTATTTGAAGTCATATTAAAAAGAAACATTTCTTAATGCTTAATAAGCTGAATTTAATCATTGTTTATGTGAAAAAAAAATTGGAATACATTTTTTTCCTATAAATTAATTTGACAAGATTTCAAGATTAAGATGACTGTGGGTGTAATGGCCTTTTGCAGTAATAATAATAGAACTGTATAGACTATATGTTAAGAGCATTAAGTTAGAGCATTAGTATTATAAGCCTGTTTCCAAACTTGTACTTAAAAATATAGGAATTCTGGTTTTAACCATAAAACTCTTTAACATGATAAATGGAAAAATAAAGTCTTGGTTTCTGACTAGTTTACTTACAGATGTAGGAGACTTAGTTCAACACTGCCTCTATCATACTATTTCTTGTGAGCTGGTTACAGACAGAAACCATAATTGACTCTGTTTTACTGTCATCACCGAGCACAATTTGTCGGTATCTTGGTATAAAATAGGTGATCTTTGTACTTCAGTGTTTCCTAAATAAATAAACCTCTCTTAGATTGACTACTAACTAGATTGGAAATACCTTTAAGTTACATCAGTGGAGACAGCTTTTAAGGGAGAAATAAGAAAAAAGATTGCCAAGATCTGTTAAGTATTAGATTAGCTAACATTTCCACTTCTCAGTGTCTTTGTAATAAGATAGACAACTCATGCAAATTAAGATTAATCACTAATGCACAGCAATAAAATCTAATTCTTCCTCAACTTTCAACTCGGTTATACCTCATAGTAAGTTGAATATATCTTAAGCAAAAAATGCATTAATACCCCTACCCTACGAACATCATGACTTAGCCCAGCCTACCTTAAAATATGCTTGGAACACTTACGTTAACCAACATTTCAGAAAAATCCTCTAACCCAAAGCCTATTTTATATAAAAAAAAAATGTTGACTATCTCATGTAATTTACTGAATACTGTACTAAAAGTGAAAAACAGAATGGTAGTATTGGTAGAGAATGGTTGTCACTCTCAGAATCACGTGGCTGATGGGGACTTTGGCTCAATATAGCTGTCCAACATCATGAGAGAGGATCATAATGCATATTGCTGGCCCATGAAAAGGGGAGAATTCAAAATACAAAGTATGGTTTCTACTGAATGAGGATCACTTTGGCACTATCATAAAGTTGAAAAATCCTAAGTCAGGGACTGTCTGTAATCTGAAAATGTAAGGGCCTATAAGAATTTCAATAAAATTTTAAACAGGGCCTGGATATACATTGAATCATAAATATCAAGACAGTTAAAAGGTTGATAGTGCTGCTATAAACATTGGGCTGCATGTGCCCCTTCAAATCAGCATTTTTTTATCCTTTGGATAAATTCCTAGTAGTGCACTTGCTGGGTCATTGGGTAGCTCTATTTTTAATTTTTTGATGAACCTTTACACTTTTCCAGAGTGACTGCACCAGTTTGAATTCCCACCAGCAGTACAAGAATGTTCCCCTGTCCCCACATCCTTTCCAATGTCTTTTTTTCCCCTGAAGTTGTTATTTTGGCCACTCCAACCAGGGATAGGGGAAAAAGGGTGATGGGCACTGGGGAGGGTACTTGTTAGGAAGAGCACTGGGTGTTATATGTAAATGATGAGTCACTGGATTCTACTCCAAAGGCTAGGACCATACTGTATGTTAACTAATTTGAGCAATAGATAAATGTATAAATAAATAAAAAGAAAAAAAGAAAGAGAAAAAAAGAGATTCCAGGTTTTAAAGAAGAAAAAAGATAGTGAAAAGGGTTGTATAAAAGACAGAAGCCACATTAAATTGTGTTGATTCAATAATCTTATGTAGAGGACAGATTACTTAATTTTGCAATGTATCAGGTTTAAGTACCTATCTATAAATACCATAATAAACTTATTAAAATGTCATTTAAAGGAGTCACTTTAGAAGAATACTTATTTTGAACATGATTAAAACGTAGTTTTCTCTTTTTAATTTCAAACTCCTCACACTGACACTGGCTTCACAGTCAGTTTACAACGCACTTAAGGAATAATGAGGATCATTACTGGATAGTTGTATCTTGTTGACATCCGAGCTCTTTCTAAAGAAACACATTTATTGTCAAAGGATAAAGGGTGGCCACTATTGACCATATTAAAAAGAAAATGTTTCTAGTCCAGAGGTAAGATGAAAGAGAACCTAATAAAGTGCTTTGAGCAATGACAGCATCACTGAAATAAATGGACATCTTTTCAAGGAAATTCTGTGTAGCTGACAATGTTCATTCGTTCAAGGAAGCAGTGTCTAGTGGGTGCAAAATAAAGAGCTTCTGTACATTTCATTCTGTTTCACAGCTGCCTCTTTCCTTGCCAGGTTCTTAAATACGGGTGTCTTCTAAAGTTCTGCCATTTGCCCACTTTTCTTTCTCACTTGATGTCCCCTGTATCACTTAAGCTCCGTCACTTGCTATGATTATCACTGTTAATGACTACCAAATATATGTTGCCATGGCAGATTTTTCATTTGATTTTATAAGAAACTCCAGGCTCTTGTTGGACCTCTCCTTCCACACATACCTCAAGTTCAAGAAGAAAATGAAACTCTTCGCTTACTCTTACAAGTCTCTCAATCTGCTTTTGTCCCAGCTCAGTGAAGAGAAGTATCATTTGGTCAGTCATCCAAGCCATATGCATATGCTTACCTAGATACTTTCTTCTCTCTCATTCTCTCCTTCCCTGGGCCAGCAAACCCACTTCTAGAATATCTCCTCAATACTTCCTCCTCTCATTCCTGTGGCTGCTTCTTTTTCAGGACCTTATTGTTTCTGCTTGGAATGTAACAGGCTTTGAATAATCTCCTTGTCTCCTACTTCTTTCTTACAGCCCATCTTTCAGTTGGCCAGAGCACTTTCTCAAATGAAAATAATATATCATCTGCCGCATTATACCAGAATAAAATGTCAATGCACTTCCTTGAACTTTTGCAGAAAACTTAGGTTTCCTTTCCTCTGTGTGAAATGCCCTTGTTTGTGTCCACTGTCTGGTGCTCTATACAAAAATAGGGAAGAACCATGCATAGTGGGCCAGCTTTTCTCTGACTTTTGTTTCCAACTTTCATTAGGCTCATGTTAGTACCACTTCATGTAAGGTGTCTACCTTGAGCAATAGGATGGGCTAGTGTTATGTGATCTTTTATGTCTGAGACTTGCTTTTTTTCCCCCCCCTTCGGCTAAACAAGGCTTGGCTTGAGGGCAAAGGTTTTTGTTTTTTACCCTTTTTCAGTGTCTGTCTCTAGGATCTAGCAGAAAGCCTCCAGGTCCTCACTGACTACATAATAAAGCTTTCCCATATTCTAGGAACTGTAAAACTAAAAAGATGAAAGACAAATACTTGTTTAAAAGGTTGTTTATAGCCTACTCTGAGAGGTATAATTACACCTGTATTTCAATGGAAGAAGATACAGTAGAAATTAAAATTATGCTGTGGTGAAATAGTCTAGTTTTTAAAATACAGAGTGGATTTAATAGTTTACTTCATTTAAATAATCTAATAGGTAGCATAATTATCAGAGCAATTTAAAAATCATAGATGGACTTAGAGACCCCTATTAGCATTTTACATACAGAAGTGGGGAAAAAAAAAAGAGGGAAATGAACATTTTACTGTTTTTGAAATTGAAAGATAAACATGGTTTATGTATGAGTACAAGCATAGCTCCCTATTACCTGCCACTAACTAGTGTTTATAATGGAACATAATTTAAGAGCATATTCCACTAGTACAGATCAGAGAGATCTTCAAAATGAAAATATAATGGAAAATAATATATATTAATAAAGAAAAATTCCACATTCACAGTCTGCTGTTCCTCAAGTGTTCTCATAGTAACATGATTAAGTAAAATCTAAAAACACAACATACAGAAAGGCTTAGTTTGACTTTAAGTTATGTGGATTTCAAATATGCCTGTAGGTTATATCTGTAAATGTATTTATATAGGTATTTCAATATGCTTTCTCCTAAGTGTAGATAATTAAAAACAGAAGATTTCAAGGGTGCATGGATGGCTCAGGCAGTAAAACATCTGACTCTCGATTTTGGCTCAGGTATGATCTTATGGTTTGTGAGATTGAGCCCCATGTTGGTTTTGGGCTGACACTGTGGAGCCTTCTTGGGATTCTCTCTGTCCCTCTCTTTCTGCCCACCCTCTTGCATGTGCTCACTCTCTCTCTCTCTCTCTCAAAATAAATAAGCTTAAAATATTTCAATGAAGAAATTCAGAATAAAATCCATACAAACTAATTATTGTATTTAATACATCCATAAGATTTTACCCCCAAAACCTCAAATATCTTCAAGAGTAATCCATATACTGTGAAATATACATGATTATATCGTAGTTTTTCCATTTTTATGTTAAATTATGGAAATCATGGTGAACTGATAAAAATCAGAAACTTTGAGCCGTAAGACTATAGGAAATCTGAAAGTGATATTAAGATCACATCTCTCACACAAGAATTTTCATGGGTATGTCTTTATGAAGTGTCAGGAGTAAAACCAGGGGAAATTATGGCTTTCACTACATATTTAAAATTCTTAGTACAGGGGCGCCTGGGTGGCTTAGTCGGTTAAGCGTCCGACTTTCGCTTAGGTCATGATCTCGCGGTTAGTGGGTTCGAGCCCTGCGTCGGGCTCTGTGCTGACAGCCATCTCAGAGCCTGGAGCCTGTTTCAGAGTCTGTGTCTCCCTCTCTCTCTGACCCTCCCCTGCTCACGCTGTCTCTCTCTCTCTCTCCTAGAAATAAATAAAACATTAAAAAAATTAAAAAAAATAAAAAATAAAATTCTTAGTACATTAGACAAATAGAAAATACTGCAAACAGAATTGTAAGAAATTATAAACTATAAGGTTTCTCAGAAACACTATGCTTCCTCGCCTCCCTGAGCTATGCCTTCCTGGCCTACAGACAAATGTCTACCCTTCTGTGCCATTACACACAATTATGTGAAAAAAAATTTGAGACAGTGCACAGCTTAAGTTGAATTAACTGTACATTGCAAATCCATCTAAGGCAATTTCTCAATTATTCATGGAAATCAAAGCGTAGAATTCCTCTTCTTATTCTCTGTCTGGGTGATTTTAGATGGAAGGAACTAATGGCAATTCTGCTTCCATTTGACCTGCAGAGATCCTTATTGTATTTATATATCCTTAGGCACTTTGTCCATGAGTAAGAACATAATAGCACTACCAAGAGCATTTAATTTCTGACTGACAATCACCTGTTTAGAAATTGGTACTTCATCATCATCACTCCAGTAGTGTGTTACTAGTACACTTCATAACTTCTTCCTAATATTTTAAAACCTAAACTTTAATATTCCCTAAATTTCCATTTTTTGTTTCCTATACCATATAAATGCCACTGTTGATAATGATGAGATATCAATTTCAAATTTTATTTTTTATTCAAATTTTGAGAGAGAGAGAGAGAACAAAGGAGGAACAGAGGGAGAATTTCAAGCAGGCTCCACGCTGATAGCAGAGCCCAACATAGGGCTTAATCTCGCAAAACTGTGAAATCATTACCGGAGCTGAAATCAAGAGTTGGATGCTCAAACAACTAAGCTACCTACGTGCCCCTGAAATTTGATTTTATAACATGACAATACCTTCAACTAACTAAACCATCATTATACTTTGTTTATAGTATACCCAAAAACAATAACTAAGTTCAGTTAAAAAAATATGTAATTTATGCATTTTGCAAGGATGAGTTGAATTGTGGAATTAAAACATATACCTTTATAATATATAAAACTTGAATTTCTTATATTTATGCATATATGTAAACAAACCTACACATATTATTAGATATATTTACAATGTGTAAAATATTCAATTGTATTTTATCTTATGTTATCATTGATAAGAAAATAGTATTAGCAATCCTTAATCATATTTATTGTACTATAGGAAATCTAATTATTTGAGAATGCTTATATTCTCCCTAAAATGCATATTGAGCATAAAATACCTTTAAATCAATTTTATTTTTCAAATGTTTTTTCAGTATATTAAAAAGTGACATCAGAAATGACAATATTCTTTCAAAGTTGAATTTTACATAATGGTAGAAGTTACTTTTTAAAGCACACAGCAAATCCTCTTGATGTGTTTCTCTTGAGTTGGTTAGCTGTAGACATCTATGAACTACTACTGTATCTATACTATATGTCTGAGTATGTACTCTCATGTTTATTTGTAGGAAAAACCTAAAACCACATCTATATAATTTTAACATTAAGAGAAACTGAGATAACCAATAAAAAGACAGATAATGGTAGAAGATTAGAAGGGTTTGAATATAGGCAAATCTGTATTCTAATCTTGCCCTGTGCCATGTCCTAGGTAGGAAGTTGTGAGGCCAATTGCATAAGCCCTTTGAACCTCATCTGGCATATTTATAAAAGAGGGTATAGAAACCTACATTGCAATGCTCTGGATACCATAAAACACTGATGAATGAAACTGACTATGACACAAACAATGGAAAGATATTCCATGCTCATGGAATAGAAGAATTAATATTGTCAAAATGTCCATAATACCCAAATCAATCTACAGATTCAATACAGTCCCTATCAAACTACCAACAGCATTTGTCACAAAACTAGAAGAAATAATAATAAAATTTGTATGCAACCACAAGGACTCAGAACAGCCAAAGCAATCGTGAGAAAGATGAATAAAGCTGGAGTTGTTACAATATTAGATTTCAAGATATGCTACCAGGCTATAGTCATGAAAACAGTATGATACTGGCCCCAAAATAGACACATAGATCAATAGGACAGAATAGAGAGACCAAATGTAAACCCACATTTATATGGTCAGTTAATCTATGATAAAGGAGGCAAGAATACACAGTGGGGGAAATTTTCTTCAATAAGTGGTTTTGGGAAAACTGGATAACTACATGCAAAAGAATAAATCTACACCACTTTCTTAAATCCTACACAAAAATAAGCTCAAAACGGCTTAAAGACCTAAGTGTGAGGGCTAAAACCATCAAAATTTTAGAAGAGAGCACTGACAATAATGTCTCTGACATCACCCATAGCAAAATTTTTCTAGATTTGTCTTCTGAGACAAGGGAAACAAAAGCAAAAATAAAATATTGGGACTACATCAAAATAAAAAGACTATACAGCAAAAGAAACTACTAACAAAACAAAAAAAAGCCTACCAAATGGGAAGAAGATATTTGCAAATGATATATCTGATAAGGGGTTAATCCTCAAGTATATAAAGAACTTATATAACTCAACACCAAAAAAAAACACATAATCCAATTTACAAATGGTGGATGCATGAAAAGATGCTCAACATCACTATTAGGGGAACACAAATCAAAACCACAATGAGATATCACCTTTCACTTGTCAAAATGGCTGCAATGAAAAGGACAAGAACTCACAAGTGTTGGTAATAATGTAAATGAAGAAAAAGGAACTCTCATGCTATTGGATATTTACTTTAAAAAAGGAGAAAAAAATCCTCAAAGCATTAATTTGAAAAAAAATAGGTACCCCTATGTTCATGTAGCATTATTTACAATATACAAGATATAGAAGCAACCAAAATTTTCATCAACAGATGAATGGCGAAGAAGTGGTGTATATATATATATTGTATATATATATTATATATTATATATATATTCATATATATATATATGAATATTACTCAGTCATAAAAAAGAATAAGACCTTGCCATTTGTAACAACATGGATGGACCCAGAGAATATCATGTTAAGTGAAAGAAGTTAGACAAACACCACCTGATTTCACTTAAATGTGGAATGTAAAAAAAAAACAAACCAAACAAACAAACAAGCGAGCAGAAATAGAGCCATAATACAGAGAACTCATAGTTGCTAGAGGGGAGGTAGTGGGGGGATAGGTAAAATAGAGGAAGAGGAATGGCAGATACTGACTTCCAGCTATGGAATGAATAAGTCACAGGGATAGGGGCACCTGGGTGGCTCAGTCAGTTAAACGTCCAACTCCTGCTCAGGTCATGATCTCATGGTTTGTGGGTTCGAGCCCCGTGTCGGGCTCTGTGCTGACAGCTAGCTCAGAGCCTGGAGCCTATTTCAGGTTTTGTGTCTCCCACTCTCTCTGACCCTCCCCTGTTCATGGTCTCTCTCAGCAATAAATAAAACATTAAAAAATTTTTTTAAAAAAGGTACAGCATAGGACATATAGTCAATGGTATTGTAATAACATTGTATGCTGATGGATGATGGTTACATTTACAGTGAAGACAGCCTAAGGTATGGACTTACTCAATCACTAGGATGCACGTCTCAAACTAATGTAACGTTGTGTGTCAAATATACTTCAATTTAAACACAAAACAACAGAAACAAATCCTTACATTGGAAGTTTTCTGGATTCAAAGAGATTAATGGAGTTAAAGCTAAAATAATACTGGGGTCATAACTGTATAAATGCAGCAAGTATTGACTGTTATAGTAATCATGAAGTGCTTAAAAGTTCTGAATAGCTTTATTCATGATTCCTTTTTCACCAGAAAATAACAATTACTTTGCTATGTCTCATTTACTGAAAATTTTAGAAGCTGACATCTTTTTATGATGATTCTAAAACTATTTTAAGTTGAAACAGAAATCAACAGATGACATATATATGAAAATTTCTCCCATATTGGTACTTAAATGATCTCCGTGTTTTTGGGAAATTATTCCTTGTATGAACTTCGCTGATCTTAAACAAGAATGTCAAAATTTAGTACTTTGTAAGAGGAAATTAATTTTAGAAGACTCCAAGTGCTGTTTAATAATAACTATAATACAATTTTGTGAGATAATTTTTACTTGCTCTTTGATTAAAAAATAACTTTTGCGTTTTGATCTACAGATATTTATCATATTCCTGAGGACATTCTCACAAGGACCTACAATCCTGGTTTACTTTGGAAATGAGCCAGTTAATGCCAGCATACATAGTTATGCAAAAATCAGTTATATATGTTAGGATATATAATACCTAAAATATGCATATCCCATCTATATAATATATAGAAATATACCTGGGATATACACATACATATATCCTAAATCCTGCTATTTAAGTGCATCCTCATTGACCAATTTAAGGGTGTAAATGTCAGAAGGAGAGGTTTCAATAAAACTCCAAATGTCAAAACTATAGTCATTAAAAATCTCTTAAAACTGCCATACAATGGGAAAGTGATCTTAGTTTTCACGTTTTTTCTTTTCTTTGATATAATGTTTGTACATTCTCTAGATCTCAACAAAAAATTACTGAAAATTTGTTTTACTAAGGCAAAAGAAACTGACTACGGAACAGTAGGCTCTGACGACAGCAGAAGGGGAAAAAGGAAACGAAGCGCATTGTGGAATCCTGTTCAGGAGAAAAACAGTAGAAAACGTGTTTTGCATTACTGATGGTGTGGATATTTGTTTCTATACGCCTGTGTTTTAAATTGTCCTTGTGAAAACTGATGATGCTGGCTTCAAATATAAAAGCTGATGGAAAAGAGTACACTTTAAATTTTACTCACTGATGTTCCAAGTTATTGGATGCTATTAGGACCTCTTTTAGAAAGATTTATGATAATAAGTATTCATCACAAAGCATATCATTCCCAAGAACAAAAAGCGATGCTGCATTCATTTTGTATGATTAATGATTCACATGTAATGAGGGAAAAAACGCTCAGGATGAAGCTACAATTGTAAATGGAAATGAACTTTATAAAGAGGTGTTTCTTGTTAATGTCAACAAAAGAAAGATATCCTGTGTATGTGCTATATTTGCAAGTATTTACATCAGCTAACAACAAACATTATATCAAGTAGTAAAATAATCTGTTAATTGGTATAATTAAAAATTTACATTCTCTAATATCTCGGAACTCTAAGTATGTTTAATAAAATTTAGGTGGTATATTTATTTTGTAACCCAGATATGATATTAATGAACGGGCTGATTCAAGCCTAATTTGCATGGTAAATGATAATTAAAATCAGTCTTTCATTAAATGCTCACGAGAAATATTTAATCTGTAGATACTTGCAGGAAGACAGGGAGCAGAGATTATTGTCAATTCTAGAACACTCCACAAGATCAGCTGTTCAAGGAAACAAACTAGGCATATTGTGTGGTTATTTCCTTGCCACTGGGCTTTGGCAGCATAATCATATATTTGGGGGGAGTGTGATCTAAGCTTTGTTATGGTGTTAAAGCTCTGTAAATATAAAATGACAGATGTTTGCTTTTATTGCTGGTATAGCTGTTTCTTTTCCTTTCTGACCCATGTGAATGATCTGGTAGTTTGAACTGCACCCTTCTGGTGGAGAAACATAGTTGACAACCAAATACATATTATAGATAAGCTATTAGATTCTCTTAAAAAAAAAAAAACTTAATCCTCTTTTTAAAGATTTTTAATATATTTTTTTTATTTATTTCTAGGAGAGAAAGAGAGACAGCGTGAGCAGGGGAGGGTCAGAGAGAGAGGGAGTCACAGACTCTGAAATTGGCTCCAGGCTCCGAGCTGGCAGTCAGCACAGAGCCCGAGGCGGGGCTCGAACCCACGAACCGCGAGATCATGACCTAAGCGAAAGTCGGACACTTAACCAACTAACCCACCCACGCACCCCACTTTTTAAAGATTTTTTAACTCTGCATGTATTATACTTCACTTTGCTCCATAGAATAAGATATTTTATTTCATTTGAAATATTGGTGAAACAAATTTGTTAAAAAAAGACAAAACATTGTACTTTTCACTAAATAGTAATATATATACATATATATTTCACTAATATACAATAAAATGTACTTTTTTAAACTTCTGATACATGGATCAGCCTTGGTTGCTTTTCCTTCCTCTGGATGTAGCTCAATCTGTTTCACTATGCTGTTTACCTGGGATGGGTTAAAACAGGGTCATTGATTGCCAGCTCTCTGATTAAATTTTAAAAGCTATATTGCTTTGGGTCTCACAATGAAATCTATATCCTGCAGTTATCCAATGTTTCACTCGGAATACAAGTTTTCCTTTCCCTTTTCTGTTTTTTTTCCCCTAGTCTTACTTTTCGTGTCTCTATTCTCAGATGGTTTGCCTACTTTCCCTCGAAATCCTTTTTCTCCTGTTTCATATTGACTTCTGGTATACTTATGACTCTGTATAGATGAAATATCTTGGAGTATTCAATAAAGTTTCATTGATTGCCTACCTCCAAACTCTTTTCTTGATACATTCTGATCCTTGATCTCTCCTGATCCATTCTCTGAAACTGACCTACTACAAGCGTTCAATTTCTATTTTCCTGCAGCCTAAAGTCTTAAATTTACTGGAATAGACATGTCTTCTGGTGTGGTAAGAAGTATTTGTGCATAGTTATATCCAGATGAGAACCCAAACAGAAACAAGATGAATTACACCCCAGTTAACCCTTACACTCTTTATGGTATCCAGCGAGGGTGTGAGGTTTCTTCCACCTTTATCATGTTGAGTATTGATTCCAATTTTTTTTTTAAACACTTTTATTTATGTTTGAGAGAGCATGAGCAGGGCAGGGGCAAAGAGAGAGGGAGACACAGAATTCGAAGCAGGCTTCAGGTTCCAAGCTGTCAGCATAGAGCCCAGTACAGGGCTTGAACCCAGGAACTGCGAGTTCATGACCTGAGTGGAAGTCGGGTGCTTAACTGACTGAACCACCCAGGTGCCCTTGATTCCCATATCTTTATGAAAGCTCACAGATGCCAAGTAGTCTAATGCCTAAAATGCAAACTTTAAAGTCCTACTGCTGGGTCCAAATTCCAATTTTTCTATCTATGGGCTGTGTGAACTTGAGTTGCATTGCCCCAAATGGAGACCACGGAAATACTCAGGTGTCTTGCTCTGTAGGAAGCAATCCTATAAAAATTACATGAAAAGAGAATGTTTGCTACCTAGAGTAGGCAGTTTCTCCTACAGAAGGAATTGGAGGGAAGGGTGACCCCCAAGCCTAGTTTTGCAAATTCAGATAAATTTATTCTTACCCCAAGAAGGCATGCATGCAGGGATGCATCAGAGGCCTCCGGGATTGTTCCAGAAGTCCCTACACAGGGAAACATGGAGCCAGGGCAAAGAGAGTTCCACACAAATTAAACATGAAGGCTACACAAACCATGTTTCCTTTCACTCATCCTTGCAAGCTACTGAACTATTAATGACATTTCAACCAGCCTCCAGATCCTTTTCCCAGTTCTTAGCATCTTAAATAGTTTTATTGGTGAGGTCATATCATGATCAAAATATCAATCATAACCCCAATGTGGAAATAGCCATTATACAAAGACTCTAAAAACATGAATTTGACCTTTTTCATGTGGAAGTCACCAAACATTGGGGAAAAAAAATCAGGATAAAACTCAGGACATGTTTCAAGAAATGTTTTGTTCAAACTGAATTTTATCTATCAGTCTCTCTATTGAAGTATCTTATTTATTTTTGAGAGAGTGAGCGAGCATGAATGCAAGGGAGGGAGGGACAAGAAGAGTGGGGGACAGAGGATCCAAACCTGCCTCTGTGCTGCCAGAAAGATCTCATTGCGGGGCTCGATCACACAACCATGAGATCATGACCTGAGCCAAAGCCGGAAGCTTAATGTGCTGAGCTACCCAGGTGACCCTCACGTTGAATTTTAATGGTTGTCGGGCTTGGGGGCATATTTTCTTTTTCCACTTCCCTGTTCTGCTTCACCATCAGCATTTCTTCAACCTCCCACCCCTTTTTTCCTTCCCTTTCCACTGCCTCTTTTATTTTTCTTTTCATAGCAATCTAATGAGAGATAATTTACATTCATACAATTAATCAATTAGAGTGTAAAAGTCAATTGTTTTAAGCATATTCACTGAATTGCGCTCACTTCCTTTCCTACCCTGTGTTCATTCTGTGATCAGTAACCATTACCACTTTCTCGTACATGGAAGAATCTGTTGTGTGTCTCCTGCTATGCCACACTACTTTGTTAAATCAGCCTTGGGTTAATTCAACTCTCCACCTGTTCAGTATCTAACCTCAGATAACAATGTGGCTGCAGGAAAACCCACAATCAATTTGTTGGTTTCACTTTAAATCCATAATCACTAACTTCTAACGGGCCCTTGACACTGACTGGCAAGGGTAATTTATACTTCTCTACAATACTCTTATAAGCACCACACTGATTACTTTATATTTATTCCTCTCTCTTCAAAGCTCCAATATCTCTTTGCCATCTCAGCTGAGCTGCTGATCTTCGTTCTATCTCAGTGTGCTTCATGAAGCCCTCAGACTTTCAGCACATCCCTACCACTGTATATGCACTGTATAAGCACCTATTGTCGGTGACAATAATACCTTGATTGACCTCCTTATTCCAGTTATTGAATTCTTTGTTCTAACGCCAACTCAGGTGTACCACATACTATCCTGTTTCACTTAATTAAAATCATTGCTCCAGCAATTTTCTTCTGTGCCCTATGTATTGTCAAATTTCCCGTCTACTTCATTATTACTGTCAGCATACAAACAAGCTATTTCTGGATTTTAAAAAACAAAAGCAAAAACAAAACATGCTAATGTCTTAATGATTTTTTTAAATTATAAAAGAAATGCCTGAATGCATTCCTGTTGTAAATTATTGGAACAAAGTAAAAGATGCTGCATATATTTACCCCAAACTTATCACCCCCATTTTCCTCCACGCCTTAACGTTAATCTTCCTATGGATATCATCCCTTTGCTTCGGTTCCATTAGCAAACCTCCTTGAAAAAGTTTTCTATGCTAACAGTCCTCGATTGTCTTTTCATTTCTCTGGTGCTCACTCCAATGGAGATTTTTAACTCCATCCTTCCCCAAAATAGCTGTAGTCAATATCATTAATGACCTCCGTGTTGCTGATTCCAGTGGTGAAGTCCCAGTTCTTATCTTATTTGACCTAATTAGTAGCATTTGTCATAGTTAATCACTTCTTTCCAATCCAATTCATGATAGGATTCCTTCACATGGCTACGCGAACATTACACTCACCTCACACTACAACTGTGGGCTTTTCAAGTCTTCCTTGAGTTTTGTCAATTTCTGCTTTATCTATTTGAAATTTTACTGTTTATATAATTTATGTAATGTCTATGCACTGGTTATCAGTTGCTAGATATAGATCAGTGAATCATTTTTGTATTAGTTGAATGATGTTTTCATTTATTTTATTTTTTAAAGTTTATATTTTAAAGTTTATATTTTATTTTAAAGAGGGAGAGGGAGACAGAATCCCAAGAAGGCTCTGTACTGTTAGCACAGAATCTGATGTGAGGCTCGAGTTCATGACCCATGAGACCATGACCTGAGCCGAAATCAAGGGTCAAATGCTTAACCAACTGGGCCACCCAGGCGCCCCTAAGTTTCAGGATGTTTTAAAATGGTTGTGCTGCCTACAACGCTCCCTCTTGATAGCTTCAATCATCATTTGCATTATCTACTTAGCGAAAAACCAAAACAAACACTTCTGCTATGTATTTGAGTTGGTAAACTTTGACATAACCATTTATGAGTCAATCTTAAAACTAACTTCATTTTTTTATGACTTACCGCTTTTTCACTGAATTTTACTTAGAATTAAAAAAAATATATTTTCATACCTTGTTGATTTTGCTAGGGTTTGCTAGGTACTTCTTTCCCTCTTCATTACTCTATTTTCCAACTTTCGGTGTATTTTTATTTAATTGAATCTGAACTTTCATTCAAACAAGATTACGACCTTGAAAGATAGAGATCTAGATCTTTGAAATTTATTGTAATCACCGTTATGCTGGAACAAGCCCAATTTTTTTCTCAATCACATTTCTGCATTGATTTTCTGAAATTTCTTTTTATTTTTTGGGGGGAGGTATTTAATTTTGAGAGAGAGACAGAGCACAAGTGGGGGAGGTGCAGAGAGGGACACATTGAATCTGAAACAGGATCCAGGTTCTGGGCTGTCAGCATAGAACCTGATGCAGGGCTAGAACCCATGAACCATGAGATCATGACCTCAGCCGAAGTAGTATGCTTAACCGACTGAGCCACACAGGCGCTCCAATGATTGTTTTTTCTGTTTTAAATTTAAAATGTTTTTACTTAAATGTTAGAAGAATATATATATAACATTCACATTCCTTTAGTGTCTATTTAAAAGTTAATTTATACTTATTTTTACATAAATATCTAGACAAAATTTCTACAAAAAACCCAGCATGTTTCCTTGTCTCTTCCTTCTTTACCTCCTCCCCTGCAAACTGAACATATTTTGAATGAGTTTTTCAATTTTATTTCATTTGTATTTAAACAGCATACATTGTAATGATTTCTTGGTGCACTGATTTTTTAAACCCATGTTTTCCTCTTTCTTGAAATCAGTTTTGATAAAGCTAGAATGTATTTTTAAGTTTTTCTTTCATAGCGAGTTTACAGAGGGAAGTCATTCTGAGTTTTTATATATTTGAAAATTTCTTCTGTTCTCTCCCCAAAATGGTAACTTAGATGGTTATAGAATTCTATGCTCATATTCCATTAGAGATTTAAGGATATTCCTTCTTGGAGCACCTGGGTGACTCAGGTGGTTAAGCAACCACTCTTGATTTTGACTCAAGTCATGATCTCAGGATACATGAAATAGTTTCATGTCAGCCTTTTGGGCCATCAATAAGGAGCCTGGTTGGGATTTTCTCTCTGCCCCTCCCCCACTCTCTCTCTCAAAACAAATAAAAACAAAAAGATATACCTTTTCTTTCTCTAGTATTAACTGCTAATGAATGAGAAGTTCTTGCCTCCAAACTGACCCTTATTTCATGACCTGAATATGAAAAATTCGTGTTCAAAATATTGAACACAAATATCTGACATTCAAATATTGTCAGATATTGAATATCTGACATTCAAAATATTGACTATAGACCATCTAGGATTTTTTTTTTAATGGTTTTTGTGGCCATTCAATGAAAAATTTCATGTATATTCTGGCCTAGATTCTACACCTTCTTTATATTTTTAATTATCTGACCCCTCCCCCCGCCCCACCTCCTACAGCTTCCTTGCTGCTCCTGTCTTTGACTTTGCTCGGACAGGTGTTTGAGATTCTGGTGGTACCTTCTGGTCTCTCATCTTTCCTGCTTTCATTTTACCCTTTTGATTATGATGATTTTGCAGCTTAATAGTAATATAACTTGCTTCAGCTATTTTGCCATTGAACCCATTCCATGACGTTTTTTTTTTTCCTGAAAATCTGTACCTTTACTTTTCATCATCTTTAATTGCTTCTCTTTCATAATAGCCTGTGCACGTGGTATTCTATCTTTGATAGAACTACAATTATCTTCAGTCTTCCATCCACTTCATTAGATCAGTTTCTTTGGTGCCGATTCTCCTTTTGTTCAAATGGAAGCCTTTTCTTCTTTTACTTCATTTTATATCTAAAGTTTCATGTTTCTTCTGACAAACTAACCTACATGTATTTGTAAGTTCTTAATACATAAAACTGGCAATGTGGGGGGAGGGATGAAATATGCTGTCCAAAGTGGTGAGCCAGCACACTGTCTTAAGAGGCAACCTTCTGGAAGAAGGTTCTTCCCCCCCTTTGATGGCCAGCTACGTGGCGCTAGTGAGAACACTGGCTTGTGAGCCAGCTTGATGGCTGTACTCAGTTTAGCGGGTGGAGAAGAGAGACTCACTTCCCCAGCTTCCTTAAAGATATTTTCTCAATTAATTCCGCATGACTAGTACCTGAAGGACTCCTCTGATTATGATGCTGGAACACACTTCAAAATTCTTCCACTGCGCTGTGTGACTTCTCTGAGGCCTGTCTATTCCTCATTTCTGTCCTAAGAATTGCTCTGTCTCTCAGATGCTCTGGCCCCATATTTTCTATCCAGAATTATTATCCATTAAAATTTCTTTTCCATCATTTCAACTGATTTGGGCAGAAGACAAAAATGATGCGTGCTCTCAGTTTGCTGTAGGGACCCAACCCTTGCTGCTGACGGTGTTTTAAAAATATAAATATTTAGGTTTTGTCTGCAGGTTGCCAGGAACTGTTCTGGGTGCTGCAGAAACAGCAGGGAACAGAACAAAGCCAAAATTTATGACAGGATGGAGGCTCCGTAAGGCTTTGATTGTGGGCACTCGAGGAAGGTTTTTTTTTTCTTCTTTTTTCAATAGATGTGTATTTCACATACAATACTTGACTTGGCATTTTATTTTTATTTATTCATTTGGAGTGGGAGAACAAGTGGGAGAGGGGCAGAGAGACGGCAGACAGGGGATCCAAGGCAGACTCTGTACTCATGGGGCTCAAACTCATGAACTGTGAGATCATACTTGAGCTAAAGTCAGATACCTGACTGAACCACCCAGCTTAATCAACATTAAAAAGAACCCATTTTAATATTTATTTTTGAGAGAGAGCGAGAGAGCGAGAGAGCGAGAGCACGCACACAAGAAGGGGAGGGGAAGACAGAGAGAGGGAGACACAGAATCTGAAACAGGCTCCAGGCTCTGAGCTGTTAACACAGAGTCCGATGTGGGGCTCGAACTCATGAACCATGACATCATGACCTGAGCCAAAGTTGGACACTTAACCGACTGAGCCACCCAGTGACCACCCTCCTTAATTCTTATCTTAAATATGCTTTACTTTGAATAATGTTTGCTTCTTTCTGAGGCTGTTAAACATTATTTTATTAGATTTGGGTTGTTCTGTTTTTGGTGGCATGATATTGCTCCTTTGCTATTAATGTTTTCCTGGTTTTCTTTTTACCTGTTGCACACTAAATTCTGATTCTGACTTTGTACTTTACTTCCTTAACAGCCACTTTCTTTGTTTTCCATTTAATCATTCCCTCCTTCAAACTGATTATGCTATTTCATATTTCCTTGCAATGGACTCTGTTATCGAATTTCCCTCAAAGTGTTAACTTACTGCTTTAATTTTATGACTATTGCTTTATGGTTTCAATGTGAATAAGTAGATCTAATTTCTTAAAATTTTTTGGTATCTTGGAGATTTTATCATCATTGATTTTCTTATTTAATATGTACAAATCACACAGTTTAGATGGAGAAGTGAGTCACCTGACTCTGGCTTTTCTTGTTAGAACCCTTTTGTCTCACTGCTTTCTCAGAGATGCCAATAGTCTGGTCCTTACTTTCATGAATTTATAATACTTATTATAGTTTTCATTCTTGTTTGCAACAAGTGTGAATAAAATTAGATTTATAATTTGCCTCAGTGCTGTGGCATCTGAAAAAGTGCATTTGATATGAAGTCTACCCTGTTTTCAAATTTGCTACTGGGCATGTGTTGTAATCCATTACTCCTATTCTAAACTAACAATACCAGGATACCTACAGAAGGCAATCTAGACTTTTCCCTCAAAGTTCCCATATAAAGTGCTCAATTTGAGATCAGAGAAGGAAACTGAGATGATAGAATCTTGCTAAAAACGATGTAAGAGAAAATGTTTCCATTTTTCAGAAATAATGTCTTTAAGACCTCTATTCTCACTGGTATGAAACTGCAAAGCTAGAGTTTTTGGAAAAACAATTTGAATGTCAACCGTGTACCCACCATACACTGTGATAGGCATACTTCGACACATTATCTTCCACATTAGCAACTCCCTCACTTATCACACACCTGGATACTCAGAGAATGGCAATATTATATGCTGAAAGAAGTCAATTTAAAATTTCTAAGGGGAATTTAGATATTTAATGGGAAACGAGTTAAATTATTTTTTGAACATGGATGAGGTGAAACAGATAGCTAATATGAAATATCAGACAATGTTTCCTGCCATCTCAGTTGGTTATGTTTTTAGAAGAAGAGAAAAGAAGGCCAAGTTTCATATTATAAGAGAAAAAAATTTCACAATAAATTATTAACCAGGTATGTGAAACGATATATTATTAAAAAACCTGTAGATCTGGCATTTTAGCTATGGTTGTCATTATACTTGTTATTTCCTGATACATGTACTTCACTCCATTAAAAAGAAAAAGAGCTGTACCAATGTTAATTACAATCATTTAGGACAATGGACTACTGTTCCCTTAACATATCCTAATATTTCTGAAATCTGCACTTTTGTTTGAACTGTTACCTTGCCAGAATTTTTATTACTCCATTAGACGTTCTATGTGCAAAATCAGTGTTACAACCTCTCTCAAGTGTTTTTCTTGCAGTCTCCTTTGAATCTTTGGATTAGAGAGAGACAGATAGACTCAGCACCTTGAATGTAGACCAGTAGATGGTGAACTTCAGAAAGCAGCTCTTTTATGTAACTTTAAAGCTAAAGCCAACTATATCCACATGGATCATTCTGTATATATTAAATTAGTCTAATTTTACCATTTCACTGATTTCATCACCATTTTATTATTCTAGGAAATTCTGTTTCCAGAAGATAAAGGTTTCAGGTAATTTCATTTCTATGAAGAAAATTATTTAGATGAATATTAAACTGCTGAACTTTTAAAAAGACATCAACATATTGCTTACTCCCCAAACTTTGAAACCAAACGTTGCTAAGTCCACCAGTACTAAACAGAATATTATGACACTTACCCCATTCTAATCAAGCCCACCCCCCACCTTACCCTCTGCCTACCACTCATCCTGAAAGATTTGCCTTAACCCTGATTTTAAAAGCTTATTGAATACCCTGGCTTCCCTGTTCTCTTTCTGAAAGGCTAAGACTTGGCTTAAAGTGCCCACTCTTGCTGATGAATGCACTAGCTTTGTCTGATTAACAGGTTGTTAAGTAAGTGATATTTTAGGGTGACCAATATTCAACATCAACATGTCATTTCATTAGTTTTCCTATTTTGGAGCAACAGAATATTGAATTTATAAGGAGAACATAAAAATTTTGAGAAAGAATGACTTACACTATCGTTCTTCCCAATTTCGTAATTCTCCCAATTCTTCCTCACTATGACAAATAAAACGCTCAGCCATATGCGTCTAAGAAAAAATTTACGTCGATTAGCATCTGTCTAAATCACATTAGCAGTGATTTTTACATCATTCATTTATATATTGCCTTTCTCTGTCCACATTCAAAACCATGCATTTAAATGATTGCTCCCTTGGTTTAGCTTTTATTTCCGATGGCAGCGCAATCCTCTGTACATTTGCTCTGAGATTTGCTTTTGTCTGATATACAGTGTCTCCCTGCGGTTCTCTGCTCTGTCTGCTTTCCATATTCTCATTTTATTCCGTCTCTTATCTTTGTATTATGGTGGTCAAGTTGGCAAAGTATAGGAGAGAAGAGTATCTTTAAAAGCCACTCTCTTTTTAGGAGGAGAAGACAGCTTTCAGATAAAATCTATGCCTGGAATATAATATCCTTGTGGGGGAAATGTATTTTATTAAGACACCTGTGTCTATGGATACCTGCGTGGCTCAGTCGGTTAAGCATCCGGCTTCAGCTCAGGTCATGATCTCGCAGTTTGTGGGTTCAAGCCCCATGTCGGGCTCTCTGCTGACAGCTAGCTCAGAGCCTGGAGCCTGTTTCAGATTCTGTGTCTCCCTCTCTCTCTGACCCTCCCCTGTTCATGCGGTCTCTCTCAGAAATAATTTACAAAATATATATATATATAAAAAGGACACCTGTGTCTAGTATTTACGCACATTCTTTTTGGATGGGAAAGCTAAAGCCTAAAGGTGTTTAGGTGTTATTGGTGAAGTTTTATTTTGTAGTCAGTCTCTTTCTGCAGGAGGGAATCCAAGATGTGGAGCGAAGAGGTTCTTTCAACTTTCCTCACTCAAATTAAACTGTTGTTTTTTGCCCAGAGGGTATTACTAAGGTGCTTAAGAAATTGTGTTGCCAGTTAATCATTAGAGAAAATCAGATGCTAAAGACAATACATTAGCTCCTCATTCTAGACACACACTTTGTACAGTTTCCCATCTGATGGTATTAGAGGTGGAACAAAATGATTACAGAGAATTAGTTAAATAAAAGTAGGAAACTAAATAGCAAGTTGCAGAATTGACAAAGCAGCTAAACTCTATGAGGCCCATGCTGATGAATTAACTAGTCTCAAATAGACCTCCTAACAGAAGCCTAAATTAGGTAAATGCAATAAAAAAAAGTAATCAGTTACTTGGCAAGGATCTTTAGAATGCAGGCTGCCCCCAAAATGAAAAGTATGTGAAACAATATTAGCGAAAGTATTATCCTTTACATAAAAATAGTTGATAATTTCTAAAGCATATTTGTATTTTTGGTATATTTTTAGAAAAAATTCAATGAACAGTATTAAAAAGAGTGAACAAAATTATAAATCATATGTAGACACAATTAAATTTTGAAAAAATTGTTTTTGTAATTAGGTTGGATGTTAAGTGATTAAAGCCGATGAATAAAATTGAGTAAGCAATGACGTCGATTTGTTTATCTATACATTGTTCTTAACCCATTTTGTGGATGCCAGTTCTGTTTCCATCCTATAGTTTTGAGGAGACTGAAGAGTGACTGAGGGCTTGGGAGACTGGGTGAATATGTATGTCACTGATAGTAAGAAACAAAGAACGTAGTTGAAGGAAAAAATAAGTGAATTCAATTTTGGATTTTAGGGATGTCTCTGATTTCTAGGTCAAGATTAGACATTAACATAAATAAAGCTCTAGAATTTAATAGTAAATTTTTGTCCTGGAGAGATTTTTGCGGGAGCATGATCAGCCTACGGCTATAGAGAACCCTGCAGTAGATATGGCCTTCCTTTAATAGTGTGTAGAATGAGAATAGACAGCAGCTAGAGTAAAGGAATAACAACATGATTGATCTCGAGAAACAGAAGACTTTATATTTCCAAACTGTGTGGCAAATCTATAACACACACTATACAAATTAATCCACTGGTATAAATAAGTCATTCTAATGAAAATCAATGATGTGGAGAGTTCAGTGTTGCCTATTTCATTAGTTTTAATCTTGCTTTAACACCAAGAATTGTATACTTTCAATTATGGAAGAAAGAGGTCCTTTGCCCTCTGCCCTGAATCCAACGAACCAGATCCCAATAGTTGGTTATTCTGAATTTGACTAGGCCAGGTGCATAAAAAAAGGACCTTGAAACTTCGGAGAGTTAGATGTTGAGGATCGACCTGTGGATTTGATTTGATTGTCAGCATAGTTCTCGGAACACAGGAGGGATTTGCTGAGTATTTGCTCTAGGCTAAATGAATCCACTTAGACTTGGACCTGTCACCATCTCCTGGCTGTGCCTCTGTCAGATATTGTTTTCCTTGGGTGGATGAGAGGGAAAGAGGAGGCACAGCTGACTCAATAACCAGGGTTTTGTTAATGAATGAATCTGAATCACTACTGTAATAATATGTCTTCAGGTCACAGCTTTCTTAAAATTGTCCAGAGATTTGGGTAACTTTAAGATTTCCCAAAGTCTTTAAAATTAGTGCTCCTCCGGAACAGTGGGAGCAGGAAAATTCCTGGTTCAACCGATAATCAAGTCCTGATAGTTCATTTTTAATGTAAAAATGTGATAAAAGCACTGATGTTTAATTCTCTGCCTCTGTAGTTCATAGTTTGTTAACCTTACCCCCCTTTTAGCCAAGAGTCTTCTTTATGATTTGTTCCAATCTACTGTGCTGGGCAAAACTCCAAACGATTTTAAAAATTTGTGCTATGAAACATTTTAGGTTATGCATTGGTTTTGCATGTCAGTTTTGGGACTTGTAATGTTACCTGTAGTTATATATTGGAAATAACGGATTTACAGCGAAATTTTCCATGCATTAATGAAATCCCATGAAGCCTTAGAAATTGTAGATTATCTGACTTGGTTTTGAATTAATAAATATTTTATGGTTCCTGTGGGTTTAGTTTTCAGGAAATACATTAGCAGAACTCAGCTTACATTGTTTATTTCCAAATATATTTTTTCTTCATTTGTAATCTCACCCAAGAATGGATATTCAATAAATATTTAATAAGTATTTTAAATAAATGAAGAAACTATTTTCAAATACCATATTTTGACTGTATATACCTGACATCTACATTATGCTAATAGCAAAGTGTAATGTTCCTTTCCACTTCACCTGTGGCTTCTTCAGGTTTATAGGGATTCCAAACTAAAAGCAAGGGTAGGTTGAGAGTTTTCATAAGTGGGGTGCCTGAGTAGCTCTGTTGGTTAAGCCTCTGACTTTGGCTCAGGTCACTATCTCATGGTTGGTGGGTTTGAGCCCCGCATCGGGGTCTGTGCTAACAGCTCAGAGCCTGGAGCCTGCTTCAGATTCTGTGTCTGCCCCTCCCCTGCTCATGCTCTGTCTCTGTCTCAAAAAAAAAATAAACATTAAAAGAAATTTTAAGTGAAAGTTTTAACAGAGACATTGAAAAAAAATACAACAAAGATTTGGTGACTTTTTTTTAGGACCACGTTTTAAATCCCACTTGTCTAGCCTTCATAGGAAGAGATGAAAGACTACAAGTAACAAGGTCAATATATATTTACTACAAATCTACTCAGTGCTTCTTAATTTAAGCTCTGAAGACATACAGAAGGAGACTTGGCAACTTTGTAGAAGGAGCTTTTGTATTAACATTAGATGGGTCTAGGGGGAAGGTATTCTCTAAGTTCTGATATGGGAGTCCATGGACAACACTCTAACATTTTTTTTTTGTAAAAACATGGCTTTCCAGGCTTCACCCAAGAGATACCAGATGAGTAGTCAGTCAACAGATGCAGTAACTGCCTCAGATGCAAAACTTAAGGGGCACCAAAAAAAAAAACAAACAAAAAAACAAAAACTTAAGCAATAAGAAGCAGTATTTAAAATATATAAATTACAGCAAAATCTAAAGAGGAATGAACTATAAAAATCTTAAATAAAGATATGATGAGTATTATAGATCTTTCCTTTTGCCTCAGGCTACTGTGTGGCACAGCAAGGTCTTAAAATGAAAGGAAAATTGTGACCTATTACAAGGAATAGGCCACGCCCTAGGGCAAATATTTCCTGTGGTAGCTGCTTAATTCCCTCCCACCAGGGGTCCCCACAGTAACTGGCTGTTTATTTGCTATAGCTGCTAAGGTCTGTGTTCTCAGCTTAGTGCCTGATATCACCCAAGAGACAGGAAGGGATTGGCTAAAGACGATCATCTTTGGAATTATGACTTCTGGAATTCATCTCAAGGGGGCTTACAAATGTCGCATTATTGGCATGTGCCTGTATTGAAATTCATCGTTGCTTTAGAAGAGCTACAAATCCGAGGAACTTCAGATCTAGAGGCAACAGAAACAACTGCATAACCAATGTTGATTTCTTTCAAGATTTTTGGTTCCTTCAAATATGAAATTCTGCCTCAACTATGCTCAAGCAGAATATGCTGTCTGTTTTAGCTCCTTTAATACTTATTAAAGTGAATGGTGATAATTGAGGGGTTTTTTTGGATATATATATAATATATATATATTGAGCAAAAACATACTGTTTAAGTGTATTTGTCAAACATTTTGATAGGAGAAAAAAGTTTGCATGCTTTTGATAATCAATACTTTGAGAAGGGTGAAAAATTGAAAATGAAATGTGTGTGCTATTTCTCATGTAGATTTTATTTTTGAAACAATAAATATGCATTATTGCTTACCATCTACCTGGCATGTATATAACATAGGAAGAGAACAAAAACAAATTGACATAATTTAAATATGTCTTGTCTAAAATAAAATACACTCTATCATAATATAAACAATATACTACAGGAATCACCTTATAGACCAATAGACCAATAGAGAGACCCTGGATATTACCAACCTCCCTTTCTAAGAAATACTAATAGAATGTAAACTGGAATGAAATGCCCTCCTAGGTTTTCCTGTCAGCAACATTTCCAAATTTGATCACAGGGAATGAAGTAATATGTATATTTTATTCCTTTTTACTATAATCAAAAGAAGGCATGAGGTCTGTGCAGAGGAAGATGGAGAAAAATCAGTTCCGCTTAGCATGGAAAAGGTAATCTGGGCTGCGTTGTCCTCTGTCACCTTTCCTACTAGTTATATTTCCCAAACTATGTATGATACGGCATAATAATGCCTCACAGATGTAATCAGTCCTGAATGGGAATTGTATAAAACTATGTTTCATGACAGCCCATGACCTTGACCAAGTCTCCAGGAAAAAGAGGTCTAAATGCATGAAATTAAGTTCACTGAGATAACAAGTGTAGTTATCTGGGTTCACCATAGTTAACGACTAACTAGGCTATTTGAAAAACATTGGGAGAGTGAGGCAAGCAAAGAGGAGAAAATGAGAAGATGAAGCAAAGCATGAAGACTCAACACCTGGAGTTGAGAAGGACCAGAGAGGAGATAAAGTCAACAATTGTCATTCAGTCTGTGGACATTTGCTGTGGGTAGCAGAGTTCCTCACTAAGAGTTTCATGGCCCATCATTAAGATGCAGCTTGGCACAATAAATCATCATCAAAGCAATGCCCCTAGTTCACCATAAGGCCAGAGGGTACTCAATCATTCTCTGAAAGGATGTAAGTACACATATTTTTAAATCCCCTATCAAAACTGTTTTTGTACGTATGAGTGTGTGTATATGTGTACATATATTAATTGATGTTTAAGATAATTACTTGGAAAGTTAACTTATGATACAATTTCATTGCATTATGATACCTTATAATGATGTTTCTCTATTTTGAGCAGTCCTCTTAATAAATATTAGGAATTGTATCTTTGCCTTTGTTTAAGAAGACAGAGTGGTTATAGACGAAAAAGACTAGACTTGATTTTAGAATACCTTGATATGAGACTAAGCTCCATAATTTACTTGGTGATTATGAATAGAAGTCACTTAAAGTTTTAGGCTTATGTCTGTTGAGAAAAATAGTCTGTCCTGACAAATCTGCAGTGTGTTGATTAGAATGGAAATGAGCTTGTCAAAATTCATCAATGTATAGAATAACATATGCCATTTAAGATATGTATCATTTTAAAAATCTTGAAAATGAAAAAAATGAGTAATTCACAATGAGTCATCAGACTTTTGCTGGGTCATTAGTGTGAATTTTCAACAATGAGCTTTACAACTTTTTTGAAGACATGATTTTTATAACTGTTTTCTCAGCATGAGTGAGTTTAAACAATGAATCTGTCCAAATCCATGTAGACTTTGATGTGGAAATTATAATGTCATTTTTCAGTATAATTTTAAAGAAAGGTTTTTGTAAAGATGGATGTTAATATTGTCAAGAAAAGATATTCTAAACCCAAGTTTAAAAGGATATTTATACTTTTCTAACATAATACTATCCTTCCCAAGTATGTGTCTTGTATTACAGATTTCAATGCAAATATGTACTGTTTTTAAAAAGCACATTTGAGAATCCTCTGAAATTTATCAACTATCATTTTAAGAAAAACAGTTGCATATGAATATTCACACATTTTTTTTGACCTAATTTTAGAGATTCATCGACATCCTGAGGTAAATCCATGGATTCCAAGTTAAGGACACTGCTATACATTTGAACCTTGAACAACATAGAGGTTAGGGAAGCTGACCATGCCCCATACAGTTAAAAATCCACATATAACTTTGACTTGGCCAAAATTTAATAGCTAATAGCCTACTGTAAACTAGAGGTCATACTGACTGCATAAAGAGTTGATTAACACATATTTTAATGTTATATGTATTATATGCTGTATTATTACAAGAAAACCAAATAATCCAATGAAGAAATGGGCAGAAGACATGAATACATTTTCCCAAGAAGACATCCAGATGGCCAATGGACGCATGAAAAGATGCTCAACGTTATTCATCATCAGGGAAATACAAATGAAAACCACACTGAGATACCACATCACATGGGTCAGAGTGGCTCAAATTAACAATTCAGGAAACAACAGATGCTAGTGAAGATGTGGAGAAATGGGAACCCTCATGCACCGTTGGTGGGAATGCAAACTGGTGCAGCTGTTCTGGAAAACAGTGTGGAGGGTCCTCAAAAATCAAAAATAGAACTACCGTATGACCCAGCATTAGCACTACTAGGAATTTATCCAAAGGACACAGGAGTGCTGATTCATAGGGGCACATGTACCCCAATGCTTATAGCAGTGCTTTCACCAAGAGCCAAATTATGGAAAGAGCCTAGATGTACATCAACTGATGAATGTATCAAGAAGATGTGATTTATGTATACAATGGGATACTATTTGGCAATGAGAAAGAATGAAATCTGGCCATTTGCAGCAATGTGGATGGAACTGGAAGGTATTATGCTGAGTGAAATAAGTCAGAGAAAGACAGATATCATGTTTTCACTCAATGTGAATCTTGAGAAACTTAACAGAAGACCATGGGGAAAGGGAAGGGGAAAAAAAATAGTTACAGACAGAGCAGGAGGGAGGCAAACCATAAGGGACTCTTAAATACAGAGAACAAACTAAGAGTTGATGGGGGGGTAGGGGAGAGGGGAAAATGGGGATGGGCACTGAGTAGGGCACTTGGGATGACCACGGGGTGTTGTATGTAAGCAATGAACCATGGGAGTCTACCTGAAAAACCAAGAGCACACTTTACACAATGTATGTTAGCCAATTTGACAATAAGTTATAGTAAAAACTAAATTAATTTTAAAAATTGTCCATACTCTAAATTGGAATATAAAAACATACTTTAACATATCATAAGAAAAATATATTCACAGTACTGTACTGTATTGATTGAAAAAAAAAATCCATGCATAAGTGGGCCAGCACAGTTTAAACCCATGTTTTTTAAGAATCAACTATGTTTCTTTGTAGGAAATTAGTCCGAGTTAAAATAGTTTTTTTCATTCAAAACCTTAGTTTTTCCCTGCATTTGACAAATAGCAAACCGTGAAATGCTCTAAGAATTTAGAAGAATTTCACTCTCAGCTATCCTGCTTCTTCATTTTAAATGTTTTAAGGTTTTCCCTAAATTAAGAAAATCAGATGTTATCCTAAAGATAAAATGAAGACGTTCATAACATATAACAAGTAATAATGAAAACTGAAATTAAATTGAGAGTAGGCCAAAACAATCTTTTATGTAATACTCATTTGTTTGCTTGTAAATTTGGAAAGTTTCTTTTGGGGGTTGAAATTTATAATAGAACACTAAGAATACTTAGCTCAATTATTATGAAAAGCAAAGCTGCTGAACAAATGAATCATTAATAGAAAATAAAAAGGAGGAAAACATAGAAGCTGGAGTGAATGAGAATAATGTATCGAAGGTGAAAGAGGAAAAAAGGTAATGCAGTTAACATAGCAGTAGTCAAATTAAATGACTGTCATGTTTCACTGTATGTCAAAAATGAAGACCAAGGGGGTCACAGCTTATTTCAAATAATCTGTTTTGAAAAAAATATCTAGTTTAGACCGATGATTTTTAGTGTATTTGGTAACTCCAGTGAGTTTGCAAGCACCCCGTATCCTGTTGTTCTCTGGATATAGTTGCCAATCATAGGATTGAAACTATGAGATTCATGGCTGCATAAAGTGGAAACTTGTGGAAGTGTGAATTGACAGCCAGAGTCAGTATTGAGACTGTCTGTAGAAAATGGTAGCAGAGATTTCCTAGACTCAAGAAATCTTTCACCATCACTCCTGTCTTGAGGTAGGATGACTTTATGTAAATGAGTGTATAATTTGGGACAACCAAGTATTCATTATTTCCTGTCATCCATTCCCCAACTCTACTCCTACTGGAAGACTGTCAGTCCTTTTATTTCATGAGCTTAAGTTTTACAGCATTTTTCTATAGTGGGGAGTGGAGAATGGAGTGGAGGGGGAGTGAGCTCCATCTCACCATGGTGGATGCGATGCCTTGAGATAAAGCTGAGAGATACAAACTTTTGGAGAAAAAGCTAGAATTATTCACCTTTCTCAAAGGTGAATAAACATCAACAAGCCCAATCCAGGTTGTCAATACCCAACCTCTTGGCTTATGACCATGCACAGCCCTGGCATGAGAGTTGACTAGCATGCTGAGAAGCAGTGAGGAAGCTCCATGGTGGAAGCCCAGGCTTTTCTGGGATTCAACATAATTCACATTGCTGAACCATAGCTGCCTGTGGGGAAGATATGTGTATTTTTTCCCCACAATGAGATATCATCCATCTAGGTAAATTTAAATAGTGTTCCTGCATTGACATCTTGCATTGAATCACCTCTATCAGCCTGACTTGAGATAATGCCTTGGAATGTGAGTCAGAGTTCAAACTAAGATTTATTATGTATTATCCCAAGTGTCTTTAAAGACTTTAGAGCAGGAAAGTGGTATAATCAGACTTTCATTACAGAAAGTTCACACTGACAGCACTGTAGAACTGAACAAAAGTAGAACCAGTCAGAAGGCTAAGAATTCAGATAGGAACCTCACATGGCATCAGCCAAGGCCTTCAGATAGGGACGGGGGAGGCATCAGTAGATTGGGAAGGGCCTTAGAAAGTTGGATTAAACCAGAGTTTAACAACATTTTGTGCATTGGGGATAATGAAGACAGAAGCCTAAAATTGTTAAGGTACTGAGCAGAGTGACCATTTAAATTATGGTTTTTCTAACAGAGATAGTATTTCAAGGAAAAGTAGGTTATAAAAAGCAGTTTTGGAAATTGAAGGTTTGAAGTGCATGAGACTCTAATTGGAGACACTCAGCATGATTTCAGTTCAGCTAAGAGAGCTGTTATAGACAGATAAATTTGAGACTGAACACCTTATTTTCTTCTGCAGAGATATTTAGAACAGTAATTATCATCTGGTAGGTTTTCAGGGGTGCATTTAGAATCATCTGAAGGAAGTTCCAAACAGTGCATGTACCATTTTTTCTCCTTCAAAATTATGGTAAGTCCTAAATAGAATGCCTTCTCCCCATTACCAATTTTTCTGAGACTCTTGCTGTGGTGAGTTGCTATTCATGATAGAAGTGTGAGGCACCTATCAAGTAGTTTGAGATACGAAAGTTTAACAAACACTGAATTTGGAAATTATGAAAAATTCAACTCAGTAAGTACTGAATGAGTTCTAAAATCTAAAATCTAAAATCTCAGTAAGTACTGAATGAGTTACCCATAATGACAAAAAGTTCACTGAAACTTGACTACACACTATTTGGTACTTAGAGTCTCTTAGGAAGGTCAGATAAGTGGCTGAAATTTTAACATATGAAATGAAAGCAGTGATAAAGATATTCATAGGGTGTTGTGGGAGAACAGAATACAAACTGTATGTTGAGGAAGGCAGGTAACACAATAGACTTCACAGGAAAAGAGGACTCCAGACCCAAGTTTTAAAGAATAAGGGTTGTTACTTGGGTGAAGCAGAAGATGGAATTTCCCCAGTAGTGTTGTCCTTGTGGATCATTTAAGATTGCTTTTGACTGCAAATAATGGAAACCTCAAGCAACAATGGTGCTGGCAAGAGAGCCATTTACTTTTCTTTTATAACATGGAGGGTCAATAGGAGTGTGAACAATTTGTAATAGTACATGACAAATTTGAAAATCCCAGACATAGCTTTCTATGAGAATATTTTAGAGAAATAGGGAGGCAAACAATATGAATAGTTTAATATATGTAAAATGATGGATACTGGAGAATAGGATTTAGGGGTGAGTTGAGTAGTAATGCACAAGATGGAGATTTTTCTGTATAAACCTTGTAATACTATTTTTTAAAACTAGGCATAGATATGAATATGATAAAAATAAAGCATTTAAATAATATTCTGACTGCCACTATTGATACATTCATTATGGTCTTGACTTACTGAGTTTGAACTTCCAGTTGTAGCTCTTAATGGTAACACACAATTTTGAAACTCAGGCTTTGAGATGTGCTGTTTGAAAATGAGAAGCCCTCAGAACAGCAAGAGGAATGACCAAAGAGAAAAAGTAAAATTAGTAGATACAGGAATTTCATGTATGAGAAAGTGATGAACAGCCCAAATAAAGGTGCAAAACTACACTATGTATTTGTCAAATGTTTAACAATTAGTGGATTTGATGAAAGAAGTTGTTTATAATTTAATAAGCTTATTGGACTGAGGAATATCATAAATCCACTTACCTAATCAAAAGCATTTTAAAAATATGTGAATCGTCTTTTTACCTTTCATTTTCCCTTTTTTTCTTTCTAAGGCTATCAAATAATACTTCATTACCTTGAAGAGTGTGAAGAGTGAGATTGATAAAATGATAACTTAGCCATCCTCCCCTAAACCGACCATGTGGGAGTATCAACAGAAAGATTAGAAATTTGAATTTTTGTTTGCAGTTAGGCCCTGGAGTTGAGAGAACTGAATACACCACGTAGAAGAATTCCCATATTCTATACCTCTAAACTTTTTAGTAAACTGAAGCAATGGGATAGAGACCCCAAAAAGACAGCAATGCATGTTCTGGATCTGACTACCAATCATGATCAAATCCCATCCTGTTTAACTGTGCAGGGTATATTTTGGCATTGATGGAGGCTGATGTTTAGGTGGAAAAGCCAAAAATAACAACACCAATTCCCCATGGACTTTCATTGGTATACAATCAGTCTAGAAGTTCTTACACACAACAGGGCAAGAAGTAGCTGAGATGAGAGATTTCATGCTTCCCAGGAAGCTGCCATTTTGAGAAATGAGAGAACTCTGAATATGGAGTTACAAAACAGACACCCTAACCAAAGCAACATACAGAGCTTGTGTCCAAGAATCAGATATGGGTAGTACTTGCAAATATAAATATGTAGCCAATGAACCAGGGAACATAACTATAATTCCAGAACCTATAATCACATACTTCCAGTGTTAACACAACATCTATTTCTTTCACCCGCCTCCGAATTTGTGACCAGGAAACCATGCAAGATACACAAAATAGGCAAAGACCGAATCAATTAACTGTGACCTGTTTTTCTCTTGAATCAAGATGCTATGTTAGGGAGTAGGGAAAGAGTGAGAGAAAAAACCTTGATAGATGGCTGAGTTCCAAATGGTCTGGATATAAATGCAAAATTCATACAAAAGAGATTAATTTGATCATTTTAAACAAGGATAGTCATATGTGTCTTCCTCATAGCTTGGTGGCCTATGATGAAATTAGTGCAAATACAACTGTTTTCTTTCTATTACTAGTTTTAGTTGTAGTTCACATACTTTGATTCTCTTACAATGTGTTAAGTAGAAGCTCAGCAAAGGTAGGAAAAATAGGAGGAATGACTTGTGTTCTCATTTATAGATCATCTCCCAACCTCTTGTGTTTTCCTTCATGATTCAATTTACTTTTTAAATTTTTAGGTGTCCTTAGGTCCAATCCTTCTAGATGACCAATGTGGGATTAAATTGAAATCTTAGTATTAACTACACAGGCCTGTGAAAAGTCAGAGTGGGGCAAGTTCCAAATGTCAACTTGTTAAGGTCATAATTTGTTCATAACCGTGAAGGAATCAGGAGCTTCCCAAACGACTCTGTCATCATTTTAGGACACACCAGCTTCTCTGGGTCTGAGTTCCTGCCCTTCTACTGAAGAGATGCTTTACCTCATCAATATTCTCCCTCTGCCTTATTCTAGACTCTGGGACCAAGTCGGCCTCTAGTCAAGGATTTAATCAGGTAACTCAAGAGCAAGTCAATTTTCCTACTAGATGAACTCCTACCCCAAATCTGTCCACATTTTAACATAGTTTTCCTTTTTGTTCATACCAAGTCTCTCCCCCCTCTCTTTCTTCCTGTTATTTCTAGTGTCTGAGTCCTGCCTGTGACAGCTAACCTGTAGCAGAGTCTATCTAAGGCTGGACTTCTGCTCTAATGTGACTTCCCTTCCAAGAATTGGATAATTCTTCCTAAACACTAGTTCCATAGCTGAGACATAACACTGTGAAAGATTTATCATTTGCTCTGCTCAGTTTCAGAGTACTGCCTGTAGAGGCACCTTCATCACTCTGTGTTGAGTAGTTAGGAGGCCAAATGTTTACTTGCCTTACCATCTGTTGTCTGTATTCTTCCTACTGAGTTGGACCTCAGTTCATCAGGTATAGTTAACTCTTCCTACCTACAGCCAGTTTATAGTTCCAAGTGCTTGCTTCTCTTCCTGTCTAGCCCACACCACATGTTCTTGGATATAATGATTACCCTTTGGGGGAAAATCTATGGATCAGTTAAGATGTTTTTGGTTTTATATCATGGAAAATATGTTTCCAACTGGCACAAACAATGTCGAAATTTACTGGTTTCTTAAACCTGAAATGCAAAAAATAGGATGAGTTCAGGATTGGGATGAACTAATGGCTCCATGTCCATATAAATAATTATGGGGATGCAGCTACAGTGCAGTGAGAAGAAACAAGGGCAATTTTAAGACATCTTTCATTCTGGCTTTAGAGATTGGTCTCAAAGTGAAAACTGCCCTAATGAAATGTATTCAGAGGTCTAATTTAGAAATCAATGAATTCATCTGAAAGTTTCAGCTCTTCTAATTTGGACAATTAGAGTTAAGTGATAAAATTCATATCGGTATTGATAAGGTATGCCTACAATTTAGTTGCATCTGGGGACTAAATGCAAGGTTAGGCCCAGAGTACACATTCATGGCATTTTGTCTTTGACTTAGATCATTTTTTATTTCAATATGCTGCCTCTTCCCAAAAATGGTGAAGGGAGACTGAAATGTATTATTTAGTTAATACTTTGCAGAGATTAATGTACTTTGAGAGGAAATATGCAACCACTTATGGTATCCAAGGTTTGCTTAGGGAATACAATCAAGCCTGTGATTTTTGACCTCTGTGAATTAGCTTCCCAAGAATGTGTGTGGAGGCTGTGGTTTCTTTTTTTTCCCCCATAAACTATTGGATTTCAAATTACTTATCTTGGATTTTGAAATGTTTAAATTGAACTAAGGTTAGGATAAACTTCTTAGACTGTGACCATACAATGCTAAAACAATCAGTTGGATAAAAACAATACTTTTATGTTTCTAAAATTAGCACCTTAAAGAGCTCTTCCCTCCCTCCTCCTTACCTAATGCCTCACCCATAGTAGCTATTTAGTAAATGCTTAAATATTTTTTAAACTGCTTACCTTTCTTGCTGTCTTCCTCCCTCCCTCTTCTCTTTTTCCATCTCTTTCATTTTTCTTTCTTAACTTTTAAAAAACAGAAGGGATGGATCAGATAACTTGGAGACCTACTCATTGGAGTATTTTCTGCCCTACCTACACTTCTGTATAAACCAGGATATGAAGAAAGGAATGAAGAATTTATATCCCATTGATAAATTATATTTACGCTGTTCCTAAGCTTGTATTGATATACTTTTTTTAACACAATAACTAAACATGAATTATTCTTGTATGGAGGTATTTTATGTACCTAAATATGCTATAGTAGTCACGATTTAAAAAATCATACTCTAAAAACTATTCTTGAACTAATATGCATATTCTTTTCAAGGAAATAACGAGATTTGGATTTAGGAGATTGGGTTGGTTAATCTCTTTTACATTGTTTTCTTGTATGTAAAACCAGCTCTCAGGATAAATATGTCAGTATGGCCATAAACTATTAGTTTTTATTACTAATTATTATTTTTCCAGAGGAGAAACTATTAAAATATTTGTAAATATAAAACTTAAAATTCACATCAATTAAATCCCTTGAATGCACTAAGGTTAACTGATATTCCTTATGATACCTATTGTCTCAGTCTACTCTATCAAAACACTATATTTAGGGTGGCTTCAATAGTAGACATTTATTTCTCACAGCTCTGAAAGTTGGGACATCCAACATCTGATGCTAGCATTGACCCCATCTTCCTGGTCATCTAAGTGTAATTAACTCCAAAGATCCCACCTCCTAATACTATCACCTTGGGTGTTAGGGCTTTAACATATGAATTCGGGGACACAAACATTCAGTCCACAACACCTACCAGCAGGCTCTCAATCACATTTAACTGTTAAAGTACAAGTTTCATTTCTTTTGCACCAGAGTGCTACTATATTTTGGACATACATAAAACAAATGACTTGTTGAATGGGTCATTCCTACAAAAAAACGGGTCATGCCTACAAAATAGGCACTTAAAAGTTCCTTACATTCTAAGAATAAACATTGTAAAATTAAATATGTCAAGATTATCTGCTTCTTAGACAATATGATATGGTTTCTCCCTTTCATCAATGTACACATGAGGAGTTGGAGACAGTCATTTCTAGAATTTACACATATATTTATAAAGAGTGTTCAATCATGTTTATGATAACGCCTATTTATATCCAATAAGGGTCCTTCTTATATAGATTTTGGAACATAAAGAAGCCAACATTAATAGTAACATAAGCACATTTTGTATTCATTATCTTAACATGGCTTGTGAAGTGGTACTTTAAAGGGTAACCAGTAGAATATCAGACTTAAGTATCTTTTCTTGAAAACTATTCAGAAAAGTCTTTGAAGAAAAGAGTACTTCTGCCTCCGACTTACCCACGAAATTCTTTAAATCAGTGTATTACTTTTGATTTAGCATTGTTAGATTCTTCTCTATCAATTGACTCTTTGTAAACAGGGCTTTCTAGAATGAGTTTATATTTGGTATAATTTATCCTTCCCTTATTCAATTTTCTCTCTAAAAGTATCAGTCTTGGGGCTTCTGGATGGTTCATTTGGTTACATGTCCAACTTCGGCTTAGGTCATGATCTCATGGCTTGTGGGTTGGAACCCTACATCAGGCTCTCTGCTGACAGCATGGAGCCTGGAGCCTGTTTCTAATTCTGTGTGTCTCTCTCTCAAAGATAAATAAATATTTTAAAAATTTAAAAAAAAGTACCAGTCTTAACCTTATGTTAATATATCATCAATACCTGATTTCTTATTTCCTTTGTGACATGTATTCCTACCAATACTCCTATCCCCCCCGTCCTACCCCACAAATAGATTAAATATCTATTATTTTTTTTGATTCATCACAAAGCTGCTTATTAGAGGCTGGAGGCAAGGGTAAAGGAAAGTTCTATATACTGAAATATCTTGAATGGTTTTATGTGCAAAAACTATTTTCACATGTATCATTGTTTTTGATCTCTACAACAATGCTGTAGATTGTTTGGAAGCTATGATACCTAGCTCCACACAGACATCAGGATGTAGTAAAAAATGTGTTGGACTTGAATCCTTACAACTTCTTTTACATCTCAGATCTTTTGCCTGCATTAAGACTTCATATAATTTTATCTATGCAGAATTGCCTCAATGCAATATCAGAATAGAACTACAGGTTTTATTCAACTAATGAGGGCATCAGGGGAAATAAAGAGGAAACCCTACTATCAGAGTAACCATTAATGTAAGAAAGGTTTAAACTAAAGGAGACCAGATACAAATCACCAGGGTAAATCATGTATATTTGTTCATATAAAGAATGAAGAAAGAAGGTAGCCAGTTATAATAGATAGCAGGAAAATCCACAGTATTTTTAATGACAGAGGTTTAAGTTTCCAAGCTCCCTACAACATTTCAGAAGTGGACACAAAATTGAAAATCCTTTGAGTAAAGGAGAGGGTCACATGGGATCTTTTGAAAGCTCAAAGGTCTCCTTTCCCATCAAGGCTTAGATAAACATGGCTGAGAACATTCACTGCATATACTAGGGACCACCTAATCTTAGGCAGGTGTACTTCATCAATCTTGGTGTAACTTACACCCTATGAATAAAGGACACAGCTGAGCCCACTGTAGTGCACTTAGGAACAACTGTCCCTCATTTATCACGCTGGCATCACCAGTCTTGCCTGAAGCTTACAACTGAAGGATTGAAAAGAGTTTGGGACCAAGATGTCCCTACTTTACAGTCACTTTGATTATCTACAGATTTTATTTGGCAAGTCATTATGTTTCTTCTACTTTCTGTGTATGTGTCCATAACCCATCCAAAGAACTTGACATTCACATTTTGTTGCAAACATCTTATTCTCTGTGCCAGGGAGTCAGATATCCATAATGAAGTGGTCAGAAGTCAGGAAAAAGAGGAGGGACAACTGTGCTTAAATCCTGTCACTTAATGTATACGAAGGTGGTTTCCAATGACTTTTAGTCTAATTAAAACACAGAACTTTTGGAACCTCCATAATTAGTTACATTGAACAGTTTAGCTTGTAGTCAATTCCTGTCAACCTGAATCATAGGCGATTAGAAGACTGATGAGAACACAAAGGGCTGTACAGTGCAGATATGGCTGAAAGATGAAAGTAATTAAGAATAACCAGGAAACTCCATCTAAATAACCTGCTTCATATGTAAAATAATGTTCTTGAAATCTGAGATGGGAATCTCGGCTACAGTCAAGAATATGATCCCAATAACCACTCCGAGTTCACTTGGGATTTGGGAGACACTGAAAATTGTGCTTTTGGAAACTGTGAAGGCAATATTTTTATTCCATCCAGATGAAGTCATTCCCCCCACCCTCCCATTCCCCACTATAACAAGGCTTTACAATATCTGTCAACAAAATCTTCTTACTCATTGATTTAACTAGGAATTTTGAGGTCAAACCAGCTATAACAAGGAAATGTTATTCTAGCTCCATATTTAAGAGGTAGTCAGGGTCTAAAAAACTTATTATTGATAGGATTAGTCTACTGAGTACCACTTGGAATCTAAAATTTTCCTCCATGCCTTTCCCTTGAGTACACACTCTAATCAATCATTTTGAGTCCTACTAATCATGGTCAGGCCCTTTCACAAATGTATTTTTACTGGAGTTGCTTGAGACAAAAATATATTTACATATTAAAATTTTATAAATTCCTACATTGCTTGCTGTTTCAGTTCATCTCAATCTTGGCAAAGTTTTTTTTTTCTTTGTCTTTTACATAACGTAGTCTTAGTCAAAGCAATATAATGCTAAGTGAGGAATGTATGTACATTGATCTGGCATGATGAGTTCACTAATAAAGATTAGAAGAGAATTTCAGTGTTTCATACTCCATTTCAAGTACTTTAACGAGTACATTTGTAATAGTACTGACAGTAATTTATAGTATTTTTTGAATTCCTACTATATATCAGATACTGTAAATGATTCTTGCTATTTTCCTTTAATTCTCATAAAAATCCCAAGTGATGTGTTAAACTTACTCCTTTCTTCCTTCCTCTCTTTATTTTCTTCTATCTCCTTCCTTACCTCCTTATTTCAGATTTTTAAAAAAAGTTGGCAATCCAGATATAGTTTGTAGGTACATCTGAGCTCTCTATACAAGTGTGCTTGTGGAAACTGAACGTCTTGGAGATTACTAAAGCAGGGATCCTGCGGAAAGGAAAGTGGACACTATTGATTACATAATATTACAGGAAAACAAACTTAGTAAAGAGAATATAACTGCCTCTGGATAACTGATTCCTTTATATTGTGGAATTCTCAAAATTGTCACATAATTTTAACGTCTACAGTTTTGACTGTTTCAAAATCCCAGCAAAAAACAAAAAACCAGAACAGTCAAAACACTACAGTCAGCCATCAATAGCCTGAGCCCTTAAAAACCTCTTAAAGTGGCAAGATACCCACATTAATCAATTTGTGATTTATCCTGGACTTCTAATTGACTTTCATTTGAAATCCTAAATATAAAATAGTTTCCATTAAGATAGACTCACACTCTTAGTACTGCAATAATACACTATTCTTCTGACAATACAGAGCTGGAGTTCAAGTTCATAAATGGAAAAACTAGATTCAAGTAGCTGACAACATGCAGAATCAGATTTGTAACCAGCTCTGCAGACTAACGCAGAAGATGAATGTAGACAAATGAAAGTACTTTTGCATTGTGAATAATTTTAAGTAGAGTGATGTGCTAAGGAGATTTTCTCAATTATTTTTATTATTTAAGCACTGTTTGTAATATAATTCTTTGTTAGCTTGCCACTCTTCTTTTAACAGACATCTAGACTTAGCATGGAGATTAATATGAAGCATTTTTATTGTTCTGGACTCAAGCATTCCTTCCCCCTCTACCCACAGACACTTTTTCCATCTTAAATATCATTTGTAAGCAACCCAAATGCACCTGTAATGGCTGAGCAGGCAGTGATATTAAATAACGACACAGAATGTGATGGCATTACAGCAGAAAGTGTGATATAGGATGCAAATAATGGTAAATTTCACATATTACTGAAATGATGAGATTGAACCACATAAAAAAGAAAGCAGCGATGGCCCATTAATAAATAGTATAGGCAAGAATATTTTGTTAAATGGAGATGTGCTCAATGTATGTATGAAGCATGTATGGTCTCATTTCAAATTTCATTTCTAATCACTTTTTGACAGAGTAAAAGATGTTCTGAATAAAGATATGATGATGTGGTCTCTTAGTATTCCAATACACTCTTATTTCTTCAGAATTTAGCAATATATATTGCTAAATAGGGAATATTTGAACCACTATTTGAGCCCTATGAAATCCAGCAAACAGTTCAGGTTGGTTCCGGTGCTTTGAGAGCCCAGTGTCCCTACCTGCTGTGGATAGCCTTTGTTCTGGAAGTCAAGGGAGTTGAAGACTTTCCCTCCCTATTCCCCCAAATCCTATCCCTTCCCTCTGAAGCCCACTAGAAGCACTTATGACTTGGCACTGAGTCTCCCTACTCTCCAGAGCGAACCCCTGATCTTCTCCTATGTTGAAAGACTCTCCATTTCTATGCCAGTGCATACCTGACTCTCCCTCATGTCCTGGGAAAAGTCTGAATCATATTAAGAGTCTGTTATACACCCAACAAGTGAATGCTCTTGGAAAGTTCATCCAATGTTAATGAGAACAAAGGGGTGTTTATTTCATGGGCATATGCGTGTGCACATGTGCACACAGGTGTGTCTGCATGAAAAAGACTCTCTTGGTAATATATGTTCCTATATTCCTGAGTAAATATCTGAATAAATACATTTTCCCATGGTCTGGAACCAGTTACTACTACCTAGGAGATAAATGCTTCCTTGGGGACATGTACATCGCATCCCAAGTAAAAAAAAGTATAGAATTCAAATTCTGATGTTATCCATATATCAACCTAAACATACCACAGATAGGTTACCAAATACAAAAGAATTAGAACATATTCAATATACTTAATATGTAAATGGTATTTGACAAATTTCATTGTTAATGATCTTCATAGTTATTAAAATTTTATTCTGCAGTATGATAAATGCAGAAAGGATAGATTTCTTCAAAACTACAACTGCTGAAAAACATATGTGTTCACATTAATTTTACATTCTCATTTGTCTTATTTTAATTTATCTCTTTGAAAATAAATCCGAATCGTCTGATTAGTACACATATTTCAATTTCGGATAAACATGCTTTGAGGTAACTCATACAGGAAAACAAAAGTTATGTACCCAAAACATGTTGTTTCAAATGAATGTAACACATATCTCCTTAAGCTCCTTGTCAAACTAGGAAAAGCAGAAAATGTTCTGTTAAAATGTGATGATGCTTCCATCAGAAAAAAAAAAAAAAAAGAGAACAATATTATGGCAGACAATAGCCTCCCTGACATCCAAGCTGCAGAGAACATTCTCATGTGGACACTGCAGTAAGTCAAGCTCAGACTGGCTGTGATCACTTCTACCAAGGCCTAGAAATAATGGGGCACGTGACTGCACAGGTCCACAGGCTAGCTCTCTGGTGCAGAAGCAGCGTGACTGGTTATGTGTGATTCCGAGTCGTTGTTACCTAATTTGTGGTCCAGGAAGCAAGGAGAAACTGGAGGCAAAATTAGAAATTACACCTGATACCTAAATCTTTGATCCAGGTGATATGGCTTCTAAAAACTGGAGTTCCATGTGATTTAGTTGGAAGTAGGGAAGCTTAACAAGCTCCTTCTTGGGAGGGGGGTTACGGTGGGTCCTGTCCCTGGACAGACAGAATCCCGTTGCCCCAACCAGGTGTGTGTCTGGGAGGGGAGTCCTGGGGAGACCACACCACTCATCCTACCAGGCTTAGCTGTGAATTCATCCTTTTTTTTTTAAGCTCATCCCAATAGACTACAACTTCTATTTGGTTTATACAAGAGTGAGCTCATCTCTTCCAGGCCTCCACCTGGGTTCTCTGTGAGGCTGCTACAGACCCTGCACTAGGTGAAATATATGGCATAGCACATAATATCAGAAGCAATGGTTTTATGTTAATTGGAGCAAGAATAACCATGTAACTTCTCCTTGTAAGTCTGTTAATAGGTGTTAGATGGCAAAAATAAATTATAGACAAGGCTTTTTAGGACACATTGAATTTACAAGTTTAAACAGATTTCTTTACTATAACGCACAGGACATTGGATGTGCTATTATACATTGTGACTGCAAACTTCTCAGAGATTTTTAGGAACTCCCCTTAGATCTACGCTCTGTCCCCATAGTATCAAGATTGATCTTTTTGTACCTGGTTAAAATTCCATTTACATTTGACTTAGTTTTACTTAAAAAAAAAAAAAACATGAACTGTATATATAAATAACATGACATCCTATGTAGCAAATTTGCAAAATATTTTTCCTCTGATGGCTTAGACCTCAACAAATGCATTGTCATGATGATCACTGACTGCACATTTCTTCCTATGGGTTCTGAGCCAACAGAATAAGACTAGGATCCCACCAAATGCATAGATTTGACATTATCCCTCGATTGGCCAAATGCTTCCTAAGATTTATCCCCAAGTCTAGGCTTTGGGATGACCCAGACAAACATTATCTGGTGCTGCTGAGAGACAATGGCTGATTTAGATCATTCCACCCATGTTGGGAATGGGAGCTGGTGGGTACAGGTGGAGAGACAGGAGACCCATAAGAGCGTTTGTCCTAAGCTCATGCACGCCAAGTTTCTCAGCCATGGTTTAACCAGTGTCATCAGAGAATTAGACCAACTGCACATTTTAAGAACACTTCTGAGGTCGGAGCATTTACACCGAGGCAGAGGAGAAAAAATCCAAAAACAAACACTTTCCTACAGCACCCTGCAATTCTGAAGTGGGGAATTTCAACTCTATGAACAAACATAAAAATCCTTAGGGAGAAGAAAGTGTTTCCTATTACCAAGACGAGATGATCACTCTTTTATTATGTTGTCCGATACTGTATTGCAGAGAAGCCCTGAATGTATTTATAGCTAGAATTCAATAATTTTAACCAGTATTGGCCTAAAACAAGCCCAGAGGAATGTGTGTGTGACTGTTTATTTTCAAGAAAGAGCACTTTATATGCCAGAAAGGTGGCAACATGTAATTGAAAAGACATTTGACCTTGGATGGAGAAGGCTTTAAGTCCTAGAGCTGATTCAGACTAATTGTATTACACATATAATCTCTCACATCCCTCCTGGGTCTAAACCCCCACAACTCTTACTTAGCTCAGGACCCTCTTCATTCGGCTTCAGTTTCCCTTTCTCTTCCAACCTAACTCACCTTTCTCTATGCTTTTAAGATGTGCTTTGCAATTTCCTCTATCCAGATTAACTGCTGTTTATTTTTATAGTCTGGATTTCCATCTCTAACCTTTCCCCTTGTGCATTTAAACCTCTGCTCTTAAACATCACCCATAAAGTGATCTACTTTTAGTTAAAATTTTATAAATAATCAGTTAATATTGGGTCTTAATACCTTATGCAGTCCCTTTCTTGAGCTTTTTATTCAATTGAAACCAGAACAATTCCTTTATCCAAATGAATGAACAGTAAACTTACAGTTCTCCATGCAAGAATAGGATAGAATAAGATTTTTCAAAATATGTTCTTCTCTAAACATTAATATATGCTTATGTATAAAGTCACCTGGGGCTTCAAATAATGATGATGCTTCCATAATTAATCTAGTGTTAGGACTTTCTCTGCATAAATTTCCTGATCTCTTTCAATATACTATAATTCACTAACATAGATATCTTGATGTTTCTAATCAGGCCATCCTTATTCTTGTGATTTTTCTTTTTCATGGCTAATGAACATAAACAGTTTCAAAAAGGCTTAAAACAGTTTTATATAGTTTACAGTAATCTATGTAGCACTTGACCTAGGCATAACATCTAATGTTCAATAGGAAATGAACATTTTAATCCAAGAGCTGAAATTCATTGTATCTCAGAATGTGTTAGGACCTCAGAAGCCACATAATTCAAAAACACAAATAAACTGTCTTCTGTGATGTGTGAGCAATTCAATTTATCCAGTCAATAAATATTAATATGGAGATGAAGTCAGAGGTATATTTCCTCTCAATTAACTGATTTCCGGTTATTGGCTTTAGATTGTTTTCTAACAATTTGATGTTTCTAATAAATTATATGCTACTGTGTTCAATTGTGCCTCCTCTCCTCCATACTGCTGACAGATCTTTCTAAAAAGCAAATCATATCATGTTATTCAGCTAATTAAAATCTTTATTCTAGTTCTCATGGTCTAAAACCTTGATTTTTCAACACTAGCTACATGTTAAGCCTGGGAAAATTTGGAGAATCCTTGGATGATTCCAAATGCAGTCATTCTTGAGAATAGTTGGCTAAATATTCAAGCCCAGTTTCCTCAGCAGAGCATACATGCAGGATGCTCACATACAGACTACTTCTCTAGTGTCCTAATTCTCTTCCCAACTGCACTTTGTTACCCAAAATACATGGACACTTATATAGACACACACACATACCTGCTCAGGAGACATGTGCTTTTAGAGCAGTTTAAGATTTATAGTAAACTTGGGGGGAAGGTAAAGAGATTTCCCATATACCCCCTACACCCACACATGCATAGCCTCCCCAACTAGAGGGAGGGTATTACCAATATCCTCCATAGGGTGGTACATTTGTTACAACTGATGAACCTAATGGACACATCATTAGTACCCAATGTTTATACTTACCATTATAGTTTACACCTGGCTTTGTATATTCTATGGTTTGGGACAAATATATAATATGCATCAATCATTATGCTATCATAGAGAGTATTGCCACTGTTACAAAAGTCTTCTGCACTCTACCTATTCATCTTCTTACTCCCTGCCAACTTCTGGCAACCACTGATCTTTTTTTTTTTCATTTATTATTTAAATTTTAGTTAATATACAATGCAATAGTGGTTTCAGAAGTAGAGTTCAGTGATTTATCACTTACAACACTCAGTACTCATCACAGTAAGTGCCCTCCTTAATACCCATCATCCGTCTAGATCATCCCTTACCCACCTCCCTCCATCAACCCTCAAATTGTTCTTTATCCTTAAGAGTCTCTTGTGGTTTGTTTCCCTTTCTTCTCTTCCCCCCACCCTTTCCATATATTCATCTGTTTCTTAAATTCCACATACGAAAAGATATTTGCAAATGACATATCTGAAAAATCTATAAAGAACTCATCAAACTCAACACCCAAAAACTAACAACCCAATTAAGAAATGGGCAGAAAACATGAACACTTTTTCAAAGAAGACATCCAGACGGCTAACAGATGCATGAAAAGATTCTCAACATTACTCATCATTATGAAAGTATGACTCAACACCATGATGAGATACAACCTCACACCTGTAAGAACGGCTAAAATTAACAACACAAGAATCAACAGCTGTTGACAAGGATGTGAAAAAGTGGAAATCCTTGTGTGCTGTTGGTGTGAATACAAACTGGTGCATCCACTTTGGAGAACAGTATGAAGTTTCCTCAAAAAACCTGGTCTCTGTAGGTTTTCCTTTCCCAGAATGTTGTATAGTTGGAATCATCCTTTATATACTCTTTTCAGATTAGCTTATCTCACTCTTAGCTGCTTTAAAACTGTTTGAAGTTTCATAAATGAACCTCAGAGGACAGTTAAAAGCTAGGTGAATGTGGTCAACCTAAGTTCTGGACCATCCTGTCACACAGGGGAAACTTCAGAAGAAGGTACTTTGCTCAGGTACTTTGGTCCAAAGGAGAAGAGCTGCACCTCACCTGTTCCTCTCTCCCACTGCATGGTGAACCACGCAGGGATCTCATAGAATGGACATGCACTGACGGCACCACCCACACCCACGCTGAAGGCAAGCAGCTAACTGGACCCATGGAGGAAATGCTTCCTTCACAACCCAGGGAAGGACCATATTGTGTTCCCTTACTCTTCCTGCAAATACCTGAGACTAGGAAGGAAATACAAACCAACTTTCATTTCTGGCATCTATGATATGCCACTAGAATTCTGCTAGTCCTGGTTATTTGCTGTGCTCCACAGATCAGTTAGAACAAAATCCTCCAAGACCCATATCCCACTTTGTTCTAGAGCCAGCAAAATGCTTTGTTAATAATAACCTTTGCTAAAGTTTATTGATAAATAAATGAGAATAGTAATCATAGCTACCATATATTGAGTATTTCCTGTATACCAGGAATGGAACTACATACTTTTTATATGCTATCTTTGTATTTTAATTCTTACAAAAAACTATGGTTGAGTAGTATCATCTCCATTATACTGATGAGAAAGCTGATGATGAAAATCATCACTATCATTGAAACTAATATTTGAGTTTTCCTTTTGCAAGTCACTATAGTATCTTAGCTATAATAAATCATTTAATTTTTATTACTACCATGTCAATTATAGACTAACATTATTCCAGTTTTGCAAGTGAGGAAATTGGGACAGAGAGAAGTAAACCTGCCCAAGGTTACTCACCTAGTAACTTTCAATATCTGGATTTTAACATAAGCACTTTGACTTCAGAGCAATGGTCTTAATTATGGTACAGTACACTGTTATTTAAACACTGGCCTCTGACTTCAACTCCCTATGATTATCCAATATTGAATAGTATATAATGATTACATGACTTACAAAAATTATTCCACTTCTAACATTGTAAGCCATATTTGTCAATCTTTCTTGTAATACACCATCTAGAATGTAGATACTTAACAAATAGATACATGGAGAAAGAAGCATATCTAGAAATTGAAAAAAAATTACTATGACTTGAGAAATAAAAATAAATTCATTAATTGAAAGAATTTTTAAGGAATATGATTCTATCAGTCCCCTAAAGAACGTTATTCATTTGCACACTGGTGCAAGGCCAGTGGCCTATACTTAAAGAATATTTTAAGAAACTGTCTCTATGAATCTTTGTACTTTACTTGCATATGGCTGCTGATGAGGTAGTTGTTTATATTTCACAATGTTTTCTTAATTGGAACCATTGGGGAAACGTCTCTCTCATCTCATTTTCATTAAAAGTTGTGCTTCCCCTGAGAAAATGATTTGCTTTAATTTTATGAACCTCGTGAATCATATAACATATTTTGATTACCCCTTCAAACTGGCTGCCAAAAATTGCAGAGATAAATTTGTAACCTACCTAAAGCAAATATTTAGAGACTCATAGCCCCCATTTGGTATACGAACTTCAGTAAAAACTACATTTTACATTCCTCCATTTATTTCATCATGAATGCTAAAGTATCTTTGCAAGCCAAGACTATGTTAATATTATCACTAGTGTTCATCTGCTCCAACCAAGTTGACCTGATTTAAAAACAAAAAGTGGAAAAAATATAATCTATTTTTGGACATTAAGAGCACAGAGGACCTAAAATGGAAACAACCAAAACATGAGGGTTCTTGAATTTGCAGAATGTAGGAATAGGAAATGCTATTTTGTCAGGAAGGGCTAAATCAAAGTACAACTCAAATATATTCAAATAGCAAAAGCTGTGATCTTCACTAGATGTTAGTAGCTAAGTGCACAGACTCTGAAACCAGACCTCCTGGGTTCAATCCTCTCTCTTCTCATTAAAATAACTGAGGTACTTAACATCACTGTGTCTCAGTTTCCTCATCTGTATAGTGGAGATAATAGTTCCTGCTGTATAGGTATTGCTGTAATTAATCAAAGGAATTTATGTACATAAACTGTCATAAGCACTATAACTATTAGGTATCGTTTGCTGGATTTTCCACAAGTACTGATATTACCAAGAATGATATTGGGGCGCCTGGGTGGCTTAGTCGGTTAAGCGTCCGACTTTCGCTTAGGTCATGACCTCGCGGTTCGTGGGTTTGAGCCCCGCGTCAGGCTCTGTGCTGACTGCCAGCTCGGAGCCTGTTTCAGTCTGTGACTCCCTCTCTCTCTGACCCTCCCCTGCTCACGTGGTCTCTCTCTCTCTCTCCTATAAATAAAAAACAATTAAAAAAAAAGAATGATATTAAGAGTATAGAAAGAAATGAGCTAAAGTTAATATTTTCAGTGAAAGAAGAAACCTGACTGGAGGTCAGTTTGTGATTACCTAGGAAGGAATGCTAGGAAAAGTCATTCAAGACAATGTGTGCTTTGAACGATGCAAGAGAAAAAGCAAACACACAAGCAATGAATGGAAGTGTCTACAGGATTAAGCAGGACAATACTCCCACCTCTAGACTCTGGAATAAAGGGTGTAATGAAAGCCAAGTTTCTATCTGAGATAGCTGCAGGGGAATATTAGCGGTCTCAGAATCTATTTTTCAGTTAAGAAGGTAATATAAAAGCTACATGAAACTGGAGATTGTAGGGGAACCTGGGTGGCTCAGTTGGTTAAGCATCTGACTCTTGATTTCAGGTCAGGTCATGATCTTCAGGTTGGCAGGTTCAAGCCCCACATCAGGCTCCACTCTTGGGAGTCTCTCTTTCTCCATCTCTCTTTGCCCCTCCCCAATGCATGCTCTCCCCCAAAATAAACATTAAAAAAAAAAACACAAAATTTGAGGATTATAGGTATTTGTTATTGTCTACCAAAAGTTACAGCTTCATTCTCTGTGCTAACAACTGCTTTGGATGTGTCTTGACCATTTCAATTCTTCTTAAAGAAGATCTTTTCCATTTTCATATACATTACAAGCCCCTTCTGAATAATGCTAGATGCTTAAATTCTCCAACTGCTTACATATTGTGACCTATTGCCACTTCTGTGTTAGAGGCTTCATGTATGTGCTTTTTAATTTTTTAAAATTTATTTTTTTCTTTTATGAGAGAGGGAGCGGGGGAGGGGCAAAGAGGGAGTGGGAGAATTCCAAGCAGGCTCTACTCTGTAAGCACAGAGACCAATGTGGGACTTGAACTCATGAACTGTGAGATCATGACCTGAGCTGAAACCAAGAGTTGAACGCTTAACCAACTGAGCCACCCAGGTGCCCCTGTGCTTCCTTTTTATAACTCAAATGGAAACCACTGCTTATCATGCATAGTGTCAATGTGAAGGAAAAGATTCCTTCCACACCCTATGCTGGACCTCCCAAAAGGGAATAATTGATATTACCTGGTAAATTTCATCCATCTGAAAAGCATTATGCTGAAAACACATCATCTAGAAAGCCAGACGTCATCAATAATACCACTTACTTTAGAAATCATTGTGGAGTAGAAGATAAACTAAGATATTTTATTACTGATTGGTAGGCATTTACATCTACATCCTCCCTCCCTTCATATAATAGGAAGCTGAGAAGAAAACATGGATCCATGAATTTTATTTGGTATTTGAGGCAGAAATAAAATCAGAGATGTTGGAAATATCCAAGATACCTGGAGGCAATCACTACTAAATATTGTCCATTTCACTGAAATGATTATTAAATGTGTCCTTAAAGCTTGTGATCAGATTTCAGAACTCAATTTTGGGTCTGAACTCAAAATTCCACCTGAGAATATTTCAGGAAAGCGGCATTCTCATGGAAAGTCAGGTTTTAGTTGATGTACTAAAGTGACAGAGAAGCCAAACAAATTTACAGATGAGATGGTTTGCTGGTCATTCCACAATAATTTCAGAGAGTACAATGGAAAGGTTTCGTAGAGCTCAGATTAGAGGATACACAGAGGGCTGGTGGTAAAATAGGTGCTCTGGGAGTTTTGAGTTTCTAGAAGTTAGATATGAACGACCATAAGACATGGAGGGATTGGTATTGAAAATTGTTTAAGGAAAGGTAGTCTATTTAAGCTAAAATTAGTGATTGCCTGGCTTCATGAAATCAGGATTCTGAACAGCAACTCACTTCAAGGACTCTAGGTGACTGATGGACATGGAAGGACAATCTAACAGGGAACTCGTGGTAAGTAAAGACACCAGTGATACTGCTTTCACAGGCAGCCCTAGAAGGCATGACAATACCAGAGACAAATTTTAGGTAGTAATCCTTTAGAAGACTGTTTTCATTTCTGTTAATGTTAAAATGAGCGAGGGTGTATATTAAGTGGATTTATCCTGTAATGGGCCAGACGAGTATGGAATAAATGGATATATTGCTAAAAAGCTGCCCAATGATGGAACATACTCCCTGCTCTTCATAAGTTTGCTATCAGTTGGAAAGAAAGCAAGAAGTCATGACAAGGCTTACATAAGTAACAGAGTAAAATTCTAGGAATAGCACAAGTCTTAGGGTTGAAGTATGATAGAATTTGCCCCTTAGAAAGGCTGAGAGGTCAAAGTTGCTAGAGTACAAAGTTGTGAAGTGGGATATGACAGAGCTGCAGGTGTTAAGCAGACCATTTTAGGAGTGGGTTTAAGCCAGTGACACACTTTAAGCAGGCAGCTAAAATAATGTCTGCTTCAAGAGGGCTAGGGTGTAGAATGAAGAGCTATAAGACTCCGTTAATAGTACTGATTAGAGAAATTTGCAATAATTGTTGAATTCAGCGGCCACCTGAGATCCTCCTGTCCAATGAACCCAAATTTCTGTAGGAAGTCTACACAGTCTTTTTAATTTCTTTTAATTCAGGGCTCATATTCTGATGATTACTTATTAATTTGATTTTCCCACTGCTTTGGATGCTTGGTCTGTCACAGTTCATTTCCAAGTGCTGAACTTCTCTCTCTGCGTCAATTTGATAGCCATAAATGGCAGTTCATTTTCCATGCTTTCTTCAGTACAGCACTCATAAAATGACTTTTTTGACTTGGTAACTTTTACAGAGGCTTTTTTGGTGATGGGAAGAACAGCCCACCACACAGTAAAAAAGCAAACAACCTCCCCCCCAAAAAAAAAAAAATCCAAATTGAAATCAGAAATAAACGTGTCCAGAAGTATTTGACCACTTGCCCTAATAGCCCGAGATTCATATTGTGTCGCATTTCCCCATATGCTGCAGATAACACACATTCTCAACCCTTCAATATCTCTATCTCCAGCTCCTTAGACTGCTTTCACGCCCCCAAATTTAGATGAATTCACATGCAGAACAGTTTAGCTGTCACTCTGTCACTTTTATATGCTCTCCTTCCCTTCACGGAAGTATTTGACTTTAAACAAAGAGCAGCTTACACCAGGGGAAAAACTATGAAAATATTTTTGTGAAGATGGGATGGCAGTCATTTGTGTGGTTTTAAACAACGTATTTTTATACCTTAACACACACACACACACACACACACACACACACACGCACACAACTACTACCACTTACTGAGAAAAGAAAACACCAGAGGAAGTTTCCAATAGAGATCAGGAGTTGTATTCAAATGGAATCAATCAAATTGAGTTTATCCCTACCTGGTAACATCTGGGCAATCTGCCAATGCAATAAAAATTCAATAAACTTATAAATTATTACCAAAGCATGCAGGCCTCTTTTTCTAAAAGTGTGCATGAAGCTTGCTTATGGTATTAAGCATGAGAAAAATTAATTAAAAACTACAACCATTATTTTTGTAACAATTTGCCATTAATGATTTCCATTCTTTGGTTTAAATATAGTGCATAGGAGAAATGAGGATAGACAGGGAAAAATAAAAGTCTTAAAATTTTTAGTTTTAAGATCTTCAGCTGAAATGACAGGATTGTAGCCTGAAGAAAGTACATTTGTTTCTACGTTGCTGTCCATACATCGCTGTACTTTTATTTCATTCTGAACTTTCAAGAACAGAGAAATTTCACTGATAGAATATATTTTTATGGATCTTAAAGCAGATTTCCAGATAGAAAGATTGATAAGTACATTTTTTAAATAACAGGCACCCATTCTTAAACTAGATTCACCAATAAATTCACCATCTTGTGGAAAAACACAGTTAATTTCTAATGCCAGTTATGCTTTTGAGTTCTTGAATGAGGCACTGATTATGGAATAAATCCTTGGAGCAGCTTTGCTGAAAAAACCATGTAGGGGAAGGACAGTTCGTTTTTGCCAAATCTAAGATTCATTCAAGCAGTGCTGGCTTTAGGAATTACTTTGTATCATACTGAGTAGGTACATAAAAATACGTATATCAAAATAATTTGTAATCCATTTCTGATGCGATTCACCTGAAAATAAATGATTTCTCTTCAGTCAGTGTTGAATTAGCTCTTAAATACCAATGAAATCATTGATTTAACTGTACATGGCATTAGACTCAGCCCACAAGGGGGCTCCCTTGCTTTAGATTTCCTTTAAAACAGATTATGACACTTTGAAAGATTTTTTTTTTACCTTTGCAGAATTTAATAAACCAATTTTAAATGCACCAGAAACTCTGAAATGTATTAATGGGTCACATTAACCTGAAAGAAAGAAGTGCAGCCTCCACACTCTCTGGGGCATCTGATTTTTCTTAGCAAAACCTTTTTTTTTTTTTAAACAAATGTCATGCCATTCGTCAACTATCACAAGATCATGCTTGTCTCAGTTGTAATATAGCCAGCTCTAGCAATGATCCACAAACACTAGGAGATAAATAACACAACTGCAATGGTTAGTTCTGTGAGAACCCCATGATTTTCACATGACAAAATACTACGTCAAATGTATGTATGTCATTTTTTAACATGAGTCTTAAAAAAAATTTTTTTTTTTTTTTTTGCTTCTTCAATAAAACAGGCTTTGGTGATCTTCGAAAACATCTACTTGACTATGCATTTGTTGGGTTCTTTCTCATGAATCCGTTTATTCAATTCCAGACATATGCTGGACTGTGGACTTCATCACAAACATTGTTTTCAAAACTAGATGGATTTTATAGATGAAGAAGAACTGATACCTCCAAGCAGCTTACAGTTTCTTATTAGGAGTGAAATGGTATGTAGACAACTGTGTGACAACATGGATGGAGATGCTGAATATAGGGAGGTTTGTTTCTTGAAAAGATAGCCTGTGAATATGGAAATACTGCATAATTCAAACAGTAAGAAAATATTTGTTGCTTATTTGTCTCATACCAGTCACTGCTGGAGATAATTTTTTGTGCATCCTCTTATACAATCTTCATACACTACCATGCGATGGCCTACATTTCTATCTGTTGAGCTCCAGTTCCCTGCAGACAACAATGGAGGATTATACAATCCAGTGATGCCCAGTTTGGCCTCTAGGTGGCAAACAAGCCTTTTTTTGTTATGAAGCCGAAGTCCCTATTCTGTTCAATCGCCACTTTTCTAAGAAAGTATAAAATTCCTCAGGAAATAGTATATAGGCTTTCAAATCTCACAATATTCTGTGAGTAGCAACACAACTTAGATATTAACTCGAAAGAGGAATAAAACATGTGACTGGAAGTTTTATATTACCAAGAACAATGCTAAAATAACTGAAATATTTTTATACTGAGGAGAAGGGATTAGGAAGAGATTAAATGGAATTGGAATAATGGAATATGATCTGACTCTGGAAGCTAAGCTATAAAAAAACAAGGATCCTTATGTTTTTGTGTCCCTACTTTTATATTTCTAGTGCCTAATAGATAGTTATTTGGTCAATAATCTGCCTCCCCAAATTCTGTTATGACTCAGAGAGTAAATATTTTTGAGTTTGTTAGCCATACTGGGTCTGTCATAGCTATGCAACTCTGTTCTAATATGACAGCAGCCATATTCAATGATAATAATAAAAGAATGAACATGACTATGTTCCAGTAAAATTTATTAAAAAAAAATAAATAGGTGCCCAGCCCATGGTCTAGGTTCTTTGGCCCTTGCTACACATTCTTCTTGTTCATTAGAGACTCAACAGTTTAAGAAGTTATACTTTATGGCTCATGACAAACCAGATATTCTGGGAGTATAGAACCGTGCCTTAAAATTTACAATGGGATCTTTTTACTTAGCCAATAAGCAAAAGATGATGATAGGCTTATTACCAGGGGCTCATTTTGTCTCTTCTAAAAGCTGTGGTCATTTGTCAGTACCTCTAACTGGATTGGACCAGCCTCTCCAAACCCACATTTTAAGTTGATAATAGATTTGAAAATGAGTAATAGTTACCTATCACATAGCAAATTAAAGCAGACATCTTTACTATCTGATTGTTTTCCATTTAAATGTTTGCTTGCCCTATAAAACTTCCTTCAGTAGTCACTGGAAACAATGTACAATAAAAACCTGAATCCAAACTTTTCTCAATTTATACAGCTTAGCAAGAAATATCATCCAGAGAATACATAATTCTTAAAGAAGCAAGTTTAGCAGTCATACCTGTGCAAATCCTGTTAACTTCATTCTCTACTCCTTCATCCCTATATCCCCAACATCAGATCTTTACTGTGGTGTCAGTGACAGAGAGATACAACAATCAACCTAACAGAGATATTCTTGGGAAGAGAACAAGTGTGTGCCCCTAGCACATCTATTTCTAAGTAATCATTGACATATGATGACGGTAAATTTAATGTGTCAACTTGACTGGGCCATGGGATACCCAAATGTTTGCTCAAACATAATTCCTGGTGCATCTGTGAGGGTATTTGGGGATGGGATTAACATTTAAATCAGTAGATGGAGTAAAGAAGATTCCCTCCGCAATGTGGGTGGGCCTCATCCCACCAGTTAAAAGCCTAATGAAACAAAAATCTGGACTGAACAAGAGAGAATTCTTCCTGCCTAAAGTTCATTGAACTTGGAGATGGTCTTTTTTTTCCCTGCCTTAGGACTGGAACTGAAATATAGGTTCTTCCTGGATCTTGAGCCTACTGAAATGTTAGACAAGAACTATACCATTGTCTCTCTTGGTTCTTAAGACTTCAAACTCAAGCTGGAATTAAGCCATTGGCACTCTTGGGTCTTCAGCTTGATGACTCACCCTGCAGAAGCTGTGACTTGTCAGCTGCCATAATCATGTTAACTTCAAATCCTGCTAATTTATAATCTCTACGTGTGTGTGTGTCACACACACACACACACACACACACAAGATACACATACCCCACTGGTTCTCTGGAGAACCCTAATGTACACATTTATGTGTGGTTTCACTGGGCACCCAGCTCCCTGCTTTCATGGTCCACACACTCTCCTATACTCTCTGTGCTTCATCTGTGAACACAGACTAAAGAGCCTCTCTCTGCTTTGACTGGGAATTCAATGAACCCTTCACTTTTTTAGGCTATCTGCCACAGCTGGAATCTTGATATTCTTATGTCTACAATGAATGTTTTGACTATTCAAGTTGAGTATAGGAAAGGAGCCTACTTCTTCTGCAGCTGAGTATATACCAGCTGATCTCGTTGACATTCCAAATTGGAACATCATTGTATTTTTCTAGTACACTCTAGTGAAGCTGAATTATGAACATATTTTAATTTCTTAAGGTTTCATAGAAAATCAGCATTATGAAAAATATTTTTTTAAATATAAAGACAATCTTCCACCTAATTCTCGAATAACTCTTGGGACATGATATTGATGCGATTTAGAAATCAAGAAATGCCATTGTCCTTTTTGGTTTGTGGCCCAATTTCTTAAAGTTTGGATTGATTTTATAAGTCTCTGGCTTGTGGATACATGCCGATTTGTTTCATTTCTTTAATGGATAGAAAAGTAGTCTTTGAACTGCACTGACATTAGTGATGAGGTTGAAGAATCCAAGGCATTTGGTTTAACAAAGTTCTCTTGAAATGTCTGAAACCAAAGCAGCAGTTTGTATTTCAAGGCTGTTTAGAAAACAAGACATAAATCTTTACTTGATAAGAGGAACAAATCAATAGAAAACAAAGCACATTTATATGTTCCTGATAACACTGCAAACGGGGAATAGAACACTGGGTTAACCTATTGTTCAAGAAGAACCATTCAACTCTGTTGTGCGCAGTGAATACAATTCAGGAATTTTGATGCTTTTTGAAGGGCTTCTATTTTTCAAGTACCTCTAACCCCTCTTGTAGGAGTTGAAAATTTAATAAGTTTTCTTATTTTTAACACTGTGAGATTTCCCTGCAATGTGCTGAAACAAACAGAAAACCAGTGTCTCTCTTAAAACTGAAGAAAATCTACCTTGACATTCCTAGTTGCTAGGCAAAGTCATCGGTTTTTTGTCTTGGTTTTTGAAGAGGTAGAAGATATGAAGTAGTGAGGAAAGAAAATAATTGTGACCCAATCCTGAATATTAAATCAAATTAAAAGGCAAAGATATAGTTATGGCCCCAGAGGTTACACAGTGAAGCAAATGTGTGTCCGATCTTGAACTTAATTTATATGTTAGAAATGAAAATAATGAAGAATTATCTTTGTGTTATGTTCTCTTAACCCTGTCTAATGAAAAGTATTTTTTTTTCTTTTTAAAATGGTTCTACAGAAAATTCCTAGTGATTTACTACTTGAAACAGAATCTAGCTTGTGAAAAATGAATTTCTCACTATAACATTTTTGGTCTATGCTCTCAGTAGACATAAGTCTGTGCCTCAGAAAGTGTGCATAAAAGCAGGGAAAGGCATGGATACTATTTTCCTCTCCTAAGACTGAAAGCCTTGCAAAGCCAGACTTCATCACCCCTTTTTAAATCCCAGGGGATTTTGGACACCTCATGTGCTCTTTTATACATTATAATAAAGTACATTTATTTCCAGTCACATAGCACAAGCTTGTTACTTCTGCTCTGACATTGGTAGTTAGCACACTAAAGGCTATTTAGAAAGTATTCAGGGGGCGCCTGGGTGACTGAGTCAGTTAAACATCTGCAATCAGCTCAGGTCATGATCTCACAGCTTGTGGGGTTGAGCCCCGTGTCGGGCTCTGGGCTGACAGCTAGTTCAGAGCCTGGAGCCTGCTTCAGATTCCTTATCTCCCTCTTTCTCTCTCTGACCCTCCCCTGCTCTCTCTCTTAGAAATAAATAAAACATTAAATAAATTAGAAAGTATTCAGATGTGGTGTGGCCATGGGTCACACAGATGTTGAGAAGTTTCCCCTGAAGCAGCAAGAGTGATTAAACTATGAAGCTTTCCAATCCAGTAATCCAGTGCCAACAAAAACAAAAAAGGTACAAAGGAAATATTTTTACTCAATTGTGCTAAATTTAAAACTTTTTGATTTCTCCCTTGGTTTTGTACCCCTTCACGCTTTTCTGTTTACACTGATATTCAAACTGGTTCCAATCAAATTAGTTTATTGGTGTACAAATTCTAATTTGTTTGAGCAAGTATAAACAAACATTCCTAGGATAATAAGGTGTAGGTGTATTGTACTGGCATAATGAAATGAATTCATGAGAAAGTCACTTCTTATAGAAGACAGAACCTGAAAAAGATGATTAATAAAAATAGTAGGTTCACAAGCCTATGGCCTTGATCCAGCTGTTAAAATGTCCTCTCTAAGGCATAGGAGCACATGTACCCCAATGTTCATAGCAGCACTTTCCACAATAGCTAAAACATGGAAAGAGCCTAAGTGTCCATCAACAGATGAATGGATCAAGAAGATGTGGTTTATCTATACCATGGAACACTACATGGCAATGAGAAACAATGAAATCTGGCCATGTGTAGCAACATGGATGGACCTTGAGGGTGTTATGCTGAGCGAAATAAGTCAGGCAGAGAAGGACAAATATCATATGTTTGCACGTATAGGAGGATTAGGAGGAACTTGACGGAGGAACAAGGGGGAGAAGAAGGGGGGAAATGGTGGGGGAAAGGGAGAGAGGCAAACCATGAGAGACTCTTGAATGCTGACAAAAACTGAGGACTGATGGATGTGGGGGGAGAGGGGGATGGGCATGGAGGAGGGCACTTGTGGGGATGAGCACTGGGTGTTATGTGGAAACTAATTTGACAATAAACTATTTGTAAAAAAAAAAAAAAGAAAAGAAAAAAATGTCCTCTCTAGACTCTTTTTTTTAAATATTTTTATTTTTTTAAATTTATTTCTAGGAGAGAGAGAGAGACAGATACAGACTCTGAAACAGGCTCCAGGCTCCGAGCTGGCAGTCAGCACAGAGCCTGACGCGGGGCTCGAACCCATGAACTGCGAGATCATGACCTAAGCGAAAGTTGGACGCTTAACCGACTAAGCCACACAGGCGCCCCTCCTCTCTAGACTCTTGAATATTGAGAACTGAGGACTGATGGGTATGGGGGGGAGAGGAGGGCATGGAGTGATGGGCATGGAGGAGGGCACTTGTCGGGATGAGCACTGAGTGTTATACGGGACCGGCTTGACAATCAACTATTTTTTAAAAAATGTCCTCTCTAGAAATCTGAAAGGTGACACAGGTTGTCTACATGATCAGACAGAATGCATTTAGAGGGACACTGGGATTATCTCCCACATACTAGCTTTGCAGTACTATTCTAAAAACAAACTTATGCAAAGGCTTTTTTCCCAAGGTGAAAAATATTTGTGTTCAGTGTTTAACCTATCTTTCCAATTAACTGCTTTAATTAATAAGAATTCTCCATTTAATAGGTTAAATTTAGAAAAGAGCACACAGGGTCAAGATCCACCATTTGTTTACCACAGAATAACTATAATGATCTACGTAGTTATTCATATAGAGCAACACAGAGTTGACAGTCATTAATTTGGTGGTAAGAAGTATACACTCATGAATCCTCATATATATAAATTACTACATTATATTAGAGTGTATATAGATACATACCCGGGATTCATAAAAACTATTCAAGAACACAGATGTCCTTGTCCCCAGTAATATTCTTTACCACAGAACAACTGTAATGATCTACATGGTCATTCATATAGAGTCAACATAGAGTTGACAGTCATATAATAATCTCAAAACAAAAGCAAAGTTGACAGATAATGCATCACAGGTGATCTGCCAGAATCTTCTCCAGCATCTAACATGAGCACTCATTTTGCAAAGGATTTTAAACAATCTCTGAGGACATGGCTTATTTTTTTCCCTTTGTCTTCCTTTTTTGAGATGTGCTTCTTATCCATTTTTTTAGCCCTATCAATCCTGCAGGATTAATAGCTGCCTTTCTGACCATTCTAGGACACTCTGGATGCTCTCATAATCTGACAACGGTCATATTTTTGCTATTAAGTTTATATTGTAGTATTATAATTAACTTCATATTGTATTTATTTCCTAAAGTTGGCCATGTACTTCTTATAGGAAATGACCACATTTTAGATACTTGTGGACTTTCTTTGAATCACACTGTCTCAATGGAAGTTCAAGGAATGTATAAATGGATCGGTATTTAAATACCTAAACCTGTTACCTGTACCAATTCCATTTGCTTATTCCATGTCTTAGAGCAAGTATAAATGATCAAGAGTTGTTTTATTTTTAGATTAAATTCAAGAATTCTACTCTGTAATGTTGGCATCAATGGATGTCAGAATATTCAAGAAAATTGTTTGCCCATTATGATGCCCATTAAACTTTTATTAATGATTTTAATAAAACTGAAAGAAGCAACCAGCAATTAATTTGTTGGTTGAGAAATTCCTAACTTGACACTTCTTGATAGTTTAAATTATTGATCTGATTTGCCATGGTGCTGGCATTTGACCAAGTATCCTGCCCAGTTAGTAATTACAATACAAATTGGTTTTATGAATCAAAGTGCTTTCTTTCTAGATAAATAAATCTTCAGGGACATTGGCAGTTGATATCATATACACTTGTAATGTCAAACAAGAAAAGGTTAGTTACAATTAGACAGAAAACCATTAGTGGGACTCTGGTTTGTACGATACAATTACTCTAACCTGAGATTCTCGGTGTAAGCACTACTGTGTACTGAAATGAAATTTTCCAGAAAATCTGCACTATGAAGCATTTAGGTGATAGTAATCTCCTTTAAAATGCAGATAATGCAGTCCCATATTGTCTGTTGCTTTGTAAGTCTCTGATTTCAAACTCAGAAAAATAAACCTCTCTCATGATGGTTATGTTCCCCTTTTTTCCTTGACAGGCCTATTTCAAACATAGACCATACCTGGGGAATGAGCTATATTACAAACTTTTAAAGTCCAAGCATCATGCTTAGGAGGGTACTGCTTCAAAGCTAACTTTACAAACTGAGTACACATATTCCACTGGAAATTGGGTGTCTTCTTCCCTCCTGTTAGTGGAAAGAGGCATGAATGTCTAGAGGGAGAAACCAGGTCCTAGATGGGGAGTACAAGAGAGTTACAGGTTTCAAACGGGCTTGGAGTAGGTATTCTTAGAGTCTGGGGATGTAAGGAAAAGGAACAAACTGCAAATATAAGAATGTAAAAATACTACCTCATGAATATTGTTTTTTCCCCTTACATTTCTCTTCATCTTTATTATTGAAAACAGGATGAGAAGGAGTAAGTTATAGCAGAAGGAGGGCCTTTCCCACATTTTCATGACATATCCTTACTGAGGTTGATTTCATTATGACTTTTGTGAGATGTGCTCCACTTCTTGTTATCTACATATTTTGTCATTTAGATACTCCTTTTCCCTTGCGGATTTTCTGAAAACAAAGGGTACATTCCAGCTACCTTTCTATAAAATAATAAAATATCCAGACCTCTTCTAGCTATATTCTCCTCTATGTTCCTACATAACAAGGAAGTGAGAAAGCCAGAGCTCTAAATGTGCAGTGGTATGCACGGTTGGGGTCTCTGGTCAATGATTCTCTATCTCTCCTGTATTTACTTTTATCATTTGGGTCAGACTAGGAGGCTTTAGCAAAAGTAAACACTGCATATAGTTCATATTTGGATTACATATATGTTAAAAATACTTCTAAAATTTTGCAATATTGGAGAAGAAAGTGATGAAGTTTAATATTAAGTTGACTTCAGAAAGCAAGGAAAGGGAGGTCTTAGATGGGCTATTACCATGGCTCCATTACTTGGCATCCCAAGTAGAAACAGGTGGTAAGACATGAACAGTAAAGTATTAATCCAAAAATAAATATCAATTAAAATAATCCATTTCTATTATGTATCACATGTTCACATCTTGGTGCAAGAGTCCTTTGGATGGAAAATCACCCACCTATTCCCAGGAATGCAAAGGAAGGAGCCCAAATAGGACTATGAAGACGAAAAATGATTGTAAGATGAAGACTGCTCTTTTTCTGTCTGCCAGTTTATTAAAAAAAAAAAAAAAAAAAGGTTTGGCGAGAGAGATAGAAACAGACAGACAGTGACCGCATCTGTGGTGTAGCAAAGACAGCTCAGTTTGAATTGTGGGGTTGGTGGATAGCAGGTAAGAAAGAATTCCCCTCACATCCAGAGAGCAAGAACAGTTCATGCAGCCCCAGGTTGTAGACGTCATTCTTAGGTAACACACATACAAAAAGAATGGGGAGATGGTTTGTATTAACTGAATCACAAAGCATTTTCAATGGAGAAAAACAATCTTTTGTTTTTTCTAATTCTAGAAGCTTTATTTGCCATTAAAAATCTATTGTTTATAACAAAAATATGTATTCTTCAGGAATTCTGTCAAGGCTGTAATTCTAATATCTCAAACATGTTTAAAACTCACATAAGGTCAAGTTGAAACCACCAGGGGTCTCAAAGCCAACAGAACTATCACATATGAAGAAGGGGCAAACCTTACTGGCTATTTCAGAAAGGGGGCTAACAAGGGGGAACAAATGCAGGAGGGAAAAATTCTTGCCCAGTATGTGATGATGACACCCTCACTTCTTTCAAAGTTTTAGTAAAATTAATACTCATGAAATATTATAGTCAGGTCATTTTGTTGGGAAGGAAGAACATGAAAGAGTTGGTCTTCATGTTTAGCTTGATGCAGGAGACACTGTGTCAGCCAGTCTGCAACTGGGGTACACAGAAAGATGGGGAAAGAGGAAACTATACAGAATTCGAAAAATTTCAGAAGCTATGTGGAGGGGTAACCTGAACTAGTGTAGGACATGACATTGGGAGTTAAATCCAAATTTATCTGCAGTGGGCTTTTAGCTAACAGGTGGTTTGTAGTATATTTACTTTTTTTAAAGTATCTAAATATGTGTATGGATATATGCTTATATGCAATTGGGATCTTACTATATATAAATGTCTTCATGTTTTGAGGCTATAATTTGTTCTAAAAAAGCTAAAAATGTATTAGTAAACATGATTTTGTATAGTATTTCATAAAAGGAACACTCCATATTTTACTAAAAATTTCTCTGTTTAGATTTTTTTCAGATTAGTTTGGAATTACATTTAATGCTATAATAAACACCCATGTACTTAAATAGTTTTAAATACGGTTGCCTCCTTTGGAGAAATTCTTGGAAGTTTTATGACATATATCACTTTTAAAGCTATTGATACTCAGTGAAAAATCACTTTCCAGGAACTTACCACTTTATACTCTACCCAGAAATTGGAAAATCTCCTTTTATTCAACTTTTAGTTGAATGGAGCACTATCAAATCCTGACAGTTGACATTTTCAATCTGGCAATTTTTAAAAATTTAAATCTGAGGAGTGTCTAGGTGGCTCAGTCAGTTCAACTGCCAGCTTCAGCTCAGGTCATGATCTTGTGGCTGGTGGGTTTGATCTCTGCATCAGGCTCTGTAATGACAGCTCAGAGCCTAAAGCCTGCTTTGGATTTTGTGTCTCTCTCTCTCTCTGCCCTGTCTCTCTGCTAGCACTCTCTCTCAAAAATAAGCAAACATTAAAAAAAAATGTTTAAATAAATTTAACTACCAGGGCATCTGGGTGGCTCAGTCAGTTGACTGTCCCATTGTTGATTTTGGCTCAGGTCACCATCTCAGTTCATGAGACTGAGCCTCACATCAGGCTCTGCACCACCAGCACAGAGCCAGCTTGCAATTCTCTCTCTTCCTCTCTCTGCCCCTCCCAGCTCACATTTCCTTGCTCTCAAAATAAACAAACATGAAAAAGAATTTTAAAAATTAAATTTGACCACTAATAAAATAAAATAAATTTGAGTATGTTCATTTTGGGGAGGGTCTTGGTTTTCTAATGGATTTGTAGAATATTTGTTTAAGAATATTAATTGTTTCAGACATATTACTTGGAGAGCTATTAATATACATATTTTGAAAAGGTTTCTTCGAAACCTGAATGAATTAACTTTATACCCTTGGAAGAGTTCTTTGTGTTTAGAAAGTGCTACATATGTTAGCTATTTACAATTATTAGTACTTCACTTGTAAATCAATTATAAAAGAATCCACAAAATTCTTACCAATGAAGATATCTTAACAACCATAGAGAAAAATGGTAATAGATATTTTTACTATTGGATAACTTAGTCCAATTATAAAACATATTTTAAAGAAACAAGTGAAAAAACATTTTGGCTGGTTGGGAGTGGGTAGAGGCTGAAGTACCACCAACTCAGCTTTTCCTGGTCTTCCGAGTGATCCTTCAAGACACCACTTAAGAACTTTCAGTGTCATTGAACATCAAATATTGAATGCCATTATCAAAGATCAAATCGCTCATTTAACAATAAGATTCAACCATCCTAAGAAACAAATTAACAGTCCTTGATCATACAGGTTAAAAGAGGTGAATCTCTTATATTATTTTCTTTGCAGCTGTTACAGAATAAAAGAAAATTGATGTAGTATATTCTCCAAGATTATGAAGTGAAAGAGCCCTTATTGCAAAACATTTTGTACAAAAGAAAATCAGAACTATTTGCCTGATTATTTGTGATACCCATGGTGAAACGGATGTTAATTTTCTGGAAACAGCTGTAATTCAACCTTCCAAAAATGTTGATCAGAATTACACATATAATTCTAATTGTATAAATTAAAATACTAACCGTGATTCATATTTAAATTCATTCACAGAAGCATAAATTATATGGACTCATATGGCATATGCACACACACACACACACACACATTTAGATATCAGAAGAAATCTCAAAGTCACACCAATGAAAACAGTTTTTGTTCCCTATCAGAATGATACGTATCTCCTAGCTTATTATATTGCTTAACTTCATTATTTTCATTATCGAATGAAGTAGTTGAGAAATCACAGTACTTGAACTTATACTTCTCCTATTAAACCCAATGTGTCAATAATATTTATTTCTACATTTTCTGCAAAAAAGAGGGTATTTTAGGTACCAAGTGATTGCTTTAGGGTTGCATGTAACATACAACAAGCTAAATGCTAATGTTCACGAGTTTAATATGCTGTATTGTTTTGCTTCTCTTAAAGTTGCTTTGTGAGATTATTGTAAAGGCTACACTTTAAGAGCTCTAAGAAACCCAAGGAGTACTTTATTCTTTTAGATTTGAGAGTTTAACTACAGGTACATAACAATGTGCAGTCCATCTTTATGCAAATAGCTTAAAAGGCAATGTGTCTGAAGGGCTAGTTTATGGCATTATTTCGTTTTATATCTTTGCAATCAACACCATACAGCTAACATGGCCATGTAAATTCATGAGAGATTTTTCTATTGAAACCCAAACAAGGTCATCTGCTTTTGAAGATCAGAGTGAGATAAAAGTGACACTGTTTCTATAACAGTACTAAAACAATGTGCGCATTGTTTTTTAAACTGCTGATTCTACCTTTGAAAGTAAATCACTAATTTTCCCCCCCAAATTTGGATTTCTAATGTTGAGTCTAATGAAGGAATTTTGGATGAGCTCCGATACCAGCAATTCATGTTTATTTCCTTTTATAGAATGCTCTCTAAAACATTAAAAAAAGGTTCAAAACTTGTTTTGCTTTCCATGTTAACATTAGCTTTTTCGGGTATATTTATGCATGGAGGTGAATGGACATCTTCTATGTTTTCGTATATCTTTAGGATGCATTCCATGATATATACTACAGAATAAGCAGTACTATTTTAAAAAATCAACTGACGAATACATTTAATGAGCTTTTCTTTTGAGGAGGGAGGGTAACTGCCTTTACTGCCTTCTACTCTTTTTATATAGTTTCATTTTTTATTAATAAAAGTATTCAAATTGAAGCTTACATTAAGTTTATTATTTCTGATTTGCAGTAAAATGTGTTTGTGCAAACTAAAGTGTGTCTTGCTAAAGCTTTAAAAAAAAAAAAATCACAGGGGCACTTGGGTGGCTCAGTTGGTTAAACATCTGACTTCGGCTCAGGTCATGATCTCATGGTTCCTGGGTTCAGGCCCCGTGTTGGGCTCTGTGCTGACAGCTAGCTCAGAGCCTGGAACCTGTTTGAGATTCTGTATCTCCCTCTATCTCTGACTCTCCCTGCTCATGCTCTCTCTCTCTCTCAGAAATAAATAAAAAGCATTAAAATTTTTAAAAAATCATAGAGTATATTTTTTTAATGAGAGAGGGAGAAAAACTAGAATCTTGATTTCTAGGCTATATACACAAGGTAATATCAAAATCAGACCTCTCTGGCCATGTAGTTAATGGTTTAAGAAAACCCCAAACAAAGGTTCTAATATACTTTTCTTGAATAACCTACAAAATGGAAAACCAAAATTATTTTTACATGCCCTAAGATATAGAAAGGTAACTTTAATTTTATTTGTCACACTGTCTACTCATCTTCTACAATTTTATGTTCTACTAAAAGCACATTAATTCAAATGGCATTTTCAATATAATTAGCACACAGTGTTACATTAATTCTAGACGTATAGCTTACTGTTTTGACAAGTTTATACATGTTGCTATGTTCACCATAAGTGTAGCCACCATCTGTCCTATTACCTAGCTGGTACAATATCACCTAGTGTTACTCTTTACACTAAAATTTGCATAGAACCACCCAATACTCTGAATAGTCAAAGCAACTCTGAGAAAGAAGAACAAAGTTGGAGGTATCATTATACTAGATTTTCAAGATATACTACAAAGCTGCAGTAATCAAAACCGTATGCCACTGGCCCAAATACAGATGCAAAGATCCATGGAAGAGAATAAAGACCTCAGAAATAAATTCACAGTTACATAGTCCATCTGTGATGAAGAAAGAAACAATTTCCAATGGGGAAAAGACAGTCTTTTTAATAAATGGCATTGGAAAAACTGGACAGCTACATGCAAAAGAATGAAGCAGGACTACTTCCTAACACCATACACAAAGATTCAAAATGGATTAAACAAGGGAAACAAAAGTAAAAGTAAACTAGTTGGACTACATCAACATAAAAAAATATCCTTTTGCACAGGCCAGGAAACCATCAACGAAATAAAAGAAAACCTACTGGAGAGAAGAAGATATTTGCAAATGATATATCCAATAAGGGGTTCATATCTAAAATACATAAAGAATTTCTAGAACTCAATAGCAAAGAAACAATCTTCATTTTTTTTAAGTTTTTTTAAATATTTTTATTTATTTCTAGGAGAGAGAGAGAGAGAGAGAGAGACAGCGTGAGCAGGGAAGGGTCAGAGAGAGAGGGAGTCACAGACTGAAACAGGCTTCAGGCTCTGGGCTGGCAGTCAGCACAGAGCCCGACGTGGGGCTTGAACCCACGAACCTCAAGATCATGACCTAAGCTAAAGTCAGACACTTAACCGACTAAGCCACCCAGGCGCCCCGAAACAATCTTTAAAATTGGGCAGAGGGCCTGAATAAACATTTTTCCAAAAAAGACATACAGATGGCAAATGGATATATAAAAAGATGTTCGTCATCATTCATCATCAGGAACAGGCAAATCAAAACTATAGTGAGGTATCACCTTACACCTATCAGAATAGCTAAAATCAAAAACACAATGAACACCAAGTATGGGCAAGGATGTGGAGAGAAAAGAACATTTGTACATTGTTGGTGGGGATACAAACTGGTGCAGTTACTGTGGAAACAGTATGGAGTTTCCTCAAACAATTAAAAATAGAAATACTGTGTGATCCAATAATCCCACAATTGGGTATTTACCCAAAGAAATAAAAAAATAGTAACTTGCATCCTTATGTTTATTACAACATTATTTACAATAGCCAAGACATGGAAGCAACCTTACTGTCCATCTATAGATGAGTGGGTAAGGAAAATGTGACATATATATGTGGAATATTACAGAGCCATAAAAATGATGAGAGTGTGCTATTTGAGACAGCATAGACGAAGTTATAGGGTATCATGGGAAGTGAAATTAGACGAAGGCAAAGGATACCACATGACTTCCACTCATAAAAGGAATAAAAACATAAAAAGCAGAGTCTGACCTATAAATACAGAAAAGTGATGGTTGCCAGAGGGGTTGGGAGTGGGACTTAGGCAAAACGGATGAAGGGAAGATGGAGACACAGGCCTCCAGCTATGGAAGGAGTAAATCACGGGAAGAAAAAGCTCCAACCTGTTTTTCATTATCAGCCTGGAGTTTTAACATACTGAAAATTTTCTATTTCTCTACTTGCAATATTTCTAATAGGACCTACTCTAAGCACTTCCTGGATTATTCAGTCCACTCTTAAAAGCCTTATGTCTCAGGACCAGGAGTTCCCATTACTGATGGACTGAAGAAGAGAGTAAAGAAGTATGTGGTTGCTCAAGTCCCCCAAGCTAGAATGTGGCAGCGCTGATACTCAAAGGCAGGCCAGGCATAGGCTTCATCTGCTGTATCAGATGCCAGCACCTAAATTCCAGAGCACCAGTCCCTCAAGTTTTCTTAACAAAACAGAATATGGAGTAGGGAGACGAGATGAGCACACTAAAATTTCTTACCGTTTTTGGTTGTTTTGCTAATTCGGGATAAGTTCAGAAGTTCTTACAGTGTTGACAGAGGCACTGAGGATAGCTAGACGGGCACTGGTGTGAGTCTCAGAACTGGGATTGAAATTCTGCTTCACCTCTTAATACTTGTAAGAAAAAGTTGGGGTGAGGCATCTCACGTATTTGAGCCTCCATTGATGAATAATAAAGATATTTACTTTGCCCTACCTACATCATAGGGGGGTTAAATATATGAATATAGGACATGGTATACTTATAAGGGATTACAGGTAAGAAAATTTTCTTTTTTTTTTTTTGAAAAGTTTAAACAAGGGTGCCTAGGTAGCTCAGTCGGTTAAGTGTCTGACTTCGGTTCAGGTCATGATCTCGCGGTTCGTGGGTTCAAGCCCTGCATCGGGCTCTGTGCTGACAGCTAGCTCAGAGCCTGGAGCCTGCTTCAGATTGTACGTCTCTCTCTCTGACGGTCCCCTGCTCATGCTCTCTCAGAAATTAAAAAAACATTAAAAAAGATTTTTAAAAAGTTTAAGCAATTTTAGAAAAATACAGAGATCGAAACATGTGTATTCATCACCAATTAACTATGCTTCTATTTTTTTCATTTTTTTTTAAATGAGAAGCAAAATAGTAGCCCCCCACACCCACTTTCTTAGTCCACAAAGTTTATTTCCTACCTTCCCTCTCAGAGGCAATCACTGTGATAAATTTGATGTTTTCCATCAGACTGTGTTTGCATACTTTTACTGAAAATCTCTGTACCCTTGTTCCATTGCTTTGTGTTTTCACATATTTAAATAAATGCTGTCAATTTATACATTATTATCTTTACACTACAATATGTTTGAATTCTTCTCCACATTTTTACACCCGATTCAAGTGTATGAACATATCACAAATATTTATCCATTTTCTGACTGGTAGATACTTTGTATCCAAATTTGGCTATGCTTTATTAAGCAGCTTTGCACACATCTCCTAATACGTCCATGGAAAAATTTCTCTTTACATGTATCCTAGATCAGAGGCATGTCAAGATTTAAGGCACAGTGCCCTGATGTGATAAGCACACCTCATTTTAAAAAGTGTTTCATGTTTATGCTTGTTTCCTGCACCGAAATCTTTGCAAACCTCACATCTCTAAAGCATGCAATGAAACAAATGTTTTGGATTATAGTTCCTTTGTTTAATGATATCTTGAAACATTCTATTAAAAAAGAAAGCATTTAAAATAGTCTGTCATCTGCCCAATGGAATTCATTTCCAAAAACGCAAATGTGATCAAATTGCTATCAAATGACTACCAAGTACAAACTGAATTCTTACCAAGCTTTAAAGAACCCTCAGTGATCTCAAACCCAATTTTTCCTTTCATATGCTGATTTAAGCCTTGTCTGTAGCAAATCTCTCACAGTTCCCAATCTGTACCCTAGCCTCTAACACCTTCACAGTCCGGTAATACTGCTTCCTCTGTCCTTCCTGAGAAGGCAATCCTTTCGTGCTGCCCAACATAGTCAAAACCTGTTTGTTGAAACTCTCTGGGACTGATGACTTGCTCTTTCACTTTGCATTCTACCTGGTCTCTAATACTGACTGGTTTCAGGATTGGAACAGGAGGGGGAAAAGGTTCAAAAAAGCTTACTACGTTCCCATTAGTTATTTTACTTAGGTGTGAAGGACCGACTCAAAGCAGGCATCCTAAGCGCACACACACACACACACACAAATCGCAGTTGCGTGAGAAAATCTTTGAACGTTTCTCCTCGCTACCAGGCCCCTCCGTGCACGGGGTGTGCTCTGTCATGAGAGACAAAGCTGAAGGGGGAAGGGACTGGAAGGGAGTGTTGATCCTTCCCTTCACCATCTCTGGCATCACACCTGGAGGAAGGCTCATGGGGCAGATGGACCCACCAGCCACAGGCCTCCTGGGCAGCTGCGCCGTCAGGGGTTCCCAATAATCCTAAAAAACAGGCATCATGAATTCAGTGTACCGTAATTCGCTGTGTTTCAGAGAGCAGTGCTGCCAAAAGATAACACCAGTGTTTTAATCCCCAGCTGTCTCTCTTCATCTCCCAGAGATGTGTGTGGGTGAATGGGGTCTTCCTCATTCACAGCCTATGGTGCTAACCCACAGTACCTGAGAACACGGCTGTATTTGGAAATAAGACCTTTAAAAGGGTGATTCAGTTAAAACAAGGCCAGGTGCCTGGGTGGCTCAGTCGGCTAAGTGTCTGACTTCGACTCAGGTCATGATCACACAGTTCGTGGGTTCGAGCCCCGCATCAGGCTCTGTGCTGACAGCTAGTTCAGAGCCTGGAGCCTGTTTCAGATTCTGTGTCTCCCTCTCTCTCTACCCTCCCCTGCTCATGCTGACTTTCTCTCTCAGAAATAAAAAAACATTAAAAAAAAAAAAGGTAAAACAAGGCCTTTAGGGTAGACCCTAATCCAGCTTATGTGGTGTCATTATAAGAGAAAACCTGAATCCACAAAGAGACATGCCAGGGCTGCGTGAGCATGAAGGCAAGGCTGTGTGAGGCCTTGGGGAGAAGGGGGTCTACCGCAGGCCAAGGGGAGGGGCCTCGGGAGAAACCACCCCTGCACAAGCCTGCATCTTAACACTTCTAGCCTCCAGAACTGTGTGAAAACACCTTTCTGTGAAGCGGCCCAGTCCTGGTATTCTGTTACGGCAGCTCTAAGAAAACTAACAGAAGTGAATTGGAAGGGCGTCCAGCAACTTGGACAATGTAGTGCACACACTCATTAGGATGTCTGTCTCATCAGACGGTGAACCCCAGTGACATGTCCCTGATCGGCCAATAGAAAGCTTATCCCAGTGTTTCCTGTCACTTACCAAAGTTTATCATGTATTTATTCATTATCTGGGACCCCTATCATCCCTCCACTCTCCCTGTATATAATCACTTCACTAGAATGTAAGTGCCAGAAGGCAGAAATGTGTGTCTGTTTTACACACTGATGACTAGTATCTAGAATAATGCCTGGCCCAGAGTGGCTGTTACAGAACTCTATTGTCAGAAAGGAAGACTCATTTTATGATTAGATCACATTTATATTTCTATACATATAAAAAAAAAGCAAGGTGTGACATAAATATATACTTTGTAGACAGTATTTGTTAAAGGAATGCAAGAGGTCATGTCTTCTTCAGAAAGCCTAGTCATTGCAGAACTTCCGTTCTTTTTCCAAATCCAGTGTTTCTTTAAGCAATAATTTTGTGATTTCTTTTAAGTAAATCTTTGTAATGCTCTAGGCATGGTCTCAAAGCTTTAGAAAAACAGACATTTAGTTCTCATAAGAATCCTCTGTGCATAATATATATTTTAGAGAGAGAGTGTGTGTGCATGCAAGAAAGGGAAAGGGGCAGAGAGAGTGGGAGAGAGAATCTTAAGCAGGCTCTGTGCTTAGCATGGAATCCAACATGGGGCTCGATCCCACAACCCTGGGATCATGACCTGAACCAAAACCAAGAGTTAGAAGCTCGGCCAACTGAGCCATACAGTTGCCCCACTTTGTGGATTTTTAAAAGCAAATTGTAATCTCCTAAAAAGTGGGAGAAGGTAGGAGAGGGGGGTTGCTTCATGCTGGGCCTGCTAGGCAATAATTTCAGTATGTATTTGGAAATCAATAAAGCTATTAAAACCCAGATTAGCAGCAGACCACAAGAGAGGTGGGAGCCATCATTGCTGACTTGATTTAGTATGTGGGGAATATATAACCCACACATGCATTTTTAAAGAATCATTCCATTTCTGGCATTTTTAATGGTAATTTCCACTGGGTTTGAGTATATGGTCACGTAAAAAAAAAATACATCAGCTTATGATTGCATCATTGCTTATGATTGCTTATCATGGCATCAAAAATTATAAGGGTCTGTACACTCACCCAGCTTACAAACAAGTTAGTCTGTATAGTTTTATATATGCTGGCAGAAGACATGAAATTCCTGTGTCAGAGACAATGAACTTTATTATTCATAACCCCACAGAAAGCGTGAGCTTCATGTTCACATCAGTTTTCGACCCCCTACAGGTCCATGGGGGTAATGAAGCCCAGGCAGATGCTGCATACACAGTGGGTTTGTGCTGCAGCTGAGGTTAAGAAATCTCCAGTCTTGGGGTACCTGGGTGGCTCAGTTGGTTAAGCGGCCAACTTCAGCTTAGGTCATGGTCTCACCATCTGTGGGTTTGAGCCCCACATTGGACTCTGCGCTGAGAGCTCAGAGCCTGTAGCCTACTTCAGATTCTGTGTCTCCCTCTCTCTCTCCGCCTCTCGCCCACTACTGCTTGTCTCTCTTTCTGAAGATTAAATAAATATTTTTTAAAAAAAGAAGAGAAAATAAATCTCCAGTCTTGGGGCACCTAGAGGGGTCAGTGCTTAAGTGTCTGAATTCAGCTCAGGTCATGATCTTGTGGTTTGTGAATTCGAGTCCCCTGTCAGGCTCCGAAGACAGCTCAGAGCCTGGGGCCTGCTTCAGATTCTGTGTTTCACTCTCTCTCTGCCCCTCCCCCACTCATGCCCTTTCTCTCAAAAATAAACATTAACATTTTTTAAAAATAAAGAAATCTCCAGTCTTACAGAGGGAGTATCTCACAAATCTGTCCAGCATTTGACTTAGAGGAAGATGTCTTTATTATCTTGGACAGCAAACAAATCTGCCTTTTGTCCCACAAGGAAACATTTTCTCTATCTTTCAAAGCTGTGCATGTATATATTTGAAAAGCTATTCCAAGAAGAAAAGCTTCCATAAGAAATGCAGAAACACACACAACCCATGAAGCATGGTCTCCCAATTTCTTGACATTTTTCATTATTCTCTTTATACATTCATGAGACACTGAGAGGCTATGGTCCTGTACCTGGAATCCTCATTATTCTCCTTTTTAAAAATATTCTCAGTGCTTTTTAAAAAAGTCTTATTATTTGAACCTCACTGTGAATTCCAGTTTGATTTGCTACATTTAATGATTCACTCAACAAATATTTACTGAGCACTTTCTATGTGCCAGACACTATACCAGCAGCTAGATATGAAACACTGAACAAGACAGACAAAACCTCTTCTCTCCTGAAAGGTCAAGAAATTAAACAATCTTAGAGATTGTTAAATACTATTAAGAAATACACAGAGCCATGGGATAGATGGCTATTGGTAACATTAGATGAGAGGGATCAGCAAAATGCCCTCTGAGAAGGTGATTTTGAAGCTGACATGTCACAGATGAAAAGAGGCTGGTAGGTATTAGGGATGAAGAACATTCTAAGAAGAGAATCACTGGTACAAAGAACTTGGAAGAGGTGAAGAGAAAGGAAGCATCTGTGTGAATATAGTAGGAAAGGGCACAAGTGATAGGAAATGAGGTCAGCGGTAGAGCCCGAAACATGTAGGATTTCCTTGCAGGTCATAGCAAATACTTTGGTTTGTATTCTATGTGTTATGGGTACAATTTGCCTAAGAAAACTATGAAGGTGTCGGTGTGCTGGTTTCGTCTAGGGTGGTAGCTACGAAAATGGAGAAAAGTGAGTTACCTTGGAAGTTTCAAAACTAGAGCCAATGACATGATTATTCTCTATTCAATTTTCTTAATGCCAAAATCTCTCCAAACATAAATCAGATTTTTAATTATTTTATGCAACATATTTGGCTATATCATCTCAAATACGTCATAAGGAAATACGTCAGGGATATTGAAAGAATCTTGCTAGGAAAAGAATGCTGTTTGATACAATAAACTTGTTATCAACTTATAATTAGCACCCTAATAGTAATTCTTCTTAGAAGAACTTTTTTGGTTATGAAACATAATAACTACTATACACATCTAGGACAGAGCACAATTTCTTAATATATTTAGGCCACCAAAACTATAAAATTTTAAATATTTCTTAAATCACTTTTGTCACTCTCTCAACTGAGGGAAATTTTTTTGGGGTGGGGGATAAAATTGCTGTGATATGTTCAGGCTAAAATGTAAGAACAAACTTAACAAATGAGGAAATAAACTATATAAAAACTACATAAAAATATATTTATCCCAAACATGGAATTGACAAGGAAATCTTGGATTTAACAATTTGTTGTATTTTTCCTCCATCTTGGACTAAAAACATACACATATGTTCAGAAAAAAACAAAATCTAAAACATTTGAACTGAAAATAATTTGTTTCATTATCTAATTTGGTTCAGTCTCTAAAGTGTGACTTTTGCCGGAATAAAGATGATTATTGCATGAACTTTAAGGATTAATCATTCTAATGAATTAATATGGTCCTAAGTGACTGATATATGCATGATAAAAGTTTTGAAAACACCATTTGATATGTCATCCAAGAGATTTTATCTTAACACACTTACAATATTTAATTATAATTTTTAAAATGTAGTTATAATTTAGACCTACACTATCCAAAAAAATTTAGTTTAGCATATATTTTTCAATATGTGGTATATAGTTCTAGATGTAGAATCAGCAGACACTTATAAATGCTGATCTTGAAAAGCTTTCAGTTGTTTGATACAAATATTTCAAAGGCAAGAATTGATTTGGTCAATTGAGATCACCAGCTACTGTCAATAAAAAGGATTATTAATTTAATGTTAAAAAGAAACCAAAAAATCTTTTTGTCAGTAACTTGAGGCCTTCCTGAACAGAACAGGGGAGAAAATGGTGTATCAAGAGGTATTTCAATTATTTCAAATGTAATTATCCATATAAACATGTACATCTATTATTTCCATACTTCACACTATATTAGTATAGAGCTAAACCAGATCTTGTCTTCTTTGAGCTCTATTAGTGCAAATACTTTACATACATTTCGATTTGCTTTTAAGAAAGCAAATCTTTCAAGGCAAGAACTTCTCTAAATATAATCTACAAAGAGAGCGACAGTAGTGCCATTTTTACAAATCTTGAAGTGGCTGAGAAACCTGATAAACGAACTGTCCATTCCACACCGTATATGTGCAAAGCCCTTGATTCTTGATGTACTGGGGTTAACTCTCCATTTTGTTCTTTGCCTTATAGGCTTTTGTTTAACAGCATCATTTGTGCATTTGTTGGGTAGCTGTTCTCGCTCATTCTTTTACATTGTTTTAAGATGTTTATTATATCCTTGAGATTTTTCTTTAGCACTCACCTAACAGATTACCCAAAGTATTTTATGACATACAATTACAATTAGCCTCCATGTAAGCTAGGTCTGATACACTTGTATTGCATTGATGATATTTTGCTTGCAAATTGGCTGAATTTTAGTAGCTTGTTTTCTATGTTTTTATCTCCCTGTTTAGCATTAAGTATGACTCGTGAGTGACATTACTGAACCTGCTTATAGACTTTTTATTGCAATGTGTTCTGGGGAACACACTATGAATACTACAGAAAGCGCCCTAGTTTTCATCTATAACCTTGTCCTTTTTATTGCTCTTCCCCATTCTATTTGTATCATAATCTTTTGCCACCTACATAGTTTCCCTGGTCAAAGACCACCTTTCTTTCCAATTTTTCTGCCATTGAATCACCGTTGTTTGTTTCGACCTCCAGCGGCTTCTAACAAATTACATTTTATCCCCTCTTTTATCCAACATGAACCTTATTTTGCACCAAATTCAACTGAATTGCGTTTCCTTGGCTTGGTCTATAGAATTCCAACTTGCTAATTGTTTTATATATCTTTTTAAAAAACAATTTTGGGGGAACAGATGGCTGTAACTGCCCGGGATCCGCAGCCAAAACCACTAGTCAACTACCAACCATCTTTGGCACCTATACTAATTTCTTGTTATTAGATCCCTGGGAACAGGTTGATAGAATAATTCCCCTCTTCCAGTCTTGACTCTGTTTTCTCAAATAAAACATAGCCCCACTGTCCACAGTAACAGTCATAATTTTAACACCATCATGACCATTTCCACTGGGAGAGCTGTCCACATGAATCTTTGATAAGAACATGGGGATTTTTATCATTATTTTTCTAATCAGAGATAATTACCGTAGCAGATAAATGTTCTCAGGGAATTACAACCTAGGTTACATCAGACTTCCTTTGGCTTTCTGTGATATGCTTCCAGCGGAATAAATTACTTTCCACAGTAGTTGTGATGTAGCAAAATTTCTACAGATGTACCCCCTATCTATCACTGTTATCAGATTCTATTTTTCAACTGCTCTGTCTATGCTGAGAGCCAAATGAAATAAATTCCCCTTATCACCATTTATTGAATGCCTGTCTTAAGAAGCGTAATGGCACATTATCTACGATCATTAAACACTAAATAAAAAAGTCCACTCTTCTGCTGAAACATTTCTTTTGGGATTAGTTCCTTTATACTGATGTAAAATCTGTTGAGTATTTTGCATCCTTCTCCACATGGCATATTTAAGGCCCAGCTGGGATATTCTTTAGATTTAATGTTCTTCGATTTGGGGAATATTATCCATGTGGATTTTCTTCTAGAGTGAAAATGGGACTGTCATACAATTTATCACATATATCCAAACAATGTGGAGCTGCATATTGATACTACATTTCACCAGAATGAAACAAACATGATTAGCAAGTGATCAAATTCTGAAGTCTCACTGGCTTCTCCTTGGCATAACCTCCATCAGCACATGCTCTGGGAAATGACTTTATTTTAATCCTAACACACTATCTTGAGCAATAATCTCTCTGGCTCAGCTTTGAGAAATTACATGCCTTTCATAAAGGGTGGTAACGGATTCTCTATCCCTTTTTCATGAAGTTGGAGTTGTTCTCTTTCTCCATTATAGGGGTTTATGCTAGGAAGTAGATGTAAACAGTTTTCTCTTTCTTTTCTTTTTTTTTTTTTGTGTGTAAAAATAATCCCGTTTTCTTTGGTTAAAAGCATCCATCTTGGGGGTGCCTGAGTGGGTCAGTTGGTTCAATGTCAGACTCTTGATTTTAGCTCAGGTCATGACCTCATGGTTTGGGAGATAGAGTACTGTGTCAGGTACTGATAGCATGGAGTCTGCTGGGATTTTCTTACTTTCTCTCTGCCTCTCACCTGTTCATGTACATGTGTACTCTCTCTCAAAATAAATTTAAAAAATAATAAAAGCACCCATCTTGTATACTAAACAGTTCTGGAAAAACTGCAAATAAGAGAACTCAGCACTATGGTCAGATCTGGACAAACATTATTCCATTCTCCAACAAAGACTGATTAATCCAAGCAGTGGGAATATGAATTATTTTCTGGTGTTAGCACATAAAAACTGATAGGGGAAAAAAAATCTTAAATTTTTCATCTTAGGTCACAATAAAGTATGTTTGCCTCATACACATTCCCTGACACTTGAAGTTTAACCACAATAGTTAAAATAAAGACAATATATAAAACTTTTTTAAAGCTTATGAGAGATGCTTCCTAGATCACAGTATCATTGAATTCAGTACTAAGGTCAAGGCCCTTTGATCATGTGAGCTCCCTATTATCTTTCCCAGTTTCAGGAATACCCCTGTCAACTTTTTGTTAAATTATTTTGAGTTACTGGTCTTTAAAACTGCACATAAAATATTACTAGTAGTAAATAAGATGATCCTATTTTAAGGTATATGATAATTATAAGAGCTAATACATATTGCAAATTTTTGTCTAGGACTCTTCCAAGGTGTTTCTATATATTAACAGTTTTAAACCTCTCAACTCTGTAAAATATTTAAGGCACAGTGAAGTTAAATAAATTGCTCAAGTCTTCAAGGGTAGAGTTGCAACTGATGTCCAGGTGGTTTGACTCTAAAACTGACTGTAAAGCACGTTTATATACTGAACAGGAGAAATGAGGTCCATTGTGGCTCAAAAAAGTATCACTTTGGGTGTAAGAAAACCTAAAACTTGTTTACTTGCTGTCAATACTGAAGCTGACAATTCAATACTTTTCCAGTGTTGAAGAATGACAACAATTGTATATATTTAAGGTGTTCAATTTCACTATAACCCTGTGGTATGGATGGGATCTAAAGAACCATCTGAATCTGAGAGTCGTGGTCTTCATTCTGCTTGACCAGAGACATGTAAATGTTAAGGCCTGAGACTTCCTTTAAGTCATGGGTCATTTTCAATTCACACACACACACACATACACACACACACACACACACACACCTACCTTAGGAGAGAAAAGTAATCTCTCTGCATAGAATCATGCTCATGACAAATCAGATGTAATTCCAAATTTCATTTGACCTTACAAGGTAGAAGTAAAGTGCTATGCAAATAAGTAGAGGAAGAATGGTTTGGGAGAGGTTAGAGAGAGGACAATTGCCATAGGACCTGAATTATGAATAGGCCAAAGGAATAGAAAAGCAGATATTTAAGAGATTAAAACAGCATGGGTAAAGCAGAGTGGAAAAGAGCAAAACGATGGAGGTGTTTACTGCGAGTGGAATGGCTGTGAAGACATTTGAAAATTGCCTGGGGCCAGGCTATCAAGCGCTATTGGCTTAGATAAATAAAATGCAGTTGGTAATGGAGAATCATCCTAGGCTTTTGTAAAAAATGAGTGGTGTGACGGGTTCATTTTCCAACTACTAAACATCCAAAATGAACAAAATATTGCTCAAACACTGTAGCTATCAATGGAGTAAAGGCATATCCCAAACGTATTATGCGAGTAGGCAACACCATGCAAACACACAAGACACAGTGAAATGGGTTCTAAACAGATGTACAAGCAAAGTTGCAGAGTGTTATTAAGAGCATTCCTGACAGCCCCCCAATAAATTCAGATCTCAAGGCAATGGGAATGGGAGTTAAGATGGATTTTAAAGTAATGGAGTAAGAGGTAGAAAACACATTCGATATAATCAGGTATAAGTCATCTCCTTTTGGCTTTTAACACTGTTTTCATGATTATCTCCATGTTTGAATATATGCCCCATCAAATCATCCTGACGAATACCTTGGATAACTGTGTGGAATATATAAATAGGCAGAAATTTGAAAACATCACTCATATTATCAGCTGGAAAAATGCATATTATTGTATTGCCCACATGTCTGCATATTTTACTAATTTTCATTGCAACCATGTAACATGCTTAAACAGGCACATGGTGACTTCTCAACAAATATTTGTGGAGTGATTGGACTTGGTAGATATTTTCTCTCTAAATAATGTGTTTGGAATTATTAATGCACATGCCATCGTAAATGTTTACTATAAATATTTAAATTTATTTTCCTTTATCTCATGCTGTACTCAGATCTGATTGCTTTTCAGCTTATAAGTGAAAGGTCACCACGTATAAGTAGAGAAAAATTAAATTGGTGACTTATAAACACATTTATTTAAATGGAATCAGGGCAGCAAAATCCAATTCTATATATAGTATTGTGAATTATTCATGTTTTTTATAGAAGTGGGCCACAAGAATTTGATGACGTTTTGTAAATTCTAACATTTTCATAATGCCAAATTCTATTGTGCTGCACATTTACAGTAACTTTACAGATGTCCTAAAAAAAAAAAAGTACTAAGACATTACCCCCTCAGTACATATTGTTTTAATTACAACTGTATCTTCAAACAGCTTAATTAGTTGACACATCTTTCAATTACTCAGAAAACCAACTAGCTGAATTATTTTTGGTTATTAGCTTAGTTGAAACAAATAGCGATTATAAAGACTAAAATGCTAAGGAAAATGCAACAGAGCTGACTTTTGATTGTTGACCTAGCTCACATTAAACCAGAATTGTTTGCATTACTAAAATCAGTATTAAGCTTCTATAATTCTCAGAGGTTCTAATTATGTAATTGACCTTTGGCCTAATACACATGGAGGAGCTAGGTCCTGTAACTGTTAAATGAAAAGCAGAACATGACTCATGACCAAAGAAAAACAAAGTCATTGTTACTTAACTATTCAAAAGAAACCTTATGTTCACCTTGATAGGATTTAAATCATGCCAGTAATTCTGTGGCAATAACTTTTTTCTCTGGCAACCTTCACTTTCCTGCCTTCCTTCCTCCATCGATGGTAATACTTGGACAAAGGGAGATAGAAAAGTGGAGTGAGGTGCTCCCTAATGGTAGATGAGAAGTAGTATATGAACTTAAAATGTCCATATGTCAAAACGTCCATGCAATAATAATTTCCAAAATATCCCATGTTAGCTATGTTAGTTTAAAAACTGGAACATTTTAATGCTAAGAAACCTGAAATTCAATGTCTTCTCCTTCAATAAGGCCAACTTTTTCTGCATGTATAGGTTGAACCAGTGATCAGTATATTTTTTTGTTTCTTAATGATGGTAATTGTATCTGTTCAATATGTGAGCATTCCTTTGCTCATTTGTGTCCAAAAATAGACACATTTTTAGGAGTTTAGTTTAGAAAAATAGCACAAAACCGGAGAAGTCAATTCAATCTAGTCAGGTTTTCTCTATCACACACCTAACTTCTCTCAACCTCAAATTTTTGATCCATAAAAAGAGCATAATTGACATACTCACAGGGTGCCTTTGAATTAATGGATGTGAAATCACTTTTAAAAACATTACTGTAAGATATGCAAATCCAAGGTGTTAAGAGATTGTTGTATAAAAATGAAAGATTGGCCTACAATCCACAGAAATGATAAATTTTAATGTGAGTTTTATATAAATGATCTTTAGGTACTTAGCAGGCAGAGGTATAATCTTTCTGACCCATTAATACTTTCTTCATTCCAACCTAAAATAAACTTAGTAAGGCTTATATAATTAAAAAATGGAACCTTGACCTTGTGTTACCCCTCTTTCTTAAACTTTAAGGTTATCATGCCACATGTCTTTACAGGACAGAGCAAATTGATATTACTTTGAAATAACCAGGCTATTGGACACATTTTCTAAGGAGCAGCAGTATTGACAGCTTGCATTTCAATAGTTTAATCTACTTGTTAAATAGCCTTATAAATCTTGAGCTGAGAAAGGAAACCATCTAAAATTCAAGCAGAAAGTCTCGTGAATAAAGTTTTGTTCCACTGGAAAAAAAAAAGAATGAGAATAGTCTTCATTAAGAATTACTTAAAATAATCAGAGCTATAAAGAAAAGTATTCTTATGGTATCATGATCCTTTTTCAATGATTAAACTGGTGAAGGGATCCTAAAACAGTGGAGTATGCTCACAGAGTTTGAGTTGCTAATGAGTTTTTTTGCAACTTTTGTTAATAATCTCAAAATGTCAATATTTACAAATAGTTTTACAAAGGTGTAAAATATCTCCATGAAGTCTAAATTTTATTGGTGTTTCACAAAGCATTCTAACTAAAGGAGTTTGTAATGGTTACATTCATGGTACTAATCTAAAGGACATTGAATATTTGGTCAACTCCACACTAGTTGCCATTTTATGGACCTGTTAGCATGTTCCTTTGAGTAAGTAAATCTGATACCAAGATTCCCACTGAAGGTTTATAGAGAGTTTATGAACATTTTCAGGTCACATATAGGTTAAAAAGTTGGTAAACATTTTGGCCCTACTCCACAATAAGGATTCATATGCACATCATTCAGTTTGTCATTTCAGTGTTCACAACTTATAAAGTGAGTTTATGGAAGCTTTAGAGAAGTGGTAGGCACATCCTTCTTTAAAAGGCAATATCCTTGGCTTTGCAGGCCATCAGGTTATTAGCCACACTACTCAACTCTGCCACTGTTGCACCAAAGCAGCCATTAAACAATAAACAAATGAATGCGTATGACACTATTCCAACAAAACTATATTTACAAAAGTCAGCAGTGTGCCAGATTTGGTCACAGGCCATAGTTTACTAACCTCTGTTCTGGGGAGCCACTGACACTAGACTAACAAGTCTTAGAACAGGACACAGTTGTAACAGAACTTCAACCATCTGGTATTTGGAAGTCAGTACTCCCAGAACTGGTATAGTGTGTCAGCTCTGAACAGTATAGGATGTTCCTCAATATTTCATTCTCTGTATAATCATTTTTTACCTAAACTGTGGTCATCTAGATCAGGGACTATAATCCTATGGCTGAATATGTCTCCTGAAATTCAGTTTAACCTCTAGCCTCCAGTGTGATGATATGCGGAGATGAGGCCTTCAGAAGGTAATTGGGTTCTGATGAGGTCATGATGGTGGGGTCTTCATTATTGGATTAGTGCCCTTATAAGAAAAGAACAGAGAGCTTGCTCTCACTCTCTCTCCAGGTAAGAACACAGTGAGAAGATGGTCACTTGCAAGTCAGCAAGAGAGCCCTCACCAGAACCCATCTATTTTAGCATCCTTTTCCAGAACTGTGAGAAAATAAATTTCTGTTGGTTAAGCCACTCGTTCTATCGTACTTTGTTATGAAAGCCCAGCAGACTAAGACCATGGATCCTGAGGACAAGAGCTATCCCCTCTGGGATGGTAAAACAGTGAGCTGGAAGAAAAGTTTTTCTGATCATTTTGTAGAACAGAGATCATGCTATTCCAGGATGAAAAAAACCACAATAGATCTTGTTAGAAAAATAAACCTCAATCTTGTTCAATCACCAGATGACTTACTAGTTATTTGGGGTTTTTCTTCATACAAGCAAATCTCATTTTAGGTAGTAAAGGAGATGTGGGTGAATTCACCTCACACTTCAGTTTATGGTGTTATGGTTATTTGGTACCATCTCTCCAGGCCATTTCTTGAGTATATGATGTCAGTATTCACTTGTGGGGCTAAATACCAAGTATGCATTCACAGCTGTCATTCATCTCAGGATGGTCTCAGATGAAAAAGTCTCAGATGAAAAGTCTCACTCAGAGCCAATATAATCAAGGTATCCCAATGATAACTGATCACATGGGGTAATATCTGAAGGATTTCAGTAGGGCTACATACCTCTCGTGCTAAGCTTCTCCAAGAGTTTAACCAATATTGCCCTTGCCCTCTCTGCTATCCATGTCATTCTTTCTTTTGCAATCATGTCAACCCACCTTTTTGGCATGATATATGGTCTCATGCCGGTCTCACACAGAACAGTCTGGGGTCTCACAAGCTTTCATTTTTATCTAGGAACTAGAGAGAAGGAGTAGTTACTTAGGAAGTGCCTTCCCTACTCAAACTACTGCTTTCTTTGGTTTGTCTAGATCATTTCACATCCCTCCTTGCTACCACAGCCTTGCTTGCTGAAGCTAAGAATCAAGAGGTCTATGTGAACTATCTTAGAGAAAACAGGACATTGAAGTTGAGAGTACTAATGCTCTTTATCTTGGATCTATTATTTCCTTAGATGGGCCAGAACAGTACAGTCTCAGAGTCATTGGTAGCCAAGGACCAAAACACAAAAACAAAAACAAACAAAAAAAAAACAGAAAAAAAACCTAAAAAATTAGAATTAGTGTCAGAATATCCAAAATATTCCTTAGTGTTAGTAACTGTCATTATACCCCAGTGAAATTAGCATCCATTTTAAATTTGGTTATTGTCAGTTATTAACTGGGTTCTTGTTGGTTAGAATAATATCCATAAGTTAAAGAATATTTTCATATAATTTGCTCCTTTAAAAGACCAACAATCTCTCAATTACTTCCTCTGCCTAAACATAAAATAAGAGGTGAAACTGCAGTTCTAAGAGCACCATTAATGTCAATGGTGGTGAAATGAGTTTCTTAATGAGCAGTAACAGAAGAAGAGATTCCAAGTGCCAAGATATTGGTTATCTATCTGGGCTAGATAATGAGTAGCCCAGAGAATCAGGGATAAGGGATTCTTCTTGACAATGCACAACCCTTTTTTAGTCCTATTGAAATATCCAGAAACAGATAAAAATTATTATTTCCATACAAGATTGTCCATCAGAAGCTCTTGCTGTTATTTGGTTAGAATACATGTGTTGTTTATATCTCCCATCCTAGAATTGTCTTTCATACAGTCCATGCTCCCTTACAATCAGTACACTTGCACACACAGTCTAAGCAAGAGTTGGCAAAGACCTAAGAAAATTATCCTGAATACTCACAAGAATTCTCTTTAAAAATTAACTTCACATAGGTACCCTTAAAACTCCATTCCTCATTATTCCTGGTGGATTTATAGAAGCATTTAGAGAGTAAGGTGTAGCCAGCAGCCAAAACCCTAAACCACAGTTCAACCTTTCATTTTCATTTCCTAAAAATGCACAATCAGATACCAATAATTCTTATGGGCAATTTCAGTACCAGAAGCTTTCATTCTTATGAGAGTCTCCACTCATTCTTGTATTAAATCATGTCAATGTGACAGATCCTTAGGAGTATGCCAAATGAGCCAGACCAGGCTTGAAGGGGTGATCTTGGCTTCGAACAAGGAATCACTAGATACAGCAGAGACTATTTCCACCTAATTTTACTATTCAACCAGGAAATAAGCAATATAATAAACACGTGGTCAAGGCAACATCTCCCTATAATTTTCAGGTTCCTCTCCATAGCACACCTCAGTTTTGGAGATCATGGTACTCTCAGTGGAGAGTGAGGAGTCACCCTGATGAAAAAACTCCAGAGACTTGAGCTTATTGTCTACACCACCCCAAACCCTCACCAGGGTCCAACTTTACTCTATGGACCATCATTCTGCAACAGTAACCATTTCTTGCTATGCTACAAGTATATACGTGTTTCTTCTGTCCTCCATCAGAAGACACAGGATAATTTGGCAATCCTGGTCATGGTCTACTACAGATGCTACATGAAATTATATATAAAATTATGAGTATATCATTACATCTTTATTTTTCTAAAGAAATATTCCATTCATTTCATCTAAGTGGTCTGTGACTCCAAATTTAACAACAAAAAATTCCACGGTTACACACATGCCATTCAAACAAGGGAACAAGTGATATACCTAAAACATTTAATACAAAATAAAATGTTTATGTTAGGAAAATATTCTAACATGATTCTACTTTATGACGATATAGAATTTACAGAGTTTATATTAGTGAATTCAAAAGAAAATTAGATTTTAGTTATTTGAGTCAAACTCAGTAAGTATTTCTCAGAAGTGACCTCGTGTTGGACAGTAAAATCAAGAGTCAAATGTAAACAGTGATTCATGTGCGGTTTTTTTCCATCCTAAATGTGATTTTTATTGTACCTATCATAACCACATGCTATAGTTTTGGAAAGACTAATTCTACAGAATTAGTTTCCAACTTGTTGAAGACATGGTAATCAGTTAATAAACAAGTAGTTATTGAGTGCTTATTGAAAGCTAGGTATACTTTTTTCCCCCTAAGAAATTCAGTGGTAAACATGTCTCTGTTCTTATGGAAGGTAAGGCTCTTAAGGTAAAAGATTAGATGCCATCCCAGAAACGTATGAAGAGGCTCTTCAAGCCACAGAGAGACACATTCTCATGCTCATGAGGTACGTAACATAATAGAATGGTTAAAGAACAAGGTGATTGAACATTTAATTAAATTTAGTGTAAAACTCACCATCGCCAACCAATATGAATGTTTGTTATGCATTTCTAAAAAGGATTTACAGGACCTGAAACATTCGTGATAAGAATAAATGTAAACGTGAGCTTACTCTGGGCAGATTTACAAAAGCTTGCAAAGAAATGATTCCAAGGAAGGCAGGTTAGCTGAACATGCACAGCCTTAAGACCATAATTATAACAATATATTCAGATAGAGTGTCAATGAATATACTATTACATAAAATGATCCAGGTATTCAAAAAGTATTCCCTACAAATAGGACACATTTTGGAAAAAATAAAAAGCGCTAGTATGTAATCTTTTTCAATTAAATAAATGCCATGCTTATTCCAGCAACTACAGCTCTTTCCAAATGTTTGAGAGTATAAATGAGTAACTATTTGCATGTTACCTTAGAAGGATTTGATTGGGAATACTGTAAAAAGAAAAAGGCTTAACTGCAAAGAAATAAAAACCCAGCTCATGTGTGAAACTAAAATAAAATGCTGGAAAAATTTTTAAGAACTTGAATGTGTAAACATGATTGTTTCTAACTAGAAAATCTTCTAGAGATTTCTTTTAAAGATCAGCATTATGTTAAGAAACACTTGTAAAGCCTCAATTTATCCCCAGAAAGCTGATGTGCTAAACGAACAACTGAGGCCAATTTAGTTCTACAGGGACATAAAAAGTACTTCTCTGAAAACACTGGTTATTTCTAATAAAATATAAAGGATCTGCTAAGGGGAAAGACTAGTGAGACAATAAAAATAAGAAAAGACAAGGTATAAATACAAAATGGCAGAAAAAGAAATAAATGTCAACAAATAAAAAATACTCTCCCTCAAGCAACAATGTATTTTCAAATACATTCAAGGGAATAGCACATATACTCATTTTTCCTTTTATAAATGATAGTGAAACAGGGAGAATGGTTTAGGAACTCGTAGATTTGACAAGTATTTGGCAGCCATGTATAAAAATGCAGTGTTTGGTTTCTCATAGGGAACCTTGTTTCAAGTTTTGATTCACAGTTTATGGGAATATGGAGCATTTTAGCTTGGTTTAACAGTGAGAACAAGGAAACAACCTTTTGTCCTACATTCAGCTCTTGCAAGAAGCAAAATCTTACCAGGAAAATAATCAATATATATGTAAACGTAGGAAATAAGTGGCCAAACACAGATATATAAAGTATTTTAACAAAGTATCTGCATTTCGTATTCACTGACACCTTACAAAATTCACCTTAAAACAAATTTATTCATAACAGAATAAAACTACTAATATAAAAAGATTACTTGAGATTCAATATATAAAATAAAAAGGAGACATGCATTTTGCTCTCAAGACGCTATGCAGTCAATATTTGAAGTGATGATGACTGCTTCTTTCCCATGAGGCCTCAGGTACTGAGAGGACCATCATCCCTCTATTTACATAATCCACTGTGTGCTGAAAAAGGGAGCTTTATGCCCCATGCCAGTGGCACAGTTAGGTAGATAATCTGTTTGATTACAGATATAATGGTTTAATTCGCTAACCTACTCAGATTATTTCTTTCAATTGGAGCACAGTCATCAGCGGCATATTTTAAGTTAAAGCAAAAGATTCTGTTGTACAATTTTAGACATGATATTGATAAAGATTTTGTGCAGAGTATCTTATCTCTCCTGTTTGACTATTTTTAACATCTTGTTTCAAATATAGGACCATATTCCTTTCACCACTCCATTTCAGATCTTTAAAACTGATGTAACCGGTAGGTGTGTATATGTATTACACCTTAATTCCAAAATAAAATAGTATGATGAATTATTTAAGCCACTAAATAAAATGGAATTGAAGGCAACATACAGGAAAGGCAATGGAAAAAGGCAATCCTAAACCACTTGGTGGCTCTAGCCTTGAGCTCTGAGACCTTTGAAATTAAATGATACTTCCATATATTCTCTTACCACAAAATTGGGAACATTCTCCAATTAAGGAAAACCTAGAACACTACATTCATATAACAAGAGGGACTCATATGCCCATTCCTCTTTCTTGCTCTCACTCTTATTCTCTCATTCTCGTGTTATCTTTACCGTATATTTATCAACACTTGATCATGCATTCTAAGCATGTTTATATCATACGTGACACAAGATCCCTTCTAGATGGGACTACATAATTCTATGATAGACCCTGTAAGTAAAATCCAAAATTGAGTAAAAATTTTTAATTTACATTTTCTGAATCATTCTTTACACTTCAGGTTAAATACCTAACTGTTTCACGCAAATGGTACCTGGATATTTTTTCCTAGTGGTACTCCAAATTTGCTTCTGCTTAGGAAAAAATTGGTAATGATGTTACTCAGGAAACAGGATATCCACTTGAAAAATAGGTATCTAAACACTATAGGTATCTAGGTATCTAAACACTGTAAAGATAATGATGTTGTTTATAAGTAGGATGCTGTTTATAAGCAGGTTATATTTATCAGGAGTTAACCTAATACAGCAGGGTCCATAAGCTCTTACTTTCTCTTATGTTTCAAAATTAAGCACTGCTCTGGCGGACCTGGAGGGGTTCAGTTGGTTGAGCGTCCGGCTTCGGCTCAGGTCGTGATCTCATAGTTTGTGGGTTCGAGCCCCGCATTGGGCTCTGTGCTAACAGCTGGGATCCTGGAGCCAGTCTTCAGATTCTGTGTCTCCCTCTCTCTCTCTGACCCTCCCCTGCTCACTCGCTCTCGCACTCTCTCAAAAATAAAACATTAAAAAAAAAAAGAATACAAAATGAAGCACTGCTCTTTAGACAATGTTTAACAAACTTCATGCCTCTTAAAAAACTTTATAATAGGGAGAAGTAGAGGGTTCTAGTTGATTTATCCTTAGTGGATGACTTAAAGCACAAGTAATCTGAATTGTTGGCTGTGGTTGGATTTATTTACTTTAGGAAAGAGATAAGCATGTTTGTATGGAAACATGATCTCCTTTGCCAAGGAAGGGATGTTGGTGGGCATGGAGGACACTGAATAAAAATTTGCATCAATAATGTATTCTAGGTCTATTGAAGTTTTATTTCTATCTTTTCTCCCAGAAGAGCAAAAATTGTTCTGGGAACTTGAACTGGGAAGTAACGTAAGGTATCAACATTTGGGGTTGATAGTACAAGTCAATTGGGTAGACTAATATATTAATCATAAGCTGGAAAGTATCATTTAAAAAAAAAATCTCCTTAAAGTAGAGCACACAGAATTGTTGTCTGTAACTTGAGAAGGCAACATGTATTTCATGTTATGCAAGGAGTTTTTAAATCACTATTTAGAAGATACTATTTAAAACTTACTAAAGATAATGGAGAAAAAAGAATTACAGAAGCTAGAATTAAACAATAAGGCTAAATTATTGCACACATTATCCTGTATAAAAACATATATTATTCATAGCAAAGATACAGTAAGCCATACAAAGCATCAAATTAAAAACAAATGGATGATTTAAAGAAAAAATAAAATTCTTGAAAATTGAAATGTAATTTATACATAACCACGGAGTCAAAACATTTATTAGAAATAATGCAATAATGCAAATAATACATCAGCAGTATCATCAGGAATGTGTACACACATATTTTCTTGAAACAGTCAATATTCATATATGTGTGTATATATATGTATATATGTGTGCGTATATATATATTAAGAAGTCATTCTACAGAATATTAAGTTCCTAAAAACTGTTTTTATGTTTTATGCCATGTGCTCTAATTCAAATTATATTCATAGTATTGTGTTTTTAGAAGATGACTGTTTCAATGCCTGTCATTAGATAGAATAAGGTTTGCTTCCTCCTAAAGGTAGTAGACATGAAAAGCAAAAATAAAAACAAAAAAACCCAAAAAACAAAAAAACCCCGCACAGGTGTTGTAAGCAATCGGAGATGACCCCAAAGATCTTGGCCCTCTGGTAGTCTCACCCTTGTGTAATTGCCTACCGTTGATTGGAGACTGGACCTATTAACTTTTAAGAAGGAGAATGTAGAAGCGATGGGCTATCACTTCCAAGATTAGAGCTCCAAAGGACTTGGCTTCTGTCCTGAGTGTTTCCTGTCTCTCACCAAAAGCAGCCATATTGTGAAGGCACTCAGGCAGCCTATGGAGAGGTCTAGGTGATTAAGGAGGCAAGCCTTCCCTTACCCATGTGTGTGAGCTTCAGAGAGTATTATCCTACAATAGCCTAGTCTTGAGTTGCCTGAAGTTCAGTCCAACAGCTTGTCTGCCACCTCATGAGGGACCCTGAGCCAGAGGCACCCAGCTAAGCTGTGCCCATATTCCTACATGCAGAAACTATGAGGTAATAGGAGTATTGTTTTAAATCTTGAAATTTGGGAGTAACTTTTTACATAGCTGTGCAAAGCCCCTGTAATAGAGTAGAACAGAAGTAAAAACTAAAACTCAAGAGGATCATCATTATTTTCTTTCCCATTCCAAAAATATTGCTTTTGAGAAATAGCTCATAGCTAAAGGTCAAAATCAATCTTGGCTTCCCTTTTAAAAACTTGTGTTTGCTTCCCAGAAGAGTATTTATATTTCCATAACTTTAAGGCCACAGGTTTCATGTATGTTTTAAATAATAAAAATCACTCTGCAAATTACATTGCTTTTTACTTCTTCTAATCACCTGGGATAATGGAAGAGAAATTACTTGCCAGTTGAGTTCCCTCGAAGTAACACGCCACAGCTAATCAGTGTTCTTGCTCTGTAGTTACAGAGAGACTGTGAGCAAAGGGGTTCTGCTTTATGATGCTGCAGGACTACCATTATTCACCCCTGGTTTAACACCATGTAGAGGTGGCAATAGGAAATCTAATGAAGAAACCATCAAGCCTGGAGTAGTAATTTCGGGAGAAATCATGCATGGTTGTTTGAATAGGGTTGAGTAAGAATTGACATTTTACGTTATTGACTGTTGTATAGGTGCCTTACCCTCTCGTCCTTTGTACATTTATGCTGTGATTCCTTCTGTTTGAGTAAGCAATAGAGCATATTATCACCAAAGCCCTATCTTTGTGCCAGACTTTCTTCTGTAGCTGTTCCAGTAATATTTAATTTTTTTTTAACAACAGTCTCTAAAAAGGCTCTGAGAAGCTTTGCTACTTTTGGTCTTTGTTTTTGTTCTGTTTTCCTATAAAAGAAGATTACCTAAATTAGAATACTCAGATTTTTTTTCCTTCTTTATCTGTAATATTTTTCCCTCCAATTGAAATGAAGGAGAAGCTTTTACATATTTTATTGGAGTTGTGATATACACATTAAGTCAAATTCTCCTCTTTTGTGAAAGGTGAGCTCAGGCTTGTCAACAAACTTGAAGCAATGCTATTATAAGCACATAAAATCTGCATCGGGTAATTTATAACATCTTGTCCTATTAAAAAAATCGATCTACTTGAACTTCAAAGGAGATCTAAGTACACTTTCTTTAAACTAACTTGAAATATTGAATGTTTTAGCCTAGCTTTTAAAACTTTTTGAAGTTCATAGGAAAAAATCTCTTTAACATCGATTTATTAGACCTTTGTTATCTAATACAAATTGAAATATTTCTATTACTTTCATGTATCTTTTAAAAACTATTTATAGAAGATAGAAATGCATTCTGTTTTATGAAGCTAAGGAGGCTATTTCTATTTCAGGGATTTAAAACAGTGAGTCATTGGTATAAATGCCTGAAGAGAATTGCTTAATCACTAACTGAAATTTAACGTGGCCATTTTTAAAACCATGATTCATCATTCTTAGTTGAAAATCTATAGCTGAGGCAACTATTGTTTATTTCCTTGAGTACTCTAGTCAAATGCCAGCATAGTTTTATTTTTAATGAGCGACTTTTTAAAGCAAATTTAACCACAAATCACAAACCAAATTAAAACAAACCGAATTTCTCAAATATCTAAAAGCAAAATTATTTCAGTTCTTAAGGATCTAACTTCTGTAATCCTGTTTAAAATGTAGACTCTGTTGCCCCATGGCAAGGACACTAAAGCAGTGCATTTAGCTGATAGGTCTCTAAGAGACCAATTGAAGCTATTCAGTTCAGACGGTAGAAAAGAATTTAATCCAGGTGCCTTATTGAGTGATTTCTTAGCTTAATCAAGAGGGCTGCAAAATATGGCTGGTGATATTTCATCTGAGATATAATTGTTGAAGAACTAGACTCCTGTCTGGAGATTAAAGATGCACTGATAGAATACTCATTTCCTTATTCTCCCATTTAAATAGCTACTTCTCATTGTGGTCTATCTCCATCAATAACTGTAAACTTGTAAACATTCTCAGATTGTTCTGAACAGTGATGCTAAGTGGAGAATATTGCATAAGGGGTCTGTGCCCAAATTTCAGTAGCCCTCCAGCTTACAGAAATAAAAACATGCCTTCCCAATAGTTTCAGAGTTGCTATTCTGGAATGATATAAAGTCCAAAGTCTGGTTTCTCTACTAGGTTTTCCTTCCTAAACATTTTCAACATATTATTGAACAAGGCTTGACTACTCCACAAAACTGTCCAGGTGATTGCTGACCTCCTTCAGAATTGCTGCTGCAGAACCCTAGGGGCCCCTGCAATCAACTGCGTGTGTAGTTTCCTCCCTCAACACACCAGACTGTGTGAATTCCAGACTTGGCTCTACATGTGACCACGGGAGACACACTGCATAGTAACAAGAGAAATGCAATGAGAACATGGTACACACTGGTCATAAGGGATTATGTCTTCTAGGCGGTTCCTAGATTTGCAACCTCCGTCTTGAATTCTACACATCCTAGGTAGGACACAGAAGTCTTCCTTTACTCACTGGATTATTAAAAAATATTTTTTAATGTCTATTTTTGAGACAGAGTGTGAGGAGGGGAGGGGCAGAGAGAGAGGGAGGGAGACAAAACATCTAAAGCAGGCTCCAGGCTGAGCTGTCAGCACAGAGCCCAACACGAGGCTCAAATCCACAAACTGTGAGATCATGACTTGAGCCTAAGTCAGACGTCCAACCGACTAAGCCACCCAGGTGCCCCATCACTGTATTATTTCAGTAGTACAGGAAGGAGAGGATGCTAACTCAATACACATGTATAGATTTGAAGTGAATACTGGATTTATTGATGAAGTGGAGGTGGAGGTGCTACCTGATCAGATTACCATAGAACTCTATGATGGAATGGGTGTGGGAAATAAAGAAAAGCTATTTTCATGATGTTGAACGTCTGGAAACCCACTCTCACCCACAGTCAATGCATTGGTATTCTGGTTTTCATTTAACACTCTACAGACTCAAAGGGCTAGAATGAAAGGCACCATTCATTATCCACCTCTTCACAGTTATCCTATTCTCTTAAAAGCTCAAATGGTTAAACAATTTTTGTTTAAAGGGACAGGTTGCAATTTGCTTCCTTAGATTAATAAAGTTGCCCAAGTAGATTTTATCATGTACAAAGTCAATAGCTGGATGCTTGTTTAAATGGACGTAGAAAACATAGTGAATCAGCCATGAAATCCCAACAAGATAGTCTGTTACTACATTCTGTAAAATGGCTAGACAGATTTTCACTGAATTTATTTATTTTTCATTGAATTTAAAGGGCAGGTTCATAATATATTTGACATTCTTCAGCAAAGCCAACACTATGGTAAAGGAGAGACCCTGATGATGCAATGCTAAGTAAGAGGTCTCTCTTCTGAATATTTCCTCAGAGATCTTCCTGACCATGATTTGTAAAAACAAAATGAAACAAAACAAAAACCCTCATTGAACATCTCAACCTCCTTTTTATTTCTTCACAGCTTTTATTAGTGTGGCCAAGTTATAAATTTACTATTTTACTTTTTCTTGCCTGCCTCTTCTTCTTCAGATCCAAAATAGAGGGTAAGTTTTGCTATGTGTTTTGCTTACCACTCACTGTACCTCCAGCACAGACTAGCACCTCATACACACGAAGCAAGCACTTAAGATATCTTGTGAAAGGTGTACATGGATGTATAAATGTTCCACACCTGCTTCTGGCTGTGGTCACTAGTAAAATCAGTCATTTAGCTTCTATTCCAGGTTAGCCTTTTAAAGACCAAAAAGAGAAATGTCAACTTCCAAGTTATTACTGACATTCCTCAACTAGTGTGTGATTAATGATTATATTAGCACATGGGCTACCATCGTACTTCATCAGTAACACAACATTAGGAATAGAGTCCTGGAATGAGTAACAAAATACTTAAATAAAAAAGACTTACAGATGGAAGTTAGAGTAAAAATAATACTACTTTTTCTGCTTCATGTTTTAAAATTCTGCCAGTTCAAAGAAATATTGAGGAAAATAGTGTTATACTCAATGATGGATATGATGGTCATTAACTGTAATACAAAAATTAAGAACTTTCAGTATTTTAATAATTGGCAAAATAGATTAGCAGTTAATAGTTGATAATATTGTAATAACGTTGGGTGGTGACAGATGGCAATAGACTTATTGTAGGGATCATTTTCTAATGTATAAAAATTTCAAATCCCTAGGATGTACCCCTGAAAGAGAATACTGTATGTCAATTGTACTTCAATAAAAAAGAGACTACATTACCTAAGCAACTTATTATGAAAAGCTGTTTCATGCAAACTGAGGTTTTTAAAAAGTTTAGAAATTATACTAGACCCAGAATTAAAAAGAACTATATTTATCTCATAATTATTTACTTCCACTTACACCCTACTTGTTTCAAGAAAAGTCCTACCTAAAATTCTTCACATATTTGAGAATGAAATAAAGTTAAAACAGTAACTTTGCCACCTCAAATTTCCCTGAGGAGAAATATCACCAAAATCACTTATGGCATCTATAATAAATTATCGTTCATCTGGTCTGAAAAGGAAAAGTACAAAAAAAAATGTTAAGGTAAATGAGGTACCAACAACATATTCTGTTTCCACAAATCAAACTGTATAATAAGCCTTAAAAAATGCATTGTGTGTAAAATATGTTCAACAAAAGTAAACTTGCTCTAAAACAATTCCTTAGAGTGTTCACTTTATGGAGGTTAAAGTGTTAGTCAAATTTACTGAAATAATTGTGCTGGAACACCATGTATTTTGACTAATGAAGAACAAGTTGTTTTGGAGAGCTACCCAAGGTACAAATGAGAGAGAAACAACTTGTTTTCTTAATAATAATAAAAACTGTTGTTGAAAAAGATTTTCTGAACAATTTCTCCTGCAAAATATGTTTGGTGGTATTTACTGAGCCAGTTGCAAATCAGCACTTACTGGGATGTCCAGCTGTACAAAGCAAAGACAGCAAGAGTGAGCTAGTAACTGGCGGTGTTAAGAACTTAATTCCTGCTCTATGTATCAGTAACATTGGAAATTGTACTACAATTTTAAATAGTAAAATTGAACTTAAAATATTTTGATAGTTCTAAATTCTTTATCACACGTGTTCTTTCTTTAATTTATATGTCAAGGAATATATTGATTTTAAGACGCAAAAATTATCTTTCAGCAAAAATCACTGTTGTGTGATATGATAAGTAGTTTCATGCTTGAGCTCTCAGTTCTTAAGACAATGCAGATGCTCTGAATTTTATACTGAATCTTGATCATGTGGCCCTTCCACCAGGATAACTCTATTTAGAGGGATTCCTGGTGAGTAGTAGCACATGGAATTTATTTAACAATGTTTTAGGATTTGTAATTGCAGCCAGTCACATCAGTTTGTCTACAATCCTCACTGTCCTTTTCAAAGCATTAGCTTGACCCATGTTATTTTCACAATAAGAAGATCTTTGATACTGGGTTGTTTTATATAAATGTGCTGTGAAATGGCCTTTGAAAATGGCACAGCTTCTTTGATAAGGGTACAAGTTTCAAAAAACACCACTCTCAACTATTGTATTTTCATACATACTATGATGCATGGTGAGCATAAACATTTTAAGAGTAGGAAATTTGCATGAGAAAACATTGAAAGTAGCATTTTATCAAGGAAATAAATTTTGCTTAGCTTTCTCTTGGTCACACTTCTATTCAACCTGATTGATAAGAATGGTCTTAGTCACCAACTTAATAATTTCTTCATGTATCATGGACTTCCAGCAAAATGAAGAGACAATCTTGTTTAAAATTAGAATTCTTGTTTTTTTCTGGCTTTGGTTTGATGGTAGGTATGGACACATTCAACAGTATTTATATGTATCACAGAGAACTCTAATAGAAAATACCTAGAAATTCTAATTATCTCTTTATTTCTGTATTTTCTATTGAACTATATTAGAAAGCCCCTATAACGTATGTAAAAAACATTTTATGTGATGTTTTTATAAAGGAAAACTTTATATATTGAAATCTAAAGAACAAAAAATACAACTCAGTCCATGGTATGAAATTAAAAACAAAACAAAACACAGTATTGGTGATATCTTTTAACATATTTGTGCCTCAATGTTAGATATTTATGCAAAAGGAAAACCTTTAACAGTCTTAAATCTTGCCCCTTATTACAAATCAAAATCACGGAGAAAGTTAAACAGACTTTTGAAAATTACTTATGTTTTTGACTCAGTATGCCTTCGCCATCATTATCACCTGACACATATTAAAGGCCTTTTTTCTACTGCAAAGAATGTTAAAATTTTTCTCTGAAAGTAGTATCAGACTGGGTTTGAGAAAACAAACCACTACAATTATTATGGGATGAGAAACTTCATGTAGGAATAAGGCTTTCCACCCACACAGAAGAAGCTGAATCAAGTTCTAAAGATCAGGAAGGCGGCACCCAGTCATCAGATACCACAAACACTAACTTACTACAAAAGCACGAGATGCTGGAGCAGAGGAAACAGACAGGCAGACAGCTCAGGGAAGCCTATAAACTGCATGGCAGGAAGTGTTCTGGCCACACGCCCCATCAGGGACCAGTGTGAGACAGAAAATCCTGGCTTCCACTAAATATCCACTTTGCAAATCTTTCATTGGCTCCTCTCCTCAGCAAATAGCCATGAGCAGCACAAGAAAGGAATTGTGAGAAATGGAATTGCAGCTTTTGAAGAAATCATTGATGGTGCTAAGGGGACAACCACCTTTCCAGTGTCAAAAATACTCTACTGGTGTATTTTTAGTATATTCACAGCATATCAACATTGAAGTAAAAATGTTAAATTCCCAATACTCTCTAGACTTTGTCCAGAAGAGAAGGGGCCTATAAAGGGGATGGTTAAAGCACAGAGTCCTGTAGAAAGGGACAGAGACCTTTGCCAGATGCTTATAAAAGTTTTAATTTAGGGCATCTGGGTGGCTCAGTCAGTTAAGAGTCTGACTCTTGGTTTCTGCTCAGTTCATGATCTCACCATTTGTGAGTGTGAGCCTTGCAGAGGGTTCTGCACTGATAGTGTGGAGCCTGCTTTGGATTCCCTCTCTCAAAAATAAACTTTTAAAAATTGTTTAAAAAGAAAGCTTTAATCAAAGTAGATACACATAGGGGCACCTGGGTGGCTCAGTTGGTTAAGTATCCTACTTCGGCTCAGGTCATGTCCTCACATTTGATGCGTTTGAGCCCTGAATTGGGCTCTTGGCTGTCAGTGCAGACCCTGCTTCAGATCATCTCTCTCTCTCTCTCTCTCTCTGCGACTGTCCTGCTCGCTCACATGTGTGGATGCACTCTCTCAAAAATAAGCAAAACATTTAAAAACAAAACAAAGTGACTACACAACAGGATTCCAGAAAGACTGGAAAAATATCCTTTTTCAAATGCTGGGCTGCTGGACAGATACTTACTGTACTCAATCTTTTCAATTTAAATGTCTTTATTCCTCCTTTAAAATATAAATGTTCTACAATGGATTGTCTTGGAGGAGGAGCTACCAAGATCATTATAATCAATTCAGAGTCTGAGAGGTTTCTGCATGTGGATGGTTGGGATTAACTCTCATTCTGTGCAATGAAAAGTACCTTCCAGTGTTAGAAGCTAATGACCAACTTTCCAAATGGATGGCACAGGAATGCTGACCCTGTCTGTATAGTATCGTTAAATACCTGTCCTGGTGGAAGGAGCATTGGAAGCACTCTCTTTCACTCAGTCACCTCTGCAACAGAAACTATCAAACCCAATTATTATTTTTTTTTAATGTTTTATTCACTTCCAGGAGAGAGAGAGAGACAGTGTGAGCAGGGGAGGGTCAGAGAGAGAGGGAGTCACAGACTGAAACAGGCTCCAGGCCCTGAGCTGGCAGTCAGCACAGAGCCCGACGCAGGGCCCGAACCCACGAACCACGAGATCATGACCTAAGCGAAAGTCGGACGCTTAACCGACTAAGCCACCCAGGCGCCCCAAAACCAATTATTTTTTATTCTGTTATCCACTTGGCTAGAATTCTCAGCTCTCTTAAGAGTAGAAAGCCTGTCCCATGTTCATTTGCACAATACGAAGCATAATTTCTCATATACGGGAGATGATCAATAAACATTTTTAAGTGAATCTTTTATATGGAAATCTTAAAATTAGTACATGGCAAGAATACTGTTCTTTTAATTCCCTCCCATTAGTCACTGTGCAGTTGTTTTCTCACTCCTTTAGCCCGGCCCGCCCGCAACCCTCAGTGTGTTCTATTTACGAGTCCCTTATACTTTGTCTTCCTGTTTTTATATTTTTACTTGCCTTTCTGTATGTTCATCTGTTTTGTAGCTTAAATTCCATATAGGAGTGAAAGATTTCTTTTCACGTGACTGACTTATTTTGCTAAGCATAGTATACTCCAGTTCCATCCACGTTGCGAATGGCAGGATTTCAATCTCTTTGATTGCCAAGTAATACTCCATTGTGTATATAGACACATTTTTTTAAAAATTATTTTTAACATTTATTCATTTCTGAGAGAAAGAGAGAGAGTGCACGCGCACACAAGCTGGGTAGGGGCAGAGAGAGAGAGGGAGGGAGACACAGAATCCAAGGCCGGCTCCAGGCTCTAGCCATCAGCACAGAGCCAGACACGGTGCTTGAACTCATGAACCTGAGCCAATGCCAGACACCTAACCGACTGAGCCACCCCGGCACCCCATGGATATACCACATCTTCTTTATCCATTCACCAGTTGATGGACTTTTGGGCTCTTTCCAAATGTTGAGTATTGTCAATAATGGTGCTATAAACATTGGGGCGTATGTGCTCTGGGCTTAGAATGAAGATCAGAAAGCTGCCTGGTCACAAAGATACAAAGGAGAGCCATTCTAAAGCTAACTGGTAGTAAGTGGCCAACTATTTCACAGAAAGTGTTAAAGGCAGTCACTCTATGTAACAATTAATTGATTAAAACTGCATTTTTAGTAAGTTTTGTGATGTTTATTAACAAAGACTGAGGATATGGGTTTTATACATGGTAAGAATATCACAATATAAATTTTTATGTGGTAAAAGAAATCAAAGAATGGACATATAGGGAAGAAACACAACTTAGAAAATACCCAAATGTGATCAGAATAATGACACTTTCCTTTAGCAGTCTGAGAGGTTTCCACTTAGGAAAAAATAATAATAATAATAATGAGAGGGGCACCTGGGTGGCTTAGTCGGTTAAGCATCCGACTTTCACTTAGGTCATGATCTCACGGTTCGTGGGTTCGGGCCCCGTGTCAGGCTCTGTGCTGACTGCCAGCTCAGAGCCTGGAGCCTGTTCCAGTCTGTGACTCCTTCTCTCTCTGACCCTCCCCTACTCATGCTGTCTCTCTCTCTCTCTCTCCTAGAAATAAAATTAAAAAAAAAAAAGAGAGCAGTGGATTGTTGATAAAGAGCAGAGATCAGAGATGGACATCCATGTCTGTCTATTGCTTCTACTTGACAGTCATGTTTCAAGTGAGTCCCAGGGATTATTCACATGTCTGACTTTCAGAAGCCCTTTTCTGTTCATTGTTTTGGTATAAACGACTTCCATGCTAACCATATGGTAGCACTAGTGTTCTGCTATGTGGTATGCATGCATATGTATACAAAAGGCATCATGATTTAAAAAGTGACAGTACAAACAATATTTTCCAACAGTGAAAAACACTTTTTTTTTTTTTTTAAAGAACAGTGATGGTTGTGGTCCTGCGGAAGGATATCAGCTTTTAAACTTCCTCCAGCGTAAACTTAAGCCTAATAATCTACTTATGAGGCCATAATAGTATAGTGTCTTCAAATTAGGTGGAAGGTCTGTGGACACGTTTAGCAATGTATCTCACTGATACTAAAATTGTATTACCCATTATAAAATAATTGTACCTAGAGGAGCAATAGAGGACACAGTTAATTGAACTGTATGTCTAAATGGTGCACATTTATGGAACATTTACCTTCTTAGAACCCTGGAAAATGCATGTACCTAAAAACAATTATCCTAGTCATAAGGAAAAGTAGGAAAAAATAGAATAGGATGCGTTCCATATACAATTAATGCATTTACATAATTGAGTCTAGTTCCAAAACATTTCTCTTTGAAACTCATTCCAGAAAAACAAAGGTGGGAGAGCGAGACAGATATAAATAGGTCTTCTACCTGGGTCTATTTCATTTTATTTGAAAGAAAGTCTTTGTTCCTCTAATTATTTTACTGGTCCCAGATATGTTGGTGAGTATTTTGAGTTCACTTAGAATTTAGGCATGGAGGAGGACACTTGTGGGGATGAGCACTGAGTGTTATGTGGAAACTAATTTGACAATAAACTATTTGTAAAATAAAAAAAATAAAAAATAAAATAAAATGCAAAAAATAAAAAAAAAGAATTTAGGGATTTTTTAAAATGTTAATTACATTTGGGTTTTTATAATCATCATCCTTAGGTTTAAAAAAAACCACAATTCTATCAGTCCACTTTTGACTTGTGGCTCTCCTTAGTGCTCTACCAAAAGCTTAGAATATTGTCTTGTCAAACAATTCAGAGACCAAAACTTCAGCACAAAACTTAAAACTGAGGCTCATCTTACCATGGTACATGGTAGAAAGCTCAAAGTTAGAAAACAGATGTTCTCTCATGATAATTTAACATAGGGCTGTGAGTATTTACCTACTTTGAGCCTTATATTCCTTCTTAATTTTTAGATCAATGAGAGATCCTTTTGTGGGCAACATTTTCTAGTTCTATTACTTTGTGTTATTTGCAGAACCTATATTATGTGAGAAAGACTTTCCGAAAGATGGTGCTTCAAACTAAAGAGCAAGATAAGTCCAATGCTACCATCCTTGAAAATAAAAGAGAATAAAGGAGAAATTCTCCTAGAAGTATTTAAGGAAAAGATTCCTAAAGAAAGGATTCAGACTAGAGAAGAGAGCCAACATGGCAGAGAAGTAGGGGAACCCAAAGTTCCCTCATCCCTCAAACACAACAGTGTCGAGGCCAAAGGACTTTGAACTCCAAGAGTACAGGCTGCAGAGTGACAGAGATGTCTCCTGGGGCCCCTGGGGACAAACCCGGAAGGCCGTAGGTGTGTGATTGCCAACTGGGAGAAATAAAATGGGCATTATAAGCATGGAGGGGAGGGATCCCCTTCTGCAGAGACACCAAGGGAAGAGAAAGAAAGGATGTGGAAGTGCAGGGCCGTATTTGGAAAGGAGAAAAACCACAGACCGAGGACAGGGAAAGATCCAATCTTTAACTGCAGGGCTTTCTTAGGACTGGGACCAGCTGCCCAGTTCATGTACCTGGGGAGGAGGAGCTAGTCACCAGCCCCGGCCCGGTAACTAGCTCAGAGGCACAGTCCACAGTGGGAGAAAGCAATCCCCTCCCTGGAGTGCTGTGAGAAGCAGGTTTACAACCATTCAAAGGAAAAAGACTGTCTGCACCCACCAGCCAAAGGCCGTTTATTGGAGGGGTGGAACAGCACTTTCCCAGAACGAGGGTGCAAAGTGGGACCCATTAAGATATTGGCATTTAAATCCCAGCCTAGCGCCAGGATATATATATATATATGTATATATATATATAAAATCTTCTTCATTTTATCTTTATCTCTTCCCTACTCCTCTAGTCTGGATATTCTGTGTTTTTGGTTTGTTTAAGCAGACATATTTAATCTATTCTCTTGACACATGCTCTGCACCTCCTTTATTTTCCTTTCTCTCTCTCTCTGGACTAGGCCATATAGTTTCTCTGTCTGGACAATTTTCTTTTCTTTTTCCCTGAACCTGTCATTTCCCTCTTTGTATGGGATAAGGCTTCTTCCATCAGTACCCCCTCCACCCTGTTGTTTACTTGTAGCTGGTGTTTCTGTTTTGTGTGAGAGTGTGTGTGTGTGTGTATGTTTTCCTTTCTAGGGCTACTTCAATGAACAGATCAAAGCACACCTGGTGAAGGGTCTGAAACATCACTACTAGTAGGGAGATAAAGTAATGAAAGTCACAACAGAGACCAAGTAACAAAGTCCAAAAACCACCTCCTGAAGGGCCAGGCCTTAGGCAGTGTATGGCCCCTCTTTAATATAGTAGGGCTTATAGGTGCAGAACTCATAACAAGCTTTTAAAACACATAAGGGACAGAAAACAAGCCAAATGTTAAAATCAAAGAATTCTCCTCAAATGAAATTCTAGGAAATGACAGCTAAGTAATTGATCAGAACAGATATAAACAATGTAACCAAAGAATTTAGAATAATAGTTATAAGATTATTATGGCTGGACTTGAAAAAAGCATAGAAGACAGCAGAGCTGTTGCTGTAGAGGTCATGGAACTAAAAAATAGTCATGATGAATTAAAAAATGTTGTAAATCTGGTGCAACATAAGCTAGAGGTGGTGACAGCAAGGATTGAAGAGGCAGAGGGGAGAATAGGTGAAATAGAAGATAAAATTATGGAAAAAGATGAAGCTAAGAGAGAAGTTTTCTGGACCGCAAAGGGAGAATTAGAGAACTAAGTGATTTAATGAAATGGAATAATATCCATATCATGAGAGTGTCAGGGGAAAAAGAGAGAGAAAGGGGTGGAAGGTGTATTCGAACACACCACAGCTGAGAACTTTCCCAGTCTGGGGAAGGAAACACACACTACAGTCTAGGAGGCAAAGAGCACTCCCTTCAGACATAACTTGAATCAATCTTCTACAAGGCATATCATAGTGAAACTGGCAGAAAACAAAGAAAAAGAATTCTGAAAGCAGCTAGGGATAAACAGACCTTAACCTACAAGGGTAGACACAAGAAGTGTAGTAGCAGACCTATCTATTGAAACTTGGCAGGCCAGAAAAGAGCAGCAGGAAATATTCAATGTACTGGATAGGAAAAATATGCAGCCAAGAATCCTTCCTACAGCAAGGCTATCATTCAGAATAGGAGGAGAAATAAAGGTTTTCCGGAGCAAACAAAAATTGAAGGAATTCATCTCCACTAAACCAGCCCTACATGAGATCCTAAGGGGGACTCTGAGTGGAATGTTGCAAAGACCACAAAGTACCAGAGACCTCACTAACAAGCGTGATACCTATCAATAACACAATGACTCTAAACCAGTCTTTCAATAATAACACTGAATGTAAATGGACTAAATGCTCTAATCAAAAGACATAGGGTATCAGGATGGATGGAAAAATAAAAATAAAAAAGACCCATCTCTTTGCTGTCTACAAGAGACACATTTTAGACCTGAGGACACCTTCAGATCGAAAATGAAGGCATGGATAATGATCTATCATGCTACTGGAAGTTGAAAGAAAGCTGGAGTAGCCATACTTCAAACTTTTAAAACTAAATTTTAAAGTAAAAGGCTGTAACAAGAGATGAAGATTATAGGGTCTATCCATCAAGAAGAACAATTATAAATGTTTATGCACTGAATTTGAAAGCACCCAAATATATAAATCAATCACAAGCATAAGCAATCTTATTGGTAAGAATTTGGTAATTGCAGAGGACTTTCATACTCCACTTACAGCAATGGATAGATCATCTAGGTGGAATATCAATAAAGAGACAATGACCATGAAGGATACACTGAACTCGATGAACTTGACAGGTATATTCTGAACTTTTCATTCTAAAGCAGAAGAATACACATTCTTCTTGAGTGCACATGGAACATTCTTCAAAGTAGATTACATACTGGTTCATAAGACAGGCCTCAATAAATATAAAAGAATTGAGATCATACCACGTACGCTATGAAACTTGAAATCAACCACAGGAAAAGTTTGGAAAACTTCCTAAAGCATGGAGGTTAAAGAACATTCTACTAAATAATGAATGGGTCAACCAGACAATTAAAGAATAAATTTTAAAATATATGGAAAAAAATGAAATTGTTGAGATCAAAAAAACAAGGAAAATAGAAATAGTCACTTCCAAGTGGAGCCTAAGAGACTAGATGTTATCTAGTAGCTTAGATGTAATTCTGAAACAGAAAAGGTACATTAGACAAAAACTAAGGAAATAGAAGTATGAGCTTTGACTAACCAGAATTATCAATATTGATTCATTTTAAGAAATATCATACTAATATGTAATGCTAATAAGGTGAGTGAGGTGTGAGGTATGAGGAAACCCTCTGTACCGTCTTCACAATTTTTCTGTAAATCTAAAGCTGTTTCAAAAATAAGCCACCTTAAAGGGGAAAAGATCTTCTGGTTTTGAACATGTCAAATCTTATTCTCACTCACTACCCATATAGATCTTGTGTTAGGTAACCTCTGGCATCACACACTTACCATATCAACTGAGAAAGTGCAATAGGCAATAAGAATATTCCTGGAAGCCATCCATTTACAGAATGCTAGCAATAATCTAGTTGAGAATCACCTAATATCCCAATAAAGTCAAACTTTATGTATCGCCAAGTCTATTTTTCCTTTGCCAGACCCCTAAAATGCTTGCAACTACTCTAATGTGACCTGACATAAGCAAAGTGTGGTAGAGTGGAAGTCACTGTAGAAAAAGGCAGTGCTCTTAACAAAATGCAGTAGAATGCATTATTTCCATGAGTTTTTAAAAGGATTTGACAGGTCCAGCTTCTGGAAATACCAAAGTCTCATATAGGAAATTAAAACATCTTTCAAAGACAATTATGCTTTCTGACTAGACAAATTATTTTTTTAAAGTAACTTTCAAAGTGCTGGAGAGTGAATAAAACTAGTTAGAAATCACAGGTTACATGGTCTTTAAGAGAAGAGAAATAGACCGTGTAAAACTAGATCTATCGAGCTTTTCTTTACTAAATCATTTCCGTGATACATATCTCAAACAGTGAAGTCCCAATGGACTAAGAAGTCAGAGGCCAGAACTCAAGGTCAAAAGCGGATGGAAAGTGAGGAAAAAATGCTATTTAAAAAGAGTCCTGAATGTAAACCCAAATTCCCAAAACTCACATTCAAGATTCCCCAGACCTTTAGCCATTCCTTGAACTATGCCCACACTGGGGGAAACCCCAACCAGCTCAGAAAAAGCAATAGCAGGAAGGCTAAAAGAACGGAGTATCAACAGCACTGAGGACTAAGGAGGCAGAATTTAGAGTTTAACTCCTGCTAAGTTAAAAGTATTTTTGAAGAAATTATAAGGGAACTCTAAAATTTATATGAAAATGTGTACACTGGGGATTGCCAAAACAATCAGAAAAACAGAATAGATTAGGAAGAGTGTTTACCTCTGAGTGGGATAGAAGTCCTGGGGACACAAGATAATTTGCTGGCATGATAGGAATGTTGTATGTGTCTTGACAAGATTACTACTTACATGGGAATATACATTTGCCAAAATTCATTGATGTGTACATTTTAAATCCATGCACTAGATTTTTGCAATTTAATCTTCAACTAGAATACTGGAAAATAATAAGGCGATTTCAACACATTTCCTGTCTTTAGAGGAACTTGTGCAACTTAGAGGCTCTGAAACTTCCCCTTTAGTAGGCTCATGACAAACCCATCTCGGTGGCTTTGGTTTGTGGCCCTCTGGTTTCTGTCCACACAGCCACTGGGGTGAGCAGCCCTCTCAGTCAGTTCTGCAACTTCCATAATCTCGTGTCCCCATCTGAGAAGCCCTGCAAAGCTTTGCCTGATCATGTGCTTTTCTGGAGCTCTAAGAAATTTAACAGAGTTGTGACATGCTCCATGCCCTGTGCTTTTCTACAGGTCAGGAAAAATCATAGTACTTTACTTGCAATGCTGGAGACATAAGGACGTGGTATGAGATCAACAGTTTGCCTTTGGACCCTCTACCCAGACATACCATGCTAACATTTCTTCTACTCTGGTTTGATCGTGACCTTAGAAGAAGCTGGAGCTCTTGCCATTTCTCCAGTGTCTAACTGCATTACAAAGACAAAGGTACACTAGGTCTTTGGACCTTCAAGGTTTTTTTTTTTTTTTAATGTTTTATTTATTTTTGAGAGAGAGACAGTGTGAACAGGGCAGGGCCAGAGAGAGGGAGACACAGAATCTGAAACAGGCTTCAGGCTCTGAGCTAGCTGTCAGCACAGAGCCCGACGCAGGGCTCAAACCCACAAACTGCAAGATCATAACCTGAGCTGAAGTCGGATGCTTAACCGACTGAGCCAATGAGGTGCCCCTGGACCTTCAAGTTTTTTTAAAAAATCATCTCCTTTTTAGTTGGGCTCATCTAAAAATCATAAGAGAATAAAGGGCATAAGAATCTCTCCAGTCACAGAGGCCTTCCCTTAGGTGTAAAGATTAGACTTCTGAAGCCTCATTCTACTTCTTAACATCTCTGCAACCTGGGAAAGGTAACTTATTTCAGGTCTGTATAAGGTTTTATATAATACCACAGATACAGCTTCATAAAATGTGTATGACCATAGCATGTATCTCCTAGTGTTTTAGAGGATTAAATGAAAAAAAATGTAAGGTACTTTAAAAACAGTATTAGAGAGTAAGAAATCAAAACAAATTATTATCAGTTACTCAAACTATAGTTTTGAAAGAAATGAAGATTTTTTTTTAACCAGGATTACAAAATTCTGTGGTGACTTACTCAGGCACTGTTCATAAATATCCATAAAAGTATGGATGAATAGGGAGCAAAAAGTGTATAGGGAAAAATACAATATTTTAATATATAAAAATATTACCCTGATTCATTTCTTCAGGCCACTGTTTTCTATGTAGAGAAAATGGCATCAGGTTATTGGAAGGATTGCACTGGAAAATAATGCATTCGAATTTCCTAGCACAATGACTGATACACAGTAAGTTCAATAAGTTAAGTGAATTCACTTGTACAATCATTTTTTCTCATGAACCCAGAGAAGAATTATTCATATATGAAAACATTTGTCAAGAGTAAAATGTGGGTGCCTGGGTGGTTCAGTTGGTTACGCATCTGACTTCAGCTCAGATCTTGATATTACAGTTTGTGATTTTGAGTCCCACATTAGGCTCCACATTGATGGTGCAGAGCCTGCTTGGGATATTCTCTCTCTCTTCCCCGTCTAACCTTTCCCCTACTCACACTTTCTCTCTCAAAATAAACTTAAAATAAAGTGTAACAAGAGCCAATAGCTATTTCTGAAAGTACTGACCCAAGTAAATTAACCATTCAATAAGAGTACTGAGCCCCTTTCTCCCCTAATAACTTACATTAACATACTACAATCTATTTAATAAAATCCTAGTATAGTAATTATCTGAAATAATCTTCAAAACCTGGGAGATAGGTATTATCTCTTTAATGAAAGGCTACAAGTCCTGTGGGGGTGACACACAGGTAAGCGTCAGAGCTGGAATGAAAACCTGTGAATCTTGATTCAAAGTCTCTGGGCTCTTCTACCAAGGCAGAACTTTTTCGCTTGCAAAAAATAGAGCAAGCTATTTCCAGTCCTTCCCAACTAGTCCCAATTAGGACTCCCCCGAGAGCTCTCTTATCCAAGTTTTTTCTGGCTTGTTCTTCCATGAAAGTTTTTGCCCCTTATTTTTCTAATTAGTTTTGAAACAGAATGATCTTGTGCATTCTTTCCACAGGGTCTGAACTAGCACAGAGACTAGAAGAAAGGTGACAATATGTGGTGGGGATGGGAGGTATGAGCACTTAAGTAAGAGAAATAAATGGAATTTAAATGGGTATGTCAGTTCAGAAATGGGCAGGAAAGGACCAAGAAAATAGTTTTCATTTATCTTCCTTTTAATCAAAGCCTGCATTTGAGGAGATGAGGTCCATCCTTCAAGGCAGAAGGCTAAGGACTCTGTAATTACTAGATATTAATCTATGGTAGAACCAAGTCTACTGTCCACATCTTTCCTAAAATGAGGAAAATTCATCTTTTAAAGACACATCTTTAGCTTACCTTCTGGATAGATGAAATTTTATATCTAGTAACTGATATTTATCAGATATCAGATTTTGCCAGTGTTCATTTGTACAAATATTGTAAACTAACCACAATATTGATGAATAACGAAAATCTGTAAAAACAGAGGGCCTGTGAAACAGGATTAAAAAAAAGTACTTAGTAATAGAAGAAGTATTTCCTGTATTAGTGTTGATATATAAAAAGTTAAAATGGATTTGCTACACTGAATTTTAAGGTTCTGATCAACACATGATATTGCAATTTTGGGTGGATTTTAATAAGTTCAAGTATTTATTAGGATACAATAAAATTATCTATGTGGAAGCATGTTATTTGTTTTGTTAGATCTTACTGAATCATAGAACTATGAAATCGAATGCAGAAGTGATTATTGTTTTTTAACAGCACCATATATATTTATGATTAAAAAGCCATGGAGGGGTACCTGGATGGCCCACTCCGTTGAGTATTTGACTTTGGCTCAGGTCATGATCTTACACTTCTCGGGTTCGGGCCCTACATGGAGTTCTGTGCTGACAATTTAAAGCCCGGAGCCTGCTTCATATTCTGTCTCGCTCTCTCTGCCCCTCGCCCACTCACACTGTCTCTCTCTCCCTCTCAAACATTAAAAACAAAACAAACAAACAAAAAAAAACAGTCATGGAGTTTTAGATACTGAAGTCCTGGTGTTTAAATACAAAGTTAAGTAGGGGTGCAAGCATCCGACTTCGTCTCATGTCAGGATCTCATGTTTCATGAGGTCAAGCCCTGCGTCAGGCTCTTTGCTGACAGCTTGGAGCCAGGAACCTGTTTCAGATTCTGTGTCTACCTCTCTCTCTGCCCCTCCTCCACTCATGTTCTCTCTCTCTCTCTCACTCTCTCTCTCAAAACAAACATTTAAAAAATACAAAATTAAGGATCACTAACACCTTCGTTACAGGGGATAAAGTGAATCATCTGAATCTGGTCTTGCTGGACAGGAGGTGAAAAGGCATCCCAAATCAGTTTTTAATGATTCCATGCCTCAGTCAACAGTGATGTAAAATAACATGGGGAGGTCTAAATTCTGCAACAACAATTTATTCATTAGTTAGCATTGTTTTGTTTTTTAAAAACCCACGGAGCAGAGCTTTAAATAAAAACTCACTAGCTGAAGATAAAGTTCATAAAAGGTCTAGCTAATCGTAATAAATTCAAGTAATCAAGAATATGATCAAAACCAATGGTAGGAGTTACCTAAGAGATCACCAAAAAGTGAAATGTGTTACCTGCTCTCTGGGAATAGAATTAAGTCTTAAGTCATGAGTGTTGATTTCAGGAGGTTTCCATCTGGCCTAAGATTTCACAATTAGGGCTTACTGTTTCTTCATCAAAACGGGAAGGAACTCTTCAAGGGCGCCTGGGTGGCTTAGTCGGTTAAGCGTCCGACTTTCGCTTAGGTCATGATCTCGCGGTTCGTGGGTTCAAGCCCCACGTCGGGCTCTGTGCTAACTGCCAGCTCAGAGCCTGGAGCCTGTTTCAGTCTGTGACTCCCTCTCTCTCTGACCCTCCCCTGCTCATGCGCGCTCTCTTTCTCTCTCCTAGAAATAAAACATTAAAAAAAAAAAAACTCTTCAGACACATCTGGTATCCTTGGGTCTTTCTTGGTTTGGCCTGGGTCCCGATTAGAGACAACTAAGTCATGATGGGGTCTCACAGGCATTTTGGAATGAAGAGTTGGTACCTGTTTTGGGAATCCACGCCTCTTTTCCTTGCTTCCAGATTTACACTGCTAGCAACTCCGTATCACCTCACGGGGTAGGGAGAGATTGCGGGCTATGTGAGGACCACATGGTGTCTCCATCATTGTTCTCTATCCCCTTAAGTCTCCTGCTGCTTCATGGCCTAGGTCAGGGACAGGGGAGAGGTCTTCTCTGGTGGGAAAATCTCCATAACTTCCCGAGACCTGCCTTCTGATAGTTCCTTAGAAATTCAGGAAAATAGGTTTTTCTTCACAAAGTCTGGCAATTCAAGAACATTTCTGATGTGCACTAAAAACCCCATTTTGGATAACAGAGGTTAGATAATAAATGCCTTACTCCAACAATTGTTATGCCCTGTCCATCACCCTGTAGGCTTTACCTCTTCCTTCTCCCCAGAGATTAAGGTCTCAGGAAACTGTGAAGAACTGTACATAAAACTACACAGAAAAGAATATATTAATATCTCTTATATCTTTTCACACATGCATGGATAATTGCTTATTAAATGTCTTGCTATAAATATTGTTTTTAGTATTACTACTTTTGTACTTATTTGCAAGAAAAACTTTGTCCATATTGTAATGAACTTGGTGATATTAGGAAAAAAAGTTACACTGAATTACACAAAGTTTGTGTGTGACAGCCAGATGGAACTTTTCCTTAACAACCCCTTATATAGGCCAAATTGCAGAGAAAGAGATATTGGAAAGAGATGCGCTGTGTTGTATTTACAGGAAATGAGTTGAATACTGGCCTCTTCTGATTCATTATTCACATTTTTGTCTAATTCTTGATTCTGACAATTTTTTAAGACTGGTGATTTTGTGCCTTTGTTATCAACTTTTATGAGTTCTTTATACATTAAAAATCTTTGTCCTATTTATTACAACTCATTTACCTTTAGTTTTAGATTTTATTTGATCATATTTCTTATTTTAATTTCCATAATCCTTTTAGATTAGGTTTGGTAAGTGAATGAACCACAGTTGTCTTATTCTTTAGTTTACCTCAAGTACTTTGAAACACGGGCTATAATTATTTGTTCCTCAATAAACATTGTTGAATCAGTAAATGTTTGAACATTCTCAAGTCCCAGGAAGCTTTGACTATATTAATCTAATTCCTATCACAATCTATGGATACTTAAAAGAAGTTAAACACACCGACAAAATAAAGATTCAATTTTTGCTATGTAGAGTGATTTGGCTTAAATGTTCCTTTTGAACTATAAGGGAAATTTGTACTTTTCATGTAAGTTAGTGGAAATTCAAAAGGACACTGAAAAAGAATGAATGGTTCTACCATCCAAACATAATTACTTACTGATTTTTAAAAATATCTCCTTTTCTCTATGGATATAATTTTGCATTTCATTTATGTTTTTATGTGCCTATGAACATATTGGATGTGTCAATATTTTGTCTTAAAGCTAAGTATATTCCTAATTTGGGAACTGAAGTAGTAACCTTAATAATATATGCCAAGAATGATTGCTTTGTGGGAATATATTTTGTTTATAAATGTATTGTGACAATTCTTTCCCCAAGCTCTCTAACCTCTAAATTCTTCATTTCTGGATTAGTTTTAGACAGTAGTATTAAAAATAAATTAAGATGGGGCACCTGGGTGACTCAGTCAGTTAAGGGTTGGGACTTAGCTCAGGGCATGATCTCACTGCTCAGTGAGTTTGAGCCTCGCATCAGACTGTGCTGACAGATCAGAGCCTGGAGCCTGCTTCTGATTCCGTGTCTCCCTCTCTCTGCCCCTCCCCAGCTCATGCTCTGTCTCTTTCTTTCTCTCTCAAAAATAAATATTAAATTTTTAAAAAATACATATTAAAAACTTTCAGAACTTATTTGAGCCAAAATTCATTCCTATTCAGCAGCTCCAAATGTGAAACGGTTAAGAGCACTCCATAAGAGGAACTTGGGGGAGACGCTTTTAGACAGAATAGGCAGAAGCAAAGTAGGCAAATTATTGATAGGCTATAGCTTAAAGCTTTGTTGGCTGTTTGTGATTAGCTGTCCTTAGGTTTCAAGTTTGTAACCTTAAGATACTTATGAGTTTAGATTACAGTTTGCTTAGGTAGACTATGACGACATTCAAGCCACTTCAGTTTAATGACCTCTTTAATGAACTTAAGTTAAATTTTTCTTTAAAATATGTATGTAGGTATTCAACTGATAGCAGTTGTAATGTAAGTAGCAACAGGTTAATAATGGCAAGTGGCAAATGAATTTGAGTATATATCAGCAAAGCAACATAACTACCAACATACACTTGAAAAATGAGCTATTCAGTCTATAGTCATGCATGTGGATTCCCAGACCCTTTTCAATGTCCTCAAGTCTCAGTGCTATCCTCCCTCTGGAACCTCCTGTGGCTTAAACATTATGAATCTCGGTTTGAGGAGGATAAATGCATCTGTCTGTCAGTCACCCACAAAATGTATAGTCCCATTAAATAAACAAATGTCACTGAAAAAAATGGGTGATTTGTCTACTGTTTTTCCTCAAAGCATAATTTCCTCATTCCCAAAGCAGACTTCTTGAAAGTTATTTTCTAAATAGGTCCATCTTTCAAGATAAAAAATAGCTTTTTGAAAGCAGCTAGGGAGAAAAGGGCCCTCACATACAAAGGGAAACCCATCAGAGTGGTGACAGACCTATCTACTGAAACGTGGCAGGCCAGAAAGGAATGGCAAGAGATCTTCAATGTGATGAACAGTAAAAATATGCAGCCAAGAATCCTCTATCCAGCAAGCCTGTCATTCAAAATAGAAGGAGAGATAAAAACCTTTCCAAACAAACAGAAATTGAAAGAATTTGTCACCACGAAGCCAGCCCTACAAGAAATCCTGAGGGGGATGCTCTGAAGGAAAGGTTGCAAGGAACAAAGATTCCAGAGACACCACCACAAACATGAACCCTACAAAAGATACAAAGACTCTAAACCCACATATTTCAATAATAACACTGAATGTAAATGGGCTGAATGCTCCAATCAAAAGATATAGGGTAGCAGAATGGATTAAAAAACAAAATCCATCTATATGCTGTCTACAAGAAACTCATTTTAGACGGGAAGATACCTTCAGATTAAAAGTAAGGGGATGGAGAAATATATATCATGCTACAGGAAATCAAAAGAAAGCCGGAGAGCGATACTTATATCAGACAAACTGGACTTTAAATTAAAGACAATCACAAGAGATGAAGAAGGGCACTACATAATAATTACAGGGTCCATCCATCAGGAAGAACTAACAATCATAAATGTCTACGCACCGAATATGGGAGCACCTAAATATATAAAACAATTAATCACAAACAGAAACAAGCTTATAGATAAGAATGTGCTAATAGCAGGGGACTTTAATACTCCGCTTACAGCAATGGATAGGTCAACCAGACAGAAAATCACTAAAGAAATAATGGACTTGAAAGACACATTGGACCAGATGGACCTGACAGATATATTTAGAACTTTACATCCTGAGGCCAGGGAATTTACTTTCTTCTCAAGTGCGCATGGCACATTCTCCAAGATAGATCACATACTGGGACATAAAGCAGCCCTCAAGAAATATAAAAGAATAGAGATCATACCATGCACACTGTCAGATCACAATGCTTTGAAACTTGAAATCAATTACAGGAAGAAGTCTGGAAAACTTCCAAAAACATGGAGGTTAAAGAACACCCTTCTAAAGAATGAATGGGCCAATCAGGCAATTAGAGATGAAATTAAAAAATATATGGAAACAAATGAAAATGAAAACACAACAATTCAAAATCTATGGGATGCGGCAAAGGCAGTCCTAAGAGGAAAGTACATTGCTCTCCAGGCCTATTTCAAGAGATTAGAAAAAGCGCAAGTCCAAAATCTAACAGCTCAGCTAAAGGAACTAGAGGCAGAGCAACAAGAACGCCCTAAACCCAGTAGAAGAAGAGAAATAGTAAAAATTAGAGCAGAAATAAACAACATCGAGACCAAAGAAACAATTGAACAGATCAATGAAACCAAGAGTTGGTTTTTTGAAAAAGTAAACAAAATTGACAAACCTCTAGCCAGACTTATCCAAAAGAAAAGAGAGCACCCAAATAGACAAAATTATGAATGAAAATGGACTTATTACAAACAACCCCTCAGAAATACAAGCAATTATCAGGGAATACTATGAAAAATTATATGCCAATAAATTGGACAACTTAGAAGAAATGGACAAATTCCTAAACACACACTCACAACCAAAACTCACACGGGAAGAAATAGAAAACCTGAACAGACCCATAACAAGTGAAGAAATTGAATCAGTGATCAAAAATCTCCCAACAAATAAGAGCCCTGGACCTGATGGCTTCCCTGGGGAATTCTACCAGACATTTAAAACAGAATTAATCCCAATTCTTCTCAAGTTATTCCAAAAAATAGAAAGCGAAGGAAAACTCCCAGACTCATTTTATGAAGCCAGCATCACACTGATTCCCAAGCCAGACAGAGATCCAGCAAAAAAAGAGAACTACAGGCCAATATCCTTGATGAATACGGATGCAAAAATTCTCAACAAGATCCTTGCAAATCGAATCCAGCAGCATATAAAAAGAATCATCCACCAAGATCAAGTGGGATTCATTCCTGGGTTACAGGGCTGGTTCAACATTCGCAAATCAATCAATGTGATACATCATATTAATAAAAGAAAAGATAAAAACCATATGATCCTGTCAATAGATGCAGAAAAAGCATTTGACAAAATACAGCATCCCTTCTTAATAAAGACTCTCGAGAAAGTTGGGATAGAAGGAACCTACTTAAACATCATCAAAGCCATCTATGAGAAGCCTTCAGCTAACATCATCCTCAACGGGGAAAAACTCAGAGCTTTCCCCCTGAGATCAGGAACACGACAGGGATGCCCACTCTCACCACTGCTGTTTAACATAGTGCTGGAAGTCCTAGCATCAGCCATCAGACAACAAAAGGAAATCAAAGGCATCAGAATTGGCAAAGAGGAAGTCAAACTTTCACTCTTCGCAGATGACATGATACTCTACATAGAAAACCCGACAGACTCCACCAGAAGCCTACTAGAACTGATCCAAGAATTCAGCCAAGTTGCAGGGTACAAAATCAATGTACAGAAATCGGTTGCATTTTTATACACCAACAATGAAGCAACAGAAAGAGAAATCAAGAAACTGATCCCATTCACAATTGCACAAAAAACCATAAAATACCTCGAATAAACCTAACCAAGGATACAAGAGATCTGTATGATGAAAACTATAGAAAACTTATGAAGGAAATTGAAGAAGACACAAAGAAGTGGAAAAACATTCCATGCTCATGGATAGGAAGAATAAATATAGTTAAGATGTCATTACTACCTAAGGCACTCTACACATTCAATGCAATTCCAATCAAAATTGCACCAGCATACTTCTCAAAACTAGAACAAACTATCCAAAAATTTGTATGGAACCACAAAAGACCCCGAATAGCCAAAGTAATCCTGAAAAATAAAACCAAAACGGGAGGGATCACCATCCCAGACTTTAGCCTCTACTACAAAGCTGTCATCATCAAGACAGTATGGTATTGGCACAAAAACAGACACATAGACCAATGGAACAGAGTTGAGAACTCAGAAGTGGACCCAAAAGTACACAGCCAACTGATCTTTGACAAAGCAGGAAAGAATATCCGATGGAAAAAAAGACAGCCTTTTTAACAGATGGTGTTGGGAGAACTGGACAGCAACATGCAGAAGAATGAAACTAGATCATTTTCTCACACCATGCACAAAAATAAACTCAAAGTGGATAAAGGACCTGAACGTGAGACAGGAAACTATCAACACCCTAGAGGAGAAAGCAGGAAACAACCTCCTTGACCTCCACCGCAGCAACTTCTTACTTGACACATCCCCAAAAGCAAGGGAATCAAGAGCAAAAATAAACTGTTGGGACCTCATGAAGATTCAAAGCTTCTGCACAGCCAAGGAAACAACCCAGAAAATAATAGGCAACCAACGGAATGGGAAAAGATAGTTGCAAATGACATATCAGATAAAGGGTTGATATCCAGAATCTACAAGGAACTCACCAAACTACACGCCCGAAAAACAAACAACCCAGTGAAGAAATGGGCAGAAGATATGAACAGACACTTCTCCAAAGAGGGCATCCAGATGGCCAACAGACACATGAAACGATGCTCAGCATCGCTCCTCATCAGGGAAACACAAATCAAAACCACACTGAGATACCACCTCACGCCAGTCAGAGTGGCTAAAATGAGCCAATCAGAGAACTCTAGATGCTGGCGAGGATGTGGAGAAACGGGCACCCTCCTACACTGTTGGTGGGAATGTAAACTGGTACAGCCCTCTGGAAAACAGTGTGGAGGTTCCTCAGGAAACTAACAATAGAACTCCCCTAAGACCCAGCAATAGCACTGCTAGGAATTTACCCAAGGGATACAGAAATGCTGATGCATAGGAGCACATGTACCCCAATGTTCATAGCAGCACTCTCCACAATAGCTAAAACATGGAAAGAGCCTATGTCCATCAACGGACGAATGGATCAAGAAGATGTGGTTTATCTATACCATGGAATACTACATGGCAATGAGAAACAATGAAATCTGGCCATGTGTAGGAACATGGATGGACCTTGAGGGTGTTATGCTGAGCAAAATAAGTCAGCAGAGAAAGACAAATATCATATAAACGATAGGAGGATTAGAGAACTAACAGAGACCAAGGGAGAAGAAGAAATGTGGAGGGAGGCAAAACTATGAGAGACTTGAATGCTGAGCCAAAAACTGATAGACTGTGATGTGGGGAGGAGGTAAAAATGGATATAAATTGTGGGATGAGCACTAGGTGTTATGTGGAAACTAATTTGACAATAAACTATTTGTAAAAAATAAAAAATAAAATAAAATAAAATAAAATAAAATAAAATAAAAAATAAAATAAAATCCCAAAAAAAAAAAAAGAAAATTCAGGGAAAAAGTCTTGGAAAAAAAAAAAGATAAAAAATAGCTTTAGTTCACAGCAAAACCCAACGATAATTTGAAGAGTTATGGGCTGGCTTCTTCACCTCAAATCTATGTAGGATACTCTGGCATATGTTACTTTGGATTGGAAAGTTGGCATTTTTAAAAAAACAAAAGAGCATTTTACTTTTTCATCAAAGAGACATTTCGATATCTTAAGTGCTCATTTGCAATCTCATAAAATGTTTTCTTTCCCTTTAAATGTCAAGGTGAGGTGTTTAGGATTAATATAAAATCATTCTTTACACCTGAAGTGACATTAGCAGGTGGGAGACAATTATAAGTAGGTTTTTCTGAGGCTGAAGCTAAAACACCTTTACCTTTAGAACTTAAATTCTTATGTAAGTGGTAATAATTTAAAGAACATTTTCTGCTCCAAATATTTTAAGATGCACAACGAATACTAATGTGCCAAGAAGGCAAAAACATTCACACACTAACAAATTGCATATCCAGCAGAGAAGCAACTATATGTAAGTATAGCTATCATGACTCAAATAATCAAATTTATTTTAACTGCTAAAATTCCATCATCAATAATATATCTTATATTTTATCATTCATTTTCCAAATTACATATTACCACAGTTATTTTGCTCATAACAACCTTAGAGAGTATATAGATTAAGTATTATTGCCTTCATGAAAATTCCCAGGCAGAGAGAATGACAGGACTCAACCAAAAATCATGTAATTAATGATTAAGAGAAAACAGTAATCAAAATAATTTCACTCTCTGCCAAGTTTTTATTCAACCAGTACTCTCCACTGGCAATAAAATAAAGTGCTTTGTAATACTTTATATCTATAAGGTAGGTCTTAATTCTGTAATTCTATGTAAAGAAGGTGGAAAAAATAGATTGTGAATACATTTGCCAGGAAAATATACTATCAATATTGATATAAATTATCATATTCTGCTGGGCAACTCTACTTTTATGGCTTCAGTGCCAGGCTGGCCTGAGGTAGCAGTGCTAATGAGATCTGCATCGAATTTAGGGCTATTCTCTCCTTCAAGAATAGCACAAGTTCACAAACAAAAATCTATTATTTTGTCCTATAGAAGCCCAACAGCCTTCCTAATTTCATGCCACTTTGCTGTGTTCTCTTCAGTCTCAGCTGGCAGTATTCCTGCTCATTTAATCCCATCCCTATTCCCAGTTTCTATTAGATGGCTGATTAGGTCTAAGGTTTATATCCACTATAATTTCCTTATCAACATGGGTAGCCAGTCACATTTTCAGTATTCTCTGTGGAACATGCTTTCTCATTTTTTTGGGCAAATAGATCAGCTGAAAACTTTTTCAGATCTCTAAAATCTAGTTCCTTTTTGCTTATTGCTTAACAAAGCCTTCAATTTCTCTCTCCTTGCATTTTACTATAGGCTGTCAGGGGGAAATAAGCCACTCCTTCAACACTGCTTACAAATGTCCTCCAGCTAGGGATCTGGTTCAATATGGTGAACTCACTTTCTCCACAGAGCACACCAAACTGCACCTATGAAAAGTTCCTCCTGAAGATACCTGAGAACTGATTGAACACTACTCAACAACCAAAGACAGAGTATGGCAAGAGAACAGCAAGAGAGATGGAAATGTGGTAACAAAGGGAACCCTCACCCCCAATGCTAGAAAGGCAGTGGGGAGGCGGGACAAGGAACAGATCCTTCTATCCTTGAGCATAGAAAAAATAGAGCTACAGTTTAAAAGACAACTAGCATATAAAAGAGAAGACAAGAACTCCACTGGGGAGCTATGAGAAAGCTCTACAGGTCAGAGGGGCTAGAGAACAACACAATTTACATTCCCACCCCACTTTATTTTTTTTTAATGTTTTATTTCTAGGAGAAAGAGAAAGAGAGAGAGAGAGAGAGAGAGAGAGCGTGAGCAGGGGAGGGTCAGAGAGAGAGGGAGTCACAGACTGAAACAGGCTCCAGGCTCTGAGCTGGCAGTCAGCAAAGAGCCCGACGTGGGACTCCGAACCGCGAGATCATGACCTAAGTGAAAGTCAGACCCAACTGACTAAGCCACTTGGCGCCCCTCCACCCCACTTTAGAAGCCTGCGCTGGAACAGGGTCTGTACACCAAAAGAGTCTAGTCTTGTAGTCTGCGAGCTTGCAACCTCCGTGAGCCCAGGGTCAACAAGCCCATACCACCTCTAGTCTCACTAGGGTGCAGATAAGCTGGGGTTTAAAAAGGGCAGCGAAACTGGCCAGAACCTCTCTCCTCTTCCACCCCAAAGCCCATGCCGGAGCAGGGTCTGAATGCCCAAGGAAGGCTCAGATGCCATAATTGGTGCGTCTATCACCACAGGCAGCTTGCGACCTCAGCAAACCCAGGATTGTCCAGCCCACACCATCTCTAGTTTTGCTGGGGCACAGATAAATGCCATGTTTAAAAGAGCCAAGGAACTGTGAGAATATCTTCTTCCCATCTACCTTAAAAATTCCAGACCAAATCAAGATCCAATACAATGAGCCTACAACCTCAGTGAGCCAAGATTTCTAGATGCACACCATCCACCCTGTGAGCGCTGGGCCACAGGTAACAAATTGCAGTTGTGTTTTACTCATTTCTTTGAAATTTTTCATTTTTTAGTTTATTTTGAAACAGATAGGGAGAGCAGAGGAGGGGCAGAGGGAGACAGATAATCCCAAGTAGCCTCTGAACTGCTAACACCAGGCTCATGTGGGGTTCAAATTCACAAAGCTTTGAGATCATAACCTCAGGCAAACCAAGAGTCAGATGCTTAACCAACTAGCCTCCCAGGTGCCCCATTTAACTTTTAAAATTTCTTGTTTTACGTATATTTTTCTTTTGGTCTTTTTCTTTCTACTTTATTATTTCATTCTTTCTTTTTCTTTTTTCTTTATTCTGTAAAAAGCCTAACATAAAAGAGTAACTAGCATGTACAGCCACAGCTCTAGCCAGTCAGCAAAAGTGAACAAGCACACACAGTCTGAGTAGGGGACACCATACACAAGACCACTTCTTCAACTTTAGGAGAATTAGCCATTTTGCCTAATCTATAGAAACAAATATAGAAAGTCAAGGAAAATGGGGAGATAGAGGAATATGCTCCAAAAGGACAAGGGAAATACCTCATAAAATCATTAAATGAAACAGAAATAAGCAAAACACTAAATAAAGAATTTAAAAGAAATGACTGTAAAGAAATTGCAGGTGGGAGAAAAGAGTGGAAGAACTCAGTGAAGGACCTTCAATAAAGAGAGAATATTAAAACCACTAAGAGCTCGGGCGCCTGGGTGGCTTAGTCGGTTAAGCGTCCGACTTTCGGCAGGTCATGATCTCGCGGTTCGTGGGTTCGAGCCCCGCGTCCGGCTCTGTGCTGACTGCCAGCTCAGAACCTGGAGCCTGTTTCAGTCTGTGACTCCCTCTCTCTCTGACCCTCCCCTGTTCACGCTGTCTCACTCTCTCTCTCTCCTAGAAATAAATAAAACATTTAAAAAAATGTAAAAAAAAAAAAAAAAGAAAGAAACCACTAAGAGCTGAAGAATTTAGCAACTGAAATAAACAAATAGAGGAAAACAACTATATGAGAAAATGTAGAACATTTTAGTGATATAGATAATGGATACAGGGTAAATGCAAAGTACACAAACAGCCTAAAGAGTTTTTTTAAAATGAGGATTACAAGATTTCTTAAAAATAATTGAACAAATATTTGCATCATGAGTCCCAGAAGGAAAGAGAGAGAAAGGTATAAAGAACATATCTAAGTCCAAGAAATGCAGAATTCTATACAGGAAGAACCCAAAGGTGTCCACATCATGGTACATAATAATTGAAACATCAAAGGTTAAAGATAAAGAATCTGAAAAGAGAAACAAAATTTACCCAGAGAGGAAAACTTATAAGGCTATCAGCTGATTTTTCAGCAGAAACTTGGCAAGCTAGAGGGAGTGGCATGATTTATTCAAAATTCTGAAAGGAATCAACCACAACCAAGGATACTCTACCCAGCAAGGTTATCATTCACATATGAAGGAGTTTTCAAACAAACAATAAAGTAGTTTATCACTAAAACAGCTTTATAAGAAACGTTGAAGGGATTTTTTAAAAGTAGAAATGGCCATAAATAGAAAACTATGAATAGAAAATGTAAAACAGGACAATTTATGCATAAAATGTAGAAAGGAGTAAAAGAGGAAAAGAATTTTTCTATCTTTTCTTTTACAACATGCTTGAACTTAAAAGACAAATTAATATGGACTGCTATTTACTTAGAATGTTATATATGAACCTCATGGTAACCAGAAACCTAAAACCTATGATAAATATACATAAACAAAAAAAAGAGAGACAAAGTCAAACCAAACACTATAGATATTAATCTATCACAAAGAAAGAGAGCAAGGAACAAAGAACTACAAACACAAGCAGAAAACAAATTTTAAAATACCAGTAAGTACATACCTGTCAATAATTACTTTAAATTTAAATGGCCTAAACATTCCAGAGAGTAGTGATTGGTTTAAAAAAAAAATACTTGTAGATATATGCTGCCTGTAAGAGATTCATCTCAGACCTAAAGACACATAGAGACTGAAAGTAAAGGGGTAGAAAAGCAATCATTGTGCAAACAGAAGTAGAAAATAAGGCCAGGGTAACAATTCTTAGACAAAAATCTTTAAAACAGACTGTAACAAGGGACAAAAACATGCATTACACAATATAAAAGGGATCAATCCAACAAGAGGCTATAACAGCTGTAAAGATCCATGCACCCAACACTGGAGCACCCAAATACACAAAAGAAATATTAACAGACATCAAGAGAAAGTAATGGTGGTAATATGACAATAGTAAGGGACTTTAACGCTCCGCTTACATTAATGGATAGATCATCCAGATAGACAATCAGTAAGAGAACAATGTCTTTGAATGACAGATCGGACCAGATGGACAGAATAGATACATACAAAACATCCATCTCAATAAAACAGAATACACATTCATTTGAAGTGCACTTACGACATTCTCTACAAGAGATCACACATTAGGCCATGAAACAAGCATCAATAAATTTAAGAAGACTGAGATCATACCATGCCTCTTTTCCTTCCAAATAGCGTGAAACTAGAAATCCAAAGAAAAACATCTGGAAATTCATTATTTCTTAATTGCTTAATTAAGGTTAGGATGTTCCACATAGTACCGGAAGTCCCAAACAGCAATCAGACAAGAAATAAGGAGTGTCCATACTGATAAAGAGGTTACACTGTCACTATTTACTGATAACAGGCATAGAAAATCCTGAAGACTCCTCCAAAAAAACAATCGAAGAGATTTAGCAAACTGTCAGGATACAAAATTAATACAATTAAAATTAACAGTAGGATTCTGTAGTGTTTCTATATACATTACAACAAAGTCACAGAAAGAAAAAATGTAAAAGTAATTTGCAATTGCACCCAAAAAACAAAATATCTCATAATACACTGAACTAAAGAGGTGAAAGATGTGTACTCTGAAAATTATAAAATACTGAGGAGAGAAATTGAAGATGACACAAATGAAAATATTTCCATGTTCATGTGCTGGAAGAATTAATATTGTCAAAATGTCCATATTATCCAAAGCAATATACAAATTCAATGTAATTCTTAACAAAATAGCAGCAGCATTTTTCACAAAGCTTCAAAGCTACTCAAATTTCTTTGGAACCACTGAATACTGACCAGCCAAAGCACTCCAGGGAAAGAACAACAAAGATGGAGGTATTATAATAACAGATTTCAATATACCCCCAAAGCTGTAATGAGTATAATACTTTACTGGCACAAAAATATAGACACATACATCAGGAGAACAGAGAACCCAGAAACAACTGCATTTATATCGTCATCTAGTACAAACGAGACAAGAATATACATGGGGAAAATATAGTCTCTTCACTAAGTGGTGCTAGGAAAACTGGACAGCTACATGTCTAAGAATGAAACCGGATCACTTTATAGCATCAGACACAAAAAAAATAAACTTAAAATGGATTAAAGATCTAAATGTAAGACCTGAAACCATAAAAATCCCAGAAGAGAACACAGGCAGTAATTTCTCTGACATTGGACAGCACCGCATTTTTCTAGAAAGCAAAAATAAACTATTGGGACTACATTAAAATAAAAAGTTTTGTGCACAGCAAAGGAATCCATTGAGAAAACAAAAAGACAATCTACTGAATGGGAAACGATTCTTGCAAATGATGTACTTAAGGGATTAATAACCAAAATATATAAAAATTTATACAACTCAACACCATATGACCGAACAATCTATTTATTTTTTTAAAATGTTTTATTTATTTCTAGGAGAGAGAGAGACAGCGTGAACAGGGGAGGGTCAGAGAGAGAGGGAGTCACAGACTCTGAAACAGGGTCCAGGCTCTGAGCTGGCAGTCAGCACAGAGCCCGACGTGGGGCTCGAACCGCGAGATCATGACCTGAGCGAAAGTCGGACGCTTAACTGACTAAGCCACCCAGGCGCCCCCAGGACAGGGGATTTTTAAAGTAACTTTTTAAAAAAAGTTTATTTTGAGAGGGAGAGAACATGCACAAGCAGTGGAGGGGCAGAGAGAGGGAGAGAGAGTGAATCTCAAGCAGGCTCTGCATTGTCACATGCACAGTCGAATGCACAAACTGTTGAGGTCATGACCCAAGCTGAAATCAAGAAATGGACACCTAACTGAGTCACCAAGGAGCCCTTAAAGTTAGTAATTTTTTATTTTTAAAGTAAATTTTAATGATTATATCTTAAGTACTTAAGAAAAAAGTAGCCTATTTTCTGATTATATTCCATAATATTTCATTTTTATAAAGTGGATTTAGGACTAAATAACTATATTTTAATATTACAATAAACTATTGAGATATTATTTGTAACCCACCAACCCATTTGTCCTCTACTGGAGGTTTTCAAAGGGAATAAAAAAGAATTTAGAGACAGATATTAATATTACAGAATCGATACATTTCAGTTATAGTCACCTACAGAATAGCAGCAAGATGCCTTGATTGGAATAATTCATTTTGTTCTTTTGTCACCAACCATATCGGCCTTTTCAGGATATGCTCACATCCAAAAATGCAAAATTTTGAATACCATTTTATAATTCATTTCCAACAGTTTATTCTATCTTTAAAGTTATTTGAGCTTGAGAATTCCTTTTGAGAAAGTATCACTGAAAATGGGTTGAAGTGAAAAGAAGGAAAATGTTAATTTTAGGACTATCAGAAATGTTTAGTACAGTGGTATGTCATTTTGGTAAAGTATGTGTCGCGTAGTGACCAGAATAAAAGTATGTATAATACGTCTCAAGTTCAGACTAAGCATTGAATGCTATGCAATGTGAGTTACATAAAAGCAATTATGACCTGTCCTCATGAAATGGAGGAGCTTATGAATTTTTTTAAATGACTGGATAGAAATTCATGAGTTAAATGTGTATTATATTTCACAACTAAGTATTTTAAGAAATAAAGGAGCAAATTTTCTTTTAGCTTCAGAATTTTATTTCCTTTTAGGAGAGACAATTTTTCCTTTTGAGTATTTGGCATAGAGGTCAAAACTCTGCAGGGACATCAACTACCAGATTTAGTTTTTACTACCATTCCATACCTCTCCTGAATTTCTGAGTTATAGGTCCTATCATTTATGGTCCTACGGTTTTGTTGTTGTTACAAATAGTTTATTGTCAAGTTGGTTTCCATATAACACCCAGTGCTCATCCCCACAAGTGCCCTCCTCCATGCCCATCACCCCCCTCCCCCCCCACACCCTCATCAGCCTTCAGTTTGTTCTCATCATTCAAGACTCTCATGGTTTGCCTCCCTCCCTCTCCCCCACTATTTTTCCCCTTCTCCTCCTCTATGGTCCTCCATTAAGTTCCTCCTACTCTTCCCATATGTGCAAACATATGGTATCTGTCCTTCTCTGCCTGACTTATTTTGCTCAGCATAACACCCTCAAGGTCCATCCACGTTGCTACACATGGCCAGATTTCATGTTTCTCATTGCCATGTAGTATTCCATGGTGTAGATAAACCACATCTTCTTGATCCATTTGTCTGTTGATGGACACTTAGGCTCTTTCCATGTTTTGGCTATTGTGGAGAGTGCTGCTATGAACATTTGGGTAAATGTGCCCCTATGCATTAACATTTACCCCATAGCCCTTGGGTAAATTCCTAGCAGTGCTATTGCTGGGTCATTGGGGAGTTCTATTGTTAGTTTTCTGAGGAACCTCCACACTGTTTTCCAGAGGGGCTGCACCAGTTTACATTCCCACCAACAGTGTAGGAGGGTGCCCGTTTCTCCACATCCTCACCAGCACCTGGAGTCCTCTGATTTGCTCATTTTAGCCACTCTGACTGGCGTGAGGTGGTATCTCAGTGTGGTTTTGATTTGGATTTCCCTGATGAGGAGGGATGCTGAGCATCGTTTCATGTGTCTGTTGGCCATCTGGACGTCCTCTTTGGAGAAGTGTCTGTTCATATCTTCTGCCCATTTCTTCACTGGGTTGTTTTTTGGGTGTGGGGTTTGGTGAGTTCCTTATAGATTTTGGATATTAACCCTTTATCTGGTAAGTCATTTGCAACTATCTTATCCCATTCCATTGGTTGCCTATTAGTTTTATGGATTGTTTCCTTTGCCGTGCAGAAGCTTTTAATCTTGATGAGGTTCCAATAGTTTATTCTTGCTCTTGATTCCCTTGCTTTTGGGAATGTGTCAAGTAAGAAACTGCTGCGGTGGAGGTCAAGGAGGTTGTTTCCTGCTTTCTCCTCTAGGGTTTTGATGCTTTCCTGTCTCACGTTCAGGTCCTTTATCCATTTTGAGTTTATTTTTGTGTATGGTGTGAGAAAATGATCTAGTTTCATTCTTCTGCATGTTGCTGTCCAGTTCTCCCAACACCATCTATTAAAGAGGCTGACATTTTTCCATTGGATATTCTTTACTGCTCTGTCAAAGATTAGTTGGCTGTATACTTTTGGGTCCAATTCTGAGTTCTCAATTCTATTCCTTCGGTCTATGTGTCTGTTTTTGTGCCAATACCATACTGTCTTGATGATGACAGCTTTGTAGTAGAGGCTAAAGTCTGGGATGGTGATACTCCCGTTTTGGTTTTCTTCTTCAATATTACTTTGGCTATTTGGGGTCTTTTGTGGTTCCACACAAATTTTAGGATAGTTTGTTCCAGTTTTGAGAAGTATGATGATGTAATTTTGATTGGGATTGCCTTGAATGTGTAGACTGCTTTGGGTAGTAATGGCATTTTAACTATATTCTTAAAGGAGCAAATTTTTAAGAACAAAATACAAATTGAGATTAATATAAAAGTGATCTGCAATTAAAGGACATATTGAAAGAAACAAACAATGGGTACATTTGATTAATAATGTCTGTAGAAAATTATTCTTTAGAGTTATCTATTTCTTTAGAGTTTGTATCTAACACACCTGGATGGCTCAGTCAGCTAAGTGGCCAACTTCAGCTCAGGTCATGATCTCACTGGTGGGTAAGTTCAAGCCCTACATCAGGCTCTACACAGACAGTTTGGAGCCTAGAACCTGCTTCAGAGTCTGTGTCTCCATCTCTCACTCCTATTCCCACAAATAAACATTAAAAAATTTAAAATCATAAGAGGCTTTGCTTATTTTATCTGGAGCAAAAATTAACTAAGCATCCATATTATGAACCATTAAAAATACTTTAAGGGCGCCTGGGTGGCTCAGTCGGTTAAGCATCCAACTTCAGGTCAGGTCATGATCTCACAGTTTGTGGGTTGGAGCCCCACATCAGACTCTGTGCTGATGGCTCAGCCTGTTTCAGATTGTGTCTCCCTCTCTCTCTCTCTGCCCCTTCCCCACTCATTCTGTCTCTCAAAACTGAATAAATGCTTTAAAAATCTAAAAAAACACTTTAGTAAAGTTATTACTTCATAATAATGAAGGGAAGTGAGTTACCCAATTATTTCTCAAAAATTTACACACAAGATAATAGTTTCCACTGTTTTTAGATTATTGTGAAAAACAAGGAACTCTATTAAACTAGAAACTGTGCATTTATTCACAATGGTGTGTTTTCCCTCACTGTTGCCATTTATGTCCTCCAGATAAAAATGTCTACAATTTAATAGATAGTATCTAGTAAGCCCATTACTTATGTTAAACTTACTTGGCTGTCTCTCCCTAAAAGAGTACTTAACTATCTCAGGCTCAATTCTTTTTTGGCCACATTTTGTGTGTTTGGTTTTTGCTTTACCGCCATATATTGCCCTTTATCACTTTAGTTACAGTTCCAGAACAAATACTTTATCCAGGGGCAATGCATCTACAGCTTGGTCAGGGGTTTTGGCAATGAAAGATAAAGCAAGTTACTCAATGAAATATTAACTAATTAAATCTGAGAGTAAGTTCATTACATGAGAACATCAGATGAATGGTCATGACAAAGTGTTAGTATTAAAAACACACACAATGAAAAATGCTTAATTCAAAGTTATGAAAAGAAAGGACTTACTCTCAAGCAGCAAAATGTTGGTAGAGAGGTATACGGTAACACTCAGATTTACCATGGGAGAGAACATTCGAGCACAGTCCTACTGGTTTTCGAGGACTTCTACATCTTTTCTACATCGTTTCTACAATAACATTTTTTTCTTTGGGCTTATTTCCCTTAAAAAAAATAGTGCTGGGCTATATTGAAAGTACTCAGAGAGCGGGGCGCCTGGGTGGCTTAGTCGGTTAAGCGTCCGGCTTTCGCTTAGGTCATGATCTCGCGGTTCGTGGGTTCAAGCCCCGCGTCGGGCTCTGTGCTGACTGCCAGCTCGGAGCCTGGAGCCTGTTTCAGAGTCTGTCTCCCTCTCTCTCTGACCCTCCCCTGCTCACACTGTCTCTCTCTCTCTCCTAGAAATAAAAAAAAAAAAAGTACTCAGAGAGCAAATTAAAAAACATATTGGGGGTTGGAGGGGAGTGAAGGGAGGCGGTCTTCCAATCCAACAAGAATTCTCTAGAGTATTGCTCTAAGAACTCCTTTTATATGCAGTTCAGCATATTGAGCTCCTAAAATTATTTAATATAAGTATACACACAATCAATGATTGCCTACTGCTTAGGTTGAGAATTCTTACAGTTAGTGGAATTATCCTCATCATTTCCTACAAGATAACCCAGTTTTTCATTGCTGAAGGAAGCCTCTAAAGAATCTAGATTTTAATACGTACTGTGCAAAAAAAATAGGTATTAATCTGAATTTGTGTATTAAATAAAGACATCCTCACGAGACAAATTATTAAGATAACTGGTGGACACAGAAGGACAAACTGAATATTGATGGTCTTAATCAAATGAGTGCCCACTTCTAATTGTTTTCAAAAGTGCTTCCTCCACTGCCTCCCCAACCAGAATGTGGTTTTGAATATTGGAAGTAGGAACTAAAAACTTCATTTTTACATTTAGGCATTATTAAATGATATCACTTGGGGCGCCTGGGTGGCTTAGTCAGTTAAGCGTCCGACTTTCGCTCAGGTCATGATCTCGCGGTTCGTGGGTTCGAGCCCCGCGTCGGGCTCTGTGCTGACTGCCAGCTCAGAGCCTGGAGCCTGTTTCAGTCTGACTCCCTCTCTCTCTGACCCTCCCCTGCTCATGCTGTCTCTCTCTCCTGGAAATAAATAAAACATTAAAGAAAAAAAATTAAAATAAATAAATGATATCACTTAATTCATTTTCATCAGCTTGTTAAAAATGTTCATTATGCAGAAATCTTAGCCCCATTCACTCTTTACTGAGTAAGGCTATTATGCTCACTCCAATATAGTTAGTAATCTGGTGCATTTTAATTCTTCCTTTGAGATAGTCAATGCTGAATAAAATTGAAATCCCTTATTATAATCTGTAGTTTTTAAAGTTTTTTTTTAAGTGAAAGGGCACCTGTCACATAACTTGATTCACTTAAAAGGGAGTGTGCTTATCTAATCCAGATCCCTAGACTGAGCAAAGTTCAAAATGACTTAATATATTTTTTTAATTACCTGTTTGGATTTTCAGTTTCTGAGTGACTTATGCTAGTCTCTATTCACCACTATTCCATTGGAATAAAAGGGCAATGGTTGGGTGTTAAAAACCACTCAGGGAAATAAAAGGTCTACAAAGAAAAAAGTTTTTTTACATAAAGAAGAACAGTTTTTTTAGGTACTGATTTTTAGACCTCATCTTTGTCCCTTGAAGAATTTTAACTGAAAAGGATTATAGCTTTTTGTTATTCTCTTGAGTCCTGAGACAGAATTTGTTAGGGGAAATCTTGGAGCCAACTTGAGTATGAGGTTCCCAAGGGAGAAAAGCAGGTCAGATTCAACCTCCAAAAGTTTTTCTGTGGCATTAGCTGCCTGAGAGGCTGTCAGATTGTTCTGGGTCTTTTGAGGGTTAAGGCCCTGGCAATTTTTTCCTCTGAATATGACTACTCTATATCTGACACTTAGGATGTTATAATGCTTTTTGGACTTTGGAGTTATCAAATGCATTATGATAATAGGTAGTGATTTTATATTTCCCATTTTGCTTCAGCTAGGAATAAGACCTGTGGTTGGCATTTTCAAGGAAATTTAAAAAGCATCCCTGTAATACTTAGTGCTGATTCCATTGTTTACAAGGTTGCAAGCATGCCAGCTCTCAGTTACTCAAGTCACTGAGTAACTATTAAGGAGTAAAGGTACTTTTACTTTAGCCAATTGTTTCAATTTCCTCTTTCAACTCCTCTAAAATGTCCGCAGCACTTCCTGGAAGTGCACTTGAACTCTTTGCCTTTATGCCTGCTGGTATACCTTCTACATTGAAATCGTTCCTGTGTAAACTGGAAACTTTTCATGTTATGAAAATAAATTTTTTTTTTTGGTGTTATATTGCTTTACCTCTTTTCACTCCTTCATTTAATGAATTACTGAATATTTCCTATTGTAAGGTACTAGGGAAACAGATCCACAAGATACAGACTACATCCTCGTGGTAGTCACAATTTAGTTTGAAAGACACACTGAACAAGTAATTATGGTGTTGGAAATGTTAGAAAAAGGGAACATAGAATTGAGTGACCTATCCTAGTTTGGATAAAGTTTAGTTAGAAAAAGTTTCCCAGTGGAAGCAATTTTTATCTGAGTTCTAAGTATAAGTAAAGAGTTGATCTGTGAAGTAGGGAGAAGGAAATTTTTTTTTTTAATGGGAGAAAACCAGGTTTCACTTTCTCACCTTTCAGTTGACATCCATCAATCTAGCAAAGTAGCGCTCAATCTAGATGAGCAATGATGAGATTCTCAAGTTGGAGGCAGAAATATACTCATTCCTATCAGGATTTGGTAAACTGGGTTATGATATGCATGTGAAGGTATGAAGGTTAGGAGGAAGGTAAAGTGAAGGAAGTCCCAAAATTTAAGTTGGGCCCTCAGGTAGGTAATGATGCCCTTTACTAAATCTGAAAACACTGGCATGTAAGTGGATTTGGAGAGAGCTCATTAATCCAGTTTTGTACATTTTCAATTTAATGGGTGTGAGAGATAAACTAGTGAGAGTGATAAGTAAGCAATTAAACACCCATTGCCCCAGAAAATAGGCTGGAGATATATCTGAATTTCCTAAATTTAAAATATCCCACACTGAATTCATCATGGCAATGAAATATGACCCAGATTCTCCTACATCATTAGGATGTTGGGTCTTGCGTCCCCCTTCTCAAAGCCACAGTGTGAGAATCACAGTTACTCCCCACATTTTTTCCATTATTCACAACTCTATCACCGTGTCTTTCCAATGACGCTTTTTGTTTCCTAGGCCTCACCTTGCTCCACTCCTCATTCAAGTGTGTTCTTAGAGAACGGCAGGAGCCTGCTAACTCAAGCCCTTTCCTCAGTGGCAGCATTAAAACATTGCTTCTAGGGTGAGCTGTTTAAAAAAGAAAACATGTCCCACCCCCCCTCCCCCCCACCCTCCACCCCAATCCTTTCTCCTCTTCCTAATGTTAGCTTCTAATAGGCTTATGTTTCTTTTTTACTGCAGAGGATTTTCTCATTTTTCTATATCTTTTTTTCCCCAAATATATATGGGTATAAATTCTTTTCAGATCCTTTTATCTGCCAATTCTTTCCTTAAAGTCTAGCCAATATAGAATTATAAAGCATTACTGCCATTATGGAAGTAACAGAAGAATAAAATCAACAGCAAAGCCTATAGAAATACCATTTGTGTTCAGATTTTAGACCCAGGATGCAGTAGCTTGGTGATCCTGGACAATTTACCTGAGGGATCTGTGCTGGTCTTCATATGTAGAAAAGGAAAGCCCAACAGTGACTATTTCAGGGTTGCTCTGAGATTTGAACTAGTTGATATATCAAAGTGCTTAGAATAGTAACTGGCATGCAAAAAACACTTATTAACTATAAAAATGACTTCTGAACCCTCCTAAAATAGGGAATGCATTGAGTTGATTTCCTCAAAGAAGTAGTGGTCCTGGTGAGTAATAGTGAAAAGTACCTGAAGTATAAAATTGCATTAAATAGTTAAATCATTCAAGGAAACAATGTAAGAGCTGCTATCAAGCAGCCAGCCTCTAATGAAAAAGAGGAATTCAGAATTAGAGGTGGCCACCTTGGTCAGGAAGGATTATTGAAGCTTTGTATATTAGGGGTGGGGTTTCAGAGATGATGAACCTTATACAGGTAAAGAATATTGGAGCTGATTATTTTCCTTTCATTTCTGATCAAATGCCTGACTGTTCAGACTCCTTCTCAACCTGACAGGCCACTAAATTATCAGCACCTTACCAAGACAGCCCACATGAGATCCTAAAACCCGCCCTATCCCAGACCCAGCTCTGATAAGCTTAGGATTTGTCCATATTGTTGCTTCACAGACAGGAGACCCCAGGCCCTGAGGCCTGTACCAAAGAGGTCAACTGAAGGGTCTCAATGTTAAGGATTCAAGGACAGACAGAACATAGCAGACAAGTGATACAAGAAAGTAAGTTTATTAAAGTGAGAGTACATTCTTGAGATGTAAGAATGGGCAAGTTCAAGAGAGCTATGCTCATTGTCAACTGTTAATAAGGGGGTGGAATATTCATTACTTGGAGAAAGGATTTCTTGGAAGCAAAGTTTTGTACCTTTTCCTCTTTATCTGGTCGAGGGTTTCCTGTCATGGCACCCACCATCTTGAGCCTGTCTAGTCTGATTTGACGTGTGGTTTTTTGGAGCATTACCAGGACAGACATCTGACTTTCCGGATCGGCACCCTGTTAGAATCTAATGAACTGCAACTAACAATATTATCTGGAATTCTGTCTGTACAATTATTAAACATTTTTAAGCGGCAAAACGGATCCAAAACTATTTTCATACGAGTAGGAGAAATGAGGCTTCAGACTGTGTGTCTTGGAAGCAAAGCTGGCAGGAAGATCAGAGCCCCGACAGGAAAACAGGTTTAGGTTCGCACCTCCAGATTCTGTTCTGTCTGCCTTTGCACGAAACCCATGTTGGCCTGACCTGGCTACTCCAGGTACGTCACTTCTCCCCCGATTCTCGTTCTGGTCCTCCTCCACAGACTGGTCTCCCTCCTGCCCAAGTGACAAACACCTGAGGAAGGCTCTGCCACAGCACTCGCATTGTGAGCTCTCAGCCACTGACTTCTGCCTGCTCTAGGACCCCGGCTTTCTAGACAAATTTTGGGTTTTCCATTAACATAATTCCCTGATCTGACACACAGTCACTTAATGAAAGGAACATATCTTAATTAAAACATATGATTAGCTTTGTCAGTTTAAATGAAAATGACTTTAATTTAGACATAGGCATAGAATTTTAAAGTTAGAAGGGGACTTAGAGATCACCTAGTAAATGAATGGTTTTGGTAATTGCCCTCCCCGCTGTGTGCATTAGCATCTGCATTGCTGTCAAATACATATTTTAAGAGAGATAATATGACCTTCGGAATATGGAAAGTTTCTCATCGTTGTGCTTCTTAACAATCTTGCCAAAGTCCTCTGACCTTAGAGTTCATGACATAATTATTTATTAGGCTAGGGATAGAATTATTTATGGCTTAGAGTAGATAATAAAAGGGATTACTACACCCAGGCAGTTTCTTCCTTAAACTCACAGGTTTCCTAATCTCTTTCCCTATGGCAACAGGGCAATTACTTTCCAGCATGTGGATTCCTCTGTATTTTAAATATAGATAAATGTAATCATGCTAAAAACCTGGGAATTAGCTAGTGCTCCTGAATTAAAATCCCAAATTGCAGAAAAGTATTGATTTGCAGCTTAGTTTTCTACAAAACTTGGTTATGACTGTATGTAAAGGACCAGACCACTCTCAATCCATGACAATCAGGGTTGCGATGAATAAGTCTAATAGGCCTGATCTTGATTAAAACATCATTTGAAGAAAATGGACTAAGTTTGCTGGGTTTTGTATTTTTTCTCAGGAATTATAGGTAAAGGTTGGCATACAAAAAAAAAGTTTACAAACCAAAGGATGTTGGCTTAAGATGGGGGAGAAAGGAAAAGATACAATGAAGCAGAATCTCTTGGATTATGTAAAGGACTCAACGGCATCATCAGACATGAAAACTAAATTACACTAAAGAGAGTGTGTATTAAAATTAATATTACATAAGTTACCAAATCACTTCAGGGCATCTAAGTCTGTATCTATTAAAAAAAAGACAACAAGCTCAAAATAAAGTCACTTGAGCTAAATCTCGCTTCAACAAACCAAAACATAACACCTAATTTGAGTTTCAGCCTCTCCCAGGAGTCATTTTGGAATTACCTCATCAATACAGCAAAGAAATCTACCTCAAAGACACTCGCTGTCCCCCACAGCAAAGTGTCCTTGCCTGAAACAATCCATTCTTTGCTAGAAACTGTTTTCTTCCATCTTTTTCTACCTGTAAAAGTCTTTCTGGATAGCTCTTCAGAGACCCTTTCTATCTGCTGGATGGGATGCTGCCAGATTCATGAATCATTGAATAATGCCAATAAGATCTTTAGAACATCTGAATTAAGAAAAATTCCAACAAGCCTGGATGTGAGTTTGTCCTAAATGACAATCAAGTCTACCAAAAATGGAAAGTTCATCTATAGCACCATAAGAATCCATGCATTTTATATGTATTACTCTATTTTTGTGTTCCCAAATAGCTTTCAAAATATTGTGAATACATCGTAACTCTAATAATTTAACTAAAAATACGTGGCAGTAGCTTATATTCAGTGTTATAATGAAAATAAAGTTTCTTATTTCTTGGGTTAGAGAAAGATTGAGGAGGAAATACTTAAGGTATCTGAAGATTTTCTTCCTTTTCAAGAATCATTTAAGACAATTTTGGAGGGGCACCTGGATGGCTCAGTCGATTAAGCATCTGACTTCGGCTCAGGTCATGGTCTCACGGTTTTAGAGTTTGGGCCCCGTGTCGGGCTCTGTGCTCACAGCTAGCTCAGAGCCTGGAGCCTACTTCAGATTCTGTGTCTTCCTCTCTCTCTGACCCTCCCCTGCTCATGCAGTCTCTCTCTCTCAGAAATAAATAAAAACATTAAAAAAAAGACATCAATGGAAACTATAATTTTTAATTTTATCACTGGAATGATAAAGTGTAGGTCAAAGTTACATAATGGCCTGTCTCCTGAAGATTAAAAGGGATAAAGCAAGACAATGTCTTTCCCAAAATGCAGCCTTATAAATAGTCCTGGATCAGTGATGGTTGATTTAACATTTTGAGACAATCCAATTTCTGGTTAGTTCTCAAACCAAAAACCAGTAAGTGATGGAGTAGACGGTTGCCTTGATAATATACATTAAATGCTGACTAAAATTTGTAAATTTTTTCTTCTATTCAACTAATGCTGTTTTCCCTATAATAGTGAAAATAGTGCTTTGAATGTTCATTTATTAACTGAATCATATTTTGACACCTTATACATAATTGATGAAAGAATTTCAGTGGTATTATGCAGAGAGGGTGGAAACAAGACTTAAAGCAGATTCTAGATGGATCTTGAAAAGTCCCAAGTGTGTTGATAAGTTCATATTTTAATCACTTAGTCAATGCAAATCCAGAGGTAATATTTGTAAGCAAAAGGGCAATAGAATTAGATTCATCACTGAAAGATGATCCAAATAGTGAGGAAGGACTAATTGGAACAAGATGGTAAAAACAAAAGCCACTTAGCTCTAGTCTATGCGAAAACCATTACGGGCCAGTTCAAAACACATTAGGATAGAGAGGAAAGTAAAGATTAAGACAATGATTGGGAACTAGAATTGTATAGAACTTACTACTGATTTGATGTGGGGTGGAAGAGAAAGAAGAATCCAGAATAACGGTCATATTTTTGGCTTGTGTAACCTAATGAGGGAGTCTTTCATTTTCTCAGGGAGTAGGAATCAAACACATTGGAGAAGGGAAGATTTTGACTTCTGAATAGAGTTTGAGGTGAGTACGTGAAAACAAGGAGTAAATGGAATTGCCAATTCTCCCTACCTACATGGCGAAATAGGGAGCGTGGCTGTGGTAGCTCAGGGAACAGTCACGAAGTCAAGTGAAGGGGAGATGCTCAGATATGTTGCCTTTAGATGGAGAACCAGAGCTCGGGAGGATAAATGCAAGGAAAATACAGAGCAGAAGAAGGAAATTCAGCAAAGACATACCCCAACAGCCAGGTTTTAGTAGTGTTTTAAAAAGGGTGAAATAACAAAGTGTTAAAACTCAACACCAAGAGGAAAAAGCAATGAAAATATGCCATTTCATTTTTTTTACTTTTTTTTTAATGTTTTATTTATTTCTAGGAGAGAGAGAGAGAGAGACAGCATGAGCAGGGGAGGGTCAGAGAGAGAGGGAGTCACAGATTGAAACAGTCTCCAGGCTCTGAGCTGGCAGTCAGCACAGAGCCCGACGCGGGGCTCGAACCCACGAACAGCGAGATCATGGCCCAAGTGTAAGTCTGACGCTCAACCGACTAAGCCACCCAGGCGCCCCATATGCCATTTCATTCTTGAATACCATCAAGTATCCTTAATCCATAAACATTATTAGGTAACAGATGAAATGTGCCTAGAAATATTGTAAAATTGAAAGTTAATTTCTATGATGGAAATCTTACAGAGGGCTTCAAATTTTGAAGACGTTCATTTAACAAAACTAAAGCCCATTGCCCATATAAGTATAAAGCATTAACAAATCACATTGTTTAAATATAGGCACATTTAAAACATAGCAGGATTAAAATTTTCTAAATGACTGAATAAAATCGAAATAATTATAATAGTTAAAAAAATTTTATTTCAGCTAACATTATGAACATGTTGGTTCTCAGTAAAAAGAAATGCAGAGTTAAAAAAAAAACACAATTTTGAACAATCCTCTGTAATGGGGTGAAAATGTTCAATTGGTTAGAAGACCCTTGCCAGAGTCAACCAGAAAGTTTTGTTTTCCTCAAAGGTTAGCTTGACATTTATGCACATATTCTCTAATATAAAGCTTTTAGTCTGAAAAGAAAAAACAGGCAGCAGTTTATTTTTAAAAGGAGGAGGATTCCTGCTGTGTATTATTCATATTATTTTGCTAAAAATGTCTTTCGTTTATCACTGAAGGGGAAGAGAATTCTAATTTTTTAATGTTTTATTTATTTCTGAGAAACAGACAGATGGACAGCGTGAGCAGGGGAGGGTCAGAGAGAGAGGGAGACACAGAATCCGAAACAGGCTCCAGGTTCTGAGCTGGCAGTCAGCACAGAGCCCGACGCGGGGCTCGAACCCATGAACCTTGAGATTATGACCTGAGCTGAAGTCAAACTCTTAACTAAGCCACCCACACGTCCCTATTTCTAAAGAGAATTCATATGCTAGGCGGGAAAAGCCCCATTATAATGAGCTCCTGGCTCTCCAGCAGCCCTAAGGGTCCTAAAGACAAAAAAAAAAAAAAAAAAAAAATTTCAAAAGCTCTCAGAGGCAAACTGAGCATCCTGATGACACAGTAAGACTGGAGTCCTGTATCTTCTCTGAACACCAACCACTTCCAAATAGCATTTTAATAATTTCATTTAAGCAATGTGCCCTTAGGATTACTTTATTTTTATGTAGATTAAAAACTCTTTTCAGGAAATATGTATTCTTAAAAGCAAGGTTTTCATTTGCAAAGTGCACAGTCCACCTGGGAACCATACCATTACTAATTCTCACCTGAAAAAGTTATTACCACCTTTGTTCTTTACTATTAATAGGAATCTTCATTAGTTAATAGTAGGGCTGCACCATCACATTTTTCTTCTAGCCAGTAATACACAGGTGTGGAGAAAAGTATTGCTCTTTACTGCGTTTTATTTTCTCAACGTGTTTATCAGGTATTTATTTCATTGTTAGATACTCAGTTGAATAACAAGTATTGTCATGCAATTTTAGGTCCAAAAATGATAGGAATTTTTAAAATAAGAGTTAGATGGAATATTGGGGTCTTGATTCAAAGATATAAACATGTAATTTTCTAAGAGGGAAGAGATGGGAGTAAATGAGCAGTAAAAATTTGCCTAATGTTAATCCTTAATTCAAAATGATTGTACTGTGGCCTTGATTCCTTGGTTCTGCCAATCAGCTTCATCTTGAAAAGTGAAATAAACTTAGCTCTATTTCATAGGGATTTCAGGATTCAATGTTAATTAGTTACTGTTTACAACATATTCTGAAGAAACACACACTCATTAAGTATCAAGCTGTGGACAAGGTTCTTCCATCTCCATCCCTGACTAGTGAGCTCTGTGTGAGCTTGAACAAATCACATCAAGACTCAGGGCTTCAGTTGGGGCGCCTGGGTGGCTTAGTCGGTTAAGCGTCCGACTTTCCCTTAGGTCATGATCTCACGGTTCGTGGGTTCGGGCCCCACGTCGGGCTCTGTGCTGACTGCCAGCTCAGAGCCTGGAGCCTGTTTCAGTCTATGACTCCTCTCTCTCTCTGACCTCTAAGCTTCACGCTAAAGGTATACAACAAATGAATAACATTTAAAAAAAAAAATAATTGTCTTCAAAAATTTTTCTTTTTTTGAAAATCAGTTTTGAGAGCAGGAGGTGATGTGAGTGGGAAGAGAGGGGACACTTTGCACCCCCTCTTACCCCTCCCATTCATTTTATGCTTCAAGAACATCCAATTACACGTAGTTTCCACAAAGTGTTTCATCTCGCATGCCTCCATGCCTTCACATGTACTGATCTTTCTATGCAGAATTTGGCCTGAACTGGCTTTCTGCACTTTTAGCCTCCTGTGCAATGCTCCTTCAAGAAGCTGAGGTGATCTCTGACAGCTAGAGTCTCTAGCAATGACCAAGCCACATTGATTCATTCTGCTCTTAAAGGAGTCCTGCGTATCTACCTGCTTTACTATTAAATAGTATGTTCTTCAAGAAGTTTAAAGTTTATCGAGGATATGCTTGCTTAACATCTTCAATGAATATACTTACATAATGGATTTATTGACTGGCTTTAAGAAACAAGTTGTAAGATCAAGTTATCATTGTGTATGAAATATTAGATGTCTAAGAACATCTGAAAATGTTACTGAGCAACAACTATATACTAAGAAAAACTGGTAAGTACTGAAAATATAAAGCTAAATTATACAACGTTTGTTCTAGGGATGCTTGGTACCAGAGAAGCAGGCAGGACTATGAATAGACAGAACAATCTGGTGATTTCTATTGAGGGATAAACAGTTTTGTGTATTATTTGAGGGCAGAGTGGAGAGGCTAAGCCTGCCAAGAAAAGAAAGATCAAGCAGGTGAAATCTAAAGTGGTCTATTGAAGTACTGGCAAGAGAAAGGCAGAAAGACCATCTTAGAAGGAGTGAATGGGATGCACACTGTATTTTTAGAGAACACCGAGAAATCCAGGGTGGTGGATAGGAGATGTACACACAGGGCAAATGGAGTAAGTTCAAAGTGGTAAACATATTGTAAGTATGGGTGGGGTTAGGAATTATTTCTATGGAAAGGAGTGAGCTGATCTAACTTGTATTACTGGAGGAGAACACATCTCGGAAGCTATGGGGGGAAAAAAACAGACGGGGATGGGGAGACAACAGGGGCAGGGAGGGGAGGTAAGAACAGGTGACCAAGAAGGCCTTAATACTCCCCTCAGCATGACTCAACTTTAGACAAGTTCCTTCCTAACTCCACACCCCTAGCTTCCCGTTTCTTAGAGCATTTGTTTTAGAAACTAGAAAAACAGGGGCGCCTGGGTGGCTTAGTCGGTTAAGCGTCCGACTTTCGCTTAGGTCATGATCTCGCGGTTCGTGGGTTCGAGCCCCGCGTTGGGCCCGGTGCTGACTGCCAGCTCAGAGCCTGGAGCCTGTTTCAGTCTGTGACTCCCTCTCTCTCTGACCCTCCCCTGCTCATGCTGTCTCTCTCTCTCCTAGAAATAAATAAAAATATATTTTAAAAAAATAGAAACTAGAAGAACAGACTAGTACAATTTTTTTTGTTTTTGTTTTTTTTTTAGGAGTTCAGTTTAAAACTTGCTACACATCAGTTTTCCATCATAGGTACTAATGGTTGCTACTGTAACAATGGTCTGCAACAAGAGAAAAAAATATATATGGCTGATTACGTACAAACCAATGGTTACAAATCCATTACACACACTTTTCAAATAGATGTGAATTGAATACAATTATAATCAAAGTTTTAATGGAAAGGACACTGAATTTGTAATTTACAAATATGTATTTGAATTCTGGTCTGAAGTTTAGTTACTAGGTGATCTTGAACAAGTCTTAAATGTCTTAAGAACCTGTCTTGTCTCTATCTATAAGGCAATGTTAAGAATAAAACATAGCAGTGGTAGTTATGAGTTATTCAACATTTTTGGTATGCTAACCTTCTAAGAAGAAAGACAGGTTGTAGTACCTGGTCTCTCTGTGGTTGAACTGGTTCTAGCCAATGAGTTGTGAGAAGTGATGAATGTCACATATGAAAACTCAGGGCTGTGTGTGTTTGTGTGTGGGTGTGTGTGTGTGTTTTCTAGATTTGAGATATAATTAACACATAGCATTGTGTTTACTTAAGGTATAAAACAACGATTTCACATACATATGTATCATGAAATGATTGCTACAAGGAGTTAACATCCATCACCTCACATTTTTTTCTTGTGATGACAACTTTTAAGCTCTACTCTC